>CM048845.1:103692032-104922032 GCA_026545225.1 Cornus controversa
GTGATGCGTCCCATCAGGATCTAAACGTCCCTGTAAGTTTTTGGTTCTTCTTTCTGAAGAAGGGCCTTCACCTAAACTGGGCTTGCTTCTATCCCTGTTCGGTTTACTATGTGCCCCAAAAATTGCCCCGAAGAGACCTCGTAAGAGCACTTTGATGGGTTTAGTTTCATGTTGTAGTTTCTTAGGGAATCGAATACCTCTTGTAGGTGCCTCAGGTGGTCTTCTTTTTTTAGGCTCTTTACCACCCTATCATCTATATAGGCCTCAATTGTTTGGCCCATCAGATTTTTAAAGACTTTGTTGACCAGTCGCTGGTAGGTTGCTCCAACATTCTTCAAGCCGAATGACATAACTTTGTAACAGTAGATACCCTTTTCGGTGATGAATGATGTTTTCTCCTGATTGTCTGGGTTCATCGAAATCTGATTATTACCAGAGTATGCATCAAAAAACGTCAACCATTCGTACCCGGTCGTGGCATCAACCATTTGGTCGATCTTGGATAGAGGAAAACTGTATTTAGGGCAAGCTTTGTTCAAATTAGTATAGTCTATATAGATCCGCCACTTGCCATTCTTCTTCTAAACTAGTTCCACATTTGAAAGCCAATCTGGGAATTGGACTTCCCTGATGAAACCTGCTTATAAAAGGCGATCCATTTTTGCTGCAATGATCTGATTCTTTTTTGGAGAAAATCACCTTTGCTTTTGTTTCATTGGAGGGTATCTCAGATTGACGTTAAGCGCATGACATGATACTGATGGATCTATACCGGATATGTTTGTGTTATCCCAGGCGAAAACATCGACATTCTTTTTCAGTAATTGTAGTAACTGTGTTCTGTCCATTTGGCATAAAGAGGTCTTGAGATTTGTGGGATCCTTGACAGGAACGATCTATACCTCTTCGAGCGGCTCCTCAGTTGGCTTCTCTCTTTCTTACCTTAGTGAAACGCCCTTTGGCAGAGGGTTCTATAATTGTTATTTAGTCAGCTCTTTCTGCACCGCCTTTCCCTTCAGTGTAAGAGCATAACATTTCTTAGCAGCCACTTAATCTCCCAAGATGTCGACTGTATCCCTTCCGTTCAACGCTATAGACCTCATTAACTGGTGGAGCCTTAAAGAGACTCCTTGCATCCTGTGTATCCAACCTCTTCTTATTATCATGTTGTATGGAGAGTTAAAATCGACAATGACGAAGATCTCCGTCAAAGTTCTTGCTACTGCTGTTACTGGAAGCTCCACTACTCTTACTAGGGTCACTTGTTTAATGTCAAACCCTATCAGTGGCTTGGCAATACGCTTGACACACTCCGATTCTTAGCCCATTTGCTGGAAGGCCAACAATGTCAGAACGTTGCACTACTCCCTGTATCCACCAATACTCTATTTACTTCACAGTTGGAGATAATGAAGCTAATCATGAGCGGGTCCTCTTGCGACATTTGGATTTTGATCATATCCTCATTCGTGAAGACGATCGGCATGCTGGCTGAATGGTTATGTACTGAGTGGACTTCTCAAATTCTCTAGAATTTTTATGCATTCCTGAGGTGTGACTGCTTTTAGGATTCGCTTTCTCGATCCGAGGCTAGTCGACCATGAATAACATTGATAACACGAACGGGAGCAAGGTTTTGCTGCCTATTTGCCTTTTGTTGGGATTGGTTGAAGGGTTTGGCTTGTTTTTCCCAAACAACATACTCTGATAGTCCACCTTTAGCGATTAGAACATCCACTTGTTGCTTCAAGCTTCTGTACTCATTAGTGGTATGACCGAAGTCATTGTGGATAGAACAATGTTTGTTCTTATTCCTCTGTTTTAGGGCTGTTTGATGGTCGGTGGTGAGCAAAAGATTCCTTTGCTGTTATTTTCATAGTAAAGTCTGGCCAGAGACACCTTTAAATGGGTGATATTCTTCTCAACTTTCTACTTTTTCACAATCTCTGGTACAGACGCAGGAATAACCTAAGGTGGTTTTGCCTTAACAACCTGGGTTTTTGTTTGCTGTGCCACAGTGATCGAGGTTAATCGCTATCTTCAGGCCACATCATCCTCTTATATCCTTAGATACTTTTAAGCTCGAAAGTTCAGGTCACCCATATTTCTTGGGGTGCTTTTTACTAAGGATCAGTGGAAACCCTATTCCAGAGAGATTACTATCTTAAAAGCTTCCACTGCTGCGGTCTGATCGCACTGATCTATCATTGACATCTCTAAGTTGAAACAAGTTAGGAAAGATTTTAACATCTTCCCTTTGGCTTGACTCATGGTAAATAACAAGGAGATTGTCTTTTTCCGCTCCTGGTTTCCCGCGTATTGGGCTACAAACAATTCGCACAACTTGCTGAAGTTCGGGATCGAACGAGGCGGTTGTTGTTTGAACCAGAGTAACGCTGGTCCTGCCAGATTGGACGGAAATATTTTGCACATGAGCGCATCATTTTCGACGTCCAGAGTTATCTTCTGTTGGTACTAGTAAATGTGTTCCACTTAATTTGTCTTTCCATCGAAGGTAGCGAACATAGGTTAGGTGAACCTCCTTGGCCTTTCAGTTCTGATTATATTCTCTGTGAAGGGAGATTCGGTCAACCTAGTTGTATCGAACGCTCGTCTGGCTAGATAGCTAGACCGGTCACCTTTTAGTTCATCAATCTCCCGTTGCATATGAACCCTCCACTCTGGGTAGAACTGTGCAGGGTTGACCTAATCTTCACTGGGTTGGCTGAGATTGAGGTTCCCACCGGTGGGCTAGTTGTGATGCGAGGCACTCAACGAATGGTTGCTCGATCCTGCCCATTCATATCGTTGTCGTCCAAGGTTTCTCATGTTTTCGGTACGTGCTACCCTTTCTTAGAGATCAGCAGTGTGTTGACGCAGAGCTTTGTTCTGTTAGGTCAATTGCTGAACGTTTGACCGTGCCAAAGGATCTTGAAAGTTTAGCTGTGCCAGAAGATCCTGAACGTTTGACTATACAGGTGGTACCCCCTTTAATTCCTAGGGGGTCTACCCAGATCTGCCACATCATAAGTGTTTCTTCTTGTGTCCACCATAATTGCGGATTCTTCAAGTTTTGGATTGGAAAATGATCAATCGCTTCCCACATACGGCGCCAAAGTGTAGGTACAAAAAATTGTTTAGCTAATTATTGCTAATTAATTCAATGCACACACCTGAAAAAATAGAGAACACAATATTTTCAGAGATAAATTCAAGAGAGGATTCGTGGATCCATTTCATTCATATGTCCTTAGATATTTATATAAGTTTAGAATTTAAGTCCTTTTAAGACTAAAATTTTCTTATTTGCAGTTATCTTTACTCTCAAGAATTTGAATTCCTTTTTGAGTGTGGACTCTTGTTTGGTTTGGGCTATTTCAACCTTTAAATGGGGTGACTAGGCCCTATTAGCCTTTTGAATTTTCTACTAATATTTGGGCTCAAACTACTTAGGCTTGGTCCATTTTTGTACCAAGTCAACATATTGGGCTAAGTGAGAATTTTACCCCTACATCGAGTTGAAACCAAGTTACTCATTAATATTATTGGCAAAAAGAAAATAAAATTTAATATTAAGAAAATTACAATTTATCTCCATTGTGTCTTAAATTGTAGTGATAAAATTAAGACTTCAAATAAAGCGAGTTTTACATGAGATTGAATTCAAAACTATCATAATATGTTTGGATTTTAATTTTGAATCTGAATTTGAAAATATGAATATGGGTGATTTTAAAATTGAAAGATTTTACCCAACATCCAATCCAATTTACATATTTTACGTGATCTAGATTCAAATATGAATCATGATATTAAAATGGAGATCGGCTCTAGGTCACTCCATTTCATTTGGTTGCTCATTATGGGTGCACACATCTATGTAATCGTTTCTTCTTGTCTATATGCAATTATTCATAAAGGTTACATCTTATTGACTTTTTTTATTGTATAAATTACACTTACCTATTTTTTAGTTAAGGTTTATTATACTCACCTGCGTGAAGAGCCGAAATGGCTTGCTGAGGAGTCGGTCCCCGATAGCTAAGATCCTTTCCCTCTTTTATGTTTTGGCATGTCATAGTTACTCTCTTTAGTTTACTCATTTGTAACAAATACACCGCTCTTCTGTTTATTGAGTTAATGGTCAACTATGGTCAAAGTTGATATGTCCAATTTTCAAGTATTATATAATGAATATGTCTTTCAAATATTTATTAAGACACTTGTGTCTAATGTATCGTATGCCAAAATATAATTATAGTCCAACTAAAATAAATCAAAGCGTGGGTACAAAAATACAAACTTCAAAGAAAGTCAGTGTAATTTTGCAAACAAGAGAGGAGGTAAGTATATATTGACAAAACTTCAGGAGAGATCAATGTAATTTATCCTAAAGTTATTTATATAATAATAAGGGCATAAGAGTAATTTTACGTGTTCCGTTAACAAATAATAACGCCAGTCATGTAGAAGGAATTACTGCCAAAACACAGAGACAAATAAACCCCAATTATATAATAATAAGGGCATAAGAGTAATTTTACGTGTTCCGTTAACAAATATTAACGCCAGTCACGCAGAAGGAATTACTGCCAAAACACATAGACAAATAAACCCCAATTAGGGGGAAGTAAGTGTAATTTAACCCTTTTTTGTTTTATTTTTTAGTTACCAATTCAAAAGCCGCAACTTCATGAAACAGACTTGTTTTTGGAATTTTAGTTGAAGTTGGTGGCGGGGCCGTACTTCTCAAAATAAAATAAAAAAATTCATTCTCCATAAACAAAAAAAAAAACAACCAGAATACAAGGTTGACAATATATATCAGTATCACGCAATTAGAAAGTTGAATTTGAGTATTGATTATTTCGGAGATTTTATTAGAATGGGAGATGTAAAGGTGATTGGGACTAGCACAAGCCTGTTTTGCAGCAGAGTTGAATGGGCTCTAAAATTCAAAGGCGTTGAGTATGAGTACATAGAAGAAGATCTACTAAACAAGAGTCCCATTCTTCTCAAGTTCAACCCTGTTCATAAGAAGGTCCCTGTGCTTGTGCATCATGACAAACCCATTGCTGAGTCTGTCGCCATCCTTGAATACATTGACGAGACATGGAAGCACAACCCATTACTGCCTCAAGATCCTTATGAGAAAGCCATGGCTCGTTTTTGGGCTAAGTTTGCTGATGAGAAGGTACTTTTTTCATTTTCTTTTTCCCATGAGATGGATCGGGTTTGATCCAACATCAGAAAACCATTTATAAGTCTAGACTTCAATTTCCGTCTTGGATTCCGATAAAATTTGTTAAAAGGGCCATCAACAAACTACCCTACCATTTATTATTGTTTAGTTTTAGAAACATGAAGTTTAAAACATTTTAGTAAATATGTAAAAAAAAACTTTGTTGAGTTAGAGTAGTGTCAGCAGGACGTGCAAGACAGTGTATGAGCCTTAATTTTAGCATTAACATATTGTTTGAATAGGCAGTAACATCTCTGTTTTTCTATTTCCTTTAGTGTGTGTTTGGTATATGGGGAGCTTGCAAGGCTGAAGGTGAAGAGAAAGAAAAGGCTATACAGTCTGCACAAGAATCACTAGTATTTCTCGAGAAACAAATTGAAGGGAAAGTTTTTTTTGGTGGAGAACAGATGGGATTTATGGATCTGGTAGTGGGCTGGATGCCTCTTTGGCTCAGCATCATGGAAGAAGCCGGAGGCACGAAGCTACTTGACGCCGAGAAATTTCCTTCCCTCCATGAATGGGCTCAAAACTTCAGCCAAATTCCACTCATTAAGGAATGCCTTCCACCAAGAGAAAAATTGGCCAATTACTTCCAAGTCTGCCTCAGCTACTTGCGTTCCTTAGGTAACAAAAAGCCATGATTTTATGCTTTTATTTGCAGCATCTTTGATGTGCTTTGATTTAATAAGCTAAATGATCTTGGATTGAGGTGTACTGAATTTATGTATATATGGATTGCTAAATAAATACATTTGTAGTTTTATATAATAAAACAAACTGCAAAAATCCTATTCTAAAATCTCTCAAAAGACAATCATTTTAAGTTGGTTGGAAACCTCAAAAGCAGTGGTAAGTTGTTAGCAACAATGGTGATGATAATAAAGATTGCTTGTTTTTTGCATTCTGTTTAATTTAGATTTTTCGCATTCTGTTCATTGCTTGTTTTTTGCATTCTGTTTAATTTAGATATAGCCATCATCATGTCTCTTGGGGTGCGTTTACTATCGAAAACGTTTTTTATTTTTGTGCTTGGAAACAAAAAACAAAAATAGCGTTTATTAATACATGATGTTTCTACATTTTTTAGAACAAAAAACAAAAAACAGTGTTTAGTAACACATTTGTTATACAAATTTATTTTTAATTTTCTATTTTATTTCTAATTCGTCTATTAAAAACTAACCTTCAATCATATTAAAAAATACAATTTGCAACTAGTCAATTTGATATTTTTCAAATAAAAAATAAAAAAATTACTCAACTTGACCTTCAACCACCTTTATATAAAACACATCTCTTGGAGCTTTCATTAATCAAACCTCCTAGTTGTTAGCTTATGAATTTTTAAGATTTAACTAAGAACCAATACCATAGCAAACAATATTAAAGTCACAAATTCTAACAATACATGGTAAAAAAATACAACATCCAATTTAAAGTCACAAATTCTAACAATACCCAATAATGAACATAAATACAACATCCAGTTTAAAGTCATGATAACACTATGAATCATTCTATACGAAAGTTGTTCCACAACTCATTTGTGATTGAATCACGAATTTTATTCATCAGTCGTATTTGATCTTGAGTAACTCTTACATCCGCTGGAATATGAGGTGTAAAGGTACTTGCTGATTCTTCTTCTTCAGGCCTGACATTCTCATTTTCATATTCATGAAATAAATGATCTAAACGTGCTTCATCACGAATGAAATTATGGATTGTGCAACAAGCCACCACGATTTGTGCTTGTACCTCTACATCATAATTGGGCATCAACTGAAAAATGGAAAAACGTTTCTTAAGTACCCCAAAACAACGTTCAATGACATTTCTAAGTGATGAGTGTCTATAGTTGAATAACTCTTTAGCACCCTTGATTAACAGTAGAATCTCTTCCCACATAGTAATATAGGTATCAGAGCTTGATATACATTGTTTACTTATTCTTTATCAGCTTAAAATTTATCATTCTGTTCTAGTTTGTTTGTCAAAGAGGATTGTCCGATTTGCACGATGAAAAAGTGGTTTGATTTTCTTCTCCAAACTAATCACAAATAAAAAAATAATGCAAGTAAAGAAAAAAATTTAATGTGGAAAAACCTCAGCGAGGAAAAAACTACAGAAAGTTCGGACAAATCAATCCCCTATCTCGAAACAAACTTTGATTGATTCCCCTTCCTTTTCAATCACGAATGCGAAGATATAAGGAAGAACGTATGATTTGGTACCTTTAAACAATTTTTTGATCGTATACTTGGAACACTCTTTCTCCTTATCCATGACATTTTTTGTTCTTGATACGCAATTTGTTCACATATATGATATATATGTTTGGGTCATATTAATGCAACCCCAGGACAGAGATTCTCTTCAGGGTGATTTCAATTATTTTATTCATTTTTTTTTCATTCATGAAGTTTGATATGCAATATGTCCACATATATGATATACATGTTTTTTTGTTTTCTTTATTTGCATTTTGGAGATTTATATTGTATTGAATTTTAATGTGTCTCACAACTAGAAAAAAAAATTCAGGGAGGGGTTAACCTCTATGACCCTTCAGATGATGGTCTGGGCTTGTGGGAACCCTACTCTATCTCATATTCACTAGATCTCAAAATATTTCAGAAATAGTGTTTTACGCTAGTGAAGAGTTATCTCATAACTTTATCATATCTAATTAATTACAATAATTACTACTATATTATTGTAATTGCACTCTAAGATTTGAAAATCATAACAAAATCGTGTCTTACTAAATAATTACTTAGAAGTCCCTCCACTATCGAATATCTACAAATAGCCCCAAGAAAATTAAATAATATCCCACTTACAACATACTTATATCTTATATTCCTTGAATAACCAATTTAAAAGCTTATGATAACTGAATCAAATTCTTTTATAAAAGAATTTTTAAAATAAATAATTTTCTAAATAAATAATAGAAAAATATAAGTAAACATTTTACTAAAATGCCCAGACTAGGTTCCAATGGTCAAATTTATGAAATTGCATCAAGGAGATATTCTGTGTCACGCCTCGATTTTTGACTCTCGAAAATTGAGGGTGATTAAATTAAACACGCACACTCTTAATCACAATTACTATTTGATATCATGCTCTGATACTATTTCTGTCACGCCCCAATCTCCGAGTCACCGAAAATCGAGGATAAACCCGTCCATTAACCCTAATAAACTCTCTTAACTCTCAAATACCGCAGAAACTTAATCACATTCATGCACATGTATGTGCACAATCTAACCTCAACCAACCTCAGTGGGCTTTACACTTAGTCGCACATGCATATCCAACATAGTGTGGACTGCAAGTTTTGCACAATCGAAATGCTAATTTCGCACAATCAAAATTCTTGATCAAACAAAGTACTTGTGAAGTACTATCGAGAATCCCCTGGAATTATCTTCCATCGAAATGTTTCGCTACAAGCTCGCACAATCGAATGATTTCGATCATGCGAAAATGAGATTTCGCACAATCGAAATGCTCCTCTGCAGAAATCTTGTAACCTCACACTTGGTCTATATAATGCATAAATTTTCATTCTAACCCCCTAGAATCATTCATATAACCTCCAATCATCCACAAAATGTTATATTATCATACACTTATCCAAATCATACATTTAAATCACTATGATATCACAATCCTCATTTATTTACATCAAAATCATACATGTCATTGCATATATTCTCAAAATCTACAAGTCATCCTCAAATGCATACATAAGAGGGGTCCAAAAGAAACACAAGTTTCATATTGTTCAAATGTAACTATAACATCAAATTTAACAAAAGTAGAGTTCTCCTAACTCTAAGTCCTACTCATGGTTGTCCATTATCAACCACCTCCTTGTAATGTCCTGAAAGTGTTAATGTAGGGGCATGAGTAATTTCAACAGCTCAATGATAACATGTTGTGCAATCCGTTCAAATCCACATTTCATATCATTACATAAACACAAATAACATACATAGCCTAGGTACGTGTCATGCTTTTTAGATATCACTTGAACACCATATATTCACATTTCATTTTTTAATGCACAATTCATCATATCTATAACATATGACATAATCAAAATTGAATATAAAATCTACTCAAGTCATGTAAGCCACATTAGTACACATAAGACTCAAAACACTCTCGAAATTGGAATCACACTCACACACACTATCCGAATACGTGCCGAAACCCCATACCCCATATTCTAGTTATTTTCGGACTATTACCTCACTGGTAACCAACCCTCTTGCACAAGTTTGAGATCTTTCAACCCCTGAGAATATGTTCCCCGTCTACTTTGTCATAAGCCACTTTCGAAACAACACCGCACACACAGAAAACATGTCATGTTTTGCATACACTAGCACAATTTTTGATATATTGCACCCATTTCATGTCATATGTTCATATCTAGCCTTTCATGTAAGAAATCATAAGACACATGCATCATTCAAACCCCAAAACTAGGTTTTCAACATTTTCCAAAATCTCATATATGTAATACATGTCAAATTTTGCACATATAAGCAATTCATGTATTTTACATAATATACCAATCATTTTCAATCCAAAGAAGCATACATATCTCAAACTAAAGCAAAGAACTCATCCTAAATCCCATATAATCATATAAAACATGAAAATACATCTACTTTATGCTTATAACATGAAATTCAATTTGAAATGGAAGACACAACACACACCCCCTACCTCAAGAGATACAATCTCTAGTTATCCCTCAAAATTACCAACGTCAAAGTTGTCCAAACTTGAATTTGTTGGGTTCCAAGCGACGTCTTTGCCGCGTAGAACACACTTCCTTTCTTCAACACTTCCGAATCAAGCCCTAAGGCCTTCAAAATCTAGAGAGAAAAAGAACACAAAGAGGAGAGAATGAGGAGCTTGGGTGGCTATTTTAGAGAGAAAAATAGTGGCTAAAATATCTGTAGTTGATATTTATAAGCCCTAGGGCATAAAATGGCCAAAACGCCCTAGTCACTTAACGTACCTTCCCGATCTCTATTTTTGAATTCAAAAATGGCTATGACCTTGAAATCAACTCTATGTCTATTCTAATATTCTAATTGGTTTATAACTAAAAATAAAAAATTTTAAAAAAATATCTGAATTCCCAGGTCCACCCAACCTTCGTCCCATGTCTCGACGACCTAAAATTTCAAAATGAGCCGAATGACTTATAAAACTCTCCGAACCTCTAAACAAGTCCTCACATATGTAAATTACATTTAAAACATGTGCAAATCAATTAAAATCCTATTTCAAAAAATAAATAAATAAAAGAAAAAAAATTCAAATTTCTATATTCTGTTACTCTTATAAAGAGTGTGGATTCCATGTTGAGTATTTGTGTTCTCACGGCTCCAACATTAGCCACCCAAAATATCATAGTTTTAAACTTAAAAGGTCCCACATATTGGTAAGTCAAAGTGACCAACACCGAAACTTGAGTCCCCTAAACCTCTCAGGATTTAAGCATAATGCATCTAGTAGATAAGAATCACACCAAAATTATGGCAGTAATTTGTATAAAATGATCTTATTGTGATCCAATTTAGTGTACTCCAAGCATATTAACACAGTGACTTAGATTCAACAACCCCAACAGACGAAACAAACCATTATATTTCATAGTGGTCAAATGTGTTATAGTCTTACAGATTAAAGTGCCCAACTTTTATCATCAACTGCGAAAAATGTCATGGTGCAAGAAACCGATGAGCTCAAGTCTCTTTTATGTAAATCTCATTCACACACTTAAGTCACTATATTGCAATTTATGGATTGTAATGCATCTCATGCCAACAAATGAAATGCTCAATGCATGAATATCTAATTTAATAATAAATCACATTTATTAATAAAACGTCGAATAAACAAAATAAATAATGAACTTTTAGTCATATAATCCCAACACCTGCACCTGATGGAATCAGGCGTACTCAGAGAAATCAAATTATTCTTTAGTTCTGGAACATTCTTGACATCTGTCAATGTTTTCACTATGTCGTCATAAATTTTGATTTGAACTGTACCGATACTTACAACTTTGCACGATACGTTATTCTCATAAGATATTCCCCTCTATAAATGGACCGATAATGTAATACCCCGCTCCAACACATGGTATGATATTGTCCGCTTTGGGCCTGAGCCCGCACGGTTTTGCTATTGGGTTTACCCCAAAAGGCCTCATACCATTTGAAGAGAACATACCACATATAAGCACATCCCCTTTTCCACACCCAGGCGATGTGGGATTGAGCACCCTGCACCCTGTCAGTGTGGTAGCTCAGCCCAGTGTCTGTCTTCGCACCCGCCCACTCACACCCGTCCACAAGGGTTACTACAATCCACCCCCCTACGAGGCCCGACGTCCTCGTCGGCACACTTCTTCCGGTTGGGTTCAGGCTCTGATACCAACTGTAATACCCCGCTCCAACACATGGTATGATATTGTCCGCTTTGGGCCTGAGCCCGCACGGTTTTGCTATTGGGTTTACCCCAAAAGGCCTCATACCATTTGAAGAGAACATACCACATATAAGCACATCCCCTTTTCCACACCCAGGCGATGTGGGATTGAGCACCCTGCACCCTGTCAGTGTGGTAGCTCAGTCCAGTGTCTGTCTTCGCACCCGCCCACTCACACCCGTCCACAAGGGTTACTACAGATAAGGGGTAAATCAGTCCATATTTGGACAAATGTGATATGAGAAACCAGAATCAAGAATCCACTCATCCCCAAAGCCATAGATAGAGATTGTAAGAACGCTACCACAATTTGAATCTTTATTCTCTGCAACAGCCACCACCTCACCTGCTTTAGATGATTTTTCCTTTTTGTTTTTATGCTCCGGACAATCTTTCTTAAAGTGTCATTTCTTGTGACAAGTGTAACATCTTAGTACCTTCGATTTATTTGTAAACTTAGAACGACCTCTACTGCTAGACCCTCCCTTCTGATTCATTTTCCCTCTAACAACTAAGCTCTTTACCGAATTTTCTATATTACCCTCAAATGTTTTTCTCTACAACTTCTTAGAATTCAAAGTTGTTTTCATGTCTTTTAAATACAAAACAATTTTGTTATACATCATCGTATCGACAAAGTTCTTGTATAAAGGTGGTAGAAAACATAATAGAATAATAGTCTCATCCTCATCCTCTATTTTGACATCAATATTCTTCAAATTTATGATGACAAAATTTAACTAGTCATAATGTTCTTTCAGAGATGAACCTTCATATATCTGAAGAGTGAACAACCACTTCTTTACGTATAAGCATTTCGCAAGAGACTTCGTCATATAACAAGCTATCAACTTCTTCCACAATCCATCCGGTGAAGTCTCTCCAGAAACTTCTTGCAAAATCTCGTTACTCAGGCATAACAAAATTGCACTGTGTGCTTTCTCCATAACCTTATCTTTGGTCTCTTCATTCAAATTTTATGGTAGTGCATCCCTTCCCTTCAGCGCCTTGGATAACCCGTGTTGAACCAACATGGCAATCCTAACCCACCATAGGTTGAAATCGTTTAAGCCATTAAACCTCTCAATTTCAAAAAAATTGGTCGTCATCTCCCAGTTTCGAATTGAAAGCTCTGATATCAGTTTGTTAAAACAAATGACGTAAACCAAGAACAAATAAAAAAAACTAAGAAAACAATAAACATACACCACACACAGAACACAACGATTTACGTGGTTCACCGACATACCTATGTCCATGATGAAGATTTGACAAAAGTTTTCATTATACAAAAATAACAAGATTACAAGTTTCAGCCCTCAAACTCTAGCTCTCACTAGGGGTGGCAAATTGGGTGCAAACCCGCCAACCCGCCCATATTTGCCCAGTCAACAATGGATATAGGTGCATGACTTATTTTCTTATACGGGTTGGATAAATATAAACCAATTAATTGACGGGTTAGATGGGTTGAATATGGGTACCCATATTCAATTCATTTTCCATCCATAAAACAAAATGTGAATTAAAGTTTCTCTCTTCTATCCAACCTCTCTCTCTCTTTGATCCCACTTCTCTCTCTCTCACTTCCCTTTCTCTCTCTTCCATCCCACCTCTCTCTCTCTTACCCTTTCTCTCTCTTCAATCCCACCCCCTCTCTCTTCAATTCCGCCCCTCACTCTTCTATATGTCTCTATCTCTTTTTCTTTCTCCGTCTATGTATATATATGAACATATGTTTTACACACAAGGGATATGTTTTTTCATTAGGAGGAATTTACATCCAATGAAAGAATATGTATGTAAATAAATAAAAATCAACTTGTATGTTTGTGTTGTCATTGAGAGAATATGTAAATGGAAAAGCAAGCAAAAATAAGTATATAAATATTATTATCACATTTTTGGTACTTAATTTACGAAATTAAAATTTTTCGATACACAAAAGCTTCAGAACAAGATTGGTCAATGGCAAGGGTGCAAACTTTCTCCAAGCAACGAAAGAAGGGAAAATTATTTTGAGAGAGGTTGGGACGTCAGACTCCCTTTAGGAAAAAGAAATGGAACTGAACTAATTTTGACACTGTTTGCGATGAACCCAGTTTACTCACGAGTTCTGGAACTAATAAAATATACTGATTTTTTTATAATAAAAAATATATATTATTATTTACTGTTTTTAGAGATTAATTTCGAGGGTGTCCAGATGGTTGGTATTGAAAATAATGGTCAACATAATTAGTCAATTCTAATAAATTGCCACCACGTTACATTTTGCTTATAATATACTTTTATGTCCTTGTATGTTGATATTGATGATTTTTAGATGCAATGCACGTGCTCTGTTTACCAAATTGATATGAGAAAAAAAGATAGAGTTTTGTTCACAAAATTCATGAAAAATAAATAAATCAAAAATTAAATCACTTTGATTTAGACCAGCACAAATATATACTATATGTGTTTGTGTGTAGATAGATAAATACATCAGTATCTTTTGTTACTGTTGTGTCAAGTCAGGTCAAATATGGGTTGACGGATTGACCCGACTCATATTCAATCTGCCCATATTCAACCCGGTCCAAATCTGCCCAGTTTGCCACCCCTAGCTCTCACTCTCACTTTCTTTTTCTAAAAAATTTCAGTATTTTTCTCTTATCTCACTTCAAACACTAAGTGCTCTTATATATTGGACTACAAGTGAGTCCTAAATAGGGTCAAGACCCGCAAGAGAAAGCTCATTTTTTAAATTTAAGACTCCAAATTCTAAACACCTTTAGGGCCACACAAAACTTATTTTTTGAGTCAAAACCGATTCGAATCTCGACCGAGGCAAAATTCGGGCTACAACTTCACATAAATTATACTATATATAAGAATGAGAGAAGTGAAACTGATTGCAGCTCCCTTGAGTCTGTATTGCTGCAGGGTTGACATGGCACTAAAATTTAAGGGGGTGAACTATGAGTACATTCATGAAGATGTAACAAATAAGAGTGCAATGCTTGTCAGGTTCAACCGTGTCTCCTCATCCTTGAATACCTTGATGGAACATGGAAGGAGAACCCTTTGCTGCCTGAAGATAATATGAGAGAGCCATGGCTCGTTTTTGGGCTAAATATGCTGATGAGAAGGTAAATGTACTCAAACTTCATTTATGATTCTTTTACATTTCACTTTCTGTACTTGTAGTGAAAGAGAAGGGAGTTTTATCTATTTATTTAATTTTGTTTATAGAAAGGAATGGGAAGAGTGGAGGGATAAAGAAAAATCATATATATTAGGGGGCCGTTTGGGGGAGCTTTTTGGGAGATTGAAACGAGCTTCTAAACTTAAAAAGTCCTTCCAAAAAAATGTTAGTATTTGGTGAAATAAGAAAAATAGACGTCTAATGAAATTCGAAGTCCTAAAAAGTCCGTTCAAAGGAAGTCAGAAAAACTTGTTTTTTGAAGGAACCCAGAATTATTTTAAGTAACAAATTTTATTGACAATTTTGCCGTCTTTTATTTCTTAAAACTTGCCTATTGGGAGTAATTACTAAGAATAAATTTGTCAAGTTAAAATTGTGTTAATTGTGAAAGGAATTTTAAAAAATGCATCCACCAAACAACTTTTTTCTTTTAAATTCCTTTTATTGAAGACATTTTCAAATGACTTTTAAATGGAAGTAATTTTGAAATTAGGAAGCTCTTCCAAACAGGACCTAAGTTCTAGATGACAGTTGATTTTTGTAAATATGTGTGCGCTGTGCACCAGGCATGTGCTTGTGTGTGAGAGATTTCATTTTCTATTTGTTTGTAAAGAGGAATGTGGAGAGTGGAGGTAAAAAGCAATATTAACGATAAATTCAAGATGGGAGTTTTTTTTTTTTCCTCGAATTATCTAATCTCTCAGAGAAAATTCTACATTTTATATATGGTTCCTTTTGTTTTTGCTTGAGGTGGACCAGTGGAGGATTTGCAATTCCCCTAGCGGCTTAGCAATTCACAAAGTTATAGAAGAAGAAAATGGTGTTCAATTCCCAAGAACAATTGGAAAAATTAATGTATTGGTATGCCTTCAAAGGTGGTAAATTTATTCCTATGCTAACTTTAATTAATAGGTGCATAATCACCAAATACACACACATGTATGTATTTATTATGTACACATGTAGCTCTAAAGTTAGCTTATGATCAATGTTCCCTAATATTGAACTTTTTATACTATCCATACATTGCATGAAGAATGGATATAAGAGCTAGAAATTAGCAACAATGGAAATACTGTACTGGGATAAAATAAGTAAGAAAATATAGGGTCAATGCATGAGTTTGAATAAGTTATAACTAGGCTCTTCACCTCTTTCTTTGTTGAAATCTGGAGACACTGCATATTTACTTAGCGTTGGATTGGTCCCACTTTGAATGAGTGTCATGGAAGAAGTCGGAGACATGAAGCTGCTTGACGCTCTCTCCCTTTCCTCCATGAATGGTGTCACAACTTCATCCAAATTCTGCTTATCAACGAAAGCATACATGCCTCCAAGAGAAGAATTCTTCAAATAGGTCCAAACTAGTGCCAAAAACTTGGCTTCCTTGGCGGCCAATAAACCGTGATTTTCTGCTCTGTCAAGTCATTTCATGATTCATTGTGTGGTTGATTAATATGTAATTTCCACACTGTAATGGTACTAAAGGTTTAGATGGTGTTCTGCAGAATTCTTAATGAATGAATAGTGCCTTGTGTTCTGTTATTTAACAGATCTATTGTTTCATAATTTTCCAAGAGTAAAGTAAAGGACCAAAGTAGGGATATGAATAGAGATCCACCAAACCAAGAACTTTCAAAGTAAAAAACCAGAGCTTAAAACTACTGCTCTGTCAAGTCTCATTTCATGAACTTTAATATGAATAGAGATCCACCAAACTAAAAGCAGCATATGCGGAATAATTACACATAATGTAGACAAAGTCAGCCAACCATAATTGACAACCAAAAAAAATATCTTGGCTAATATTTTATAGTATGGTCCAACATTTGAATTTATTGAAATTGGACCATTTCTCGATTTATACAGGTTGATTAGTCTTTGCACTATTTCTTTATGTTTTATTTTTGATTATCTGGGCAGGTTGAATTCAAAGCTGCTGAAAGTCCAGTGACAGCTTAACTAACCAATTTTACCCAATATCCAATTCAATTTACATATTTTACTTTATTAAGATCTTATTTGGATTATATGGGTAGAATATATATCATGCACAAATGAATCCGCTCTAGACTCACTCAATTTAATCGGCAGTTTATTCTCATTGTGGGAACACACATCTATGTAATCATTTCTTTTTTTCTATATGCAATTATGCATAAATGTAACATCCTATTGACTTGTTTTTTTACTAGTTGAAGTTGGGAACCAAAGCAGACCGAAAAAGAAAGTCATTGTCTATAAACCACACGAAAAACCGAATATAAGGTTTCACAATTATATATATATATATATATATATATATATATATATATATATATATATATATATCACACCATTAGAAAGTTGAACTTGAGTATTGGTTTAACAGATTTTATAAGAATGGGAGATGTGAAGGTGATAGGGGCTACCACAAGCCTCTTTTGCGCCAGAGTTGAATGGGCTCTAAAACTCAAAGGTGTTGAGTATGAGTACATAGAAGAAGATCTAAGAAACAAGAGTCCCAAGCTTCTCAAGTTCAACCCTGTTCATAAGAAGGTCCCAGTGCTTGTGCATGATGACAAACCCATTGTTGAGTCCCTCATCATCCTCGAATACATTGATGAGACATGGAAGGACAACCCATTGCTGCCTCAAGATCCTTATGAGAGAGCCATGGCTCGTTTTTGGGCCAAGTTTGCTGACGAGAAGGTACATTCATGGATTCACTAATTCTGTTTCTCATTTTCTTTTTCCCATGAAATGGATCGGATTTGATCCGACATCACAAAATATTTATCAGTTTAGACTTTTATTTATATTCCAACCAAAAAAAAAAAAAGATCAAATACTGTGCCCTTAACAAACTACCCTTTATTAATTATTGTGTTTAGTTTTAGAAACACGTACTTTACAACTTTTTAGTAAATATGCAATTGGTCTTTTAAGAAACCGACTCAAAAATAGTTAGGAAAAGACTTTGTTGAGTTTGAGTTCTGATCAGTAAGACTTGAAATGGATTGATCAAAGACACAATCGATTGATTTTGCATTTATTCAAATTATATACATGGATTGCACATATCAGACACAGATTTTGACCATTAGTTCCAACTTGGATTTGGATTTCTATAGGAAATTGATATTAGTCTTACTAGAAAATGGAGCTAAACTTTGATTTACATTTCATAGCTTATAGGCACTAACACCTCTGTTTTTCTATTTCCTTTAGTGTGTGTTTGGTGCATGGGGAGCTTACAAGGCTGAAGGTGAAGAGAAAGAAAAGGCTATAGAGTCTGCACAAGAATCACTAGCATTTCTCGAGAAACAGATTGAAGGGAAAAAGTATTTTGGTGGAGAAGAGATAGGATGGATGGATCTGGTAGTGGGTTGGATACCCTTATGGCTCGGCGTCATGGAAGAAGCTGGAGGCATGAACCTACTTGAAGCCGAGAAATTTCCTTTCCTCCATGAATGGGCTCAAAACTTCATCCAAATTCCACTCGTTAAGGAATGCCTTCCACCAAGAGAAAATTTGACCAATTACTTCCAAGCTAGTCTCAGCTATTTGCGTTCCTTAGGCAACAAACAGCCATGATTAATTTCTGCTTTTATTTGCAGCATCTTTGCAGCTTTGATGTGCTTTTGATTAAATAATTAAGCTGGATGGTCTTGAATTGAGGTGTACTAAATTTATGTGTTACATATATATGGATTGCTAGTTAAATATACATTTGTATTTTAATGATAATTAAACAGACTGCAAAAGTCCTGTTCTTTCATTTAAAAGACTACCATTTTAAGTTGGTTGGAAACCTTTAAACCAGAGGTAAGTTGTTACCAACAATGGTGATGATAATAAATATATCTTGCCTTTTGCATTCGGTTTAATTTAGATATAGCCACTAAGTGTAGAATCTCATTCCAAATAGTAATATAATATTAGAGCTTGATATATATTTTTTGCTCATTCCTTTCCTTGTCAGCTTAAAATTTCCCATTTTGTTCTGGTGTGTTTGTTTGCTCTCCATGTGCCAGACATTTCTTTCATTCAAAATCACATAGATGGAAGTAGCCAAACACAGCTTGTCAATAGTACCTCTTTCATTAGTTCTCAAATTGTATTTCTCCTAATATGGTATTTTGTTTAAGGAAAAAAAAATGGTAGTATTACGTACTCTCGACCAATGATAGGATTTTCATATTTTTCCCAAATGAAATAGTTCATGGAAAAGTTATAACCACGGGATTGTAAGTAGAGAAGATAAATTCACATTACATTGTTAAACATACTCCAAGTACACGAGCTTCTCCCATCGTAAAATCTGATAGTCTTCCGTACTTTCGGCTATTTATTTCTCATGACTTTCAAATCACGATAAAGCAACTTTATCGTTACGCCAAGACTCACCCTCTTTTTAAATACTACTAAAATTTTAAAATCATTAAAAGTAGTGTTGTGATTTAACATCTATGGTGATGATACAAAAGATTTCTGCTTTTTCGCAATCTGTTTAATTTAGATATAGCCATCAAACTGCTCCTGGTTACTAGATCCTGATATACATTGTTGGGCTCAATCCTTATAAGCTTCAAATTTTGGGGCAACTAATAGTCTAACACTTTGATTATGGGATATCTTGGTTCATATCTCCTCATTTCATATTTCAAAGTGATTGGAGCTTCTCAAAGCTTCTTTTACTGTAAGTAGCAAATTAATACATAGAAGTAAGATTTGAGAAACAACTACTAAATTGAAAGGAAAATGATATTTTGTTTCACTTTGGTACTTTGTGCTTTTTTTCTATTTTAAAGGAATAAAGATTATATTTCAAAAATACTTTCTATCCATGCATAATTATTTTTAGTAGTATTCTTAATTACACTCAACTTTCAAGGAGTAATTGTGTATTTTCATTATTGAAGAAAAAAATCAAGTAGAATGCAAGAGTATAATTTTATAAAATTGGAGTTCCATTTTCACATATCAATTGAGATTTTTTTTTATACATATATAAAATCTTTAAAATGTAAATGAATGCCTGAAATTAAAGCTATTGAAATATAATGGGTGATGATAATATATACAGAATCCTAAACTCGGCCTCTCCGAAGGCAGGGAAGCAAAGGAAAGTGAAATTGATCGACCAACTTGAATAGATCCTTATCCTATTTCCATGAGAATTAAAAGCGGGTATAGTGAAATTGAACCGTTGGCATGATTCCTTTTGTCGAGGTTGTATTTTAACAAAATAATAATAATAATAGATTAAAAGGGAAAGATAAAAAAATTGGAAGAAAGCATCCCTAACCATCGATGGTGTTGTATTAATTAAAAAATAAAATAAAAAGTATTATTGCGTGATTTCATTATTAAATCCTTTCATAATTAAAAAAAAGACAAGAAATTTGTGAACAAATAAAGAAATAAAAAGAATAAAAGAAATAGAGGTTAACTAAAATTAATATGGAATACAATTATTAAAAAGAATTTTTAAGTTTTAGGGTAAATATCACTGACACCCCATGTTGTTTGATGTATTGTCATACGACTACAACTTTGTGATTTTTCATCACCAACACCCTCTGTCAGAATTTCCAATTTTTTAATAAGTGAAATGTCCTAATTGCCCCTGATTATTTAAATAAATTGTAATATAAAAAATATTAGAATTGAAAAATGACAAAACTACCCTCATGATTATATGCCCACCATTTCTTTCTCTACCTTGTTCAACCACAATCAGAAACCCTAACCAAAACACCAACCACCATCGCTTCCTTCTCTTGCATCTCCTTCTCCAACCACCACCGCCACCAACCACAACCACCACCCCTCGGTCATGGAGAATCCAAATATCTTGCTGCTCTGTTTTCTTTCAGCCTTCTCTTCATATTCCTCTTCTGAACCCTCTTCAATTACCACCACGGATGAGCTCAAAAAAATTAACACTAAGCATCAAAGTTAGACAGAGAACAAAAATGAGCAATTGGAAATCTTTTCTTATGTTAGATTTCGAAGATTTGAATATGAATTTTCTTTCTATAAAGTTTAGATCGAACATGAATCAAAAGCAAATGGAGGAAAATGAAGCTAAGTCTAGGGTTAAACACATGCCTTCATTTTCCCAGCACTCTAGAGGGCTCATCGGCGTCCATTGAAGCTACCAGGAGATTTTTCGATCCCGATTTGCTGTCTCCGTTGCTTTGTCTAGCTGTTTGAGGCTCTAATTGTCAACACAAAAAGCCAACCACATAGTCATCATCTGGCCTTTGATTGTCAAAATACAGTGTCAAATCCATACTAGGGTTTTGCTAATTATGGACAGTGGATGCTAGGGTTTTACTCTGGAGTTCATTAGATGTCACTCTAAAGTTCATTAGATCTCTATTGAAGATGATGAGCAACTTGGATGTCTCTAACTCGTTCTGAGTCAAACCCAGAAGGCATTCTCATTGCTTCATCGTCCTCCTCTTGACCGACCTTATCAAACACCTCATCTGCTGTCCTCGACCGGTTTACGACAAGGGCATGTTCCTCACCTTCGTCGTCGACCATTGGTCCTTCCCAAGTGGCCACTCTTTTAGGGTTTGCTTCATCTCTACATTTTCATACCTTTCATTTCAATTGATCGAACGAGCCCTCAAGCAATTAAGGTCCTATGGTCGTTGATTCAATGGTGATTGAATTGATTAGGTTAGTGGTTGATGGTGGCAATGTTTGGTGGAAGAAGTGGTGGTGTAGGGTAGGAGGTGGATGATGGTGGGTGGTGGTAGAGGCATTTGATGGAAGAAGTGGTGGTGTGCGGTAGGAGGAGGAGGACGACAGTGGGTGGTGGTGGCGGCAACGTTTGGTGGAAGAAGTGGTGTGAGGTTTGGTTCTGACGACGTTTGGTTTGATAGAGTTGTTTAAAGGGTATTTTAGTCCAATACATAAGGTAAAATGAGTAAACTTAGTATTCAAAAGGATTGGGTCAGGAGTTAAAGGGCAATAAGGTCATTTCATCCTCAAAAAGTGCTCTGACACAATGTATTTTTGACAGAAGTGTGTGTTTGTGATATACCGCACAAACCATAGGGAGTGTTTGTGACAAAAATACACAAAGTTGTAACTGTGTGACAATACATCAAATCTTAGAGGCGTCAGAGATATTTACCCTAAGTTTTAAATATAATAGAAGTTTTGACTTAAAATAATTAGGATAAACTTCATTGGCACCCCCTGAGGTTTGAGGTATTGTCACGCGATTACAACTTTGTGTAATTTTGTCACCAACACCCCCTATAATTTGTGTCGTATATTATATACACCCCCTCCTACCAAGAGTACATTATGTCAGAGCACTTTTTTATGGTGAAATGACCTTACTGACCTTTAAATTTTGACCTAACCTTTTTTAATAGTAAAATTACCCATTTAACCCTGCCTAATTGACCAAAATGCCCCCCAACTATACCTTATTATTATATACCCACTTCACTCTTATTACATTATATATATATATATATAGAGGGGGGATGAAACCATTGCTGTTGAGCACAATTGCCACCAACCACCACCACCACCACTGTCAAACTCCAATTGTAACCTAATCCAAGCCAACTGCCACTAACCACCACCACCACCACCACTATCAAACTCCAATTGTAACCTAACCCAAGCCAACTGCCACTAACCACAACCACCACCACTGTCAAACTCCAATTGTAACCTAACCCAAGCCAATTGCCACTAACCACAACCACCACCATCACAGGCAGTAAAACCATCACTACCACCACTGTCGAACTCCAATCGCAACCTAACCCAAGCCAACTACCACCACAAACCCCCAATTGACAACCAACCCTGAGACCCAAATCACAAAACCCGAACACCCACCAGCGCTAAAACCACCACCGCTACTGCTAACATCATAATAAACCTTTATGTCGAAACCCAAAATCGACAAATCTCCAAGGCTCATTTGTAACCTAAACCCCAAACTAGCAACCACTGTACCCCTCTGATCAAACGGAACCACTACAAGCCACCATAAGCCCCAATTGAAACCCAAACGTACATCAATCAATCCTCCATTACCGATCTATCAACGCCAATCATCAACATCACCACTGTCTTAGCCCCTTTGGCTCTCTGATTTGTTATCCTGTCCACTGTTAACACTGCCACTACCAAAACTACCAAAAATCACCATGGCCGGAACACCTGCAACCAATCCAACATTTTCGTCGAAAATCTAGCTCTCTAGTTTGTTATTAGGATTTGAGATATGAAATGTGAGGGGTGTGGTTGATTTGTTATATACAAGGTGGGTTGGGAAAGATGATGAAGCAAAGAACTAGAAGGTGATGAGAGAGAAAAAAACGAGAGGGTGATGAGAGAAAATCAATGGAGTTAATGGTGTTGACTGTGGTGGTGGTGTCAACTGTGGTTGTGGTGGCACTGCCGGTGTGGGTTGGGATTGTGGTGGTGGTGGTGTTGATTGTACAATATATATATATATATATATATATACACACATGGAGGTCAAGAGTTAAAATGGGTTGGGTAATAATCATGGGTTTTTTGACCTTTTTGTAATTCTTATATTTCATATTAAAAATTAATTTAATAATAAGGGGTAATCTAGATATTTCACACATTTTTTAAATGAAAAAACTAACAATGGGTGTTAGTGACAAAATTATACAAAGTTGTAGTCATGTGACAATAC
Source organism: Cornus controversa (assembly GCA_026545225.1). Lineage (NCBI taxonomy): Eukaryota > Viridiplantae > Streptophyta > Magnoliopsida > Cornales > Cornaceae > Cornus > Cornus controversa. The sequence continues at coordinate 103,715,691 of CM048845.1, forward strand.
CTCAAACCTCAAGGGGTGTCAATGAAATTTAACCTAATAATTAAAGGGGGGAAAACAGAATATACGAATAAAAGATAAGATGATAGAAATAAATGAATTTCCCCTTTCATCTTACGAAGGAAAGGTTCCATTAGGCTTTGTTTGGATAAATAGAAGAGAGAAAAAAAATAACATTAGTTACGAGAGAAAAGAAAAGAAAAGATATGATAACATGTATTCGTGTTTGAATAAATTATAAAGGAAAAGAAAGAAAATAATTACATTCTTGTTTGAAAAATGTAAAAGAGAGAAAAGGAAATAAATCAATTTATTATCATGCCCTTTTGTGTTTATGTTACAAGATATACCCACATTTCTTTTAAATTTTGTTATTTAAAATGTTAGGGTTATTTTTAGTATTATAAAGATTCACTAATTCTTGTTATTTCTCTCGAATCTTTTCACTTTTGAGAGAATAGTTGTATATGAGAGATTTGGAAGGACCTTATTCTTTCTTTTCAATCCAAACAAAATTTTTTTTTTCCTTTCTTTTCTTCTCCTTCCAATTCCATCGATCCAAACGATCCTTAGTTCCAACCCTTTCCCTCTCTGTAACCTTCCGCTGAAACATTCACTTTCACTACGCTCAGTCAGCATCACACTTGACACAACTATTCACTCCCACTACCAGAAAACAAGCAGCTTAGAGAGAGAGAGAGAGAGAGGGCCTTCTCATCAAATGAGAGATTGCCATTTCATCTTCATCACCATCTGATTCACATCCCTCAAACCCTTCAGCAACCTACCTCCATTTTCATCAGATCACATCATATATATATAGATATATATTAAAGATTAAATTCTTCAAATAAACCCCAAAAAAATGGCTTCTCGGAAGCTCCTCTCTTCTCTCCTCCGATCCTCCTCCCTACGCCGCTCTCTCTCCAAACCCACAAACCCTAGATCTCCCATCTCTCGCCCATCTCCAACGGGCTTCCTGCTAACCCGCGCCGTCAATTACGCCACCTCCGCCGCAGCTCCGGCGTCGTCTCCGTCGCCTCCGGTGGCGAAGCCCGGCGGGCCCAATGGGAAGATCACGGACGAGTTCACGGGTGCTGGTGCGATCGGCAGTGTCTGTCAGGTGATCGGTGCCGTGGTCGATGTGAGGTTCGATGAGGGGCTACCTCCGATCTTGACAGCACTGGAGGTTCTGGACAATTCGATACGGTTGGTGCTGGAAGTGGCTCAGCATTTGGGTGAGAACATGGTGAGGACTATTGCCATGGACGGGACGGAAGGGCTTGTTCGTGGACAGAGAGTGCTCAACACTGGCTCTCCTATCACTGTAAGGCTCTTTTATTTTTGCTGTACGAGAATTTTGATGTCCATTTCATGGGTTTGTATACGAAATGTGTTTATGCTTGAAGAAGATGATGATTATTATTTGGATCTTCATATAATCCTGCTTGTGGCGTTAACTATAAGTATGTGATTGGACAGCTTTTTGTTGTTGGACTTTCTTCTACTTTAGTTTTTGTTTTAAATTTCGACAAGGTTTGAGTGAAGAATGATTACAATAGTTCCCTGGCTATTTTCTCTATAGTCATTGAGTATATTGGTGCAATCTTGATTTAGTTTAATTATAAATAAAATAAAAATACCCTTGTCTTAATTGCATTTTGGAATTTGTTGTATTTGTTATTGGGGTTATGACATGTTTTGGTACTGTTGAAGCGCTCTCTCTCTCTCGTCATTGTTATAAATCTTGGTAGTAATATCACTTTGTTTCCTTCGTGGGTCCTTAGGTGCCAGTTGGTAGGGCCACGCTTGGCCGAATCATGAATGTTATTGGGGAGCCTATTGATGAGAAGGGTGAAATAAGTAAGAAACCAGAAATTATTGACATGTTGTATTTTGAGGTTGTTTCTTTAGTTCTTTTGTATTTATATTTTTGTTTTCAATTGCCACAGAAACTGATCACTTTTTGCCCATCCATCGAGAAGCTCCGGCCTTTGTTGAGCAGGCAACTGAACAGCAAATCCTTGTCACTGGAATCAAGGTATGTTAACCTCCTTCTCTTCTTTTCTTCTGAAAATTTTTATTTTTTTATTTGTGTTATCTATATTCTGTTTATTATCTGCTTAGAGTGTCTATATTGCCTTATTTGATCTCCCTTTCAATCATCTTCAGGTTGTTGATCTCCTTGCACCTTACCAAAGAGGTGGAAAGATTGGGCTCTTTGGCGGTGCTGGTGTAGGAAAGACTGTGCTTATTATGGAACTTATAAATAATGTTGCCAAGGCTCATGGTTGGTTCCTTAAAAAAGCAAGCAAATTGTTTAAGTTATTATGCTAATATTTACAATATATCGAATGTCATACCTTCTCCTTGTTCAGGTGGTTTCTCTGTTTTTGCTGGTGTGGGAGAACGTACTCGAGAGGGTAATGACTTGTACAGGGAAATGATTGAGAGTGGTGTCATTAAGCTCGGAGAGAAGCAGGTCTATTGATTACAATTCTTATGTTGCTTCTTCATCAGCAATTTTATTATCTGATTCCAATGATTTTTTCCTTGTCTTATTTTATTTCTCTTTTTTACTTTTATTTCTCTGTATTTTAGAGTGACAGCAAATGTGCTCTTGTGTATGGTCAAATGAATGAGCCTCCTGGCGCTCGTGCTCGTGTTGGGCTAACTGGGCTGACTGTGGCTGAGCATTTCCGAGATGCTGAAGGACAAGATGTGCTACTCTTCATTGATAATATTTTCCGTTTCACCCAAGTAAGTTCACTCTGTCGCAATTTCGTTTTCTTTTCCCCTTTGTTTATGGTGAAATATTTTACCTTTTGCTGTCTATTGGTGTTGTGCTAATTGGTGCCATTTTCTGTTCTTTCTACTCCTAGGCTAACTCAGAGGTGTCTGCGTTGCTTGGTCGTATCCCTTCTGCTGTCGGTTACCAACCTACCTTGGCTACGGATCTTGGAGGCCTTCAAGAGCGTATTACCACTACCAAGAAAGGTTCCATCACATCTGTCCAAGCTATTTATGTGCCTGCTGATGACTTGACAGATCCAGCTCCTGCTACAACATTTGCGCATCTGGATGCCACAACCGTGTTGTCCCGGCAGGTATACACAATTGTCTTCTACTGGAAACATGGATACCAATTTCTCAAGCCTTCACTTTTTAAGCTCGACATTGGCTTCTTATGGTCAGATTTCCGAGCTAGGTATCTATCCTGCTGTTGACCCCTTAGACTCTACATCTCGCATGCTTTCTCCTCATATTTTGGGAGAAGAACATTACAATACTGCTCGTGGTGTTCAGAAGGTTCTCCAGAACTATAAGAATCTTCAAGATATTATTGCCATTTTGGGGATGGATGAGCTCAGTGAAGATGACAAGTTGACTGTTGCTCGTGCTCGTAAGATACAGAGATTCCTAAGCCAGCCTTTCCATGTTGCTGAAGTGTTTACTGGAGCCCCTGGAAAATATGTGGAACTGAAAGAAAGCATTACTAGCTTCCAGGTGATTAAATTTTTAAATTTACGGTGCTTCACAATGTTTATATTTTCTCCCTCATTGGATCATTTCTTTTATGGGATATACTTGTAAGTCTATCACTTCCTTTGTTTTTTTTAGTTATTTGAACATATGGACACATGGCATGGATAGACACAAAATGGATATAGGAACATGAGAAATCCTATTTAGTAAGGGTATGGGGAGACATGCTGAAAAATAAATATATATGAGCATGTTATAAGAATAATATGATTTCTAATTCCAAAAATTCATAATTGTTTCTATTTCAAAAGTCCCAATTATGATTTAATAACCTTGATCATTCTCATAGTTCAAAAGTCCCAATTATGATTTCATAAGTTCTAATTATTACCCTTTTCTAAAATCCCTAATTGTAAACTCAAAAATCCCTAATAATTGGAGTTTCTAAAAGTTCCTAATCATTTCAAACTTTTAACAACTCTTATTTTTAACCCGAATTCTTCTAACCAAATCAGAGGTGTTAAGGTTTAGGATTTCAAAAAATCAATGGCCTTTTAAAACACTTGTAAAAGTGTAAGAGGAAAAAAAAAAAAAAAAAGGAACGAAGGTGTGAAAAGAAAGAAGATTTAGGGTTGGATTTCATTGCTGCTCACTGTAGAGTTATAGATGATAGCAGTCTACAAGAAGTTGCTATAGAAGGTTGCCTAAAGCAGCCAAGAAGAATTAGGGTTGGATTTCATTACAGCTCACTGTAGAGTTATTGATGATAGCAGTCTATAAGAAATTGCTATAGATGGTCGCCTAAAGCAGCCATAGAGGTGCAACTCTCTCTCTCTCTCTTCCTCTGATTTGTTTCTTCTTCTCTCTCTCTTTCTATCTCTTGGTTTAGCAATCATATCAAACAACTAAATGTGACTGAGGAAAGTCCACTAGTCTTTTTTTTTTTCCTCCTTTTTTTAGTCCAAGACTTCCATTTTTAAAAAAATTTAACCCCTTATTTTTATAAAATATTCTAAAAACTCATGTCTGCTAAGTTTCTGTGTGTGTTGGTCACATTACGTGTTTAAGATGTATCCGATGAGAAAGCATAGGACACTCTTTTGGCTTGTTCAACATGTATCTGGACATGACTGATGGATGTCCATGACCAATACAGGCATGTTAAGCACGCTCACAGGGAATTTTTGGCGTATCACTTCTTCTTAATTGGATCCTTTGAGATTATATCTAATGGAAGTATAAGAATTGATGTTTAGTGAAGTTGCAGTTTCCCTTCACTAAGTTGTGGTTTGAGGCATTGCTTTGAGAAGCACCTTTAATGCAATCATCATATTGTGACTATTATGTGGGATGCACTATAAGGTGCACTGCAAGCTTGTTGTACAATAACATCTTTCTCTCTCTCTCTCTCTTTTTACTTACATAGTTTATGAACTGTGAATGTAATATAGGATTATGACCTATTGTATAATTTGTATCAAAGTGATAACTAAGGTTTTCTGATATTGATTAGTTAATTAGTTTTTTGATGTTTAGGTATAGGGAAAATAGGACAAGATTAATTGTAGAGCTGTCTCATTTGGAATATCAAAGGAATGTTGGATGCTTAAATGTACCTGCAAAATAAAGAATATCTGCGTGCTAGGCTCAGGTTTAGAATGGGAAGTTGGGGTAACTGGGTAAACATTAGGAGTGATGGTTATATGCATTAGGGTTTAATTAGTTTGGTTCTAAGTTTACCTGCTTAAAAAGGGACATGTTGCCAAGTTTTGTGTTGAAGGAATAGAGAGTAGGGGTTCAAGCTTGTGGAGGTACATACGAAGATCCAAATATAGAAAAGGGCATTGCATAGAAGAAGCCAAGAAGGTAGAAAGGAGATAACAGACTTGATCCTCATACCTAAGTGATGCGAGAAGCTCATGTAATCATCCTTATTGCGTTGTGGTAGTTTTTTTTATTTTTATCACTTGTATACAAAGAAAACCAAAAAACAGAAAAAGGCTACATGACTTATCCTGGCTCTATTATAATTTGGTATTAAATGTTGATTTTTCAACTGGCATCCACAATGAAAAGTTAGGGAGGGGATATTCAGCAATATAATGATTTGAAATTTAGTACTTGCTCAGAAATATATGGTGAATAATTTGAAGAAAACTATCTTTCTAGCATACATTTTATTAGTCCTTTAGGATGAGCCTTCTAAATTTTGTGAAATCTATTTTTCACATCTGTTCTGGGAGGAGTCATTGTTATATTATTTTTACCTGAGTGGCATTCTCTTCTTATTCTATTATACTCTTAAAAAGTAGGAAAGTAATTTCTGTTTTTCCCGTGAATGGTAAGGGATCTAGTGAGGAAGGGTTTGGTGGCCTTGGCAACTTGAGAAATAAGAAACTTTTCGTTGAGTTATGTAAACATTTAATCATTTTGGATAGAAAGTAATGGCTAAAGTTTTGAAGGTACAATCTTCTTGTTGCAGGAAGTTTGTGATAAAAAAATTTAGCGTCTCTTTGAGTTTTGTTTTCTAAAGAATTAATAGCGTTCCTCAGGAATAAAAAATGTAGTGATATCTGTCCTTGGCTCCTTAGGCATCTTATCAAGATTTTGGGCTTCCAAGTTCTGATTGATTAGATTTTGAAGCAGCCAAATTTAGGTGGCAAATTTATTGGCTTAAATATATCTTCTAAAGATCTTTCTTCCCCGTGATGTCTTATTAGTGGAAGAAGATTAATTTACTATCTTCTGCAATCTTTTCTTGTTCTCTTTTTAAGTACTCTCAAGTCTCAACCTTCCATTGTATTTTTTTAGTTAATATTTAGGGTAAATTACTCTAACCTCCCCTGAGGTTAGGCTTAATTAACCTCATATTAAACTTTTTGAAATTTCATGGTCAACCTCTCTTGAGGTTTGGTTGACTTATCTCCGGGTACCCTTGTTGTCAGTTGACCATTTGGCCAGTTAAAGTCAATTAAAAAAAAAATTCAAAATGCCAAAACTACCCTTGGTATGGAGAAATTACAAAAATAACCTCATAATGCAAATGAAATGTCACGCCTCCAAATTTAAATACCAGAAGCTCTAGTCCAGTACTTGAATTTGGTGCGAGACTTAAAAAAAACATAAGTACTTCCAATATTTACATTACTACAAGCAAAAGATAATCATCTAGATCATTCATACAAAAAAACATTTTTACATCAAAACCTCATCCCGCGTCATGGGTATTGACTATGTACAAAAAAAAAAAAAAAAAAACTAGCCGAAAAGGTTTACATGTAGATGATCTCCATCGTTCTGTGTCGTGCCTCCATTTCTAGGTACTTGAAAATAAAATGGGGTGAGCTCTAAGCTCAGCAAGAGAATCGCTAAACACTATTATTGCTCAGCAAATTGACCTTGCCTTATATTCCTATATATATATGAACTCGTACAACAATCTTTTTGTTTAGATTCACAATTTCTTATGATAATTAAACTCTAATTAATCATCAGATCCACAATCTCTTTATGAAGGAACCATACTCTCAAAACAATTTCTTATGAAGCTAATTGTCTAGATTAACTTAAACATTATTAATCTCACATGAGCTCCAGGCTTCCCCTTGAATAAATGGCTTGCTTAGCTAACAAGTGGTGCGCATCGCATAGTCTCGGACTATCGAAGATCGCACATGTGGCTGGACTTGTACGTCTACTCACCTAGATGGTCCCGGACCACATCCACACAATAATGGCACACTCCGCCAAATGGCCATGTCAAATGGGTAATGCATATCCAATAGGCAGGTCCCTGACTATACCAAGGAAATTCTCAATAGAGTTAGTCCCAGACTACCTCTCCAATTTAGACCAATCTTAACAATTTTTTTATAATTCATCTCATTCCCATAAATCAAATCATCCTTTAATGTGATGGCTAATCACATTGATTTTTCAATTCAGAATTCACTACTTAAATCTCTTCTAAACTTAATTATTTTGGCATAATTAAGTTTATTATGTTGAAAAATGCTATCCTAATATTTCTCGTAATTTTCGGAGAATTAAAACTATTTTATCTTAGTTTTCCCCTAAAAAGAACTCAAATGGGTCTCTTTCCCTTGTACAAACAGTGTTGTTGTTTTTCCACATCCTTACATCTGTAACTATATTCTAAAACAGCCCCCTTCAACCTCAATCCAACTCTCAACTAACCCCAATTCACAACCAAGTCATAGAAATTGTGTTCAGGACCAAAACATTCAAAAGTAATTTCAGTAAAAGCATATGATTTGGCCATGACTTACCATGTTGAATCTGCCCCATATTTAATCCACTATGCATATATTTACACAAGATTCCTTGTCACCAAAGCCCACTGTACCAGTATCTAAGTGTAGGTAAATATATTTATGTGTCATTCAAGGTTACTTGAATAATCACCATTAAACTACTAGATGAACCCAATCAAGTAACTAAAACTTACCTATATGAATATATGTATCAGTGAGCATAAACAGTCTTTGGAAGTAACCAAACTAAGATTACTACTTCTATGTTCACATATCAAGTTTATTCACTACCAAAAACATGTGAGTTTGCATGTGTATATATTTCCAATCTTTACATAAAACAGATTTCATGTATCCAAATTATTTTTTTCACAACCATGGATGTATTCATGAATAGGGAACCTAAGATTCGAATTCTAAGTTCATTAGATTGCGTAAAATCAAGATCTATAATTAATTTCTATTTCAATATAAGTTTAACATCACTAAAACATATATATATACGGCAGAACAGAGAGAAGAGAGAGAAAAGGAAGAAGAAGAAGAAGAAGAAGAAGAAGAGAGAGAGAGAAGGTTCAGTCAGTGGAGAAAAGATTTGTAGGAAAGGAAATCAAGGAATTTTCAAGCCAAGGCAAGTTGATTCTTGCCTCTCTTTTTCTATATATATATATTTTCTCCACTGACTGAACCTTCTCTCTCTCTCTTCTTCTTCTTCTTCTTCCTTTTCTCTCTCTTCTCTCTGTTCTGCCGAACTACTCTAGTCTCTCTTTTCTTGTATACATCATTTTCCTTACTTTGAATTATGCATCAGAAAGTGGTTAACAAGTTTAGCATTGAATTAAGACATTTGGACACATGTCACCCATGCACTTCTTTGCCTGCCACTAACTTTCAAATTCCTAACTTCATACATCAGTCAATTTAATTCTATCACTAACATAACTATCACACATAATCTATATATATATTATACACATCCATAAACACATTCCTAACCCCACAAAGTTCTAAAATTACATTTAGATCCTAAAAAGAAATTAAGACAAAATCCTATTTAGGTTAAGGATATTACATAAAATCACGCTCATACCAATTACTACGTGGACCAAACTGCCCCTACCTCCATTACCATGAATTGACGCTTTTTTTCTCTTTAACAGATGAAGCTGAAGATGGGTTGTTCTCTCTCTTTGTTTCTCTCTCTCTCACCAAATGCACAAAATATACAATCTCTCTCATTTGTATCACTCTCTGCTCTCTCTCCTCTGTATTTCTCTTTATTCTTCCTCTGTAACTCTCTTTTACTCTCCCTCAATTTTTTTCTCTGCAACATTGATAAAAATAAGGGTATTTTTGTAAATAGTCACTAAAAAGTTGAGTGCATTCAGTAAATGAACATGATTTGTTAGATTCATTGACGGATCGTTCTGACAAGGGAGGTCAGGTCAGGATTACTTTGCAAAAAGTTTAATTCGAGGGAGATCAAAGTAATTTACCCAAATATTTATTAACGTTATCAAGCATACATAATAATCAAGTCTATAATAACATAAAAAGTAAATAAGAAAACATCGAGCATTAAGCTTTTATAAATACAAATTAAACCCAAAAAAAAAAGGTCAACTAATTATTTAAAAAATAAAATCAGAACAAAAATAATACTTAAAAGGTCATTAAATAATTCAGAAACTAATAATCTAATATTAAGCTATGACAGTTTACAAGTATAGATTGTAAGAAACAAAAATAGATGTGTATAAGTAACTTTTTCCTTGATGGAGAATTGAAAATAAACTCTACAGTTTCGTAAACTTCAGTAAGATCTACCGACAATCTTTATATATTACAAACAACACATCAATGTAAGATCTTACAAAAATGAAGCTAAAAATTCTATAAAAGGATTAAAATTTACCAATTGAATAAATGTCCCTAGTTTTTCCCCCCCTTAAATTTAAGCTTAGATCACGTGTGTTGCAAGTGTTGTAGAGTAGATCTGGGATTTGTTCTGTTTAAGTGTCTCTTGCTGACTATGGACAAAATTGATTGCTCTTTCAGATTGTTGCTTTTTAATCCAAATCATGTTATTTGATGCAGACTTATAAAAAAATTGTTATTTGATGTACATGGCTGGTTTATCATTTTGACAGGGAGTTTTAGATGGTAAATATGACGACCTTTCTGAGCAGTCATTTTATATGGTTGGTGGCATTGAAGAAGTCATTGCCAAGGCAGAGAAGATTGCCAAGGAGTCTGCTGCTTAATTTCATCCAGTTTGCTCTGTTCTTCAGGAACTTCTAGAAATCAATAATTTAATTACATTGGCAATTCCGGCATCACAATTTGCAAATTTTTTGTTTTTTTGGGCATCAATAGTATTTAGCATTTTCCATGTAGAGTTTTGATGTCTCTTAGGATTGTTTTAGGAACAGAAATGAGGTTTGGTACTCTTTTTGGCCCCTTACCTGTTTTAAATAAGAAGATTTGTGTTTTTGATGTCCTTGCTTCATTTTCCAAAGTATAGGCTTCAGGCTTTTCCAATCTCAAAATCATGTTCAATATACTTTTGAGAACAAACCATTTTTGATGCTTTTCTTTAGTGGATTGCTTCTAAGGATGTGGATTTGTGTCCGAGTGATCTTTGGCAAAGTTGTTGGAAACAACTGAAAAGGTGGGTACAGATGATTGTAGTTCTTGCATGACCTAGTTTTTCGGCTTGTTTATGGATCTTTTCGTCTCTATAATGCTGATTTTTGGGAACATAATGATATATAATGACTTGGAATCTGTCGTGACATAGAGAGTTTCTACACAGTACTGCATGTTGATGGGTTAGATAGATAGTCTTGTTGTCTGCATTTAAATGTTATCGTTTGATGTACAAAATGAAGTTATTGGACATGCATGTAAATTTCAAGACTTTTTTTTTTCTTAATAATGTCGAGACTCTTGGAGCACTATCGTATTCTGTAGACGTTGAACTTTCTTTTTTAATTATTTGCATTTTTTGCAAGAGTCCTAGTCCACTTAAAAGGTTATTCAATGAGAATAAAAGTTTTATGCAATGTATATGTGTTTGTAAGCATGCGCTTGTGTATATGTTGAAGACATTCTCATTATGAGAAAACCATCTAAAGTTTGAAGTGCTAAGGCTCCATGAATGCCCCAAACGAAATCTAATCAGGTGCTTTTTCTTTTAGTGAATCAGATAAGCTAACCCGGACTCATACATAGAAAGAAGATAAGATGCTTCTTCTTGCATTACTAGTGTAGTGACCAATTAGCTCATCTACATCTCATGTCCAAACTGTTCATTCATTTCAACTTCTTAAAATAAATGCAGGCTATAGAAAGTCCCTATCCTATTAGATGCTAACATTTGTTACAGATTGGTGCAAGTCTAAAGAAGCCTTGTACCTTTCAGTTCACTAGGCAAAATCTACTGTGTTATGGATATTTATATTTTTGATGACAATATCATGTTCTGTTGTAAGATAATAATTTTAATTTACTTTTTCTATTTTTGCCTTTGGATAATTTAAAATCTTTTTTTTCTAATTGTCTTGCATGAAACGTGCATGTACACGCTTGCTAGTATGTTTAAAAGAATATATGCAGATAAGAACAAAAGATTAATAAGGATCATAAAAGCGAAAAAGTCAATAATTTAACGGTTAAGTGCATAAAACATTAAAAAAAAAATTATAAGAAACATTCCTGCTATTTGATATGTGTATATAAATTTCGATAATTTTAAAATTTGAAGCAAATTGTCTCCTATTGCAAGTTGATGATGTCAATTTTTTTTTAAATTCAATAATACCCTTTCTGTCATTTCATGCTTTTTTTTTTTTTAAGGCAAAGTATAAAAATAAAAAACTTCTGTTATATACAAAATGTGTGCAAAACACCACTACAATGTAGTATGTGCATATAATTCCCAAATATTTAAAAATTTTGTGCAAATATGAAATACCCCACTCTATCAACTATGATTAAAAAAAAAATGAAAATTTCAAAATACCCTTTTTTAATGACCAAAATGTTCTTCACAACCTTTGACACCCGTGTGCCATGTTTGGATGTCATATTTTTCATTTTTTATTAACTCAAAATATATTTTATTATTTTGAATGGGTCCGAATATGGATTCGCTAATTGGGCTTGGCAAATGAAAACGAAACGGGCATTCACATATTTTTTAAATAAATGAGAAATTGATCATTTTTCTTATTTTTTTATTAATTAAAAATATATTTTAATTATTTTATTATTTCGAATAGGCCTGAAAATGGATACACTGGTTGGGCTCGGCGAGTGAAAACTAAGGATGCATTCGCACACGTTTTAAGTAAATAAGAAATTGATATTCGGATGAGCTCTTTTTAGACATCCAAACATAGCACAAGAGTGTGAAGGTATTTTAGATATTTTAATTGTTAAATTGACAAAATATTTTTATTTGCACATTTTCAAAAATGCAAGGGGTTAATTGAACATTTGGGGGTATTTGTTCATAGCATCAGGTTTTTTGCACTTTATCCATTTATTATGTATTTATTTAAAAATTAATGGTACTTTAGTCATTTCATTGTTCAAATTGAAGATTTGTCCATAATTGCATAAATTGAAAGATGCGGAGAACTTTTTTCGAATAATAGGAGACTAATTTCACATTTTGTATATAGTGAAGGAATTTTACGCCCTTAACCCAAAATTTAAAAAGTTGTTATATTAAGTTGGATTCTGATTTTGAAGATACCAACTACCAACCATGTTCCAAATTCGAGGTACAAAGTGATAATTGAAGGTACAGACCCCCCCCATTGATTTTGTATTAGTGACCACATGCCATTAGGCGAAATCAAACATAGCATTTCAATATGCAAGCATTAATGTAGTATTCCTAACATAATATGAGGTTGAATCATATTCTCTACGACAGAACCCACACTACAATAAAAAATTATATTCTGTCCTGACATTGTATCTGAGGATTGAAGAGATACTTGTTCAAAATAAAGAAGAACAATCAACAGAAAAATACCGTCATTTCATAAATGTATTATAGGAAAGAAGAAGAGATCGAAGGAGAGATCCGTCATTGTTTGCTTTTTAGAAGAATGAATAAACCGGCTCCAATGCCATCACCAGTTCCGAGAGGGGGACGCCCAGTGATTTTCGCAGCATATGGATCGAAGAGTTGATCTAGAATCTCACTCCCAATCCCAAAGTGTACGTGCTTTGACAATTACCTCAAAGCCTGCTCTGCACTCTTGCTTACTAAAAAACAGACTGACTGAATTTGAATTTCCTCCAACTTCACAATGCTGTAATCCCCATTTCTTTCTTTTAGTTTCTGCATCTCTTCTGGTGATGGGCTATAGATGGGAAAATTAAATAAGTCCAACCTATTCTTGCTTATAATTCCCTGCAAATCAAAAGCACGTTGGATAATTATATTTAACCAGGTACTATATATATGATGCAATCTGTCAAATTAATACTAGTTATTAAGAGTTTGCTTATAATGAAATATCAGTTCAACAAACTTGTTCAATAAAGAGTATGAAAAACATGCTAATGGGAATAGGCGAATCCACCACTACCACTACAGCCGCGGGGAAACAAATACCTTCAGGCGAATGCTAGTGCTAGTGATGATTCAGATGGGCAGAAGCGTGTTGTCAGATATGCCAAAGACAAATGCTTGGAGGAAATGTCTTCTACTGTTGATCAAATGAAGAATGCAATGAAGATTAATTAATGATCGAGTCTGCTTGCAAAAGAGCTTTGTTAATGAACAGCTAGAGAAGGTCATGAGGGTAAGGGAGTCCGTAACGGTCCCAGCCCTTTACATTAAAGTACTTGTGATGTTGGAGGACTATCTTGAGTCAAGCTTTGGCCAATAATAATGCAAAGAAAAAGGTGATGAGTGGTAGCAATGATAAAGCTAGCCTTGAAGTTGATGAAGCAAAAACTGAAGAAGAACAAGCAGCACTATGAGTATTTGATTACAAAGTTCAGAATCTGTTTGTTATACTGGACATCCTTGTCCAGAGTCCCAACATTGTAGTTGTTGATGACTGGTATGTACGTGGAGAATTGAAGAGCTAGTCTTCTAACAAGACACGTTCTCATTTAAGTGTTATAAATACAGAGTTCATGTGCCGGTACACAATTAATACCTTTAAAGTATCTTAATAGTTCAAGAAAACTCTTTCAACTTCTGACTGAATCATCAGAGCACAGTTACCAAGCGTGGTATTCTTCCGATTACTTTTTTTTATGCAGTATCCTTCCGATTACTTTTCTTTTATTTTTTTTACAAATTAGCGTTTAATCAGCCCGGAGTAAAATTCTGCTTCATCAATATATATACTAGCTTCCCTCTCGCGCTCGTGTGTATATTTGTCCAATTAATTAAGAACAAGTTTCAGTTGTAAATGATTGCATGGAAAGGAGGCGGCAGATGACCACATGCACATAAAAAAAAAAATTAGAAAATGCTCCTCAAATATTTGCCCCCAAGGAGCATCATTCCATTCGCCAAGTGAAATTCAATTTTGTTCGGAAGTGTTGGTAAAGTGTGGTTTGATTACGTCAAGTCCAACCCATAACTACATTCATATATCCACCACACCATTTGGTTGTCTTACTCATGCTTACTTTTCTATATATATATATATATATATATATAGAGGTTTATATTCCTCTCTTACATGTGACAAGTATGAGAAGAGTGTATTCAATAAGGCTGCAAACTGGACGGGTTGGGCAGGTTAGAGTTACCATTCGAACTCAACCATACATATGAAATGTTCAACCCTAACCCAACCATAACTCTAGTTTCAACCCTAACTACTCAACTCTAATCCAACCCATCCTTAAATGTTTAAACTCAGGTTCGCAACTCGGGTTGAGATTTCGAGTTAGAAAGTCGGGTTAATTCTAGTTATCTATATCACTAATCTCCATGTTAAAAATTTAAAGTGATCGTTAATATGTTTCACATTAGATTACTCCTAAACACACAAAAAATTAAGAACTTAATGCAAATTTCTAAAAAATTACAAACAATTTTAAAAAAAATTAATTATCCAAAGTGTTAACATACAATAAATTAAGATTTAAATAAAAGAAGTTGGAAAGAAAATGGTTATCAAAATTTGAATATTATATATAATATATTTAAAATAAAAAAATATGTATAAAAATAATATTACAATTTGGGTTCGGGTTGGGCTCGGGTTGTTAGCACCTCAACCCTAGCCCAACCCTAATTAAGTTCGGGTTGAGGTTTTTCAACCCAAGCTCAACCCTAATTGTAAAAATAGTTGTCCAAGCTCGTAAAAAATTGGGTTAGGCTCGGATTAAGTACGGGTTGCCCAATCCAAGTTACACCCCTAGTATTCAACACTCGTTAAGAATCCGCTTGGCATGAATTTTGTTTTTGTTATTTTGTTGTTGTCTAAAACATAACAAATGTTTAATGTTTTGTTACGAGTGTATTTTAAATAAAATTAAAAACATGTTCGACAAAAAAAAATTTGTTTCAAGTGTTTTTTATTTTTCTTGCTACAACAGTTGCTAAAACATAATACAAACACCAAAATAATGTTTCAAACTTCGGTTCAAAATTTTATCAGCAGTACCAAATATACTTTATTTTTACAATGCTAAAACAAAACATAAAAACAAAAACAAAATACATGCAAAACAAGCTTAACACTTTAGTTTTAAAGTTATTTTCTCCTTCACACGTAACAGGTAAATATATCACGTGGGTAGAAAAATGCATTCCAATTAAGACTCACTCCAAAATATCTGTGGGACCTATTTTAATTTTTGGTCTAAAATGACTATCAAAAGCTAGTTTCCAACAAATAAGAGTATCATCATATTATCTATTATCTATAATAGAACCCACACTGCAATATATATATATATATATATATATATATATATATATATATTCTGTCTAGACATTGTATCTGAGTTTTGAAGAGATACTTATTCAAAACAATTAACAACAGTCAACAGATAAATAATATCATTTCATAATCAATGTTTGTGTTTGAGAAGAATGAATAATCCCATTCCAATGCCATCATCAGTTCCGAGAGGGGGACGCCCAGTGATTTTCGCGGCATATCGATCGAACAGTTCATCTAGAATCTCACTCCCAAAGTGTGCTTTGACAATTGCCTCAAAGCCCGCTCTGCACTCATTCTTCCTAAAAAAAGAGAGAGACTTATCTTGCACTTCCTCCATCTTCACAACGCTGTAATTCCCATTTCTTTCTATTAGTTTCTGCATCTCTTCTGGTGATGGGCTATAGATGGGCAAGTTAAATAAGTCCACCTTATCCTTGCTTATAATTCCCTGCCAAAATCAAAAGCACATTGGATAATTATATTTAACAAGGTACTATATATATTGTGCAATCTGTCAAATTAATACAAGTTATTAAGAGTTTGCTTATAATGAAATATCATTTCAACAAACTTGTTCTACAAAGAGTATGAAAAACATGCTAATGGGAATAGGGAATAAACAAATTCTTGCAATAGACTCTACTTTAATATTTTTAAACCCCTTAATCTAGAGCTATGGTCTGTCCAACAATATTGTACTTGTAGGGATAAGCCCTGCGTGTTCAAGTTGTGTTACCGTGTCGTGTCAAGTATTTCCAGCCCCAAGTAATGTGTTAACTGCAAGAACTTTGCTTTTATGGCATGCTCTTATTCTATCACTCTAGCTGTGAGGCTATTTCCCACCACCTGCATAAATATCCTAGAATTGTACTAACATATTTTGGAACTTCCATTTCTCAAACTAGCCTTAGAAACATGAGAATGAAGCATAAAAAAATGTCGCATTAACGTACCTCGTTAGCCATATCTACAAGGCTAGATTCCAAGGGTTCGAACTGGGGGCCAAGTGATGACTGTCCCGGAAGTGTCCCACTCAGGCGACCGGAAAACAAAAGCACCATCAACCCCCCAGGAGCTAGCTCTTGTGCCCGAGCAGCTAGAAATGTTTCCATGTCCCTTGCATACTGTGCTGAATAAGCCTCACTAACTTCTTTTGGAGCATTTGCATAATGAATCTTCCCTCTATTGCAACAAGGAGAGTTTAGGTCACTGAGCTCCGGTGGCACCATGGAAAGCCAATGGAGTGCACATGCAGAGTGAATAAGATTGAGGGAGGCCTTAGGAAACAGTCTGCCATAGAAAGAGCCTGGTACTCCACAAGCAAAGTATTGCCTATCTACTGGAAGGTTCATGAAGAGCAGATTGAAGTCATTCTGAACATGGTCACTGAAGAACACTTGAAATTCAAAGGGGCTATAACAGTGACCCTCCACTTGGTACTTGTGTTGTATGGCTTCTATTATGTTGTTCACTGCAATGAAGGTGTTGGGTCCAACTGAGCAGCCTAAATCAGCAATGCAAAATGAATTTGAAGTAGGAGAGCCTTCATGTACTACAATGTCAAGATTTTCACCAATTGCCGCAGCAAGCATGGGTTTGACACGATCAGCAGCCTCTTTCTACATACAAAGATGAATGCATATTGTCAAAAGTTCTCATTTTATTTAATTTCCCCAAAAGTTTCCAAAAAAATGCATATCATTTTCTTTTTCAGATTATAGCACTTTATTCTCATAGACCGAATTGCTAATTAAGTAAATGGAGTGCACGATTACAGAAGATTTTTTGTTCCTCTCTAACCAGATGTTGTATACCAGAGCTGAAAGAGTAATCTTGCAAACCAGTGAAGGCAAAATTTTCTTCTTCCAGTGTAAATGGGGCCAAGAAGGAGGCAAGATGTGGAAGCCACATTTCAACTAAAAAAAATTCCAAATTGGGACAACAAAGGCACAATTGAAGAAAAGATGAGTGTGGTATTCAGGGACATTTAAGCAAACAGAGCATGAATTCGGTATATTGCAATATGCAAGGTACTTCTGGTCAAAGTGGGGCATTTGTGACGACCCGCCAGCTACAACATGAAATTATTATTATTATTATTTTAATACATTTAGTAATGCTGGTAAAAGAAGAAAATCCTTTTTTTTTCACATTGCAAGAAAATAATCCCTTATAGGATGAAATTTTATTGTGGGTTTTTCTTAAAGAGTTCCATTTATGTCAACATTTTGTGGAGTATACGTATTTTGGCATAAAATCAGTTTATTTATTTTATTTTTTGTAAGGGGTATAAAATCAAGGAAAAATTAGATTTTATTAAGCTAATCGTCCAGATTAACTTAAACATTATTTACCTCATATAAGTCCTGGGCTCACTTCAATTAAATGGCATGCTTAGCCAACAAGTGGTGCGCATCGCATAATTCAGGACTATAGAAGATCGTACATGTGATTGAGTTTGTACATCTTCTCCCCTAAATAATCCCGAACCACATTCACATAATAAGGACACGCTTCCCCAATGACCATAACAAAAGGGTAGTGCCCAACAGGTAGGTATTTGACCATACTTAAGAAATCCTTTAAAAGAGTTAGTCCTAGACTACCTCTCCAATTTTAGACCAAACTTTTCATCTTTTAAGAATTTTATCTCATTTTTTCAATTGCAATCTTTTAAGATTTACCAAATATTTTTAACATTTAATAAATCAAATCATTCTTTAATGTGATCACTAATCACATTAATTTATCAATTTAGGAGTCACCACTTACATTTTTTCTAAACTTAATTATTTTAGCATAATTAAGTTTATTATGCCGAAATATACGACTCTAGGATTTTTTTTGTAATTTTTAGAGCTTCAAAGATATTTTTTCCCAAATTAGACTAATTTGAAACAACAGGAAAAATAAAACATTCTTTAATCCAACATTTCATCTTTTATAATTTATTAAATATTTTCAACATTTAATAAATTAAATGATAGATTTGTGTGTTCAACATACTCAAACATTGTTATTCAAGTTTTAATCCTTAAAACCAACTATTCCTGCATAATTCAATTATGCTGAAACATATGATTTCGGAATTTTTTGTAAATTATGGAGCATTAAAATCATTTTTCTCTAATTTTTTTAATTTTAAACAATAAGTAACCACATAGAATTCAATCTCACAATTCAAATACATAACACTATAGGCCCAAACAAAATTGTAACCTAACCTATAGACTTCCAATTTCTTAAATCAAGTGTATAATCTGTATGCTCAAAATAGATTACTAACCTAATGACCCATCAGCTTTCATAGTCACCAATTGGGCTACTCCACATTCTAAGCCCAAACCATAAACCAACTGCACTATAGTCCACCAAGCTAACACAATGCACAATTCAAACCAATAAGCTCACTCAAGTCCAACAACCACTACCACCAACCACCATGGCAGCCCAAGACCCCAAGTCTAGGAATTTTGAAGTGCAAGTTCCATACTTCTTGAATTGCTCTACAATAATTTAGAACATGATCCACCAATATGACCAGACCCATTACAAAACCAATGCAAAGAAACCCAAAGACCCATGCAACACCACCCTTAGCACCTTCAAAACCGTGACCACCCACTGTGAGCCATCAACCCAAGCTGCCATGGCCATGGTTGCCAACCAATCAAAACTTTACAGTTGAGCCACCACGCCACCGCCATACACAGACAACCACCAACCGAGAAGAAACCCACCTACAGCCATGAACCACCATACTCCTCTCGTTCTCTAGCCGAGCTCCATCATCGGCATCAATCATCACCACTATGCACCATCACGGCCAACTGCCACCATAGGCTGTCACCATACAGCCCACCAGCCACCACTACCTCACGGCACTACCATCACTACATGTAAGGCTCCACCAAGACCCATCACAGCCAAATCAAGCTACCACCAAGAAGACCCAGCAGAGCCTCTTGCAAAACACACCCAAAACCACCACCTTTAACCTTGATAGTCACCAAAAATTAATTTCATAGATACACACATAGCCACACCAAATATATATATATATATATATATATATATATATATATATA
Source organism: Cornus controversa (assembly GCA_026545225.1). Taxonomy (NCBI): domain Eukaryota; kingdom Viridiplantae; phylum Streptophyta; class Magnoliopsida; order Cornales; family Cornaceae; genus Cornus; species Cornus controversa. The sequence continues at coordinate 103,735,473 of CM048845.1, forward strand.
TATATATATATATATAGCAACTTCTGTCTTCTGCCCATAAGTATACCCACTAATAGCCAAAAAAGAGAAAAATATATTACTCTATATATACCAGATCCTATGCAATCAATTTAACAATTTCACAAAAGCAATTCATGTAAATTCTAGGTCCTACTACATACAGTTCAGCCACTATGCCACTCCTAACTCTTCATTCAATATATCACATATTACTATGTATATATAAAGAAACAAATTAACGTTTTCTACTCATATATGATATAAATAAAGATATGCCAGTACTATACTATCAGCAACAATCTCTATTTCAAAGTCCAACTTTATTCTATGCAAAATAAATTGACCCATCTATCTTGTACAACCAAAACACAACAATCAAATGTAAACTATGAACTCAAAAGATTATCCACCCATATACTTTAATCTACTCAAAAATCTAAATCATATATAAATATATATGTCTAAACATATATATATATACACACACACATAGAAAATAAAGGCAAGAATAAACTTGCATGTTTCATGGGTGAGTCCTCTTCTCATTATTCTTCTTCTTTTCCTTCCTCTTCATCTTTCTTTATTTCTTTCTCTCACTCTCTCTGTTCTACCGAGCTACCCATTGTCTCTCTTTTTCCTTCTATACAATAATCCCTTACTTTGAACATATGTATGAGAAATACTAAACGTGATTAAATTATTTCTTGAATTTGTATCATGAATGATGTGGCAGATAACGTGAAAAGTTAGTATTGGTGGAATTCAGTGATAATATCATGGGACTCTGTGTATGAAAAAATCCTACCAATACTAATTCTCCACATTACCTGCCACATCATTTATGATACAAGTTCATAAAATAATTTCATGATGTATAGTATTGCTCCATATATATTAGAGAGTGATCCAAAGTCTATCATGAAGCCTTTTGACACATGTCACCCATACACCTTTGCCTATCACTAACTACAAATCAAACTTAATACTACAGTCAACTCATATGACTAATACACCTAGTATATATATTTATATATATCACACATATCCATAAATACACTACATATATAACTACGATAGCTTGGTCAAAACTTCACATCTCCACTCTCTATGCACAGTCAAACTTCACATCTCCACTCTCTATGCACAGTCAACTCATATGACTAATACACCTAGTGTATATAGTTATATATATCACACATATCCATAAATACAATATATCACACATATCCATAAATACACTACATATATAACTACAATAGCTTGGTCAAAACTTCAGGTACATCTCCACTCTCTATGGACAGTCAACTCATATAACTAATACACCTAGTGTATATAGTTATATATATCACACATATCCATAAATACACTACATATATAACTACAATAGCTTGGTCAAAACTTCAGGTACATCTCCACTCTCTATGCTCAGTCAACTCATATAACTAATACACCTAGTGTATATAGTTATATATATCACACATATCCATAAATACACTACATATATAACTACAATAGCTTGGTCAAAACTTCACATCTCCACTCTATATGCACACTGCCACGTGTCACACATACCTATGTCCTCACATGCACACCAACACGTATAAAAGCATAATGATATAAGCTTGGAGAATTCTATATCATATGCTACAGAATCTTTAAACAATAATCCAGATGATTAAATCGATTAAAAAGCCTAATAAAAATCATAGATGTTGCAATCTAACCCCCACAAGACTCTAAATATCTACATTTAGATCCTTAAAAGAAAGAATAATGATATTCTGTCCGATCGAACTTAGTCCGATATTTTTTTATGTGAGTGGGGTGGTGGGCCCCACACATGACATCATCATGACATCATGTGGTAGGACTCATCACCCCACTCACATAAAAAAAAAATCGGATGAAGTCCGATTGGCCTGTCTATCATTACTCTAAAAGAAAATTAAGACAAAATTCATATTTAAAATTTTAAGGGTATTACATTCAACCCTCCTAAAAACAAATTTCGTCCCCAAAATTTAGAATTGTCAAGTCTTCATAGTTCACCAATTATTTCGGTGATCTAGAAGGGTCCAATAAATCGAAGAGCTAACTTTCATTTTCTTTCTCCAAATTTGACCACTCCCTTCATAAGTGAGACTTTCAGAAACACCAAGTCCCCTACATTAAACTCTAAGGTACATCGATGTCAATCCACATAACTCTTTTGTCGACTCTGAGTTGTCCGAAGCCAGTCTCTAATAGTAGCTACCTTCTCTGTAGTTTCTCGCACTAACTCGGGGCCCAAAAGGCAGCTATCACCGACTTAAGCCCAACATACCGGTGAACAACAAGGTCTCGATACAACTATATGAATAAACTTAGTACAATGACAATATCATATCTGTTAGGCTATCTCAAATTCCTGTTGTGATTAGGTTTCTATTATAGAGTTGTATCTTATTAGGTAATTTCTTAATAGGCAAGTCTTGGTCTCAAGGAAGGAAAGTACTTGTTAGGCAAGTCTTGAGCTCTAAGAAATTGTAATCCTAGTCCACCAAGGAATTGGGTTTTGGGCTCTATAAATAGTTACCTATGTTATAAGTTGAGATGAGTGAGAAGAGAAAATGCAACACTCTCATTATTTTTGAGAGAATTCTTGTTTAGAATTTGTGATTTTCTTTTGAGTGAGATTGAGTGTATAAGAGTTAAAGGTTGAGAGTTGAGCATGCTCTTGATATAATCTTTCTACTTGTACTGTTACAATCCATATAGTGAAATTGGGCTCTCCGTGGACGTAGGCTTGTTTAGCCGAACCACGTATAATTCTTGGTGTGTTCTTACAATTAAATTTCTTCATGCTTGTTTACTTATCATCACATCGTAATATTTGGTGGTTCGTGATTGGAGGCTAATTTCTCAACAAATTGGTATCAGAGCTTTGAGGTACACATAAGGTGTTTGATAAAAGTCTTGTCTATATTTTTCTTCATAATACGAGTGTTGTTCGTCTTGGGCACTTGTGACAATCATGACCAATAATATTGCTACACAATATAAGGTGGAGAGATTTGATAGTAAGGGTAACTTCATCTTATAGCAAAGGAAGGTGAATGACATCTTAGTTCAACAAGGCTTAGTGCAGGCGTTGAAAGGGAAGGATGGAAAACCAAAAAAAATGTCAGTTGATGATTGGTAGGATATAGAGTCAAGGTGTGGTAGTACTATTCGACTCTGTATTGGGGATGTTCTCACAATTTACAAAGGTTTTTAGATGCACCCAAGTTACGGTGTAATCTAATTTCCTTGAGCCAGTTGGACTCCATGGGCTGCAAGTGCTCCATTGTAGAGAGAGTCATGAAGATCACCAAAGGCTGCATGGTATTAATGCGAGGAGAACAGAGTGGAGGTTTGCATCAGCTAAGGACAACTTAAGACTTCGTCTTTTCCCCTTCTCACTTAATGATAAAGCCAAACAGTGAATTAACTCCTTAGAGTTAAATCCCATTAACTCTTGACGGATTCGGACAAAAGAGAAAAGAGGGAGTCGCGAGAGAGAGAGGGAGAAATGAGAGGAAGAGAAGAGGGATTCGAATATTAAGTAACTACGTGTGTAGTCAGGTGCTTTGGTGCAATGCATCGAAGTGGTTACTTCGATGCATCGATGCTGTCGATGAATCAAAGTAGAGGTTTTGATGCATCAATCCTGTCGATGCATCGACTTCTATCGACACAAGGTGCGAAGGCTGCTAGAATTGGTAGAAAAATGAGACTTTTTAAAGATCGATGCATCGATCCTAATGTCGATGCATCGAAGTAGGCACTTCGATGCATCGAAGTAGGCACTTCGATGCATCGAAGCTTTTTTGACTGAAAGTTTGCAAAATTACCCCAAGTATGAAAAAATTTAAGTTTCACCCTCAATTCATACCACCACCACTGAAGTCCAAAATCATCCATTTAGATCCACATTCGAGCATCTTTGAAGGTGATTCCATGCTTGGATAGCATTGCACGGCCCAGTTCTCCTCCTACTAGGTACAAACTTTATTTGAAAATTTTGAATTCTCATTTAGATTTTGTGAAATTGTTAGCGGTGTCGTTGTTGATTTTGAGAATATTGGGTGAAGTTTGGGGGAAGTTGTGACCCTTTTGACTCAATAAGAGAATTGGGGGTAGCTTGGTTGAGATTTGTGTATTGAGAACCATCACTAGGGACTGCTGGAACCGGGACTAAGCCAGCCATTTGTGTCCTTTCCCTTGCGACATTCTTGTCATAAAATGGTCTACAACAAGGCCCCTACGGGAGTTATTCGGGACTTCCCTAGTCGATAATGGAAGAACCAGGGATTTATACCTGAAAGTTTGGTTGTGGCATCAAATTTTGAGGATGATCGACATGCTCGTCGGAGTCTCGATGCCCTACGGGACCGTGGTCTCCCACCCTTGCTATCTCCGACAACTAATATAACTTACCCAAAGCTTGTGCAAGCCTTTTATATGAACCTCAGATATGACTATGCAGAGCCTGAGATTTTGAGGACTACTGTGGATGGCACAGCTCTTGCCATTACCATCACTTTTATTGCAAAGATCACTGGGTTGTCACATATGTAACCCGAGTTTGTTGAGTTAGGTGAGGACCATTTTGTATTCCCCGAGCTTCCACAAGATCTTACACTCTCTCATATGGTGAGAACATTATGTGCGGGGCATTTATTAACTACCGGCACAACGCCTCCAGCAATCTTTGATTCTCCAGCGATGGTGATTTTTGGACATTGTTTTACAGAAGAATGCCCACCGTTTTGGGCATTCTACCGAGCGCCGGGGGGAGTTTTTACAGGCCCTTTATGCCATGCATACCGAGTGCTGGTTTTCCATCCCCAATATTATTTGGGGTTTACTTCACAAGGCCTGGGACCAACTGATTCGGAAACCGAATAAAAAGTCTCCGTCAATGAAGCTTCCATTCCCCTACCTCATTACCACCTTTTTGACAAGGGTGACTTTTAAGTTTGAGGACTCTGAGATTACTATTGGACCACTGCCGCATTTTGCTCTCCAGAGCTGGAGGAAGATGGTGGCCTATATGTTTGCCTTGCTCCGAGTAGGCCCTGAGGTGGAGGCAGGTGACAATGAAGAGGAGGATGTCGGTGGAGACAAGATGGTGTTAGATGTTCCTGAGGATCTTGAGGAGGGTGAGGATACTTCAAAGAAGCCCGAGGCTGATATGCCAGGTATGAGTATCGAGGACTACAAGTACCTAGTTGATGGTCTTGCCTATCTGACCGCCGATGTAGCGCGTCTTCAGACATATTTTGATATGCAGTGTCAGGCTGCTATAGAGGAGCGCCACGACGCTACTAAGTACCGTAGATAGACTGAGGAGTGTTTGGATGCTCTTAGTGCTAGCGTACACGCCATTTTGGAGGGGCAAGACTCCCTTGTGTGACTATTCAGTAAATCTCATGCCAGGGATTTGGATGCTTCTACTTCTGCACCACCACCGGTGCCGCTTACTCATCATTTGTTTTAGTTTTCTTGTTTTCATTTTATATTTCTTTCAGTTATATCTTTATATACTTACAGTCATAGAACTGTGTAGTGCGTTATTGGCACTCTATTTTGTTACTTTTTAAAGCAATTCTTTTGTATTCCATAAATTTTCGCATATGTACTTACACGTGTTTGAATTATTGAAATATTATCAGCTTGTTTTCGTTATCTTTACATTTATCTCCGTCTTTTCTTTTATTTATTTTATAGTGAATGTATTTTATGTTAGTATGTACTTGTATTTGTGCAGGTTCTGATGCCCCACGTCTCTAATGCATACCCGTATACCCATGTATCCACTATCCTAACACGGTTGATGTTTTGACTTTTTGAAACCCATCAACTACCTAGTAACATCGTTCTAACTCTTTTTAGAGTAAACATTGAAGACACTGTTTGATTCAAGTTTGGGGGTAATATCGTACACTTGACTTGCATACATTATTTTTGCACATATTGCATTTTGATTTCATGTTTTTTCATGATGTCCTTCTATTTGAGGATGTAATACCCATGTAATACGCATACTGTCATCGATTAATGCAGCTTGTAATTAGAAATTTTGACATTCGAAAATACTTGAACTTTTAAAAATTTTGTGTTAGGTTAGAATGGTCTACATTTTTATTTAGTCTTTGAATATTGTACAGTTCTTTCCCCAATTTGTCCTTAACGGCATAAACATGTATACATGCATTCATTGTGGGGTATACGTCATTTGGAGAATTTTTGAAAACGTTTGTTTTTATTTGAACTATTTGAAGAATGAATTACTTTAGAAAAGTCAAAAGCACACAAAAAAAAAAAAACAAACAAAATAAAATAAAATTGGCAATAAGCCTTCTCACTCATTAAACCGGGCCTTTGTGCCTCATGAAGCATGGAGTGTTCGTGTCTAAAAGGTGTGCAACGTTGAGCAATAAAGAAACACTTAGCTCAGTTAAATTCGTAGCCTAGTGAGTTCAGTTATTAAGTTCGAAGGGTGTTTCTTCACCCAATGCCCTAAAACTATCCGATTTGGGAGTCATTAACCCAACACTGTTACATGGGCTTACTAGAAAGCTTAAAGGACTTAGGCATTGCACGATCGATTGCGCTTAATGTTTGTAAATATTTTTGCAGTTAGTGTTATGCTTTGGTGATCCGTTTCAGAAAGTTGTTTATTCTAAGAACGAATGTTCTCTTTATTCTCCATTAATGACAATGAATCACGCATTTAAATGTATGTTCACTTTTCAAAGAGGATTTTAGGGTTTGCACTTATATGTGTATTGAACTGACTATTATGTGGGGACTATCGCCTAATTCTGATTTTTGACGGTTATATCTATTGATGTCCATATAGCTCCATAATACTTGTTGCATTTGTCATTTTGAACATCAATTGGGGTATCACTTTTCTCTAGATGATGACTAAGCAAAGCACCATTTTTACATACTTTTGTAAATTTAACAAGTGTGTTAAACCCAATGAGACCTCACTCGTCCACTAGACGTGTCTAGGGGTTTAAAAGGCTTATTGCATTCGCTAAATGCAACCGTGTTTTCCATAAAAGCGGAATTAGAATGGTTGCTTTATTTTATTTCATTTTGTATTGCTAAGGGACTAACAATATCTAAGTTTGGGGGTGTGATAAACGTTGAATGTTATACATTCTCGCGCTGTTACTTATGTATTTTGATCCCATAGCTGCACATATTATATAGTTTTTACGTGTTTTTATGTTTTTGATGATTTCAGGTTCAAACTCAGAATTCGGCATAATTCGACTCCTTTATTAGTTCAAGAATGCATTCTTATGTCCTATCATGCTTATGAAAAGTTCATATCAAGGAATAGTGAATGGAGTGTCAAAATCGGAGTCGAAAATGGATTATAGTATATTAAGGTGTGTGTATTCTCTTGGCGACGTCGTTGTATATGGGACTTGTCAACACGTCATTTAGTATACAATTGCATGAATTCCCCCAATTTATTAGAAATGTGGCATACTACGAGACTAGTGGTGAAGTCTTGCCCCTAGTCCTCAACTCTTCTCTCAAACTTTGTATTTTAACTATCTTTTATGCTTTCAAATTAGAGTAAGAAAATAATCAACACCCGATTATGATTTAAATAAGAAACAACCCTCAACCTTTAGCGGATTATTCCTACGTAGTCTCTGTGGGATCGATACCGTCAACTTAGAGCCCTATCCTTCAAGGATTTGTTCTATTGCGAGTGGTAAATTATAAATTGCGAGTAACACAACCGCACACAACAACTAATACACTTAGTGTGTATATATGTATATATGTGTGTGTGTGTATGTATATATTTATATATATATATATATATATCACACATATCCAAAAGTACACTACATATATAACAACAATAGCTTGGTCAAAGCTCCACATCTCCACTCTCCATGCCAACTGCCACGTGTCACACATACATATGTCCCCACATGCACACCAACACTTATAAAAGCATAATGATATAAGTTTGGACAATTCTATATCCTATGCTACAGAATCTTTAAGCTATAATCCAGATGATTAAATCAATTAAAAAGCCTAATAAAAATCACATATGTTATAATCCAACCCCCACAAGACCCTAAATATCTACATTTAGATCCTTTAAAGAAAATTAAGACAAAATTCCTATTTAAATATTAAAGGTATTACGCCTATGAGCCTCAAACTGCAAGAAATAGGTTGGCAATTGTAGATTTCTTGCTTGAGTATGAACCATTGAGCAATGAGGAATTAGAAGTCTCAGCTCAACCTGAATGGAAAATCCATGTTAATGGGTCATTTACATATAAAGGACCAGGCGTTGGCATAGAGATTTGAACTCCAGATGGGACTGCTCTGCAGCAAGCAATCTATCTAGAATTCCCTACATCAAATAATGAAGCTAAATACGAAGCCTTGTTAGCAGGACTAAGGCTAGCGCAAACATTCCAAGTAAAAAATCTTTAAGTTTTTAGTGATTCTCAACTAATTGTGAAACATGTTAGCGGAGATTACTTTCCAAAAGATGATCGCATGAAAGCTTACAAAGACTTGGCAGAAAAAGAACTCAGAGAGTTTGACCAAGTTAAGGTTTCTCAAATCCTAATGGACTCGAACTTGGAAGTTGACAAACTAACATGTTCGGCTTCGGCAGCCCAGCCAAGCCTCATCAGGATAGTGCCAATCGACAATTTACAAGTGCCTAACATCCACATCTGAAAGGAAATACTGGTTTTGTAGAATCAACCCAGTTAGATGGATCTTATAAAGGCTTATCTCATCAGTGGGGTCTTACCAACCTCAAAAGAAGAAGCAAAAAAGATCAGAATGAATTACTCAAGATATTCGATGATCGGCGAACATCTTTATAAACTGTCTTTCTCAAGACCATACATATAATATATGGCATCGTCAGAAGCTAAAGAAATACTCTCCAAAAATCATAAGGGCATGTCTAGATATCATTCAAGTGGGCAATCGCTCGTTAATAAGGCCGTTACCCAGGGATATTTCTGGCCATACATGGCTCAGCATGCCGAAGAGCATAAAAATGAATAGAGGAAATGATATATTGAGAAAGGAAGCTACAACATGTGGATTACATTAGCAATAATTCACTTCATTATTAAGAATTCTATTGGAATTGACAGTACTACACATTCATTAGTTTATTATGATAATGTTGCAACTTAATTAATGAGGGTAACTGATACTAGTCACTAATATTATTATAAAATTAACTAAATCTCACGAGTACCCAAAAAATTTTTTTGTTTTTTATCTATTATTTGTTTTCAAAAAACTTAGAAAACAGAAAACAAAATTTGTTTCGATAATTTCAGGATACCCCCCTACCAAACTCTCTGACACTGACAGGAAGAGGAATGGTGAATGTCAAACATGGACGTACAAACCTCCCCCCCCCCCCCCCCCCCCAAAAATTTATTTACATTACTACCTATATATTTTATTAAAAATTTAAAAATGTCTAGCTAAATTTTTTAAAATACCTCCACTATATTTTCTTGCCTCCACTAAAAAATTTTTTTTTTTTAGTCCAAATGTTAGTAAAGTAATAGTCTCTCTCTCTTTCTTCACTCTCTACTACCTCAAATCTATTATAATCAACTCACTTGCTCGTTTTCCTAGTCAACTTTTAAAAATACCTATTTTTAAGTATAAAATAAAGTAAAGTAATCTTCTTTCTAGTTATTTACTCTGTATTGTCTCACATCCATAGTAAATTGACAATTGACTCTCTCTCTCCCTTTCTTGTTTTCTCACTCTCTAGCTATGAAGCATGGACACGGACATGGATACGGATACGGCGATATGAGAAATCTCAAAAAAATAGGATATGGACAAGGCAAGGATACGTCAAATAAATAAATAAATAAAAATATAATATTATACATAGAATATTAAGGTTTATTCTTCAACCAAACAATAAATATACTTAAATCAATTATACAAAATATAAGAAGTTAAAATCTAGAAATCCTCTCTTTTCTAATATTATTTACAATGACTCATTTACTTGAAGGTTTTAAAAATATTTTTGTTTTATTATAAAATGACCCTTATTTTTTAACCTATAAAGTTTTTAATATTACAATCTCAACCCCATTTTATATAACAAAAAATTACAAATTTGTCCCGAAAAGTATCCTAAACGTATCTCAGACGTATCCTAAACGTATCATGGCGTATGCCAACGATCTTCCTCCCATATCCGATATTCAAAAAATAATTTTAAAAAATTAGATACTTCTTAGCCGTATCGGACACGTATCATGCCGTATCCGTATTGGATACGTGACCGATACAACCACGGGGCCTTTTTCAGAGTATCCATGCTTCATAGCTCTCTAGTATCTACCTGTATCCATCCTCTCCCCCCCCCCCCCCTCTCTCTCTCTCTCTCTCTCTCATTTTTTGTAAATTTAATAAGGGAAAATAATGTCAATAAAAATTAAATTCTTATATTTATTAGTTTATTTATAAAAAATATCTTCAAATTTTTTTATTCTTCAAAGGCCTCTTAAAAAAAATTTTGGATCTGTCACTGAGAATATGCCCCCATCTCTTATAAAAAAAATTTGAGCTCGTCATAAAAAAACTATCCTTTATAATTGTATGAAAGTTTTTTATGAAAACTCATTTATGTTTTTAAAGTTCACAAACCTGTTTTCAGATAAATGAGCCAAACATATCCTGGTGGTTTATCTTTCTCTTCTATTTCCTCCCACTTGAGAAAGGGAATCGAAATCACCATTTCAGAAATTAAAAACTTCTTGTCAATGGACGTACAAAATTTATCAATGAAAATGTAATAATAGGAAATTACCTGCAGATTGGAATTTTTGTCGTAACTGTATTCGCCATCTCCGCCAGTCATAGGAAAAGATGTTTGCTCGCCCATCTCCCTCTCTCAATAGTGTTTGATTAATTTTCAGTATACCTATTTTAAATAGGTCTTAGATTTTTTGGCAGGTAAGTCTTGGTGCTTATTTCCACAAATATCTACCTGAGAGCAAAGAAGGAAAGAAGCATCTCTTCCTCTCACACAATAATGTTTGGTCATCGATCATTCAATATCTACATATTTATATACATAGGAAAACGGTTGGAAATATTTTAATAAAAATATAATTAAGTCATCATTAATATGATTTAATGTGACTATTATTTTATTAATTAAATTATATTTATGATATTTATTATTTCAATCATTATTATATCTTAAGTGTTATCATGACCAATTTTGGTAATTTTTTTTATTTCATTTATTGTCATATAAATGATTTAGATGATTATGTGTGTGTAAATATGAAATATATGTTTGGGGACTTGTATAAGGATCCGGAGAAGTTTTGGGAGCATTTTATAAAAATTGTGATTTTTAGGCCGGGCGGGTTCAGGACGCGGGTCCGGCGGGTCCGGTGAGTCTGAAAAATTCAAGAGTTTCAAAATGACATCAAATTTGGAGATTAGATTAAATAAAATATTTGATTAACTATGGAATTGATTTCGAGTCCGTATGAGTTACCAAAAATGAAAACGGAGTCTCAGAATATTCGATAAGTACTGACTAGTGACATTTTTGTAAATAGAGAAGGCTAGGTGATCGGCATCGAATGTTGCGCATTCTAGCCTCTTAACTTATGTATTTTATTCTCATACTGATAGATTATTTTGTGATTTTACTTTGTTTTAGTGTTTTCTGTATTTTCAGGGCCTTAATGATTATTTCAGTTAAAACCAGGATTTTGGGCTTTTAAAGATAACATGCAAGAAGGTTAGATGAAGCCTACATCAATGAGATCCATTCCACCATTTATTTCAACTCAAATCAGCCCAAAGAAGAGGTCCAAGAGAATTACAGCTGCTTAAGAAGGTTTTGGGCCTGAAGCCCAAATCTGCGCATAATACAGTCTTAATTCCATTTTGGAAAACTGGCCAGAAGTCTTATTTTTGAGCCTCAAATTGACTTAAGTCTCTTTCAAGGTTGAACGAAATTTGATTCTGCACACTTTTGTATTTCACAAAAATTTCGTAAATCGGACTTCTAGTGGGTCAAAAGTTAGGCCGAAGTTAGCAGGAAAAACCCACCTGATTAGTGTTGCGGGAAAACCTAATTAATTCCTAATTGGATTAGGACTTTGATGTATTCTCTTGGCTATTTAAAGTGACAAATTAGGGCTGTATGGAAGAGGCTTGGCAGCAGCTTTGAAGAGCTTTTGGAGTAGAGAATCATTGGAGAACAAGGCGTATCATGAGCGGCTAGTTCAGCCACCAGGGTTTTGATGGAACCCTAACTAAACATCACTGGTTTGATTGTTCTAATTATTGGGGATTTTTGTATTTATTCATAGATTGTGTAATTTAGAGGATTCTTATTATAGAATTGAGCAATAAAAGTCTTATAAATTCAGTTTCAATGATTTCTTATCTTGTTTTAGATACTTGATTATTATTATTGAACTCATCCCTCTTATTTTCTGTGATCATGAGAGTGATTATTACACAATGGTTTTCACTGAATATATCATTAAAAGCTTTGATGGATTATGCCTAGAGAAGATGAACCATACTGCACCCTAGATTAGAGTAGTTAGGCAGATGGCTCATGCCAATCGAAGATAGTCCATGACTTAGCCTTAATCATATGTTATCTTCTTGACGGATGGAGGTGAGCTTGTAGCCACCAACACCACTTATGCATGATATGATGCCCCATAGTTAGTTCAATTGACCATTGATTGTGAAGTTAGTGGTGAAATCAATTACCCTAGACTTATCTTATATTCTCTACACTCCTTAGTTTTTCTTGCTTTTGTTCAATTGCTTCATTAGTTAATTTAGAATTAAAAATTAGAATTTATTTCTTTTAAATTTAATTAGAATTAGTCCTAACAATTCAACTCAATCAGACCATAGTCCCTGAGGTACGATACCCCTTTCGATAGCCCTATTCTGCAAGGAATTCGTTCTATTGCGAAGTGTGAAAATTTTTAATTGATATACTTTTTGAGTCACACTCACACACGAATCACTAGGTCTATAAATAAAAAGAAAGATAATATAGCTCTCATTCTTCATCATTCGATTGAGAGAGAAATATATATATATATATATATATATATACACACACACACACACACATTCACCTTCTACCTTCTGTACTGAAATTGAGAGACATGAAGCGAGAATTGAAAGGCGCCGAAGAAAAGGGAATTGATCTACGTATCGAGGGCTCAAGTTTGATCCGTTCGGAATCGAATTTGGAGAGAGTGATTTCGGTGAGAAATTGTAGAAATTATTTTGAAGCTCTTCTAAATTGAGGTAGGGATGCCTAACCCATGAAATATGGGGTTTGTGTGAGTATATTGGTTGTATATGAAAATCAATTGGTTATGTGGGTATAATTAGATGTCTTTTAAAGTTAAAGCATGCTAAATTATACAATTCAATGAATTCTCAATGAAAAATAATATGATTACATGTTTATAATTGTTTTAAATAATTATGAAGCATGTTGATGTGAATTGTGAGAGAATTATGTGTGTTCATGTGTATATGTGAAGGTGACACTTATGTGTTTGATAAATTATCTTGATGAGTATGTTTAGATGTAAAACATATTTGATTATCAATATAAATGATGTGAAAGGTGAAAATTGTGATACATATTCAATGTGAATGCATGTGAGGTTTATTTAAGAAGGTGCAAACATATCAATTGATGCTATATTACTTTAAATTGAATATGCACGTTTAGCATCAACATGATTGTGATAGTGTTCACGCATTATATATACATAGAGTGAGTGTGTATGCGAAAGGGTTGTGGAAACTGGATAGCCAAGAGTCAGGATCCGGGTGTGAGATGGAAAAAGGTTTGTAGGAACTAGATAGCCAAAAGTCGGGATCTGGGGGTGAAATTGAAAGGATAATTTGAATTGCCAAAAGTTAAAATTTGGGCCAATTGTTATCGTTGACATTGTGGAAGGTGAGCCAAGGTTAGAGCGATGGAATTCATATGTGTGTGAGACACGAACAAAGTGTGAGTGTGTAGCATGATGCATACATTTACGACATAGTTGTTAGCATGAATTTTGTGTAGGAAATTATGCTTAATGTGATCAAATGAGTATATGTTATGTGCTATTTACAAAACTTGCGGAATTATATTTTAGACATTCATATTGAGCGTGTTGCACCTCATCCCATGAGTATTAACTATTTTTAGGAAATGGTAAAGAGGTGATGGAATCTCCCCAATGGTGAGTTGGCATGGAGCGTGACCGGTCTCATTTAAAGACATTTAATGTTTTATTTGAATCATCTCTGGGATGTGGACTACATGCATGTGTTGATCGTGTATAAGACTTTCTATGTTTCAAGAGCATGCTTATAATTTTGCCTTATGATTTCATACGTTATATGTACGGTTTTGATCACGGTGAATGCTAGATAATGAATATGATAATTTTACATTTATGTCCATTTATTCATGTGTAAACTTATGAGAATGATTGTGTTGATACACTAATGAACTGATGAGTGTGCATGATAAGAATGGGAATGGGGACCAATGCATGAGAATGTACACTTAGGAAAATTCTGCAGGAAAACTATTTGAGGACTTTCAATTAATCGAAATCTTTGATTCGCTTAATCGAAGAGTGTCAATTAATTAAAGATACCTTTTGATCAATCAAAAATTTACGATTAAATAAATGATCAATTCTAGTGGAATTACATTGGTACTATGATTCAAGTTCGATCAAACGCAAGCTTCGATTGATTGTAACCTCCACTTCGATTAATCGAAGAGTGGGGGCTGCGATTAATTGAAGAGTGTATTTCGATCAATCATACAAGGCATAAAATAGTATTTTTCAAAGAGACTTATGTATGCATGTTTTTGTAATAAGGGGCTCACATTGTGGAGTTGAACTCCTTGTTCGCCAGAAATGAGATTATGGTTTAGATTAAATAAGCATATGTGACATTCGGTGAGGAATTGATGTATTACTAATGAAAAGACTTCCGCGATAAGTAATGGTCTCGATGGTCTGGATAGGAGTCGAGGGTGCTAAATATATGGTAGTCTGTTATAGTTGTCTAGGTCCTGGAATGACGATCAGGCCATCATAACACCTCAATACCCGGAGTTCGGGCTCAGACTAGGGGAGTCCGGATGGTCCGAATTTTTGGGATGTGACAATTACATGTAAATTCTATATATGTGTATGAAACATCCACTATCTCTACACCATCTCTACATTTTATATATGTTTATACTTCTGTTTTAATTTATCTACTTTACCTATTTGTGGGCAACGAGACACACAAACTTTGACCTAATGTTTTTGTGATCGTGCACATAGAGAAGACGCTGATATGAGCTAATTGGGTTATATCTTGGAGTTGACTACTACCGTCTATAACTACATAAAAAATGACTATCAATTTTAGTTCAATGTGTTTACACATGTTTCTTTGTCAAACTAGCTCTTCTTAAACTCTATGTTACTTATTATTATTTTTATATATGTATTACATCTTTTGTGTATTATTTATTCTTGTTTTATGTTTTATTATTATTATGTATTATTTATGTTGCAAATTTGTCCTTCTCAATAATAAAGTTTGTATCTATTTGTGTAAATTATAAAGTGTATTGAGAAATAAAAAAAATTAACCCTGATATTTAATGAGATATAAATGAGTATCACGGCCATGCAACGGACAGGTATGTTTTTTTGTGTTCCCTTCATAAATACAGTTATGCTTTATTCCACAAGTGCAACAATTAGTTTAACAATATTACAGCATTTCAATGCACTGTAATTCTAATTTTAGATAGTTCATTACAATATAATTAAATACCACTTTCCATCCGGTCATCAATGGCATATTTTTAACCTTCCATTTAATTTTAGATATCACTATAGCTCCTCTAATAAATTGACTGTTACAAAATTAATTTCATAAAAGGTTAATGCCCATTATATCAGTTTTTCCAGTTTAATATCCATTATATCAGTTTTTCTTCAGATTATATTTGCATATATATTTCACCATCAATGGTATTTATGGCCGAATCTGTTAAAAGAAGTATGTGATATCACATATAATTTTCCAAACTCGAATTTCACCCATATATATATATATGTGTGTGTGTGTGTGTGTGTGTGTGTGTGTGTGTGTGTGTGTGTGGAAGTAGTGTTATGCCTTGTTCTCCAATGTTTCTCCACTCCAAAAGCTCTTCAAAGTTGTTATCCAGGGTCCTCAATACAACCCTAATTCATCACTTTTAATAGCTAATAGAATATGAAGTGTTCCCACATAATTAGGAGAAAATTATGATGTGTTTGGTACGCGGGAATGGAATAGAATGTGTGAGTTACACGGTGTGGAAACGGTTTAGTTAATTTAAAGGGAGATGTTAATCCTTAGACCTAGAGGAGGGTGAATAGGTCTTCTTGCCCAATTTGTATGATTGATTAATTTTTCACAATAATTATAAATTAAGTATCCAAATCAATCACAAAATAAATAAAGCAAGTAAGAAAAGTTAAGAGATGACACCAGGAATTTTACGTGAAAACCCTAGGAAGGAAAAAATCACGGGAGTGAGGCAGAAAACCCCAGAGAAATCAATCCATTATCTCAAAGCAAAGTACAACAGACTTTATCCTAGACTCACACCCACTCCACTCTGACAAGAACTTCGATGCGGAACACCTCAAGCTTACAATTGCGACTACCTCGTCTAACTGCTGTAGATTCCCAGCTAACATCTCAATTCTTCTAGAAGGGTAGCTGAAAGAACACAAATACTCCACGAGTATTTATTCCCCTCTGTAATGATTGTTTCTCCTCCTCTTCAGATAAAATCAAATAGTATCAAGAAACCACCTATGATGCTTTGATCATACTCTATAGACTGATGATATCTTTGAGAATCCTCTTGATCAAACTATGAAGAGCATCATAACTTAAATACTATGTGTGTGTGTGCTTTTAAAAATATAAATAAAGAATTTGAGAAAAAAAATCATTTGTAATAAAAATATCTCAATGTTTTCTCTCTCTAGAATATAAATTTTTGTTCCGTTGCAAGTTTAATGAGAGAAAAATCATATGAGGTTTTTGTCAGAGTGAAGATTCAAAATCATAATTTTCCTTGAAATATAAGTTAAAAACTAATAGGAAACAAGTCCCCACATTTTTAGAAAGTTCTAGGTTAAATCCGGGTTAGAACAGGACAAAACTGGTCAAAATTTCCAAACTAGATAAGTTGGACGGGTCCAGCTAAAACTTGGATGGGTCCAACATACATGGACGAGTCCAACTCCTGCAATAATCTCATATGGGATGCTGAGACCCCTTGGACCAGTCCGGCCTTTTCTTGGACGGGTCCAACTGTGTTAATGCTCAATTTTGAGATCCTGAGAGCTCTTAGACGGGTTTAGGAACGTCATGGACCAGCCCAACTATGAAAATTATGAAATTGTGACTTTGAAACTCTATTTTTCAAGATTGAAAAACATATTTTAAAACCTATGTGTCCTCACCAAGTTACCTGGACTAAATGATGCTCAAATCATGATCAATGACGTCCATACTCACTTGCAGTCACTTGAATGCTTCAATCAATCAAAGTCTTTATAGAGGCACTCTCTAGATAATGCAATGATGAAGAACACACTCTAAGCTCTTAGTCTTCAACTCTATGATCGATTACAAGAATATGAATGAAAGCTTATAACTCGATCAAACTTAGTTTTGACACTGAATATTGCCAATTACAAATATATATGTCACAGAATGTAGCTGGGAATGGAATGAGAATGAGAATATAATAGAATGGTCATTCTCATTCTATTATTTGGTTGTAAATATGAAATAAGGTAGGAATGAAATAAATTTTAAATCAAATTCTCCAAAATACTCCTCTTAGTGACTAGTAAATTAAACCAACAAATATATGGTGGTGGAAGAAAGTGGCGATGTGGAGGTGGTGGTGGTGGGGTGAAGGTGGAGGTGTGGTGGTGGAAGAATGTGGCAATGTGGAGGTGGTAGAGTGGGGGTGGTAATGGAGATGGTGTGGTAGGGCTAGTGGTGGTGATGTGGAGGTGGTGCCAATAGTGTGGTAGGGGTGACAGTAGAGGTGGTAGCGATACGATATGGCGGCGATGGTGATGGTGATGGTGCTGGTGGTGAAGGAAGGTGGCGATATGGAGGTGGTGATATGGTGGAGTAAGAAGATGGTGACATGGAGGTGGTGGTGTGGTGGTGGAGGAAGGTGGAGGTGGTGTTAGTGGTGGTGATGTGGAGGTGGTGCCAGTGATGTGGTGAGGGTGGGGTGGAGGTGGTGGAGGAGGAAGGTGGCAGTGGAGGTGGTGGTGATGTGATGTGGTGGCAGCGACGACGGCAGTGGTGGTGTGGTGGAGTAGGAAGATGGCAATGTGGAGGTGGTGGTGGTGGAGGCAGTGGCGGTGGTGGTGGTGGTAGAGCTGGTGTGGTGGTGGTGGTGGTGGAGGTGAAGGGTTTTTGGTAATATGATTTTTTTTTAATCTTATTGGAAATGGAATGCCCATTCTATAGGTTTAACAATGGAATAGATTTTCATTCCAAGAGAATGACCATTCTCACCTTAAAATTCATACCAAACAAAAGAATGGTTGGAATAGGTATTTCATTTCATTCCATTCCTGCGTCCCAAACGTAAGATTAGGATTTTCCTGCTGAACTTCGACCCAACGTTTGATGCCCCAGAAGTCCGATTCACAGAATTTTTGTGTAATACAAAAATGTATAGAATCAAATTTCGTTCAACTCAATTAGGAATTGGGTCATTTTGACAATTGAAAATAAGAGTTACGAGCAGTTGACCAAAACGGGATTAAAACTATATTTGGCGCAGAATTGGGCTGTAGCCCGTAATCTCCTTAAGCATTTATAATTATCTTTAGGCCACTTCCTTAGGTTGTTTTGAGTTGAAATATTGGCTAGACTTGATCCAATTGATGTAGGCTTCTTATAACCCTTTTGAATCATCTTCGAAAGCCTAAAAATCATGGTTTAACTAAAATTATCATTAAGGATCTAAAAATACAAAAAATACGAAAATAAAGTAAAATCACAAATAATCTACTACTAAGATAATAAAATATGTAAATTAAGAGGCTAGAATGTGTAACATTTAACGCCTATAACCAATTTCCATGATAATGCATCCAATATATTTGATACATCCATTGAATTTCCAATCAAATTTACCATATATACAAAATTATTATCAACACTACAACCAAATTGATCTAAACATGTCTTACAATGATATCTAAACTCAACCAACATATTTTATTTTAATTTTTTTTTAAATTAAAATACAATAAAAGTCCTAAACATAAGTGCATGAATTAAAATACAAAAACTCACAAAAGGTCTCGAAATTTCAGCTTCTTTCCACTTGTGTAGCAACTCTTATATCTATATTCAAACACACGAAACAAATTATATATATATATATATATACACACACACATATACATACACAAGTCTTAAATTAAGAATCAAATTAGAATTAATCTTTAAGCTTAGCACTACAACCATTCAAGCAAGTCCCCGGCAACGGCGTCAAAAATTGATGTGAGTCCAATTTAATTAACCATTGGCAATAGTACGAGTCTTTGTAGGACAGGGCTATATAGAGGGTGTCGAACCTCAAGAAATTGCAAAGTTTGATCGGTTATGTTACTTAGTCTTCAAATTTCTTCTAATTTGATCGAAGAATTGAATAATTGATTCTTTAAATCTAATTCAAATTATTAAAAAAATTAAGTGCGACTAATATAATTGAAATAATAAAGAGAAAAGACTAAGGTATTGATTTCACCACTAACCTCACAACCATGGTCAATTATATTTAACATGAAAAAAATAATTTATGTATGATAATGATTCATGCCACTACAATCACACTATGATATCGTCAAGAAAATCCATATAATTTAGACTAAGGATATTCCATCTTCGGTTAGCACAAATCGTCTACCTAACTAGTCTAATCTAATGTGTATTAGGAATTGTCTTCCCTAGGTATGCACTATCAAAACCTAATTTATATGTTCAATTAATATCATTGCATTACCATCAACTTTGTAATTACAAAAAACAAAGGTGATTTGAGATCAATCACAACAAATGCCTATCTAAGATAAGAATGGAATTCCATATCAATTGTGTTTAATCATTAAAACCAAATACAATAGTACAACTATTGTTTTACTTATAGTTATGCAATCATCATACAATAAACTAAAAATTCCTAATAAATAAATACAACCAAACCATGGATGTTTGTCTAGGGTTACACCAATCCCTCAGGTGAAGGTCTAGTCGCTCACGCTCTGGATTGGAGACTTGATCAATGATGGGAACATCATTTTCATTCCTTTTCTCCTTTAAAAATTAGCCTCCAAATTACCCTTTAGTTGCTCTCTAGCTCATTCTCCATCGATCCCCTAAGTCGTAACTTTTATATCCAAAAGAAACATAAAGTTTCCAAATCAAAATAGGAGACTTAGGGCAATCTCACAGCTCCAATCAGGTGAATTTTTCTGCTGAACTTTTGACCTAGTAAACATTCATTTCAAAAAAATTTCATGAAATACAAAAAGATCCATAATTAAATTTCCTTTAACTTACTCAAAGATTGGGTTATTTTGATAGTCAAAGAATGAGTTATGGATAGAATACCAAATCGAGTCCAAAACTTTCCTTTTTACAAAATTGGATTTCAGTGCATAACTTCCTTAAGCAATTACACTTCTTTTAGGCCTCTTCCTTGGATGTTTTGAATTGAAATATTAGCTTGACTTGGTCCAATTGATGTAAACTTCTTCTAACCCTTTTGAATATCATCTTTAAAAACTCAAAATTCATGGTTTGAGTGAATTTACTATTAAGGACTTGAAAATAAGAAAAACACTAAAACAAAATAAAATCATAATTAACCTATCACTAAGAGAATAAAATATGCAAATTAAGAGGTTAGAATACGTAACATTCAATGTCTATCAGGGTAGAAGGGACACATTTTGTGACCATGGCTGATGTGCAAGCCCTTCTATGCACAGCACGCTCGAAGTGTCCCCAAATGTTAGAAATAGAAGTGAAACCTCCCTATCCGTGAGCCATTATTGGTTTTACCTTACCTGTAAGGTTATACGATCCCTAAGTTTGAGAAGTTCAATATAAGGAAAGGAAATCCAAAAGAATATGTAGTGAGTTTCATTAAGTCGTTGGGGCACTTTGGCCATGATGATTTCTTACGCCTTAGGGAATTATCTAAGACTCACGGATAGAGCTTATGATAGGTGTTGAATGTTACGCATTCTAGCTTCTTAACTTATGTATTTTATTCTCTTAGTGATAGATTATTTTGTTATTTTACTTTGTTTTAGTGTTTTCTGTATTTTCAGGGCCTTAATGATTATTTCAGTTAAAATCATGATTTTGGGCTTTTAAAGAAGACATCCAAGATGGTTAGATGAAGTCTACATCAAGGAGATTCATTCAACCATTTTTTCAACTCAAATCAGCCCAAGGAAGAGGTCCAAGAGAATTACAGCTGCTTAAGAAGGTTTCGGGCCTGAAACCCAAATCTGTGCAAAATACAGTCTTAATTTCGTTTTGGAAAACGGACCAGAAGTCTTATTTTCGAGCCTCAAATTGACTTAATTTCCATGCAGGGTTGAACGAAATTTGATTCTGCACACTTTTGTATTTTACAAAAAATCCGTGAATCGGACTTCTAGTGGGTTAAAAGCTAGACCGAACGTCAGCAGGAAAAATTCACCTGATTAGTGCTGCAGGAAACCCTAATTTATTCCTAATTGGATTAGGACTTTGGTGGATTCTCTTGGGGAATAAAGTGAAGACTTGGAGGCTGGAGTTTGAAAAAAAAGAGATACAGAGATTAGAGAGTCTGAGAGGGTTGAGAAGAGAACAGAAACATATTTGCAGAGCCATTAGAGAACGAAGTCATACGCATAATTCATGAAGATGATGCATTCTTCCTCAACAGTTGAAGCTTCTTCTTCTACCATGAGCAACTAGTTTATCTACTAGGGTTTTGATGTAACCCTAACAAAGCATCAATGGTTTGATTGTTTTAATTATTGGGGACCTTATATACATGCATAGATTGTGTAATTTAGAGGATTCTTATTATAGAATTGAGCAATAAAAGTCTTGTAAATTCAGTTTCAATGATTTCTTATCTTGTCTTAGATATTTAGTTGTTATTATTGAACTCAATCTCTCTTATTTTCTGTGATCATGAGAGCGATTATTACACAATGGTAATCACTGAATATATCATTAAAAATTTTGATGGATTATGCTTAGAGAAGATGAACCATACTGCACCCTAGATTAGAGTAGTTAGGCAGATGACCCATGCTAATCGAAGATAGTCCATGGCTTATCTTTAATCATATGTTATCTTCTTGACGGATGAAGGTGAGCTTGAAGCCACCGACACCACTTATGCATAATGTAATTCCCCATAGTTGATTCAATTGACCATTGATTATGGAGTTAGTAGTGAAGTCAAATACCCTAGATTTCTCTCATATTATCTTCACTTTCTATTTACTCTGATTTATTTTATTTTATCTTTTTAATTAGTTTAAAAATCAGATTTCTTCTCTTCATAAATTTAATTAGAATTAATTTCGTATTCCAACTCATCAGACCATAATCCCTGAGGTACGATACCCCTTTCGATAGCCCTATTCTGCAAGGAATTTATTCTATTGCGAAGTGTGAAAATTTTTAATTGATATACTTTTTGAGTTACACTCACACACGAATCAGCTTACAAGTGGTATATGAAGTTAGAGCCCAGATCCATCACAATATGGGAGCAACTAATGTCGTACTTCCACACCAAATTCTTTCTAGCAAAAGATAGGCTCACTACTTTTTTCCTTACCAAAGAGGTGCAAAGATACCAAGAAGGCTTCCTCAAATATGTTCATCGATTTCATAACCGAGCAATGTAATGTTATGAAAGCAATAATGAGGAGGAACTGGCCAAATTTTGTGTACAAAGAATGCGATAAAAGTATAGGATCCACCTAATCAATCTCACGCTATGGACATTCGCGTAGCTAATAACTACAGCTAGAAACCTAGCCAAAGATGTAATTTTCTCACCAAAAGTTGGTGTGAGCGAAGAGAATCGCCACAGGCACGAACTAAACATTTATGTAACGACGGGGCATACAAACAAGTGACCGTCTGGTGTAAACATGCATTGCGGGGCTCAAACAAGTGTTTTTGGGGGTAAAATTACACTAAACCCCCCTCAACTATCCAATTTGTTTGAAAAACTCTATTGAACTATTTTTTGTGTTAACTAGTCATTTCAAATTTTAAAAAGTTTTCAAATTACACCACTCAACCTAATGACCGTCTATTTAGCCGTTAAAATGAAAGATAGGCAAAAGTGCACTAAACACCCCTCGATTATTGATTTGTTGCAAAATGCACCCCTCGACTATCAATTGTTTGAATTAAGCCTTCCAATTTTCAAAAGTACTCACATTGCCCCTAAGGCTGATGGTCATTAGATTAATTTGACCGCTAAGTAAGATGTGTGTGATTCGTGTGTGAGTGTGACTCAAAAAGTATATCAATTAAAAATTACCAAACTTCGCAATAGAACGAATTCCTTGCAGAATAGGGCTATCGAAAGGAAGGGGTGTCGAACCTCAAGGACTATGGTCTGACTGAGTTGAATTGTTAGGACTAATTCTAATTAAATTTAAAAGAAATAAATTCTGATTTTTAATTCTAAATTAACCAATGAAGCAATTGAATAACAGTAAGAAAAACTAAGGAGTGTAGAGAATATAAGATAAGTTTAGGGTAATTGATTTCACCACTAACTTCACAATCAATGGTCAATTGAACTAACTATGGGGCATCATATCATGCATAAGTGGTGTTGGTGGCTACAAGCTCACCTCCATCCGTCAAGAAGATAACATATGATTAAGGCTAAGTCATGGACTATCTTCGATTGGCATGAGCCATCTGCCTAACTACTCTAATCTAGGGTGCAGTATGGTTCATCTTCTCTAGGCATAATCCATCAAAGCTTTTAATAATATATTTAGTGAAAACCATTGTGTAATAATCACTCTCATGATCACAGAAAATAAGAGGGACGAGTTCAATAACAACAATCAAATATCTAAGACAAGATAAGAAATCATTGAAACTGAATTTATAAGACTTTTATTACTCAATTCTATAATAAGAATCCTCTAAATTACACAATCTATGAATGAATACAAAAATCTCCAATAATTAGAACAATCAAACCAGTGATGTTTAGTTAGGGCTCCATCAAAACCCTGGTGGCTGAACTAGCCACTCATGATACGCCTTGTTCTCCAATGATTCTCCATTCCAAAAGCTCTTCAAAGCTGCTGCCAAACCTCCCCAATACAGCCCCAATTTGTCACTTTAAATAGCCAAGAGAATACATCAAAGTCCTAATCCAATTAGGAATTAATTAGGTTTTCCCGCAGCACTAATCAGGTGGGTTTTTCTCTGCTGACTTCGGCCCAACTTTTGACCCACTAGAAGTCCGATTTACGGAATTTTCGTGAAATACAAAAGTGTGCAGAATCAAATTTCGTTCAACCCTACGTGACAATTATGTCGATTTGAGGCTCGAAAATAAGACTTCTGGTCCATTTTCCAAAACGAGATTAAGACTGTATTATGCGCAGATTTGGGCTTCAGGCCCGAAACCTTCTTAAGCAGTTGTAATTCTCTTGGACCTCTTCTTTGGGCTGATTTGAGTTAAAATATGGAGTTCAATGGATCCCTTTGATGTAGGCTTCATCTAACCATCTTGGATGTCATCTTTAAAAGCCCAAAATCCTGATTTTAACTGAAATAATCATTAAGGCCCTGAAAATACAGAAAACACTAAAACGAAGTAAAATAACAAAATAATCTATCACTAAGAGAATAAAATACATAAGTTAAGAGGTTAGAATACGTAACATTCAACGCCTATCAGTGTGCACTGCTCATGACATTAAAAAAAAATTAGTAACCTAAATACCCTTCATAAATAAGGGAAAATGAAAATTTTCTTCTTTTGAAAGTGTGACAAACAAGTCATTGTTCTTCTTATGGAGGGTATTTAGGTCATTAAAAAGCTCTTTTGATGTCATTAGTAGTGTAGCATCTCACTTAATGGTCAAACTTGACAAACAAATTTTTTTTTTTTGTTTTCTTGCCCTTTTTAGTCATATATACACTATTTATACATGTATTCTATTATGTACACAATAAAGTATTTTTTTCCTATGAGTATGTTTTTTTCTTGGTGATTGTGGGTTTGAGGGAAGCTTGGTGTTATGGAAGTAGTGGTGGGTAAAGATGATCATAGATCGAATCGAATTGGACTACGCATTAATCTTAATCCGATCTGCGGTTCACGAATTGGTGAAAATAGAATCTAATCCGTTCCATGGGAATGCTTAATTCGATTCGTGAGACATCATATTGGATTTATTCTAAATAACTCAATATTATTATTTTTTAACTATGACCCAATATCAATTTATTAATCATGACCCAATGTGTAATTTAGAATGATGATTTAAATATAATTAGGTCAACATAAATAATAAAATGATTATTAATCAACAAAACAGTGGCATTGGTTATTAGAATGTCAACATCAAAATGATAGAGTTTGTTGGAATTAAGTTTTATATGAAAGCATATGTGATGAGAATTTAAGTGATAAGAGACGACACATTTGTAATAGTTGAATGTGTCTTATAATACTTGGAGCGAGAAAAAATATGAAGAGGTTCCGTGTCGGATCCATTTTGTTGGGCCATATCGCGTATTAGGTGGAAGTTACTTGTAAGTTGTAACAATGGCTGGAATTAAATATGATATCACTTACACCTCCCCACAGATTCGGCCACAATATATATATATATATATATATAAGCAATTATTTTCCTTTTGATTTGTGCCAACGACGCGTTTTTGCTTTGAGATTGAGATTTTAGGTAGTAATCGTACGTATATAATAATATATACATATTGAATGATAGACCAAACACTATTGTGAGAGAGACACTTCTTTCCTTCTTTGCTCTGGGATAGATACTTGTGGTATATATATACCACAAGTGTGTGTATATATATATATATATATATATACATTCAGAGGAGTGAAAGCAATTATAATTCTTTTTTGAATTATATATAGAACAGGGATAGTGTGTTTTTGAATTTAAAGTTAAGTCAGAAGTCAATAGGGTGCTGACACATATATAAGTGCGTATCGGCGCGACTATCACTAGCACTCCTCATGCATTTATTGAAAATTGACCAAACATTATTGAGAGTGAGGAGAGAGTTCAGAAGAGTGCCAGCGGCAATCGCGCCACTCTGCAATCGCCCATGTGTTAGCACTCTATTGGTTTCTGACTTAACTTTAAATTAAAAAAACACACTCTCTGTTCTTTTTCTCTCTCTAATCACTCACCGTTCTCTCTCTCTGTCTCTCTTCTTTCATAAATAATACCCAGATCTCTCTTCTTTTCTTTTTCTCTCTCTCACCGTTCTTTCTCTCTTCTTTCTTTCTTTCTCTCTTCTTTCCTTTTTCTCCCTCTCACAGTTCTCTCTCTCTCTCTTCTTTCTTTCTCTCTCTTCTTTCATAAATAATACCCTGATCAGAAATTTCTCTAAAATGGATAAATAGATAAAATTAGAGAGAGAAAGAAATAAGTGAGAGAGAGAGAGTTCTTTTTAATTTAAAGTTAAGTCAGTAGCTCACTAGCTCACCTACTGGGCTACTGACCCGTGAGCGAGTGCAGAGCGACATGACTGCCGCTAGCACTCCTCATTCATTTATTGAAAATTGAGCAAACATTATTGGGAGTGAGGAGAGAGAGGGGTATGGGTGACCAAGCATCTTTTCCCATGACTGGTGGAGATGGCGAATACAGCTATTCCAAAAATTCTAATCGGCAGGTAATTTTCTATTGTTACATTTTTATTGATCAGTCTTTTACGTCCATTGACAGGAAGTTTTTAATCCCTGGGATGGTGATTTCTGGAGGTGATCACTCATGGAATTTGATATTAATTCTAATTTATTTGTGATTTAGAAATTAGTAAAATACAATATGATTCGTAAAAAAATTTAATCATTCAATTCATAAAATATTAGATTGACAAATTGAAGTTTTTTAAATAGTCTAATATTATTATTTTTTAACCATGAGATTGGTTTTATGTGATCGGGTTGACTCATTGGAGGATAGTGGTCTTAGGTTTAAGGTCATAAGATATATATATATATATATATATATGATTCTTATTTTATGAATCCATTATTCATCGGTTGAACTGAAAATTTGATCTGATTTGTACGGATCGGATTAGATCAAATCCAATTGACAGATTAAAGAAGAAAGATAAATCACTTAGGATTGTTTAGCTTATTTATGTGAAAACATTGTTTTACGAACTCTAAAAACATAATTGATGTTCATAAAAAACTTTCTTACAGAGCAAGTTATCATTACTTTATTTTGACTTAGTTTCCCAAAAACTATCAAAACAAATTTTGTTTTTCGTTTTCAAGTTTTAGGAAAACAACACAACACAGTAAAAAAAACCAAAAAATTAGTTATAAAAGTGAACCAAAGAGGTACTTAATCGTAATTTTCTCACCTTATTCTTTGTTTTTACGAGTTAATTTCTTTTTACCCTTTTCTACTAACATAATAAAACATTTATTCAGTTCTTTCCTTTTCTTCCTTTCTACTATATCAATTAAAAGGGATTCAGGGAGGTAATAATATTGTGTATATATACTTTCTTTTCTTTTCACTTGTACTCATCAATTCAAACCGTCACGTTTTTTTGGAGTAGGACGCAGTGATAACCATTTTTCCATTGAGAAGACATATGCCTAGGCGTGGCCATTATATGTTTCTACCTGTCGTACCTACAAATGGTCCATGTCAAATTTTAATTAAAAGGAAAAAAATTTCTTGGACCAAAAGAAAAAGATAGGTTGCTTCAAGTGTGTTTGTTCCTTCAATATATATATATATATATATAAGGGGACCATTATTTTTCAAAAATCATTGCAATTGCAATATTCCATGTTTGCCTAATATAACAAGGCAGTAATGGCAAAAAATAAAATAAAAATTCTTCGATCCTCTTTTGGTGTTCGGGCCAATTTACGCGCACCTCAACTAATTTCATGAGGCCCATAAGTTAACAATCGGGCAAGCTTCTAGTGGCCTTGCAAACCCAAAGCCTAAGCCTAAGCCTAAAGAGTTGAGCTACCCTGCAAAGTTTCTTTTTGGTGTTCATGAGATTTTGTTAATCTTACAGGAATATTAGTGACTAATATGCATGTGTTACCCATATTAATTAGGTGCAACATTACCATAATAAATTAATGCATGTGTTGCTATCAATTCCAATATAATTCTTAATAATTAAGTTGTATTTTTTTTTTTTTGTTGACAATGGTGGTGTCAAACCTTTTAGATCATTCTATAATTCACCGCTCAACACATTCAGTCTCCAATTTCACATGCACCGGACAATTACCGAAAATATTTTCTAGAAGTAGCCCTATTTGTTAAGTGAATTATTGTTAATTCTATTTTCATTTTGATTTTGCCCGTTTTCTAAAACCTCTTTAGAGCAAGTCGTATTTGTTGGGTCATTTAAAATGTCATTTGAACATATTAACATCATGCACTGCTCCCACTTAATAGGAACATGAAAAATTCGCCCAAAAAAAAAAAAAAAACCACACACACATTTATGAGAGTGGGACAATAATTCAAAAGAAAGGAGAACTTGGTGCAAGAATCAATTATTCAAAGACATGGAATTTTCGTAGGAAAGCTTGTTCTATAACAAGTATAGAATTGAAGGAAGTCAAAGTAAGGACGTGTTAAAGGATAAACACTTGCATATCAACGAGGGGTTTGGGTTGGGGTTTTGTTGTAGGCAAATATTCTACAGTTTTTCAAATTAATTGCAAGCTAGATCTTAATTTCATGTTTGTGTTTCTTTTTCTTCCAAAGTTTGAAATGAACATCAAAAGAAACACTATTATATATATTCTGTCGTTGTAGAAAGCCTTATATAAATATTTCTTTGCTGTATTATATTTACTTTAAAGCCGCACTTTAAATATTTTTTATAACATGGAAATTATATATATAGCAACTCTCATTAGTATAAATCTCACTAATAAATGAAAGGAAAAGGATATCTCTAGTCAATCTAGCTCTCTCCTCAAATTCGCAAACTTTAATTCTCCACAAAATGCCTTAAAATAGTTTTCAACTGATTTTATGCCAAAATTTTCCTTATACACTCCACAAAATGATTGACATAAATGAAAGTCATTTAAAAAATCCCAAAATATAATTTCATCCTAAAAGGGATTATTTTCGTGCAATGTGTTTATATTTTATAAGAATATTTTTTACTAGCAGTACTATATAAACACAAAAATATTTATATATATATATATATATATATATATATATAGAGAGAGAGAGAGAGAGAGAGAGATAAATTAACCTGCTATTACTATTGTTTTCAGGGTTTTCTCACCTCTCCATTTACTTAATTTGCAATTTACTCGATGAGGATAAAGTGGTATAATCTATTAAAAAAAGGAAATTAAATAAAATGAAATTCAATTTACCTACAGTAGTTTTGACAATGACAAGCATGTATATTGAATATTAATTAATTTGTATGTAGAAAGTGGTGAGTGATTGTGCCAAACCCATGCTTGCCTCGGCAATTGGTGAAAACCTTGACATAGTAGTACATGAAGGCTCTCCTACTTCAAATTCATTTTGTATCGCCGATTTAGGGTGCTCAGTTGGACCCAACACCTTCATTGCAGTGAACAACATAATAGAAGCCATACAACACAAGTACCAAGTGGAGGGTCACAGTTCTTGCCCCTTGGAATTTCAAGTGTTCTTCAGTGACCATATTCAAAATGACTACAATCTCCTCTTTAAGAATCTTCCAATAGATAGGCAATACTTTGCTTGTGGAGTACCAGGCTCTTTCTATGGTAGATTGTTTCCTAAGGCTTCTCTCAATCTTATTCACTCTGCAAGTGCACTCCATTGGCTTTCCAAGGTGCCACCGGAGCTCGGTGACCTAAACTCTCCTTGTTGCAATAGAGGGAGGATTCACTATGCAAATGCTCCAAAAGAAGTTGGTGAGGCTTATGAAAAACAGTATGCAAGGGACATGGAAACATTTCTAGCTGCTCGGGCACAAGAGCTCGCTCCCCGGGGGTTGATGCTGCTTCTGCTTTCCGGTCGCCCGAGTGGGACACTTCCGGGACACTCATCACTTGGCTGCCGGTTCCAACCCTTGGAATCTACCCTTGTAGATATGGCTAACGAGGTACATAAATCTCACATTTTTTTTTCCTATCTTTAATTCTAAGGTTAGTTTCAAGTTGATTTTATAAAATAAAAAATGCAAACTCTTATAATTTGACAGATTGCACCATAGAGTAGCTAACTTGTAAAATATAATCATCGAATGTGAATGGTTTTGATTTGCAGGGAATTATAAGCAAGGATAAGGTGGACTTATTTAATTTTCCCATCTATAGCCCATCACTGGAAGAGATGCAGAAACTAATAGAAAGAAATGGGAATTACAGCATTGTGAAGATTGAGGAAATTCAAATTCAGTCAGTCAGTGTTTTTAGTAAGCAAGAGTGCAGAGCAGGCTTTGAGTCAATTGTCAAAGCACACTTTGGGAGTGAGATTCTTGATCAACTCTTCGATCGATATGACGCCAAAATCACCGGGCCTCTGCCTCTCGGAACTGGTGATGGCATTGGAATGGGATTATTCATTCTTCTCAAACGCAAACAATGATTCGGATCTCTTCTTCTTTCCTATAATTACATTTAGGAAAGGATAGTATTTTCTGTTGATTGCTGTTCTTTATTTTGAATAAGTATCTCATCAATCCTCAAATAAAATGTCGGGACAGAATTTATTTATTTTTATTTTTAAGTGTGGGTTCTGTTGTAGTGAATATGGTTGAACCTCATATATATTATGTTAGGAAGAGTACTAATTTGTTTGCAAATTGAAATACTATGTTTGTGGTGGCCTAATGCCATATGGGGTCACTAATACAAAATAAATGGGGGTTAATTTGGTACCTTCATTTAGCCAAGAATTGACAATCGAGGGGGATGATTAGGGTTAATGATAAATCACGTATAATTTTCGTATTTTAAAACAATATATGAAGAATTAAATTTCTTCTATTATGCAAGATAGGCAAGATAAGCAAATGAGGCAATTTAAGCATAATATAAAGAGATAGGGATAGGGAAATCAATCGCCAATAACACGATAATTTTTCTGAGGTTCAAAATTCAATAAAGCACCTCTTTATAAGTGGAGAGCAAAACATTCTTACTAAGAGAAACTCTTCCTCCTAGCTTCCTTGGGTCACACCAACCATTGCTAAAGGAACAACCTCCTTTAGGCTTTTTATGGATCAAACCAATCATTTGAGTGGAAGAAGTGAATACAAATAAAACTCTCAAAGTAGATTTACAATGATAAGCTCTCAATAGATATCTCTCAATATAGATGAATACACAAGTGTAATCTCACAAGACTAGAATATGAAATGAATTCACAAGATGAAGCTCAAGTCTCTTGAAATAATTTTAGCAAAATGGTAGATGAAATTATTGAATGCTCAAGTTATATGTAGTAATTGCTTTTCAATGCATAAGAACAGTATATAGGCAATACCAGCTAAATCAAGGTAGTTAGAGTTGGTTAGGGGAGCATTAAATGTAGAAAATAGTCGTTGGATTCAAAGTATAATACTATTGGCCAGCTGATGGACATTGTTTCAGTCGGCTGAAGTTATGCCTCAACCAGCTAAAATAATGTTTCAGCTTCCCATGTTTTGCAACCTCTACTAGAATGAATGCCAAGTTATACCAGTCGTCTGATGGGTGTCATCAGCAAGCTGATAACAATGTTTCGGTCGGCTGAAGCTATGCTTCGGCCGGCTGAAACAATGTTACAGCTTTTCCTGTTTTGCAACCTCTAATGGAGTGAATTACATGTTCTGTCAGCCGGCTGATGGAACCCATTAGGCGACCAAACTCTATAGAAGTGTGAGTTTGCTATTTTTGAAAGGTTTAAATGTTTAAACGCATTTATAGGTTATGAAGGAATGTGAGTGAAGTTTTAAAACCTATTGTATGATTAATGAAAGATCAAAAATGAGTGAAAAACATTTTTATTCATGATCTTTGAAAAGGTTTGAGCTTCATAGGAATTCAAATATACTTTGACATAAATTCCTAAGCACTCACCATCCTATCTACCCCTTTCGTCAATGTGGATTGATCGGTTGAGCTTTTGGAGGTATGACTTGCTTGTTTAATATTCTTCTTTGAATTTGAATGACATTGTAAGTTTGAAGGCTTTCTTTTTGGAGTTTCTTCAATTTTCATACACTTGAACATGTATGATACTTCTTTGAGCTTAAAGTGTTGGAATTAGATTTGTTTTCTTGAGTCTTGTCTTTAAATTTGATCACTAGCATAATCACTCAATGTAGACATTAGTGGTAAAGACACCATTAATGGTTTGTAGTCATCAAAATTACTAGATTGCCCTTAGGTCAACACATTTGGGTCAACAATCTCCCTCTTTTTGATGAAGACAAATCATCGATGTGTTTCATGATATGAGGAGTGCATTGAAAATGTTCCCCCTGTCAATATTCATATAATTGATATAAAGTATGAAAAAAGTTTGTGTTTCAATTATATACATGATTTTGTGATCATTGAGCATTTAAACATAATAAGCATCATTTATCAATAGGACATATAATTTAGAGGAAATTTAGAACTTCATTGATAATCATGCTTTTAAAATTTAAAGATTGACAATACATAAGCATAAGCATAGACAAAAACATCAAAACATAAGTCCAAAATACATCAAAATATCTCAATTTTTCTCCCCTTTGTCAAATCAAAAAGGAGGGAGGTCTAAGCCATGGCGAATATCCGAGAGATTTTCTGACTGTTTTCCAACTTCACCAGCTATCTCCTCAATTCAGTCACTAAGTTCATCCACTTGACTTTGGCAAACTCTTGAAATGGCAAGCCTATCAATCTTTCTTGCCAAATTATCTAATTTATGCTCATTTCACTTGGCAATGGCTAGGTTTTCGACTAGCAAGTCTCTAATGTCTTGTGGGATGGGAAATGAACCAACTCCGAGAGGTGGAACATTCACAGAAGGTGGAGGAAGAATTTCAGCCTCTATGGGCTCTTCTCGTTTCATTCCTTTATCTTTTTCTTCCCTTTTTTCTTCGTCACTCTCAGCAACTCTTTCTATGAACTTAGGATCATACCAATGCCCATTTCCATCTTGCCTTAATTTCATGATTTTTAGGATTGTGGAGTTAATTTTGTCCTGAGGTCCTAGTGTGTCGGGATCAACAAGAGATAAATTAACGCCTTTAGCCGTAAAAATTCTGGTGAAAGGCATGGTGTAGTAGAGATGAATGCCACTTTTCTTGCAGTTAAGCATGTGAGGGTAAATAAAAAAGAGAGATCAAATCTCTTCCCATTGAGTACACACCACACAAGAAATGCTTCCATGTAAAAAATGTCAGAACGGCCACCCGATTTTGGAAAAATCATATACATGATAATGTTGTAAATGATTCGAGCTTCGACGGTCAATTGACTAGATGCCACTTTAATGATATTAGTCGTGGTCTTGTCATGACTCGATCATTTGTTGAATGGCTTCTAAGGGATCAAATATGTCGCCTTCATACCAAACGAGAAAAGTGTAGTATTGAATACCTCCTTCCGATAAGGCGAGAAGTCTCCAGATTCCTGTTTGATCAAGAAGAATATCTACCCCGGCTACGAATTAATGAAGAGTAGACACAGGAGCATCTTCTACCCATTTCAAATGAGCGTAGAAAAGTTTCACCAATTTCGGGTAGTAGGGAATATCTATGAAAATGAACTCTCCTAGTTCGATGGCATCAAACAGTGCATACGTATTTAAATGATATGTTTCACATTCAGCGCGAGTAAGCACTTTGCCCTTGGCTACAATCCGATTGAGAAACTTTTTCTCATATAAAAGTCTTGAATTTTCATATTTGAACCAACAAATGGAGGAAATGGCAGGAATCGAACTTGTGAGTGGTGGATTAGATTGACCGTCATCATCGGCATGAGGAGCTTCGGATTTCTTTGATGGATGAGAGTCTTTATCCAGATTTTTTCGTGGAGGCATTTTTGGGTAGAGCTTTGGTGATGGTGAAGACTCAAATAGGAGAAATCTCAATGGATAGATCAATAAATGATAAAGAAGAAATACCTTAGGGTTCGCCTAGAAGGAGGAGAGTTTGTTCTTCTGTTGGCTAGAGCTTGGGGGAAAGTGAGAAATGAAATAAAGCTAGGGTTCGCAACTTAAAATTGCTTAGATCGCAGTTTCGGTCGACTGAAAGATATTTTCGGTCAGCCAATGGATTGTTCGGTCGACTGAAATATCTATCAATCAGTTGTTACATGCCTGAGTTTAGTGTATTTCACTACCCATGGTTCGGTCGGTTGAAAGGTTCTTTTCGGTCGGCCGAATCATCCTTTCAGGTGGCTGATGGCTTCATCAGATGGCTAAAATTTGCAGAACATTAATTTTTATAGATTTTGATTATTTCTTTTTCTAAGGTCATCCCTATTTCTCTTTTAAGGGTATTAAACATATCTTCTTTAAGAAGTTTTGTAACGACCCGGATTAATTTTGACTGGTTCCTGGTGAATTTTGATCGAATTTATTTTTTTTTGTTCGAATAAATTAAATTCAGAAAGATGTGGATATCTATATATATTAAGATGGAGGATGTGGTTATTTATATATATAGGGATATATATATATATTTATATATTAAGTTATATGTGTATGTAGTGTAATATGTATATATTTAATATAGGTATGTGTACATATATATGTGCTTTATTTGTGCACATGGGCTGATTTAGACTTATATATATGTATATATATATATAAATCTGTTATATGCATATTTATGTGGCCGAGCTTTGGTGGAGGGAAACATGTGGACCTAAATGAGGATGAGTTTTAAAATAAAGAAAGACCCATGTGGGTCAGCTGAGGAGAGAAAGAAAATGAAATAAAGAAAAAGAAGAAGAGAGAGAGAGAAAGAGGGGCTCGCTGGTTTTAGTGAGAGAAAGAGAGAAATGAGAGGGGTTTCTTGAGAGAGAAAGCTTAGGAGAAGTTTAGAGAGAGAAAGTGACGCCGAGAGAGAGAAAGAAGAACTTGAGGGTGCTCTGGCAGCCTATGGGTTCATTCGGCAGAGGGATTCGCAGTCGACGAGCAGGTTACCCCGGTGGTGGTGCGTAGGTGGTCGTTGGCTGTGGGTTAGCTGGCAGGCATTGCTGGATTGGTGCCGACGGGTGGCGTTACTTGAGACGATTGGTTGAGCACGACTGGATCATGTTTGGTTCGACTGGGGGCGCTGAAACTTGGGATGTTGGGTTCGATTCATGGTGGAATTAGGTGACTCTCGATGGCTCTTCCATGTGGGTTCGATTGTGGGTCGGTTTATAGTGGCTTCGGACAGTGGTGTGCCTGTTTATGGAGTTTTTTCGGCAGCGGAGTAGTCAAAAAGGACGGGTGCAACGTTCAGCGTTTCGGTCGACCGATAGAATCTTTCGGTCAGCTGAAACTACCATTTTGGTCAGCCGAAACTATTATTCGGTCGGCTGGTCGTATGGACTAGTTTTGGTTATTCATAACTGAGTTGTTTGGTTCACAATGGTGGGTGTTGTGGCTGCTTTAGGTGCTCACGGTTTGGGTATGGTAGGAGCTGCCATGGGCGGCTAGGTGGTCTGATGGTGGAGCTTGGTTAGGGTTCGGCCATTGATGGTTGAGCTTGGTTCAATTGGATTGATTGTGGGCTTTGATACGGGACTGGACCGGGTATGAAAATAAACCGTTTTGCAAACACGGGCAGAATAAAAGCGAGACCTAAGGCAAGTTGATTCTTGCATCTATCTCCTATATATATTTTAATTATGTTGATTAATTTTACATATGTTCCTAATTTGATCATATGTGGTGTTTGTATATATATGTGTATATATATATATATATATAAAGATGATCGTTGTATATACGTGGAATGTGAAGATATATATATATGTGTGTGTGTGTGTGTGTGTGTGTGTGTGTGTGTGGTGATGAAAGCATGAATTTTAAATGCTTGTTTACATATGTGATATGGGTGAGCCTATGTAAAGCATGCTAAATTTATATATGTTTAGTTAAGTGTTGCCTTGTATGCATATGTGACCTTTATGCATGGATTGAATATATATGTGACTATATATTGGCGTGGAGTAGAAATGCATGCTAAATATAATTATAGCATTGATGAACGTTTGAAAAGCATGATTATGATATACTAAGTGTCATGTATGTTCTTATTACATATATGGGTGGCGGAATATATATGTGATTATATATTGTGGTTAGAATGCATGCTATCTCTAGTATTGAAAATGTGTGCATTTGTGAAACATGATGAAAATGCGCTTAAGTGAAGTCTGTGAGCATATGCGAGTTTTATGCTATGTTTTACATGTATAGGTAGTCATACATGTGGCCTTGTGGTGGTGAAATGCATGTTAAGTGTTTTCATAACTTAATTATGCATTGTCTGGCATGACTCTTAGATGCTTGATTCATATATGTTTGAAATGCATATATGGGGCCGTTGTGAGGAAACGGGGAAAAGTGGTCGAATTGCCTAGAGTTGGTCAATACTCGGTGAGGACGTTGGAGTGGTTAGGTCACCTCGGAGTAGAGAATACTCGGTAACAAATTCTGAAATTATCTAATCACCTCGGAGTAGAGAATACTCAGTGATGGTTCGATCACCTTGGAGTAGAGTATACTCGGTGACGAATTCGAAAATGATCTAATCACCTCAGAGTAGAGAATACTTGGTGACAGATTTTGAAGCGGTTCGATCACCTTGGAGTAGAGAATACTCGGTGATGGATTCTGTAATAGTGTGGGAAGTGCCTCGGTCACATGATTGGTTAAGAGTCATGTTAGGGTATCAGGTTGAATCCGAGAGAGAAACAAGTGTGTGAACTTGCTTACATTATCTATTGTGAAGCATGTTATGTGTTTAACGCATTCTTATGTATATGCGTTGCTTGTGAATGGACATGACATATGTTGGATGTTTATTGCTTTTGAGCATGTGGTACGGTTTAAATGCATCTTCATTGCATTTGAGATTACTACTTGTTGAGTAGGTAATATGGTATTTGATTTATATTATTTATGTAAATGATTCAATTCATATATATTTTCTATACATATTGACGTTGGACTTTTATTGCTTGTGAGCATGTTGTAAATAATTTTCATAAGTCATGTATAGTAGATTTTGTATGTTCATATATGCTAGAGTAGCCATATACATTGTTGGTTCATGCATGCTAGGAGGAGCATGGTCTTAAATATTGTGATATATTTAAGTGCATATATATTTTTGAGAATATGTGAGGATCGACCTACTGCAACGGTGATAGTATGGTTTGACATACCTTGTTAGGCCTTTGAGCTCACCCCCTCCCAGGTTTTGTAGGCATTGCTGATTGTGGAGTTAGTTAGGGGATCAATAGTACAGGATGCAGAGGTGGTAAATGAATTCCTTAGAATTTAATGTTTGTCCAGGATAATGGATAGATAGACGCATTACATTTGGATTTAAATGTATGGAGCGATTATGTTGATTCAATTCCTCCAGTTGTATTTTATTCATTTGATGTTTGTATATGAGACGGACATTCAAGGACTGAGACATATTTTTGATTGTATCATGTATGTTGTAGAAATGCTGGGGGGACACGTGCCTAGAAGTGTCCATTTTGATTTTTAGATGTGAATGCTGGGGGGACATGTGCCCATAAGTGTCCATTTGAATTTAAAGCAGGAATAACATATCAGGATCTGATTTATTAGAATCGGTCATGCCCAATTTTCGTGAATATAATAGGAAATTGATGTTGTATGATTAGGTGGTGGTTATAGCGTGAGGGTGATCTCAAGGGTTCACACTCAGGATTCGAGTCGATTCGGGGGAGTCCCGGCGGTCTGGGTTCCAGGGCGTGACAGGTTTGGTGAAAATATCGGCAAGTTGATTATCAGTATTAACAAAGACTAACTCGATATCTCCCTTTGACACGTGATATATAAGGAAGTGGTACCGCATTTCAATATTCTTTGTTCGGGAATGTTGAATAAGATTTTTGAAAATGCATATTGCACTTGTGTTGTCACAATAAATAAGGATATAATCAAATGTAAGACAAAAATCTTATAGTTATTATTTGATATAAAACGTTTGAGCACAACTACTTCTGGTGGCTACATATTCAACTTTCACCGTTGATAAAGCCACAGAATTTTGTTTCTTACATGACCAAGAAATGAGTGATTGTCCTAGAAAGTGACAAGTGTTGCTTGTACTTTTCCTATCAATTTTTCAACTGGGAAAGTCAATATCCGAATAGCTAGTGAGATCAAGAAAGGTATTTCTTGGATACCAAAGTCCTAAGTCAATAGTGTCACTTAGATACTTGAAGATACGCCTAACGGCACTTAAATGAGACTCTTTAGGATAAGATTGAAATCTAGCACACAAGTAAATGCTAAACATAATATCCGGTCTACTGGCAGTTAAGTATAATAGACTTCCAATCATTCCTCTATATTTCTTGATATCGACATCTTTTCCTTTTTCATTTTTATCTAGATTAGAGGAATGGCTCATTGGAGTTTTGGCATGTTTGGCTTCCTCTAAGCCAAATTTCTTTAGCAAATCTTTAATATACTTAGATTAGCAAGTGAAAATGTCATCAAGTGTTTGTTTGATTTGCAAACCTAAAAATAAGTTGAGTTCATCCATCATGCTCATTTCAAATTCTTTTTGCATACTAGAGGAGAATTATTTACATAACTTATCATTTGTTAAACCGAAAATTATATCATCAACATATACTTGAATGATTAACAAATGACCACTTATGATTTTGGTAAAGAGAGTGTCATCAATTTTACCTTTAATGAAATTATTTTTAAGTAGAAAGTCACTTAATCTTTCATACCAAGCTTTTGAAGCTTGTTTTAAGTCATATAAGGCTTTTAACAATTTGAAAACATGATTTGTAAAATCAAAATTTTTGAGACTCAGTGGTCGTTCAACAAACACTTCTTCTTCAATTAGGCCATTTAGAAAAGCATTTTTTACATCCATTTGAAATAATTTAAAGTTTTTGTTGGAGACAAAAGTAAGTAGCATTCTAATGGCTTCTAATTTAGCTACGGGTGCAAAGATTTCTTCATAG
The DNA here is from genome assembly GCA_026545225.1 of Cornus controversa. Classification (NCBI taxonomy): domain Eukaryota; kingdom Viridiplantae; phylum Streptophyta; class Magnoliopsida; order Cornales; family Cornaceae; genus Cornus; species Cornus controversa. Next base: position 103,775,140 of record CM048845.1, read on the forward strand.
TCAATACCTTCTTCTTGATTATAACCTTAAGAAACAAGTCTTACTTTGTTTCTAGTAATGACACCTAATTCATCCTTTTTGTTTCTAAAAACTCATTTAGTACCAATGATAGTTTTTTTCTTAGGTCTAGGAAATAAATTCCACACTTGATTTCTTTCAAATTGATTGAATTCCTCTTGCATTGCAAGAATTCAAGACTCATCATTTTCAGTCTCATGAATTTTTTTAGATTCAAGTTGAGACACAAAAGCCCAATAATTGCATATATTGCTAAGTTTGGATCTTGTGTTAACACCTTTACATGGACTACCAATTATTTGATCTATTGGGTGATTTTGTACAAATTTTTAACTTTTAGGAAGGTAATCATTTTCTTCTTCAATAGGTTGATCATTACTTGAGTTATCCTTTGGGGAATCATCATATAAAAGCTCATCATTCTTAGTCTCAATGCTAGGGTTGCCACTAGACACTCCTATCTCAAGAATTTCATCATCATCATCCAAAAATTCTTTTGAAAGGTGGGGGTAGTGATTCATCAAAAATAACATATATGGATTCGACTACAGTTAGAGTTCTTTTGTTGAACACTCTATAAGTTTTGCCAATTATTCTTATCATTTAAGATAAAGCATTTGCATCCAAATACTTTGAAATAGCTAATGATAGGCTTCTTCTCATTCCATATTTCATATGGAGTTTTGTCAAGGATTTTTCTAATAATGACTCTATTTATCACATAACAATAAGTACTAACTGTTTCGGCCCATAGGTATCTAGGAATATTATGATCATTTAACATTGTTCTAGCCATTTCTTGGAGAGACCTATTTTTTCTTTCAATCACACCATTTTGTTGAGGAGTTCTAGGTGCGCAGAGATTGTGATTGTATCCATTTTCATCACAAAAGTCTTTTATATCTTGATTGTCGAATTCTCTACCTCTATCACTTCTAATGGTTTTAATTTTGAAATATTTCTCATTTTGAACTTTTCTACAAAAATTGGCAAAAATATATAGAGGGAATTTCATGTTTGTGAGTTATGAAGAAAACTCAAGTGTATCAAAAGTAGTCATCAATAATTACAAAAGCATAGAGTTTTTTCACCAAGACTAGCAATTATTTTCAAACCAAATAAAGTTTATGTGAATTAAATCAAGTGGTCTAGTAGATGCAATGTCCTTCTTTCTTTTAAAAGAGGATTTGACTTGTCTTCCTAATTGGCAAGCACTACATGTCATGTCATTCACATAATTAGTCTTTGAGAGGCTTTTGACTAAGTCTTTTGAAGACAATTTGGAAATTAAATCCATGTGAGCATGTCATAGTCTTCTATGTCATAGCCAACTACTATCACTAGATGATATAAAGTATTTAACATCTTGATCATGTAATTCACATAAAAGTAAGGAATATAAATTTTCATTTCTATTTGCGGAGAAAATTATTTTTCATCCTTTTCAACAATGCATCTATTAGATTTGAATGTAACACTAAGACCTATATCACATAGTTGACTAATGCTAAACAAATTATGTTTCAATCCATTAATCAAAAAGACATTATCAATAGATAGGAAAGATGAAATACCTATTGTCCCTATGCCAACAACTTTGTCTTTTGAATTATCACCAAATGTTACACTTCCACCGTCATATGATTTAATAGAGGTGAAAATTGAATGATCTCCCGTCATGTGCCTTGAGCAACCACTATCGAAAAACCATTTGTCTTTGGATGTGGAGACAGACTTCAAACATACCTGCAGAAGATATTAAGTAACTTCTTTTGTCACCTAAGCATCTTTGGGTCCATCTTGGTTAGTCTTTTGAAAAGTTTCTTTTACAACCCACACCATTTTTTCAAATCTCTTTCTTTTGGTAGGACAATCGAAGATTTTATGTCCTTTCATCAAACAAATATTGCAAATATTATTAGAGAAATGTGATTTACATTTTTTAACAAAGGTTTCCTTAAGATATTTCCTTTTCTTGATTAAACATAAATCTTTGTCATGAGGGATATATCCAAGTCCTTTAAAAAAGGATCATTTTTTCATTCCTAGCATAAGACTTAAATTTTCCTTTCCTTTAGTGAATTTTGCAAAAGTTTCAATTTGATCCTCAATAGTTTTTCTCAAATTTTCATTTTCAACTTTAAGAGCAAATGAAGAGGAATCATTTGAAGAGAAATTATCTTCCTCCTTTTTCAAATAGTCATTTTCATTTTGAAGCTTCACAAGATTAGAAGTAACCCCTTCTCCAAAAGTCATAAGACAAAGATTTATCATTTTTTTGCCATCCTTATCATGGTAAGGTGGTTCATCATCATCACTCCATGTAGCATTCAAGGCCACTTTCTTCTTTTCTTTGTCTCTCTTGTATTTGAGGCAATCGGTTTTGAAATGACTAGGCTTTCCACAATGAAATCAAGTGGGAGTCTCTTTGCTAGAATTATTCTTTGAAGGATGTCCTCGATTGACATTTTTCATGTGAAGCATTTTCCAAAATCTATTGGTGATGAGGGCGAGCTCTTCTTCAACATCACTAAGCTCATTGTCATCTTCTTTGCATGTAGCTTGGAAAGTTAGACTCTTCTTTAGTTTGGAGTCTTCTTATAGTTTCTATTCACAACTATTCAATGTGATCTCCCAAGTTAGAAGAGAGCTAAGGAACTCATCTAGAGAGAGTAAATTGAGATCATTTGATTCTTTGATAGCCGCTGCTTATGCATCTCATTTTGGAGTTAGGCTTCTAAGATTTTTCTATTAACATCGGTGTTAAAATATTTTCTTCCAAGATGCATTAAGCCATTAATAATAGAAGAAAATCTAGTAAACATGTCACCAATTGATTCATTGTCTTTAATGGAGGAAATTTCATATTGATAAATGAGAAGATCAATTTTAGATTCTCGAACTTGCTTGGTTCCTTCATAGGTTACAACTAATTTATCCCAAATTTCTTTGGTCGTTACACATGTAGAGATTATATTATACTCATTTGCACTTAGAGCACAATTGAGATTGATTTTAGCCTTAGCATTAATTGAAATGAGTTTATGATCATCCGCATTCCATTCACTCTCAATTTTTGCAACTTTTATTTCTCCTACGGTTTTCATTGGAACAAAAGGTCCATTGACAATAACTTGCCAAATTTGATAGTTTTGAACTTGAAGAAAATCTATCATTCTATTTTTCAATAGTTTTAATTTGTCCTATCAAATCAAGGAGTTCGATTATTTGAATGACCTTCTTCATGTTGTCGGTTTCCTAAGTTTTCCATGAATCAACTCTAAGTCGGTTAAGACAAAACTAAAGTCGAGGCTCTGAGACCAATTATTAGTCAAGTATTGACCCAGAGTGGGGTGATTAGGGTCAATGATAAACCATGTATAATTTTCGCGTTTTAAAACAATATATGAACAATTAAATTTCTCCTATTATGCAAGATAGGCAAGATAAGAAAATGAGACAATTTAAGCACAATATAAAGAGATAGGAATAGAGAAATCAAACGTCAATCACATGATAATTTTTGCGAGGTTCGAAATTCCTACTCCTCGATTCAAGACCCTTCTTAAGACTTCCCAAATTCAATAAAGCACCTCCTTATAGATGGAGAGCAAAACCTTTTTGCTAAGAAAAACTCTTCCTCCTAGCCTTCCTTGGGTCACACCTACTAAAAGAACAACCTCCTTTAGGTTTCTTATGGATCAAACCAATCCTTTGAGTGAAAGAATTGAATACAAATGAAACTCTCAAAATAGATTTACAATGATAAGTTCTAAATAGATATCTCTCAATATAGATGAATACACAAGTGTAATCTCACAAGACTAGAGTATGAAATGAATGCACAAGATGAAGCTCAAGTCTCTTGAAATGATTTCAGCAAAATGGTAAATGAAATTATTGAATGCTCAAGTTATGTGTAGTAATTTCTCTTCAATGTATAAGAACATTATATAGGCAAATTCACCTGAATCAAGGTAGTTAGAGTTGGTTGGGGGAGCATTAAATGCAGAAAATAGTCATTGTATTCAAAGTCTGATACTATTGGCCAACTGATGGACATTATTTTGGTCGGCTAAAGCTATGTTTTGGCTAGCTGAAATAACGTTTCAGCTTCCCCTGTTTTGCAACATCTACTAGAATGAATGCTAAGTTATACCAACCGTTTGATGGGTGTCATCAGTCGGCTGATAACACTGTTTCGGTCGGCTGAAATTATACTTCAGCAAGCTGAAACAATGTTCTAGCTTCCCCTGTTTTGTAACCTCTACTAAAGTGAATTACATGTTCTGTCAATTGACTGATGAACCCATCAGGCGACCAAAACTATATAGAAGTGTGAGTTGGCCATTTTTGAAAGGTTTGAATGTTCAAACGCATTTATAGGTTAATGAAGAAATGTGAATGAAGTTTTAAAATCTATTGTATAATTGATGAAAGATCAAGAATAAGTGAAAAATATTTTTATGCATGATCTTTGAAAAAGTTTGAGCTTCATAGGAATTCAAATATACTTTGACATAAATTCCTAAGCACTCACCATCTTATCTACCCCTTTCTTCAATGTGGATTAATCGGTTGAGCTTTTGGAGGTATGACTTGCTTGTTTGAGATGTTTCCTTGAATTTGAACGACATTGTAAGCTTGAAGGCTTTCTTTTTGGAGTTTCTTCAATTTTCATACACTTGAACATGTATGATACTTGTTTGAGTTTGAAGTGTTGGAATTGGATTTGTTTTCTTGAGTCTTGTCTTTAAATTTAATCACTAGCATAATTACTCAATGTAAACATTAGTGATAAAGACACCATTAATGGTTTGTAGTCATCAAAATTACTAAATTGCCCTTGGATCAACACCTTCAATTATAACTTTGTACCTCGAATTTGGAATATGGTTAAAATCTAAATCCAACTTATATCTTTTAGTTGAACAAGTTTAACATTTTGCCAACAGCTTCAACATCACTTTTTGTCATTTTAAAATGGGAAAATTAGATTTTAGTAACCAAAGTTGAAAAAAAATTATTTTTTCGTGACCTTAAACTTAATAAAAGCTGAATAGTTACCAAATTTAAAAACTAATTGCTAATAAGTAACCATTTTAATCTTAATACCCAAAATACCTTCCATTCTCTTCATAGATCCTCATCTTTTCTTCAATCTACTCCAACCACCAAATATTATAAACTTCAAAGAATCCGATGACTTGTGTAGAACATATATACATTCTAAAGAAGATATAATATATATATATATATATATATATATAAATGTATTCCTATATATTAATATCTCATTAACGAAAAAAAATTAATTTGGGTGCAATTAATTACAAACCTCACATTTAGTATTAATAACCTAACGAATCATAAAAATAAAAAATATATGTTTTTTGTTCATTTTTGAAAAATGGAATTAGGATTAATTTGCTAAACCTTGACAAACAGGCGGAAAAAAAAAAAAAAAAAAAAAAAAACCTAGACATTCATGGAACAAATTGAAAAAGGCACATGCATTAATTGTAAGACCAATATACATGTTTAAATATATAGAGAGAGAGAGAAATAGAGAAGCTCTTCTTCAAAGTTGCAAATGTTCTCTCTCCCTATATATATACTTTATTTCCTAAAATTCTTTTATACCTTTTGAAGCTTTGATATTTGGGGGTGCTATTGGAGAAGACGAAAAAGGAATAAAAGAAATGGTATTTTAGACATTAAAGTTAAATGGTTACTCATTGACAATTATTTTTCAAGATTGGTCTCTATTTACCTTTTATTGAGTTTAAGGTCACTAGAAAGCAATTTTTTTAATTTTGGTCATCAAAATCTAATTTTTTCTTTTAAAATAATAATCATTATTTACATTCTTTATATAATAATCATCGTTTTAGAACACTCCTCGAACACTCCTCGAACACATGTCGGATACTTTATAGCATTAATGTATATTCAAGTATTTCGAAAGCGAATTATATGAGACTAGTTTTTGATTAAAAATCTAAGCTAAATATATGCAGAAGACTAAATAAGTCTGATTTTTTAATCTATTTGTTTATAAGTTTGTTTGATTCTTAATTACTTGATGATGAATTGAATTATGTCTGTAATGTAGTCTTTTGTTGTTGAATAATTAATATAGAACACAAACACGGCGAGAATATGACTATAAAATAATAAACTAATCTCATATATTATTATTTTATAGTCATATTCTCGCTGTGTTTGTGTCCTATTTTTTTAAAATAATTTATATCATCGTATCTATATTATGTCGTACTCGTGTTTCGTATCCGTATTTTTATGGTGAGTTGCCTTTTGGTTTCGCCGTAGAGTTTTAACATATTGGAATTTACTGCAACTAGTTCTTACAGCTACTGAACTTTTACTTTTTCATAAAATGTTTGATTTCTTTCCTTACTATACTACCTGAGATGACCAATAGAATTTTGACAACATTTATTCTACTTTTTCTGGACTCTACTCTTTGTAAAAAAATAAAAACTCTGTTTGTTCCATCACTACACAGATGAGAGATTTAATATTTTTCAAAGCAACCACTATCGAGAGGGTTTTTGACTAAAAATCACCCTTGATTTTCGCAGTCATGAGTGATAGGAAAGCGAGTTCAATTACATGAAGAAGCAGATCATCTTGAGGTGATTATATTGGCGTGAATCACTATTACTGATGACTCGTACTCTTTCTCAATATAGTGGATTGTTATCCGATAGTCTTCGTAAATTTTTCATTATAGTTTTCACATAAAAAAAATCTTTGAATTTAATTATTGATTAAGGTGGCTAATTAATAAATCATAAAAATCGTACAAGTTAGAGACCTATTCACCTCTAGGCCAAAGTTTCATTAAATTAGCTGATCACTTTCACATCACGCACGTTTTTATTCATTATATACAATTTGGTTGAAATTTAGGAGAAAAAAATAATAATAAAGATGAATGAAACATCAATAAAGGTGTTTGATTCCTCCACATGAGGTGGAGAAGAACTAAACCTAGGCTGTGGTAGATTTTACGAGTAATAGAACCCGTTAGACCATTTGTACGGAAAGGACGAGAGATTTAATAGAAAGCAGGTAAAATTACAATTTAAGCAGAACAATGGTGAATGGCCCCCATAGTTGTTACGTACAGATTCATTTTGTTGTAGCCAGTAGCTAGTAGCTAGTGAGCTGACCATATACCATCAGGACAATACAAGCATAGTATTTCAATATTCAATATGCAAGCAAACATTTATATTAGTACTCTTCCTAACATACAAAATTAATTATTTGGTTTTCAATATGATATATATATATATATATATATATATATATATATAGTAGTCCGTTGGAAAGAAGAAGAGATCCTAATCATTGTTTGCGTTTGAGAAGAATGAATAATCCGGTTCCAATGCCATCAGCAATTCCGAGAGGGGGATGGCCTGTGATTTTGGTGGCATAACGATCGAAGAGTTGATCTAGAATCTCACTCCCAAAGTGTGCTTTCACAAGTGCCTCAACGCCTGCTCTGCACTCTAGCTTACTAAACAAACTCACAGTCTCATCATGCTTTTCCTCCATCCTCACAATACTGTAATTCCCATTGCTCTCTATTAGTTTCTTCAACTCTTCTGGTGAAGGGCTATAGATGGGCAAGTTAAATAAGTCCACCTTATCCTTGCTTATAATTCCCTGCCAAAATCAAAAGCATCTTATTATTCACATTGGATAAAATTATATTAAAAAAAATTTGTTATTAATGTTTTTGTTTTTTTTGTACCTCTTTAGCCATATCTACAAGTGTAGATCCCAAGGGTTCGAACTGGGGGCCAAGTGAAGACTGTCCGGGAAGTGTCCCACTGTGGCGGCTGGAAAGCAGAAGCACCATCAACCCCCCGGGAACGAGCTCTTGGGCCCGAGCAGCTAGAAATGATTCCATGTCCCTTGCATGCTGTGCTGAATAAGCCTCACCAACTTCTTTTGGAGCATTTGCATAGTGAATCCTTCCTCTATTGAAACAAGGAGAGTTTAGGTCACCCAGCTCCGGTGGCACCTTAGAAAGCCAATGGAGTGAACTTGCAGAGTGAATAAGATTTATAGATGCCTTAGGAAACAGTCTGCCATGGAAAGAGCCTGGTACTCCACAAGCAAAGTATTGCTTATCTATTGGAAGGTTCATAAAGAGCTGATTGAAGTCATTTTGAATATGGTCACTGAAGAACACTTGAAATTCCAAGGGGCAACAACTGTGCCCACCCACTTTGTATTTGTCTTGTATGGCTTCTATTATGTTGTTCACTGTAATGAAGGTGTTGGGTCCAATTGAGCACCCTAAATCAGCAATGGAAAATGATTTTGAACCAGGAGAGCCTTCATCTACTACGGTTATGTCAAGGTTTTCACCAATTGCTGAGGCAAGTTTGTGTTTGGCACTATCAGCAGCCTCTTTCTACATACAAAGATGAATATATATATATATGCTTGTCATTGTCAAAGCTACTGTAGGTATTTTCCTGTCTAATTCTTCAGTTACATATATATATATATATATATATATATATATAGTACTAAGTACTAGCTTAAGAAAATTTTACAAACACGTTGATGAAATTATATTATGGGTTTTCCTTAATGACTTTTCATTTATATAAAACATTTTGCGGAGTATATTAGTCAGTAATATTGGTATAAGATTAGCTAAATCTGATGAGTACCCAAAAAGAGGAAGATTTATTTATTAATTTATTGAGCAATGCTACATGTCATGAAAATATTTCATGAATTTTTATCTTGAATGATGTGACAATTAAATGGTGAGTTAGTATTGGTGGAATTCCTCTCATAATGTATGAATATATCTTTTCATAATGGGACCATTATTTTTGAAAAATTGTTGCAATATCACGATTCCATCTTTGCTTAATATAACAAGCTAGGTAGCATTAAATGGAAAATAAATTAGGGAAATGTTAAACGTCGTAAAATTTTATCATGAATTGTCTTCATGAATGATGTGGCAAGTGATAATACCATTGACATTCCGTGTATGGGGGGAATCCCACCAATACTAACTCACCATTTAATTGCCACATCAGTCAAGATAAAAATTCATGAAATATTTTCATGACATGTAGCATTGCTCTTCTATTCGGCATGTAGAATATATATTATATGAGCAATGCTACATGTCATGAAAATATTTCATGAATTTTTATCTTGAATGATGTGGCAATTAAATGGTGAGCTAGTATTGGTGGGATTCCCCCCATACACGGAATGTCAATGTTATTATCACTTGCCACATCATTCATGAAGGCAATTCATGATAAAATTTCATGACGTTTAGCATTTCCCCGAATAGAATTGTAACAATAGAATTTATCACCCATCTCTGGACGTAAAAAAAAAAAAAAAAAAAAACTGATCAGTAAAATTGTAACAATAGAAAATTACCTGCCGAATAGAATTTTTGGCATAGCTATATTCGCCATCTCCACCAATCATAGGAAAAGATTGATCACCCATCTCTCTCTACACAATGTTTGCTCAATTTCAGTACGTATATGTATTTATATAGGTCTTAGTTCTTGTTCCCACAAATCTCTATCTCAGAGGAAAAAAAGGAAAGAAACATGTCTCTCTCTCTCTCTCACACAAACACAATAAATGTGGTCATCATTCAATATGTACATATCTATATATAGCACGGAAGCGTGCATCTGATGAGCAATAGAGCGAACTATTCTTTCGTCTCTTACCTATCTATATATAGGATTACTCCAAAAAAATATTAATCTCAGAGCAAAGAAGGAAATTAAGAAGCCTCGTCAAAAGGATTATAATTGCTTTTATATATATATATAAACAGAAGAAAGCAAGAAACGGGGCATCAAAAACACTCCTATATATGTGCCCCAATTCCCAATGCATGCTTGCACCTTAAACTCCTACACATTCACTTGGATTGGTTACCAGCTTGAATGCGTGCAATGCGCTTCATTTGTTGGTCTCTCTATAGACAGAAAGTGCTTAAAAAAAAATAGAACAATCAACTCGGTTCGCTATCTAGAAGGCACATGCATGATGCTATCAATTTCAGTAGAATCCAAACCTACGTGATTGTTTTAGCAATTCAATCAAATACAATGGACAACAAAAATACGAAACATTTTTTTCAAAAAGAAATCAGTTTTCTACACCATTATTCAAGAAATTTCGTGGTGACCGGAGACTAAGGAGGCCATGGCCCCCTAATTTTTTTTCAAATTTCTAGTTTATGGTCTTAAAAAAATTGGTGAATTAAAAAAAATCATAAAGAATTTCGGCAAATTAAAGTTCTTTTTTTTCTTTTGGTATTTTTCTGTAAATAATCACTTTTTTTTTTTTTTTTATCTGTGAAGGTATTTTTGTCATTTTACATCAATTCTTAATCCAAATAAGGTCAAATAGGGATAAATTGGTGTTTGTTACACTCAAAAAAAGAAAAGAAGATATTGTGCATCATTTTAAAACCAATGAGAGTTTATTGCACTTTAGCGAAATTAAATTACTAAAAAGATTACATACCAAAAACATGTAAGGCATTCCCCCGCGATTTTGAAAATCCTTATCTAATAGGCCCTATAAATAGTTGAAATCAAAATATATGAAAAATATTTACTTATAAAAAAAAGGTACATTAAAAGGTAATCTCATAAAGCTAATAAATAATCTCAATTTGAAAATTTCCTATTTAATAAAGCGGTATGAATACTTGAAACCAAAATATATGAAAAAGATTTACTTATAAAAAAATATACATTAAAAGGTAACCCCACAAACCTAATAAATAATTTCAATTTGGAATCTTTTAAACTTCATATTCAGTTATATATATATATATATATATAATCCATATTTTTCTTCTCCTTGTATTACTTTCTTTTCTTTCTTTTTTTGTCCACGTATATATATGAATTGTTTGTATGACAAAATTAAACATAATTATGTATACATGGAATGTGAAATATTTTTTGTTTATACATGATCTTATAATATATTATAATTTAATTATAATATTTTAAACCACCCAACACCAAACACAATTATAATATGGGTCGGCCCCAGATCCCCCAAAACATTTACATTTGTATATAGATGTGATATTTGCACTAAAGTTTGAAACACCAATCTCCTCCAAGAGTTTGCGAGAGTTAATTGCCAGAAAAAAAATAAAAACAAAAAAGAAGCGTTCAAACTGTGAAAATTAAATCCCAGCGAGAAGTGGAAAAAGTCAGGATTTTGGATCCCAGGATGATCCCAACGAGCGAGGGTACTGAAAAAAGGTAAGTTATAAAGGTGGATTCCGATAATTGAAAGTGCCAAGGAACAAAAGTAATAAACGTTGGACAATCCAAATTATATACATGAAAAAATTTAAAGCATATGACAACCCCAAGTTGTAAATTAAAGCAAGTCTAATACAAATCTAGAGCATTCATTACTAGCTTGAAACTCCATAATAATATCATTACCAGCGGTAGAGGACATTAATGCACAAAAATCAACATAATAGAAGCAAATACTTATTTAAGCATATCTATCATAAACCAATAAAAATAATCATAGAGGTTACTTAAAGATGGGGTTATACAAATAAGGTCAAACTTCACCCCCCATCAACTATCAGAATTATCATATCCTTCGAAAAAAAAACAGAAACCAAAAACATGGACACCAGCAACAGTAGCCCATCAAACAACATCTCCAGGAGCTTGGTCATGCTATATCAGTATCGATGCAATTCATAGAGTTCCACGCCACGCCTCAGCGGGAAGCAAAATCCTCTGCTGCTCCTAATTTGTGTATATAAAAAAAATTGTCCTCAGATTCAGCTTGCCTGTCAAACAGATACAGTAACCATGTCAACAAAGAAATCAATATAATGGGATGAAGAGCACGATTACATGCCAATTAATCTGCCAATCCTATGGGACCAAAATATATTATATTGTGCCTGAACTAAGATTATGATACCAGTGGGACTGTGAAGGTTACAAACCCTACACAAATTAAGATCCACTAAATCCTAATAAGGGTATAAAATAGTGAGAATCTTAAGTCATGTCAGAAAGTGACAAGGAACTGCTACGGTGCAACTCAGAACCAAGCTATGATACAGTGCATCACTTTTTCGGAGTTGTACATTTCCCAGGCAGTAACCAGTATTGCTTTACCACCGGGCCTCTAGCCCAGACAGTATGATCTCTCCTCCCAAAGGAGAAGTTAAGTGTTCTGGGTCCCACTAGAGGCATATTGTGGGTATGGGTGTGTTTGTTTGCTTTAACTTAAAACAGAGTACTGCTTTGGCAACAGGGACACCCATAAAAACCAGAATCCCATATATGCAGCTCTTGCTCAATGGCAATAGAATGAGAGCGAACATCACTTTGATAAATAAGACACAATCATTCCAATTGAAAAGCTCAACCAATAAGTAAGGCCAAAGAAATAGCTGACTTGATGAATCCAACTACTTCGCCTTTATACAATCACAACTTCAAAAAAGAAAGGTTCTTTACGAGTCCAAAAGGTGACATATACCAAGCAGAAACAACATAATATACCTGATAAATAGGGATTGATGCCAAGTAACAGAGTTGGATCAAAATATTAGAATTTTCAATAATGTTTCAAATAGAAGTACAAAATAGGGATTGATGCCAAGTTACAGAGTTGGACCAAATATTAGAATTTTCAATAATGTTTCAAAGATAAGTATAAGTGTTTACTGTTGGCGGCTTGGCGCAGAGTTCCATTGATGATTCAAAATTTTGGCTTCCTTTGATTAAAAAATTAGGGTATTTTGGATAACATTTTAATAATATAAATGATTTCAACCACGATAAAATTAAATATCAAACTTCAGGAAAAAAAAACTTAGATTCATAATGTTAGACACTAGAAAATGATTCATGACATAATGTTGAAATTTCTTGGGAGTTCTTTCAATTACTTGATGAGTTGGTGTACAAGATTTTTGTCACTGATAACAGTAAAGACACCATACCAAAGAGAAACCAAGTGGACACAACAGAACTTAACATTGAGAAGAAAAATGCCATCACTACAAACAACTCACCTCTTGTGCCAAAATTGTTTTGAACTTCAAGAAGAAAAATCAGTGACTTTCCCCACAGCAACCGTTTTCCCTAAAGAACATGGTATTTGTGAGTTCAGGTGGACAAAAAGAATAATGTGTTACCAAAAAACCAATGGCAATATCCGTTTGTCACCTTCAGTTCGAAGAGTAAACCTTCCAAGCTGGGGAAAATCAGAGAATTTCTCAATGCATATCAAGTTATTCACCTGGGAAGCACATTTTTTGTAGGAGAAAAAATCAGTCGTAATGGGAGAAAAATTATGCATGAGCTGAAGAAATCCAAATTTGTCAATTTATTTCTTGGAAAAAAATTTGTGGACAAAGGTGAAAACCTAGTGAAAAAGGACAACTTTGCAAACCATTCAAAATAGTTGTTCCTTTATTTTTATTATTGTTATTGCTATTACTAATTTTTTTATCATATCATAGGTGCAAGTAAGGATGGTATTTATAGGCGTAAAATGTAGAAGAGTGAGAACAAATGCTGAAATTTAGCAAACATCTGAGATAATTAATAAAATAAAGTTTTTATGAAAACTATTTAATAGAAAATATATTCACGAGACATGCTTATGTTAACAGATTATACTAGGAAACATCCACAATTCCTCATATATTTATACAATTAGAAGTAATAAATGAAGAAGAAAAAGACAGTAATATCCAGAATACCATATTGTCTACAGAAATATGATAAAACTAACCTGAATGCGGCATACGACAACAGCTCCATTCTTCACAAAGAGAACTTTCTTTTTCATAGGTTTTTTTGTCTTTGGATCAATTTGCTTTATCAGCTCAACAATCTCACATTCCTCAACAACAGCATGAATGTGCAAGACAGCCTTGTAGCCAGCAGTAAAAATTGCCTGAATAACAGCAAATTTTGTAAGAATTTATTCACAAAAAACTAATCATAATAAAAGAAGAGGAAGAGATTAAAGAAGAGAAAAAAAATTTATGGACGTACATTGTCCAGCAACTCAAGTATCTGTAACTGGGCGACAAACTCGAAGCCTGAAGCTATAGGCTTTGCTGAACAAAAAGAAACTAATTAAACCCCCCCAAAAAATATCACAATAAACTAGCAAGAAAGAAGATTCAAAACAAATACATTATGAAAAGAATAATATCAATAATTTTATTATTATTGGTGATGATATAGAAATATAGCAGTTAGGGCTGCACACGGTTCGGTTCCCTACGGTTCCTGGAGGAACCGGAACCGGAACCGTCCCAACGGTTCCCTGTTTTTGGGAACCGGAACCGGAACCGTTGGGAGGTGGAACCGAACCGAACCGTAGCCAACGGTTCAGTTCGGTTCCGAACAGCGGTTCTCCGGAAATTTTTTTTTTTTTTTTTTTTTCAATTTTACAATCTAATATATTGAATCATTATATAATATAATACAATATTATTGATAATAAATGTAGTTTAACCATATATGTTTGGTGTTTGTATAATATTATCATAATATTATAATAGTAAATTAGTAATAAGACTAATAACTAATATAATTATATAACTAATTTAACGGTTCCGGATCGGTTCCGGTTCCGGTTCCTTGGAACCGTCACCTACGGTTCGGTTCGGTTAAGTTCTGCTGGGCCTGGAACCGGAACCGTGTTCAACGGTTCCTTGAAAAATGGAACCGGAACCGTACCGACGGTTCGGTTCGGTTCAGGTACGGTTCCATACGGTTCCGGTTCCTACGGTTCTTTGTGCAGCCCTAATAGCAGTTACACTTTCATTTAATGGTAACCCAATGCTACATGGATAGCTTTCTTATCATGTGAAAAGGAGAAAGTAATAGTAAGGAAACCATTGGTAAAAGGAAGTAAAAGATAGCATTAGATACGAGATAAAAGATAGGATAGTGTTAACTCCTCTGTAACTAAGAAGGAAACAAAATGACATTAGTGACCCTTCATTGTATTTGGAAAAAATAGTGCAGAAAAAAAAAATGAGTGGCAAGTGAAAAACATGAATTCACTTCTTATTGTGGAAAAGAAAAAATAGGGGTAAAACGGGTAACCAAAACTAAAATGGGTTCCCTTCCATTTTTGGAAGGATGGAGAAACACTTTTTAAGCAGTTAAGGTATCCCATCCCATCCTTTCCTTTCTTTACCCTCGTTCTAAATGAAACACTATCCCTCATTATCATTTCTGATAGAAATAAAGAAAGAGAATTGTATTAATTAATTTATGAAGAATACATAGAGGCCTATTTATAGGCACATAATCTTGGAGGTTAAGTAAACTTAGGAGACAAGAAATCCTAGTCCTAGATGGTTTAGGAAAGGGTATAAGAATCCTAGGTGATTTAGGATAAAACCAAAATAGTAACATAATATTAAATATATTATCCAACAGTCCCCCTCAAACTCAAGGTGGGTTATATGAAGTCAACTTGAGTTTGGAGCAAAATTTTAAATGCAGGCAGTTTGATGGAAGTCAAAGGATCTGGATCTTTTAGGTGAAGACAACAAACAAAAGATGATAACGACACAACCCAACCCACGACAACAATCATTCAATCCAGTCCAAAACAAACAATAAGAGAGCAATCGATTCACGAAACGAGTTGATCCTGAAATCCGAAACGAGTTGATCTGGAGATCCAAAACGAGTTGATCCGAAAATCCGAGACGAGTTGAAAAATATATTGTTGCAGATGTCTCGTGAAACTAGCCAGAGAACATACACCAAAGCTGGCGAACTGGTGAAACGACCTTGTCTTGGACATAGTCGCCGAGAAAGAGCTAGATAATGAAGTTAGTGGATGTGAAACGCAGATGAAAGGCGGAAGCTATTTTCTATGATTGACCGGGACCGCTGGGGATAAAGTTGATGGTGTCATCCCCAACAGTGAGGATGTGGACAATGAAGACTACCAGGAATTGGTAAGCTATGATAACCATGTTAGAAATAAAAAAAGAGAATTGTATTGATTGATTTATAAAGAATACATAAAGGCCTATTTATAGGCACATAATCTTGAAGACTAAGTAAACTCAAGAGACAAGAAATCCTAATCCTAGATGGTTTAGGAAAGGGTATAAGAAATCCTAGGTGGTTTAGGATAAAACCAAAATAGCAAGTAACATAATATTAAATATATTATCTAACAATTTCCTTTCCCTTCAATTCCTTCAATCCAAAAACATTTTAAAGTTCGACTACAACAGATGCATCACATGACTTCATGAGAAAGGAAAAAACCTATTGACACAATGCTGATAGTCGTTGCACGCCCGAAATCACTTAAAATTTACTTCTGCAAGTTGTCCACACGCTATATATTGCCCATTACACATCATTCACCACATTGATATTTCCACTCAAAACTCCCATACTTCATAACCGACCACATCACTTCTAAAACGACCTTATCGTATAAATTTGCAAAATAAATTTTGCCTGGAGTCCTATCTTCGCTCTATACCTTTCCAAGATCCATTGGCACAATTAGTAGCAAGAGAAGAAAATCATCTTCAACATTAAGAAACCTTAGAATCCACAAGGACAATATTATCTATTAATCCTTAAATAAACCAAGAGGAAAAAAATCTATAAAATTAAAGAGGAAGTCAATAACTTGTTTGTATCTTTTTTCCACAATAAGGTCTATTTATAGGCACCATCTTTTCCTGACAAGGTTATAGGCACCATATAGAGAACATCCCACGTAATATAGTACTTGTAGGGACTCAAATTCAACTATTAAAACCTTGAAAAATAAACATTACAAAAACAAAAAATGCCATGATAAGCTTGGCTTGTTTGTCCTATACCAATTACTTAACTAGGAATCTGATATCGTGAGGAAATGCTAAACGAATTCTTACCGTAGCTTTTATAGTCCATATATTGACAAAAATGCTGAATTGGTTGTTAGTTACTTTCAATCCATCTCTTTCTGGATCTGGTTTTAAAAAAATTCATTCCAGCTCTTAATCTATGTTAGAGCACTTTCTCTAAGTTTCATTATATGACTTAATAAGTTAAATACCAAGAAAGACAGTACAAGTATAAATACGTCTTTCTTCTCATATAAGGACAGTAAGGTGCTTTTGTTACACCATCCTTGCCCAAAATATCACTTGCGTAATTTCAACTAAATCAAGAATAGGAAACAGATAAGAACTGTAAAAGCAGGTAGTTAAATCAAACGCACATGACAAAACATCAAATGCACCGAAGTGCATGAATGGCAACATCTCCGTTAACCTGGCAAAAATATTCCAATGAAAAAGCTTGGTACAAAAATAATCAATATACAAGAAACACCAACAATTAAAGACATGCATGATTCTCAATTACGGTTGAATTCCTAGCGAACAAACACATATCGAACAAATACAATAATCCTGCAACAGGCCACAAGTCTGAAGTGCTGAAATTATAGACATCGCATGAAAGTAGGGCTGGAAATGAACCGAGTGTGTGACTTGAATTAATGAAAGTAGGGAGTTCTCTGACGAGAAAATGGATTATGGGAGTGTGTGACTTGAATTATTGATTCGTCAGTGCAATATATGCCTTTATCTATCTACCAAATTGGAATTCATAACCAAATGTGTGTTTGTTCCCAAGTTTCCAACCACCGCGTAAGCCCCCATACAAAGGATAGGCTGGTTCGCTTGAAGAGAATCTTTTTGTATGATCAGATCTGAATCATGTCGTACATGAGTAGGCTCCGTAAGATCCAGTAGAATTTAAAACGCAACACAAATCAAATCAACTAGTATACAGGCGAAACAATGATAAGCTATCAAAAGTGCGATCTGGATCATATGAAAAATCATAGAGGGGTAGGATAGTGAAAAAATCACCGTAGGATCATTCAGGAACACCTTAGGATCCTAGGAGAATCGTGCCATAGGATCACTCAGGTATTCAAAAGATCTGATAATTTATTTCTTCCTTTATGGTGCTTGAAAATACTTGTAAACCATACTGATCTTAATTTATTTCTGGAAACCATACTAATCTTGGTATGTAGATTGTGTTAAAAATATTGGTGGTTGTAGCATATGTAATCAGTATTTGTAGATTGTGTTAAAGAATTTTCTTGGTTTGTTTCATTTAATACATAGTTTTGACATTATAAAAAAACATTACCATATAGATAACCGAGAATAGAAGGATCCAAACTCTAATCTTCCCAGTACAACCCTACTTATAAATTGCATGGCATTAGGATTCTATATTCTGTAATTACAAGATTTACTAGTGTGAACGTGTGCATAAAACATCATATTCCATATGTTTGTAATAATGTTTCTATTTCTTTTGTGTGTTTTATATTTTTACCCTACCGATTTTAAGTATTCTTTATTTATGTATAGTTTTAGTCCTTTTTCCTCATTTTGTAGGATTTTATGATCCTCGATCGGATCCTATGGATCCCTAATCAATCCAATGTAAGATCCCGATCCTAGTAACCTTAGTTATCCCACAAGCACACGTTATGACCCTCACAAAATCACAATTAAATTAAAAGGAAAAGAATAATGCACCAAATCTTTTATAGCCCAAATAAATAATGATTCAAAAGCATACCAACACTAGACAAGACAAAACCCGATAGAATGTCATCCTCCTCAACGCCAGATAATCTAATCCGTAGATTCTCACCAGGTCCAGCTCGGCGAACTTTATCATCATCACAATATATGGCAAGAACTTTCACCTGAGCCTGTAGATCAAAGTGTAAAATTTCAAATCCTCATCAAACAAAATTGAGATCTCCACAAAAGAAAAAGAAAAAATTGATGAACAAAGGTTTAGAGAAATAACCTTATTTGGCATGACCAACAGGTTATCACCCTCCCGCACACTACCAGATTCTACTTTGCCCATCAAAACAGTTCCCATGTCTTTAAATTTGTCAATAATAGGCATCCTGCAAACTCAAAATTTTGACATTAGATAAACAAAAGAATAATAAAACCTATAATATTGCAAGGATTTCAATTTCATGCCATTTCAGTCAAATTGGCAAAACATTTTAATTTCCCAGGGTTAAAATATGCTATGCATTGCCCCTTTTCCCTATTTTCATAGAGTTCTCTATTACTCCTTTTCAGAGGACAGAGAAATAGGTACTTCCCTCTACACAAACTCCAAAACTTTGTTATTCTTACTCACTTTCTCATTGATAAATCTTAAGAAAATTCTAAATCTAAAAGCCATTGTTTGCACATGTTTCTGTTAACGAAATATTTTGAAGCAAACTTTTTATGTCTAGAGAGCTTTGCCCTGCTTTCTTATTCTCATTGATAAATCATTATAGAACTCCAAATGTAAAACAATTTTTTGCACATGTTCCTATGAAATAAATATTTAAAGCAAACTTTTTTATGTTTAAAGAGGTTTTGTGCTTTGTCCTTAAGCAGACTATATGTTTAGTTTTAAATTTAGGAGATCATCTAATTCAGTGTTTAAATTTATTGGCTTTTTACTAACAATAATTTCTATGAGAAAAGAGAAGTGAAGAAATTAATGCTGTTAAGAATAGTGATGGCAGAATCCATTTTAAATATGATAGTTATAATGATAAGCAGACTATATGTTTAGTTTTAAATTTAAGAGATCATCTAATTCAGTGTTTAAATTTATTGGCTTTTCAACAATAATTTCTATGAGAAAAGGGAAGTGAAGAAATTAATGCTGTTAAGAATAGTGATGGCAGAATCCATTTTAAATATGACAGTTATAATGATGTAGCGCTGAGATGGAGTTACTTGGATAAAACATTCCTTGGCAGGACTCACAAAACGTTCCTCTGGTGCACAACTTACTTGGATACCAATCCCTATACCTTCTTTCAAGCACTTTAGAAAAAAAATATTATTACACCCCCCCCCCCCCCCCAAAAAAAGAAAATAGCCAATATAGGAGACCCATGTAGTATGGTAAGTAAACTCCTTTTAAGATTCTGATTTGAGAGAGTTTTCATAAATTGTCCGTAGTGTTCAACCGATAAAAAAGGAGTTTACACAACACACCCCCCCCCCCCCCCAAAACACAAAAAAACCACCTTCAGAGGTACCCAAAGACTGACTTTAATCTCATATTTATAGCCAATATAGGAGACCCATGTAGTATGGTAAGTAAACTCCTTTTAAGATTCTGATTTGAGAGAGTTTTCATAAATTGTCTGTAGTGTTCAACCGATAAAGCCTTCAATCGAGCACCACTAAACAAACTTCAATCAATCGACACGTCAATCAAGGCTTAATGGATTTCAAAACATTGTTTTGCTAAAATCTTGATCAATCGACCATTCAATTGATGCTCACTATTTTGTAAAAAATCTCAATTTCAAAAATCATTTTATCAAAAAAAATCTCAATTTTAATTTGAGCTTTTCAGATATGATACCTAGGTCATAAATGGTCTCTATAGTCTCAACTTACCTTGACCTAGATATGTTAACGAGTCTTGAGAGATTTGCAGCATGTTCTTTGTTGATTTCATCTCCATGTTCTATTGTGGTTGTAAACAAACTCCTCATGACTTTTACACACATTACAACCCCTTTCATAAAAAATTGCCAACACATGACTCAATGTCCTAACAATGCTAGGAAGTTTCTTCTTTTAACATACCATAACAGGCGAGAATGCAATCAAAATCTAGTTCTTTTAATGTACGCTGCAGTGGCACTAATCAGATGAAACATCATCCAGTCTGCAGACTCAGGCTTGGGTAATGGTCGCTAAATTTATCAGAACAATAAAATTCACTAGCAAGAACCAATAAGTTAGACTAGCAAAGCAAAAAGCATCAAAGAGGATGGTAATTTATATTTTGATGAGACAGGCAGGAGAGAAGGTTGTGAAGCAAAATAACTGGACTAGAATCTCTCTCTCTGAGTGAGAGAGAGAGATCACATGAAAATATAAGGGAGGTAAAAATGGAAAAGATAAAAATAACTTGAAAAGATAAAAGGCTATGTCGTACCTAAATGGACCTTTAGGATCACGTGGCGGGATTTCGATGGCATCAAGAGCTTCAAAAAGACACGGACCATCCCACCATGAACAAATACTTTTATCCACTCTTTTTTTCATATTTGTACCAATAAGACCAGATATCGGAAGAAATTGAACATCTGCAAGTTCAAAAAAATGGATGATAACAAAAAGCAAGTAATTGAAGATGCTAAGTAAGTAATCCATTTCAATATAATGCTCAGAAACAGAATCCTCTGTTACCTTTCTTCACATTGTAACCTGAAGTTCTTAGGAACGGCATCATCTTTGACACAATTTCATCAAACCTGGGAATGAAAACCATTACTTAAAGGGAATAAAGTGGGGTTTGGGGGGGGTAGAATGACCACCAGACCTCTAGTCCGGATGGTTCTCTTTTTCAAAAAGGAAGTTGAGAGTTCGAGTCCCAGACATGTGGTTAATGGGTGCGTGTTTGCTTTAACTTCCGGGAAAAAAAATTTAGGAATTCCCACAGTTTACAAACACATCTGCACCTAAGAAAGAAAAACAAAAACAAAAGGACGCACCTTTCTTTCGACCAGTTCACAGTTGGTTCATCCATTTTATTTACAACAACAAGCATCTTAGAAACGCCCAAAGTCTTTGCAAGTTGGACATGTTCGCGGGTCTGTCCGCCTCTCTCATACCCAGTTTCAAATTCTCCTTTCCGAGCAGAAATCACCTGAACAGTGAGAGATGAGAGGTTTTTTAGAAACCAATCACGCAACCATGAGAGTTGAATTCCAAATATATATTGAGAGGTAAGGGAATAAGATCAGCATTAACTTACCAGAACACCTATATCAGCTTGAGATGCTCCACTGATCATATTCGGGACATAACTTTTGTGACCCTGAATAATCAATAAAAACAAAAGCTCAAATTGGTCTCTAACAATTAAAAATGAAAGGGCATTCAATATTGAATACAGGAACTGAAGTAATTGGATATTTGGACAAGGTTCTTTATTGTGCATATACTACGAAAACATGTACATTTATGCACTAGAAATATTTGGACCATGGTCATGATTCCTATGAAGATGAACTTCCTCTGCTTCGACTCTTTTATTCTTCCAAGGATGGTGCGCAATGGCTCAGCTCATAGGCAATCTCACGTAAAAAACTAAAATCAATTTTGTGTCTAGGGCATTTTAGAAGATGCCTGAGAAATAAGAATTTTGTTTTTGAAAAAGAAAAGGGGTAATTCAGAGATTTTAAATAATTTCAAGGAATTCCAAAGGCAGGAAGACACAAACGAGGGCCGCCCTCTGCTCTATTTCACTACTTGGTTGTAGGGGAAAAGAACACTTACAGCCACTAGGAAGCTGAAATAACTTTGATACTTTTATATAATTAAAAGTATTCTATATGGTTTTATTATGTAGCTAGATTTAGGCAAGAATATGCACTTTAATTTTGCAATAAGGGTATTTCAGTAACTTAACTACAGGGAATATACAGTGGGCGGCCATGTGGACTAGTGATTTTAGGCTTCTTTTTCTTAGGGTCAGTCCTAGTCTTCTAGATGGATCTTTTGCGTATAAATAGCTTCCAACTGAAGTGTAACCAGCTTCCAAGTTTCATTACTAGGATTCCAAGTTCACCTAGTCTCCAAGTTTGTTAGCTTGAGCCTCAAGACTTTTGAGCTATTGAACAATTGATGTATTGGCATTATTTTGACTGGTGAACAAAGAGATTATTCAAAGCCAATTATCAGTGATGTTGATATGCATCTTCTTTAACTGGGAAAGTGCCATCCTTTCATGGTTTGAATAGCATGAAAGTTACAAGAAAATATAATGGTTTACCAAAATTGTCCTTTTTTATTAAATAAGATAAAAGGTCTAAATTTATATTGGATACATATTTGGGCGAAGTGCATAAACCCACCCCCCCCCCCCCCCCCAAAAAAAAAATAACTGAGGGAGTTACTTTAGAGGGACAACTACTAAAATACCCACCAAGTCAAGGGGGTTTTATGCAATTTGCCCAATTGTGTGAATTTAGCTAAAAGATTCTGTTTTTTTCTTCTTTCTTAAATAATAAGATTTGAACTTATTTTTTCTGTTACATGCATCACCATACTTTTAATTAAAGAAAAGCACAAAAGATTAAAAGAGTAAAATTCATAGTTATGAGTGCAACTACACGTTATTTCTTTAACATTCGTCTAGCATAGTTAAATCTCCTGCAATATCCTTTTCCCCTCATTTTTTTTTCTATTCAACCAAACAAAATGAGAGAATAGCCTACTACATTTTCTTTTGTTTACATGAGAGAAAAGGCCACTACATTAAAAAGGTAAATTATAAAAGATCAGGTGGTCTATCTTGTTGAATCAAGTTAATACTTTACATTAATGATCTATTATAAAGTTTACATTCTTCTTTTTTCAACCACAAGAACAAATGCACACACATATTTACATATATATGGTACAATGAAGTTAAATATAATTATTTTATACCATTCAATTACTTTTTGTAATTAAGATTCATTTTTGTTGATCTAATTGTTTGATCAAATGTCCATCTCATATACTTATAAATATGTGTGTGTGTGTGTGCGCGCGTATTGTATAAAACAAAAATATAATATAAGTAATACAATAATGGTATTTATATAATATATAATATGAGTAAACAAAAATGCAAAAAATAAAATATGTAACCCCCCTTGACTTGGTGGGTATTTTAGTAATTGTCCCTTTAAAGCAAACCCCCCCCCCCCCCGGTTAATTGCGGCGAGGGGGGGTGTTTGCAATTTGCCCTAAAAAAAAATTCGCCTTTTTTTAAAAAAATAAAGCAATATAAGAATCTAATTAAATAATGCTTACCCAAAAAAAAAAAAGAAACTAACTAAATAATTTTGCAAGACATCTAAAGGGTGATATATACTATTATACTATTCTTATCAAAAGTTATGCATAAACACATTTTATTCTAGGGAGAGAAAAAAAAAGGATGATAATTGTAAGTTCCCATAAATCTCTATAAAACAAATTTTCTTGCATTTTTTGTAAGAAAAATAAATGGGAAAATTAGGTGGTTGTGAAAAGTTACTTTCCCACAATATTTTCCTTTTCATGCTATCCAAACTCTTGAAATGTTAAAAAAATAAATAAATAAATAAATAAAAATCCATTTCTTTTCCTTTCCTTCTATTTCCATCTAAACAAACAGAGCCTAAAGTTTGTGCAAAGGTGTTTGGTATGTGTGCCAAGAGTCCAAAATAGTAAAATCTATTTTTTAGACACATCTATGAGGTGTCAAAAGTGTGTGTAGGGGTGTGCTTGTACCCAATACATCTCCAACACACACACAACACCTTCGTAGAAGTGTCTACACTTCATACGTTTAAGATGAGAGTCAATCACATAACTTTAAGCCTTCTCCACCTAAAACTTATCAAACAAAACTAAACCATTATCTAACAAAAGGTAAAAAAATATGTAACATCACAAAAGTGCAGTTTACCGGTGCATCCAAAATTGTAAATCTCGTTGATTCTGTTTCAAAATGTGCTCTTCCAACTTCAACTGTTTTACCCTACAAAGAGCATTACATATTTAAAAGATAAATAAATAAGCAAGCATACTTTTCAATTTTAAGAAAACATGACAGCAAAGAAAAACAGACATATGAATTAAGTTAGCAAGAAAGTAAATATCAATACAATTAAGGAAGTTCTCCCTATTTCAAAACACAGAACTAGATATATATACCTTAATCCTCTCCTCTTCATTAGTGTCCATAATATATGCCATATACCTAGCACATAAAGAATAAAAGTGGTCAGGATGGGCAATCAAATAAATGGTCCATAGATATTCAGATAATTAAACAATAAATTCTAAACCATGAGTTCATCTACAGAAAGATATAATGGAAACTCAACCCAGCAAAGCCTTTTACCAATTATTTAGGGTCGGCTACATAAATCCCATTTTTCCATTCTGCTTTATACAAGGCATAGCCTCTGTCAAACCACAAATTATCATATCTTTCCTCACTAACTCAATTTATGTTAATTTTGATCTTCCCTACCCCAGCATTACCCTCAATGCGGATCACATCATTCATCCTCACTGGTGCACTTAGGGGTCTTCATTACTCATGTGCAGAACATCTTAATCATTTTTTTAATTTTATCTCCAATTTATGTTAATTTTGATCTTCCCAGCATTACCCTCAATGCGGATCACGTCACTCATCCTCACCGGTGCACTTAGGGGTCTTCATTACTCATGTGCAGAACATCTTAATCATTTTTTTCATTTAATCTCCAATCTTATGAATGTGTTCATTTCTAATTATATCATGTCACACATCCGACTCACATTCGTATTTCCGCTAAACTCACTTTATGCATACATTTTTCTTAAATATCCAACATTCTGTCTATTGTGAAAAACTGTCGCGAACCAAACACAATCACGAAATACGACACAAAATAAAATAAGCACAATACACAGAACACAGGAATTTACGTGGTTGGCGATGTGCCTATGTCCACGGCGAAGATCCAGCGAAAGATTTCACTATGTGAAAATCAGGAGATTACAAGTTCCAACCCCAAACCCCGGCTCTCGTTCTCTCACTCTCTTTCTGCGTTTTCAATGTTTCTCTTGTTCACTCCAAACCCTTAGATGCCCTTATATATCGGGCTAAAAGAGAGTCCTAATCCGGGGCCAAAACCTGCAAGCGAAAAACGGGTCATAAAATTTCAGGTCAAAACCCACACAAAGCCCATTTTCGGGTCAAATCCGAGTCGCAACAAGTCCCCAGCCCGAGACAAAATTCGCGCCACAACATAACACTGTCCATAAAGAATGATTGGCTAATAGTTGTTTCATAGATTTTCTCTTTCAATCTTAGAGGGATACATTGATCACACAATATTCTAGAATCACTCCTCCATTTAACCCATCTGCCTAACAATTGAACTCATATAAAAGGAGCCATTGATTAGCATGCGAACTTCAAAATCTACAAATAATGCAAATTCTTAATCTAGATTTAAGATCGGTGAGGAATAGGCAGAGTGACGTAATTGGCATCTAGAATTAGGTCGTTATTGGAAAAAACTAGAACTCTAGAATAGTATACTAACTTTCAAGTGTCATCAGAAAAAACCCGTAGTGGACGAGACCAAAACGAGCAGTACATGCAACACATAATTCTATCCTTATTCAGTACTAGAAGGCTGGCAAGTCTGATGCACATCCCAAAGCATCTCTTCCTTTCCAGAAACAATTCTTATCACACTACCTCTCCAACTACTGTTTGCATCATACCTCTCTCTAAAAGCAGTGACAACAGTTCTAAGCAGTGATGTCAATTTAGGACAAAAGGGATAAATTTAGGCAAACAAAGAGACCAAGGAAAAGAAAATTGGATTATTCCACAACCCCAAGGAACCCACAATAATGCCAGAACTTATTCCAAATCCACGTGGTACAGGCTTACAGCAGAAAATTTTATTTATAGAAAAATACAATCCCATGATAAAACCAGCAGTATATCCATTATTAAACAGTGAAAATTTTAATTAAAAAAATGAGGAGAATACAACAGGACGAGGGAAAGGGAAAAATTTTCCTGAAAAAGACAACGAAGTGACTACAAGTAAGGAAAACAAAAGAGATCCTCCTAAGAAGGTATTGAAGAAACCAACTAAACACATTCAAAGTTCAGACATAATTGACATTAGTGCTATCTCAACAGTGCCAACCAAGAAAACATGTGTTTGTAAATTTAAAATCATTTCCATTGCAATTATATGTCCATAAGGGTCGCAAATGAACCGAGTTGTTCATGAACAGCTCGGGCTCGGCTCATTAAAAGTTTGGCTTGGGCTCAGGCTCATTCATGAGACAAACGAACCAAGCTCGAGCTCGATTTTCAAACTCATTTAGTAAACGAGCCGAGCTTGAACACTGTTAGACTAGGCTCAGTAAGCTCGTTTAACAAGAAGTTTTATTTCATATATGTTCAGCCCATATAAATGAGGCCTACTAAAAATTTATAGCTAAGCCCACATATGAAACCCATACAAAAATGTCCATGGTTTCTTCACGAGTCCAACTTATAAGTCCATATATATTTATAAGTCCATATAAATGTCCATCTATATTTATAAGTTCATATAAATGTCCATATATATTTATAACTAGAAAACCCTAATGATCTCCACGCTCATCTCCCCACCTCTCAGCCCTAATCTTATCTCATTCTCATATTTTTGCCACCACACTCCATCCCCCACCTCTCATCTCTCATTCGTCTGGTGTAATTGATGTACTCTCCATCTTCAGCCCTGTGATTTGTGAGGAGATGGAGATCAATGGCGATGAAGACAGAAGGAGAATGATGGATGACAACGATGATTTCCTCCAACCTCCAGATATGCATATATAATATATATCTGCAATTATATATATAGATTTGTTTATATATACACGTGAATATGTGTTTATATAAAAGTTGCATTTTCTTTTCTAAATCTGTGAGGAGAAAAAGAGCAATTAAGAATATTTTGCAATGTAAAATTGACAAGCTCCTTTTGAAGTATCTTGGCCAGCCTTGTGTGCTCATGTTTTGAAGAGGGGCAATTGCTCAGATTTGATAGACAAGATATCTAATAAGATTACTTTCTGGAGCACTAAATTACTCTCTCTTGCAGGTAAGATAGAACTGCTTAGAATCATAAAAATCACTAATATTGCATAAAAATCACTGCAATTCAGGCTGCTGGCTAAGTGTGCTTTGGCTAAGTGTGCTTTGGTTTGGGATTTCCTTCTTAGCAAAGACAGATTATGGGTTCCTTGGTTCTAAGTCTAAATATAATTCTTCAACAACCTATTGGGCTGCTATTGCATCCTTTTCCCACTCTGCAATTTGGAAAGCTATGTTAGAGACTTGGTTAAAGCTAATGTGTCCTACAAAATTGGAGATTGTCAATCTATTTTGTTGTTTTTGGACCATTGGTGTAATGGTCAAACTTTACCTCAAAAGTTTGGACATAGAGTTTCAAGAACCTTACCTTTTACCAGAGATGCCAAGTTGAATAGTTTGATTCTAAATGGCAGTTGGAACACTGATCTGCTGAAGAATGAGGATTAAAAGAATTTTATTTCTTCTCTTGCAGCTCATGGTGGAACTGACCAGACTCTTTGGGATAGTGCCAGGTTCTCCTTTAAGAGGGCTTGGCAGGTTTGCAGAACTAGTCATGAAGAGGTATTCTGGCACAATCTTTGCTGGAACAAGGGAAGACCCAGGTGGTCTATCAGTGCAGTTATGGTTTTACTTGATAAATTGCCTTCAAATGTTAATCTTCAAAAACGAGCTATCAGCTTGGCTCCCTGGTGTTCTATTTGTCGGAATAGTTTAGCCACCAGATACCATCTATTTCTGCCTTGTGATTTTTCTAAGGCAGTGTGGCAATGGTTTAGTGACACTCTTCATTGGAACATACCTGTTTTTTCTAGTGAAGCTTCAGATCTGTTCCTGCAGTTCACTCACTGGTATTGGAATAAATTTCACTCATCTAAGGTTTGCAAGATTCTGTTTTCTGCAATTCTTTGGCCCATTTGGAAAGAGAGAAATGCTAGGATTCATACTGGTGCTGTGAAGACCGCTACTGAGTTTGCTAGTATTATTCTGTTTGATGTCCTTGATGTTGCCTCGACCTCTTCTAATCTTATTTATGTTTAGTTTGTGGTTAAGTTGGTTTATCTTGTATTGGAAATGGGCTTTTTCTTAGGTATTATTTTTGCCTAGCTTAAGCCTTTTTCTGGACTTCAGAGGGTATGCCCTCTTTCTTTTGTACCCTCGTGTTTTAATCCCGAGCTGTAGCATCGACTATGGGATGCTTGGAGGTGTTGATTTTATGGCAAAAGTATGAGGCCAGACAAGATTGGGTCTGTCCTTTTGGCCATGGCCAGGACTGCAACGTTAGTCTTGGCCGTTCCAGAGAAAAAGAGAGAAGTTCAAGTTATAGAATCTGCAAC
Organism: Cornus controversa; assembly: GCA_026545225.1. Classification (NCBI taxonomy): domain Eukaryota; kingdom Viridiplantae; phylum Streptophyta; class Magnoliopsida; order Cornales; family Cornaceae; genus Cornus; species Cornus controversa. The sequence continues at coordinate 103,804,322 of CM048845.1, forward strand.
TCAAAAACCATGGACCAAACAACAGGCCTGTTGTCCTAGAAATGTGGCCTGTAGGCCAGTATTTCCAATTCCCCAAAAAGGGGAAAAAGTATGGAGTGGATAAAAGTGAATATAAACATAAAGAGCATCAAAATGCATAAATAAAGTTCCATCACATAGACAAAACAAACCAATCAAACAACTTACGCCAATAACACAGATGGAGAGGGAGAAAAAAAAAAAAGATGCTACGGGCACCTCTGAATAGTTCTTGTACTGTTCAAAAGTAAAAAGCAAAGACCAAAAATTTTGCATCTCTACGTTCCAACATCAGAGTACCAAAATAAAGCACAAATTTTAACCATGTTAATGAAAGAAGGCTCACCAGCTTTCCCTACTTTTATCTTTCGCTTCTTTCTCATACTTTTGGATTGTACGATCATCAACCTGACCGCTAAGGAATAGTGTCTGCCCTCCAATCGTGGACTTACCCGCATCTGGAACTCACATGGGAACATAATGGAGGCATGAGAACTTATTTATCTAAAGAAACAAAAGAATCAACCAGCCAAAAATTCAGATTACTAAAAAACAACAAATTCCATTTATGTTGAGCAAATTCCTTAAAGTAGCATATTTGCCATGTTAGTTTTTGCAATTATAATCCATTATCAATTCCGACTGAGCATGGGAACTTGTTACAGATGAAAGTAACAACCAAATGACCAAAATGCATGAAAAGAAATCAGGAAAGGATGTTCACAAGACAGGTTTAGACAACATGAATGGCATGAGAAAAATAAACTAAACCTCTGAAAAAGAATTTTTTATTAACACATAAATCACCACATGCATATTTTGCATTACTAAAGAGCAAGCAATTTCTGTAATTGGGAAGCCAGTAGTGACAAATTCATCTGAAAAAGATCCAATCCTAGAATAGAAGTTTCCACGAAAGAACCCCAAGAGGTTGGCTCAATTGGATAAAGAACTTGGCCGTAGTGCCTTGCAAGCATTAGGTCTAAGGATCAAGTCCTCTTGGGTGCAAACAGTTCTTTGGGGGTGGGTGTGTACCAACTATGAAAAAAAAAAATTCCACGAAAGAAGCTCCAAACTAAAGGCCTGTCAAGTTCTGTTTTATAAGAACAGTTTTCTTTTATTCAAATAACTGAAAAACAGAAAAACAATTCAAACTTTTGTTTTGTTAACAGTTTTTCAAAAACTAAGTTAAAAGAAAAAGAAAGGCCTGATTTCATCGAACTGCCTTTGTAATTCTCTGAAAACTGAAACAGTTCAAAGTTCTTGAAAATTGTTTTGTTCAAAGTTCTTGAAAGCTGCTGTTAGCTCTAAAGTTCTGAATCAAGTCAATACAGAAAAGTAATTAATTTGGAAGCTTAGGATAGTTCAAACCAAATATTTACAAGGATCAACTCCACCTCAATTGACCAAAGAAAATAGCCTATTCGTCCAAAATTCATAATGCACACAAGGTATAAATAGCAAAGAACTTGCGACTGACATGAACACGGTCAGATATTCTAGAACAAACATAATGCATAGTGTCTGTGTTGCAGTCATGGGGCAACAAATCCAAATTATAGAATCTGGCATTTGGTAGTGTGTCATATTTGGTAAATTCATTAAGCATGCATCTGTGGACCGTAAACAACTATTGGTGATGAACAAAAACCATTCATTAAGAACTTTGATTTCTCAAGCCCTTTCGACAACTAGATGTACTGCTCTCAACCCTAACACCAAACTCATTTTATAGGGGTGCACACAGTTCGGTTTGGTCCGATCCTAGGATGAACCAGGAACCAAACCAATCAGAACAGTTCCAGAAATACTAGAACTGAACTGAACTGAACTGAACTGAACCATTAGAGCCAGTAGAACCGAAAAGTAAATGATCGGTTTGGTTTAGTTCAGTTCTACGATTTTATTATACATATATGTGTGCGCGCGCACACATATATATTCATATTAATCAAATTAAAAGCTAAAATCCGAAAATATGTATATATGAAGATATATATATATATATATATATATGATTATCCTATGTATTGTGGCTCAAACATGTGTCTTAATATCTTATGTACTGTGGTGTGTGGTAAGTTATATTCTCTACCCAAAAAAATCAAACATGTGTATTAATAGCCTATGTACTGTGGTGTGTGGTAAGTTATATTCTCTACCAGAAAAAATCAAACATATGTATTATAATATATATGTATAATTAAATTCCATCACAGAACTGACCCAAACTATATGGTTTGATTCGGTCCAGTTTACCAATCTTAACAGGTTTTGTGCACCCCTATCATTTTATTAACTACCCCAGCTCTAACACCCCTAAGCTTGTACAACTCATCAAGCGGTTGAGCAGTTCTTTCGCAGTCAAAAGTCTGAGGAATATGACGAATAAAGCAAACATTGAAAAATATGTCTAACCTCGTAAAGGAGATTTCAAATGAGACATTTTAGGAATCACAGAGCGGTAAAAGAATATAAAGACAACTCAACTAAATATGTCCAACAACAGGCTTGGCTCGGATCAGCTCTGTTTCTCTCATTCATGACCCTACTGGATGCAATAGTGTATTATGGTAGAAAAACATCAATTTGCAGTAAAATTTAAGATAAAACAATATTGCAGCAAAAGATTCCCATGGTATACATGAAATGCTTGATAAGCATACTTTTCATGTTTTTAAATGCTGAGATTTAGGTTGTTACAAGCATAATTGATACTATGATATATCTCACGCAACTGATATCAAATAAGACTTCTATGCTAACTTGTGCTACAGAATACACTAGCTAGCAACCATCACAAATAACAACAATATCAGTAGCTAGCGGCTAAAATCAATTTTCTGATAAGCAACAATAAATTAAATGATACACCAATTATGAAGGCCAACAACGGACCTATTGAAAAAGATCAACCTACCAACGTGGCCGATAAATACAACATTCAAGTGTCGCTTCCCGTTTTCTTCTGAATCATCTTCGATACCTTCTGAAGCAGAGGTTTCCTTGTCTTTCACTAAAATACCAAGTCAAATTATAAGCACAAGAAATCAGTTGGAACAAATATAACAAAACAACCTAACAACTAAATTTGAGAACAGAGCAGACAAGCTTGTTTACTTATCAAAAAAAAAAAATACTAAATTTGAGAACAGGCGCCGAACATTTTAGCTAAGAGCCTAAAAGGTAACATTAATTATAAATAATATAAAATCCCCAAAGTCAAACACACTTTCACAGTGAAATAACAAACCTTCTGATGCACCTTTTGGCTCCACCTGCACTGAAGAAGAGTCTGAGTGAGTCTGATCCTTCAAATCTGAAACCATCCACAAAGCAGAACAGCTTCAGATGATATTTGTATCAGTTTAATATTAAATATTCCACAATATACATCAGCAAGAATATAGACAACATGTTTCACAATGAAGTGGTCATCATTTATTATTCCATAGCAGGCAAATGGAATCTTTTCCATTTAAATTTTTTTCTGCCTGAGGAGGACGGGATACCTTTGGGGGAGGGGGATTGGAGATATCAAGCCAAGAAGAAACCAAAATGAGATAAGACCTCTCAAACAATCCCAAGCTGGCAGCACTGGGAAGCAAAATCACATGTAAATAACCCCCAGCATAGGTATAAGCACCATATATGGGTAAGTTGAATCCATCCAACCTTAAGTGAATAACCTACAGTTGATTTGAAAATTTCCAACCAAAACTTGCACTTGCTAAAGATAAAGTCTCTAACAACCTATCCTAACTCAAAACTGAAAAAATATATTAATTATTATATGTCATACTTCATTATAAAAATTGTGTTAGTATGTTTCAGACTAATATAGTTTTTACATGCTCGAGAATATTCATTGACTAGGTTGAGAAAAGAATCTTTCAATGAGCCCACATGTCAATTTATTACTTTTCTTATGTACTCATTATGAATATATGCCATACATTGTACCACAATGCATAACACTCACTTGGATTGAGTTATGTCAACAATTACAAAAAAGAGTTAACATAAACATAACAATAAATAATGCAACAAAAAAAGACCAGCGAGCATATAAGTGAACACTGATTGGTACGTTTGCAAACTATCTAAGAACCAAATTGCTCAGATCTTATAAGTGTGAGGAAACAAATGCATTAATAACCTGTGATATATGTCATATGGATCTGATACAACTCACATCACCATAGGTACTATCAAACAAATTTGAAGGGTAACCAGTTCACCATGTTTTTCAAGCACTAACCCCAGCAAACTGGAAAACAATAGGAACTGCCTTAGCTCCTCCCAAACATTCTGAAACCAAACAAGAGGGCTAGCCCAATGCAAGAGGCTCCCGCCACTGCAAGGTCTAGGGAGGGTTAAATGTACGCAGTGCTACCTTTGCAAGCGAAGAGTCTGTTTCCTGCTTCGAACCCGTGACCTCCATATCCATAGTTGTCAAAGGCGCGGGGCACAGCGAGGCGCAGCCTCTGCGCCTAGGGCATGCCCAGGCGAGGCCCCTTCAAAGAGGCGCGCGCCTCAGTGCCGGAGGCGCGAGGCGCACCTGCAGATGCTGTTTTCTCACTCTGAAACTTGTTTTCTCACTCTGAAACTTGTTTTCCTGTGTCATTTGTTGTTAATTGCCATGAATATGCTTTTTATTTGCTCTCAATTGTAGTTGTTCTACATTGTTTCACTCACTCACTACAAAATGTGATATTTTAAAAAACAAATTTCAACTTGCGCCTCACTTTAGTAAGGCCCGCGCCTCGCCTCGCGCCTCAGGCTCCAGGAAGCCTTAGCGCCTTAGTGCGCCTTGAGCCTTTAACAACTATGTCCATATCACAATGGAGCAAATTGCATCAGGGCCCGCCCTCACCGAAACCACTCAAGAAAGCTCCACAAAAGTGCCATGAGGAGAGAGAAATAACAAATATTCCAAAGCTCAGCTCAGTTTCTCCCAGAAATGACAACAGGCAAAATACATTTGTTGGCACCGGTTCGAGTATGAATTTCAAGGTGTTTGAATGACAAGTATATAAACACATATATATCTTATTGTCTATTTGAGCAAGTGTATTTCAAGGTTTCGTATGACGAAAGATAAATTTTCAATAAATGGCATCAGATCCCCAATTGTAGCAACATTAGTTCTGCGATAATCAAACATATAGCATCAAAAAAAACTTTACACATGATGATGTATGGAAGTAAAATGACAACACTACCAACCTTTTTCCATGTCATCAATTTTTTCAACTTCTTCTGGCTTCGCATCTCCCGGTGCCATATTATTATCTTCTGCTAGACAAGCATTTACAAAGGGGGAAATCAGAAAACAGTAAATGTCAACCACGCATGTAGTAGTTGTACTTACAGGTAATAATAATAATAATACTAGATTCAAACAATAACAATCCTCAACCATCAATAAATAATGGCAGATGATGATGATAATATACTAATAACAATAATCATTCAAACAATACCAGATGAATCAAGCTGCAACGAGCGAATTTCCTCCTCGATATCTAGAGGAAAAAAAAACAATTAAAATAAGTTATTGTATGCAATTCTCAAAATTCACCAGTAGTTCTCACAGGGATTATGCTCTATTTGATTGCCGAAAATTGTAGGAAACCCCCAAAAAAATAAAACTACGTCCATCGATTATTCACCGTCCAAGACTAGGCAAAACAACCATCGCCACCGACCACAACAATAGACTGACAACTTTCTTGAGTTTATAAATTGAAGATGTTCTCTTTCCACTTCGATTCCCTCGGCTTTCTCAGCAACCAAACAAAGTGATGGAAATTTAAATTGCAAAAAAAAAAAAGATCCAACGCATGGAAAGCAAGATGGATCAAAATTAGAGAGATTGAAGGAGAAGCTAGTGACGTACCCATCATCCGAGAGGCCTTGAGATTCACTACAGACGCTAGGGTTTTAGAGAGAGAGAGAAAGAGAAATGGGTATTTTTCTCGTTGTGGTGTTTGTTTGATGGTTAATGAGAATTTTCTTTTACTCCATATCAAACAAGTGAGAACAACTTTTTGCGTGGCCTGTTAGAAATGAATTGACTATTAAAGGACTGTATAATTAACTAGATAACACATATTCTTATATTCCGAAGAACCAAAGAGAGCATAATTTCTAAATCCTCTCTACTTAAATAAAACACTTCCAAAATAAACAGTGAAATACATGTAAATACACTATATTATTTGATGGATACAGGCATGTTTTCGAAATTTTCAAAATCAAATTAATCAAGTTTAAAAACTTGTGAGACACGCACTAAATTTAAGCAAACATTTTATTTCCATTTTATATATATTACCATAAATAATATTTATTAGAGATTTTTTTAGAAACTTTACTAATTAATCAATTGAAAATACTTTAGAAAATGAAAAAATATATATTATAATCCGTGAGAATAATTATAGAAGAACAAGAAATATATTTGAATTGTAAAATTACCTAAGTTGAATACACCTATTTATATCACTCGGAAAAAAAATCTTTAACAAAAATTAAATTGAGTTAAAATCTAATTAATAATAATTATATAGTCTTTACCCTTCTGTTAAACCTTATCTAAGTAGGATCTTTTTATTAAAAAGTATTCTTTCTCTTGACCTTGCTCAAATGAGACCTTTTTTTTTTGAAAGGTGTCTATGCGAGTGATTGAGTTGGCATGCTCACACTACCACAAGCAATGACTTAAAACTGATTATTTATAATAAAAATTTATTTATTAATATTTGAAGCTCAATAATAGATAAAATCATATGAGCTTAAAAACATTCTATTCGAGTGTATAGTTTGGTCCATCGTCACTTAGGTTGCGTTTAGTATAGCCGGAGGGAAAAAAAGAAAAAAAAAATTTAATAGCATTATTTACGATATTAAAAAATAAAGAAAATGATAGTGTTAAGTGTTAACTTAATGTATTTGGTTAATTAATGAATGAAAAATAAAGGAAATGATAATATTAATCTTGTATTGTTCTTGCAAAAGATTTTGGATAGAAAAGAAAGGAATATATTGTTTTATTTTGTGAATAACAACGGTCAAAAGGGACAAAATCATTGATTACTATCTCTCATAATTTTTTTTCACTTGGATAGCAATTGCGGATTTACTAACCCTCCAAAACCTTCCGTTTCGTTCAATTGTTTTTAAAATTTTATACCAAAAACACAACATAACCTTTTCTTTCATTTCTTGGGGTTTATGGCATGCCTTTGTGTTTTTGCTTGGAATAGAACAATTGTTTTTGTTATGGGTGTGTGGTTTTAAGTTTTTTTTTTTTTTTCTTGTTTTTCCGTTATAGCAGTCGAAACAAAATAAAAATACAACAATGGTGCTTCAAATTTTTTGATCTAAAATTTTGAAATGTTTTAATACTGTTCAAAATACAACGGCTGACGCCGACATATTTTGTTTCTACAATATCGAAAAATAGATAGATAAAAACAAAACGCAGGTAAGAGACACTTTTATTTTCTTCTTTCTTTTGTTTCTCTCCAACCAAAGTTAGCCTAACGAAGTAGGCTTTGTTAGTGTGGGCTCATGCAGTCGGTTTTGCTAAGCGGGCTTTTATTGTGCTTTTGCTTAGTGGGCCTGTAAATATCTATAGATTTCTGCAACCCAAATTATGATTCAGGACTGCCAACTCTAAACTGAGACCAAATCTTCGGTCCCCCAACTCGTGCTTGCATAGTTCCATCTGATTGTATATAAAAAACTAGATTTTGTGTTATAAATTCCTATTAATGAAATCTGATTGTTTCCTAAAAAAAATTAGATAAAAGAAATTGTAAAGTTTCCATTATATCCCTATTTGTTAAGAAAGAATAACTGTTTTCAACAGGCAAAGTTTAAAAAAAAAAAGGGAAAATTAAACTCACCTCCCTTCTAAATAGGCTTAAATAACAAAGACCTCTCTTTTATTTTTAAAAATAACACTGACGTCTCGTATACAATTTTTTTGACAATTAAACCTATGTAGAACTTATTTTTAATTAAAAAATCTTCTTTTTTGTTAAGTAAGATTAAAGAAGTAAAGTTACTATCACGACTAGGTTTTTTTTTTTTTTGGGACATGATTTAAAATAATAAAATAAGATAAAACATCATCATAATAGGAATAAAAAAAAGGAAATGCTAAACGTCATAAAATTTTATCATGAATTGCCATCATGAATGATGTGGTAGGTGATAATATCATTGGAATTCCATGTATGGGGGAATCCCACCAATACTAACTCACCATTTAATTGTCACATCATTCAAGATAAAAATTCATGAAATATTTTCATGACGTGTAGCATTGCTCATAAAAAAAACCTCACATTAGATTCCAAGCTGCAAACCATTACTAAAATATGAGCAATGCTACATGTCATGAAATTATTTCATGAATTTATATCATGAATGATGTGGCAGGTAACGTGGAGAGTTAGTATTGGTGGGATTCCCCCGTACACAAAGTTCCATGATATTATCACTAAATCCCACTAATACTAACTCTCCACGTTACCTGCCACATCATTCATGATACAAATTCATGAAATTATTTCATGACGTTTAGCATTTCTCCTAAAATATTTCATGACAAAGAAAAACAAACAAACATTGTATTAAACTTAAAACATAATCTTTCAACAATATTAAAATAGAAGCAACGTGCTATTAAAAATAAATTATTAGGTAGATTCATGTCCTCAAGTAAGTTCAGGAAAGTCATCAATATTTCTGAATTTTGTTGAACCTGAAAATTGTTAGGGCGAGCAACCACATCCTAGTAGGAAAATCCTCTAAATCCATATATACATTTAAAAGAATAAAAAAAAACATAACATAAAAATTTAAAGAAACATAAGTATATTGATTGGTAGAAAAATAAATAAATAATACCATCAATGCAATCACATTTCAAAATTTCAAAATAAAGTCATGTCTGCATATCTTAAGAAAGTCAACATAACCCAATCATGTATACTACACACATCAGTGGATTTTCGATCATTCTCACGGCGAACCGCTAACCCCAGCTATGTTTCAGAACAGTTCTCGATCTTTCAACTGAAGGGTTTACAACCCTTCCCATTTTCTTCCGATTATACATGAACAAGCATACGTAACTAAATTTTATTCTTGAATAGACATCGATTTCATTCCTTGAACAATTTTTCATGAAACAACCCAAACAGTTATCTTGGACAGCATACTAAGATTAATTCTCCGACACAAACATGAGAATCATATGCACACGAAATAAAATAAACTAATTTTTCTTTAAAAGCAATATAGGTAAACAACAAGGAAAAATTAATATAAAAACTCATTTACAATGTTTTAAACCTAAATTAAAGAAATAGTATCAGGAATCCCTAAATTACATTACAATAGTTGAAAATAGTCTAATAACTTTACTACAGTTGAAATGAGTGAGCTTTTATTTTCTCATAAACAAATAAAAGCTCACTCATTTCAACTGTAGTAAAGTTATTAGACTATTTTCAACAATATATATATATATATATATATATATATATCTTAAAATTTTTACACCATCTATATTATATTATATATATATTTCTATTAAAATATTATACTACCCTCAATGTGCGAATCTTTACACAATTCATTTACTAAAAACAAAGAATACACTCTTCCTTTATGATTTGAGAGAATCCAAAATCATAGGTGACATTTAAAAAAAAATAAACCGTGGAAACTACTTGGAAACATTAGCAAACAAAAGACATAACAAAAAAAAAAAAAATATATATATATATATATATATATATATTTAATGCCATATATAAATTTAGATTACATTTCCCACCTATTAACGAGGTAGATTTTTTGCGTGGACTATCCCTGCTCTATTATTCTAAACTTCTTTCCTCTCCATGTTGCACCTCTCTCTCTATTTTTAGAAGACAAAATGTTGCCCTTAGCTACACGAATTATCACCATATTTATAATTCACTCTTTTGGTAATTGACACGGAAATATAAAAAGACTCAAATTGATTTGATAAATATGAAAAAACGTGAAAAGCAAAAGTCATATTTACCACTGCATTTACCCTCTAATAACCTCTACATTTAACTTATAATCAGTTCTCCTGTTAGGGTATTAGTTTCTGTCTGTTGATAAGTCAAAAGGTCAATATTTTGTTAGTTTCTGTCTGTTGATAAGTCAAAAGGTCAATATTTTGTCAATCTCACTCTCCCACTTTTCATATGTAATACTCTGCTTCAACATATTGTATTTATGTAATACTCTGCTTCAACACATTGTATGATATTGTCCGCTTTGGGCCTGAGTCTGCACGGTTTTGCTCTTGGGTTTTACCCCAAAAGGCTTCATACCATTTGAAGAGAACACACTACAGATAAGCACATTCCCTTCTCCACACCCAAGCAATGTGGGATTGAACACCCAAGCAATGTGGGATTGAACACCATGTACCCTGTCAGTGTGGTAGCTCAATCCAATGTTTGTCTTCGCACCCGCCCACTCATACCCGTCCACAAGGGTTACTACAATCCACCCCCTACTAGGCCCAACGTTCTCGTCGGCACACTTTCGACTGGGTTCAAGCTCTAAAACCAACTGTAATACCCCGCTCCAACACATGGTATGATATTGTCCGCTTTGGGCCTGAACCCGTACGGTTTTGCTCTTGGGTTTTACTCCAAAAGACCTCATACCATTTGAAGAGAACACACTACATATAAGCACATCCCTTTCTCCACATCCAGGCGATGTGGGATTGAGCACCCTGTACCATGTCAGTGTGGTAGCTCAGCCCAGTGTCTGTCTTCGCACCCGCCTACTCACACCTGTCCACAAGGGTTACTACATCATATTTATTTTCAGATCACTTATTCCAATCCCAAGTCTAGCATATATATATACTTATGTAAAAATAAATAAATAATATATTTTAAAATAAAATAAAAAAATACAGGTCATCACAATTACATAATTACAAGAGGTATATCCCATATGAAAATCTAAGAAAGATGATTATGTAAAAATTGTAATGTTATTTTTGAAATTTTTATGTGATTTTTGTACATGAAAAACTGACAGGAGATGTCAGTGTTACAAAAACCTACAAATCTGTTATTTACAATTTCAAAAGGAGTTAAATGCAAAAAAAATCACTCGTTATATACAAAATGTGCAAATATCCCCCTAATGTTCATTTAACTCCATACAGTTTTCAAATTGTGTAAATAAGGACTAATCGTCAATTTGTCAGTACCGAAATTAGAAAATGACAAAAATACTCTTATAGTTTAAAAAAAAAATGTAAATTGAACAAGGGGTTTTTCGAGCAACAAGGGGCTATTTGCACATTTTCTATATAGTGAGAGGGTTTTTTACACTTTATAAAGTAAAGTGCAAAAGGTAATTTCAGAATTTTTTTTAAAAAAAAGTCAAACATGACAATCAACGGTTATTTTTGAACGAAAAGTCTACAGAGGGGGGGTTATACGAGCATACTAGATTGCATGAGTATTTTTTACACATTCTATATATAGCGAGAGTATTTTTTTGTACTTGAACTCTTTTAAAAAAATTGCTTTTCAATGACCAATCAAGGATAAAGAAACCCATAATGAAAAGGCTTATTTTTTCAGCCCAGCTACCATTTTAGATTATATTCACTTCAGCGAAATGGGCTGGGCTACTATGTAAACCAGGTCGAGCCCATCATTGATTAAGTGGTGCTCCATCTCATAACACGACGCTCTCATAAAGCACGTGAAACAAGCATTTAAAAGATATCACGTAAACGACAGCTAGAGTTATCATCTTCGTACCATTGGAGATCTACCGCTAGATCCTGCGGGTTCTGTTCCACTACGGTCAGTCCCATGCTACTCTAGTGTGGTCTAGCAGCCGTGGGGGAAACCACCTAGTGCGCATTTTAAAAATCAGGGGGCGCACATGTTTCGGACCAGCATGGCCTGGGATATCGTGCGCCGCAGGTGGACCAATCACCTGTCTTGTATTGTCACATCAACCTCTCTTTTGTCTCCTCAATTCAAAGGACTACTAATTATTTCTCTCTCACCCATGTCTTTCCCACTCCTTCGTGGACACGTGTACTCTAACTCATACCCTGACAAAATACTATCATAATAACTCATACATAGTGTATCATGACACAATTTTATGGTGTTCTGTTTTACAAAATTTTTGAGGGTGAATTACTCTCAATGTTTGGTTTATTACTGTGTGATTAAAATTTGTTAAAAATCACTTTGCCACCCCCTGTCCGACTTGACAATACAAACAGCAGTCTAATGTGTTATGTGAATTTACTAATTTAGCCCTCAAAACTCTGCCATCACCTCACCACCACCTGTCTCTGACTCTTGTTATGATTTGTTAATTTTCAATTTTGAATTCTGATTTGAAGCTTTACAATTTACGCTTTGACGGTCCCAGAAAAATTATCGCAACTTCACTTTCTCCGCCGACTCAATTGGTGGTAGGCATGATTATCTTTCCGGCTCTGTTCTTAGAAAAAGGGAAATAGTTAAATCATATAGTTTAAAGGTCTTATTCTCTTTGGTGTTCCCCTGTGTATATATAAATTGATACATCTAATATAGAGATATAGATAGGTACATACATATGTTTATCATTACTTGTTGCTAATATATGTTGTGATTAGTTGTTGGTTCGATTCTTTAACAAGTTTGTTGTCCTTCCTGAAATCCATAAGAGAGCTAAAGATTTCCTCTTCCATTTTGCGAAATCGATCCACTATCAAGCTCCATTGAATCGAAATCATTGCTATTCCCTTGATAATTCCAAGCAGTATTATGGATTTTGGCAGTGGAACTTCCCTGAAAGGAAGCTGTCCTCCAATCATTTTTCTGGACCTCTACCTCAAGAACTATCAATTCTCTCGATTTTTTTCTTTTGTTTGCCTAATTATTTTTAATATGTGTGCATATATACACATGTATATATATAGAGAAAAGAACTAAGAAATTGAAGTCTTAAAAAATAGTAAGAACTCCGAACGAAGATAGAGAGAGCGGCCGGTGGTGATACGGCGGGGGAGCGTGGTGGTAGGGGACAAAGATCTATGTGTACAGATATATCCATTGAAGTCTTGAAAATATTAAGAACTCTGAACGAAGATAGAGAGAGAGGCCGGTGGTGATACGGCGGGGGAACGTGGTGGTAAGGGACATAGAGATGTGTACAAATATATGCATGATATATATGGCAAATTTTTTTTTATCATAAACTAAATCAACTAAATTGATTAATTGAGGGCATATTTGGTATTTAAAAAAATTTGTCTAACGGCATTAATGTTCTTTTAACAGAGTTGGGTAGACTGTAATTTAATCGTATTTTAAGAGAAGTTGACGCAACTTTTTTCTGTACTAAATACCTGGAGTTAAGTGTAATTTATTCAAATTTTTAGGAGTACACTCCTTTTTTACTGTCAAAATTTCTTGAATTTTTAAAGACTTAAAGATAAATTTAAATGGTTGTGTCGGTTTAATTTTAAAATTATTAAAATAATATTTTTTTATTTTATAAAATAAATAAATAAATAAATTTATTTGTAAATGATAGATGTAAGACTCATGTAACCTTTAGGAATTTATATGTTTACCATACATAAACGTCGTCGTTTTAGACTGAACAAAAAATATTAAACTAAATACATTCGATATGCATAAGTGGATTCGGGTCAGTGAGCCGGATCCGGTAGCACTAACCAGGCCGATGAGCTTCGACCGAGGAAGGCTCTGATTCCGGCGACGAGAAAATCTGACGAGCTACAAAAAGCTCTGTTGGTCACTCCCACCTCTCTCTCTGTCTTCAAACCAACCTCTCCTTTCTCCGATCTCTCTCTGTCTCTCTGTTCATACCAACCTCTCATCTCTCCGATCTCTCTTTCTTTCTCATGCAAACACAAAACCCTTGAGTTATTGTCTGTGTGACGCCATGGACGTTATTCAAGTGAAGCAAGAAGTGATCGAAGCTTCAAATCCTAAGGAGCCAAGCAACAAACCAGAGCCTTCGAAGCCAATGTTTGTGATCGATCTCAGTACCAGCGATTCGGATTCTGACGACTCCGATGATTCTTCCTCTGACGACAACGGTGTACTTGGACTTATCGGTGTACAAGTCCGACGATGGTGTACAAAGAACGGTGACGCAGCCACCTCTGCAACAGATTCTGAGGCCTCAATCAACCCCGCGATGTGAATGTGAACGCGAATGTGAATGTGAATGCGAATGCGAATGTGAATGAATTGCAAGCAGTTTTGGAAGGCCGGTGACTATGAATGTAATGCCCGTTGTCGGAGTGATTCTAGAGGAGAAACCTTGCCCAATTTCTAGGGTTACGACCATATTTCCAGCAAACCAGCCTTCAAAATTTGAAAAAATATATGCGCACGCTGGCGATTTGCGATCGTTGCCATTTGGATTCTGAGGATGCCTGCGTCTCTACCCCACCACTTGAGGGTTAGTTAATTTTCTAATTGAAACATTAAGATGTCATCGGTAATGGAGGGTTAGCTAATTTTCTAATTCAAACATTCAGATGTTATCAGTCGAACGACGGAGAAAATGGAAACCGGTTGATTCAGAGACTATTGACTATGTGCATTGATAGAAGATGAATACTTATTCCGCGGCGTCAACACAAATTTAAATCTGGGATATTTTAGTCCTTCAAAATTCAATAGATGCATGAAGGAAAATTAAGTCATTTACACACCAGAGCACGTTACATGCACAAGTGAATCCTTCGTTTAATTCAACTGAAAATTAGCTATAGGGCGTTTTTTTTTTTTTTTTTTTTAAGTATAAAAGGGTTTTATAAGAATTTGTAATAGTTGAGGTAGAATTTTGAATTTAATCTAAATTTTAAATATAAGTACATTTTAATTTATTTGTTACGTCAAGACACACCTATTTCTCCTTTGAAAAACAAAAAGGATAGACACATTTTTCTTCCCAGGACCTCAAGTCGAAAATCAAACCGACTAAAGTATTTTGAGGGACAAACATATATCGTAGCATTAATACCGATTATTATTATTATTAGATACCATTGTCTAAAACCAAGTTTTTAACTTTGACAGATTCAACGAAGTCTTGTGGACCCTCAAATTCAATTTAGACATAAAGAAGTTTAGTCAAGTCTGACCAAAAAACAACTTGAACATCATGTAATTTAAATACGAACATAATTTGTACGGTAAATTATCTTCGCTTCTTGATGATTTATTTTATTATTCATAAATGAAATTGTTTAAAAAATTATTCTGACATTCTTATAAGAGATAACACGGTTAACTTTGTTAGTATTATTTATTAAAGTACCATATTACCCCTCAAACATGATAATCAAACTTGTTTACTTCGCGACGGATGTCCTCATTGAAAAATATATTTACCTTCGTCCCTTTTTCTATTGTCATTTCTCTTTACATCATAAATCTCTCTTATCTCTTAGCTGAAACCTCCCCAATATTCTAAAAACCTTAACTCTTCTAAAAACCTTAACTCTTTCTAAATATATATTACATACTTCCTGTCAAAATATATTAGTACTTTGAAAATTGTGATTCAAAATTTTCAAAATATATGGTATTTCGAGAATAGTAACTCATAATTGTGAGTCATAGTTTTTTTCGAACTATCCATATATTGTGGAATGGAGGGAATATATAATATTAATAGTATTTATATATATAATTTAAATCTATCTTTGCCTTCAATTTTTGAAATTTGGATTTGCTGGCTCTCTCTCTCTCTTGGTCACACATGTTGCTGCTGCAATTTTCGGCAGATTTCTTGTGTCTACGACGACGAATTTGAGGAGGTCGCATCGTTGTCGTATTGGGATGATAGCGGTGTTTGGGTGTGAGACAGTAGTTGACGGAAACGACAGTGGCATGGACTTTGCGGGAGAAGCCGCGGGCGATGGTGTACTTTGGGTCCATGTCCAGCACAAACGCACCATCTCTCACGTCCTTTAACGTACTCTTCATCTCAATTTAACCTTCACATTCTCTCTCCTTCAGTATCACTGAACCTTAGCCCCTGTTATGTAAATGATAAACCCTTATATATATATATATATATATATATATATCTGCTCTTTATAGCAGAGTATATATTCCACAACCATAAAGGGAACGCAAAAGTTTTTATTTTTGCAATACTTCAACATAAATTAACCTTTTTCTCACACACTTAAAAGCAAAGTTACTAGGAACGAATTTTTACTGAGAACGCTAAAATATGAGGAGAAACAAACACAGATGTAAGGATATTTTGGTTCAATTAAAATTAGTTCAAATGATCATTCGTTACATTAACAGGGACATTTAAGTCTTTTAATTCAATTAAGGGTAATTTTGGCATTTAAAAAATATTTCACTAACGGAATTAACGGTAAACTAACATCAAAGCTGGTTATAATAATTATGTCAAACCCAAGGTTGATCATATTTTTTTAAATAGTTTCATCTGTAAGTAATAAAACCAAATCTCAAGAAAGATTTGGGTAATTTACCCTAATTTATATTTGGATAAGCTTAAAAAAAAACCTTTTCAGTTAACTCCAAATTTACAAATTATCTCTTTTAACCATATTTTGTACATAATACCTTCTAAACTATTACATTTTGTTATAAAATACCCCCAAATCTATCATGTGATGAAATACATATTTTTTTTAATGAACATAATGTCATTTCTTATTGAATTACAGTTAATTAAACTTTCTTATTAAAATAAATTATGAAAAGAAATCATACTATTTCAATGACATATTCTCTATTATATTTGCATAAATTTACCTTTAATTATTTAAATTAATTGTTTTAATAAAAACCTTAAGTAATAAGGTATTTTTTATTTAAGCAATTTTTCATAAATATATTATATGAAAAAAAATGTATTTTTTTTGGTAAAAAATTTTAAACTCGGTATAATAAATTTTATTATGATAGTAAAGTTTTAATATAAGTTAATCATTTTAGAAAATGGCTAAATTTAGTGGTAGTTATAACTCTGGATTTTTTTTCCTAACCAATAATAAAATTAAGGTAATGAAGATAATTTAATAAGAAATGATACATTTAATAAGAATGAGTAAAATTATTTTTGTGATGGGTCTGTTCTTGACTGAAACAAATCATTAATTCAATTAGGCAATTTATAGTTCAAGAGAGTTATTTGCAAATCGGCAATAGTTCAGATTTTTTTTTTTTTTTTTCATTTATATTTTTAAAACTTAGAGCGTCAAGTGTGCAAAAGAAATTCTTGCTGTCCACTTTTTAAAAAGTTGATAACCACGTTAGCATAAGGCTATCCACTTTATTGTTTTATAATTAATTTTAAAAAAAATATATATATATATATATATTTTTATTGTTTGTAAAGATATATATATATATATACACACGCTAATATATATATAAAAGAGAGAGAGAGAGATGGGGGGAGGGGGGGAAGAGAGATAAAAAATAAAAAATAAAAAGATAACAGATTGCTACTAGCATTTCTATCTGTAGTGAGGTTAATGCGGATATTTGTGTAGGGCCCACCATTTGGCAACCTCACACAGAAAGCGAGCAAATCTCACTACAAAACCCTTGCACAACTAATGTTGTTAGTTGAACTTGAGTTACAATATGATTATTTCCTCTCTATTTCCTTTTTCAGAATAGATAACATGAAACTACTTTGAAAAAAAAATGGTGCAGAAAATTCAATAATGAAAATGAACTTTTAATAAATTAATAAACATTATTAGGAAAGCAGGTAGAAACCTTCTTTTAGCAAAATGTATGCAACTACTTTTTTTAAGAATTATTGGTGTAGCAAACACACTGTCTACATGACATTTATCACGTCGTAAAACAAGTGTCCACACAAATCAAAATGGCTAAAGATAATTAGATGTTTTTTTGAGCTACCTCAAAATTCAAAGAATTAAAGACATCCTTTTAGATCTCTCAAAACTTGTTAAGCACATCCCTCGAGCCAAAAATATAAAAATTGTTCTCATGTTCCTCAAAATCCTAAGATATCCTCTCATATATCTTAAATCTAATGGGGCACTTTCCTTAAAACACTAGAATCATGTTCCCAAGTTCTCCTAAATCCAGAGAGATCCTCTCAGGTTACTCGATCTCGTAATTTGGGCATTTATTTTGAGTCAAAATTAACCTTAGGACTCCCAAATTAACCTAAGACATCATTTCAAGTCACTCAAATTTCATAAGATGCTCCCCTCGAGACAAAACCCTGAAAAACTTTTCCTAGGTCCCTTCAAACTAGACATCCTCTCAAATAACTCAGACCTAGTAGGGCACTCTTTTTTTGTCAAAACCCTCGAACTTTGTTCATATGTTCCCCCAAATCTAGCTGAAAAATTCTCTCAAGTCACTAAAACTTTGTAAGGTGTTATTTGATAACTCAATTCAATACTTAATCCTGAACAGATTAAGCGTTTATCCAATTAAGTGCATTTGATAATCTAATTTCAATATCACTGAAAATAGTAAGCACGACTTAAAATTGAGTAAAATTTTAAGTAATAGAGATATCATTTATCACTGAATGTTGAACGCTGAAAATTAAAAAAGATATCAAAAAATATTTATTTTTTAATTACCACTTAAAAATTCCAGTACTTAAAATTCAACTATTAAAATTTTCAATTTTATCAAACAACACGTAAGACACACCCCACTTGAGTCAAATCCTAGGACATTGTTCTTAGATCACCTAAATTCATGAGACATTCTCTAAAATTATTCAAACCTTGTAGGACACTTTTCTCAAGCCAAATCCTAAGATTATGTTCCAAGGTCCTACAAAATCCTCAATCACTCTCTTATATCATTCAAACTACTCAAGACACCCATCTCATATCAAAACTATAGAAAATTGTTCTCAAGTCCCTCAAAATCTCGAGACATTTTCTCAGGTTTCTCAAACCTCATGAAGCACTCATCTCAAGTCAAAACACTAGGTCATTATTCTGAGGATCCCCAAAACTCTAGAGGTCTCCCATTGAGCCAAAATTTTGGAACATTGTTCCTAGATTATTCAAAACTCCAAGACATTCTCTTAGGTTACTCAAACCTCGCAGAGCACTCCTCTCGAGTTAAAGCTCAATAATATTGTTCCCAGTTCCCTTAAAAACCTGAGACATGCTCTGAGAACACTTGAACCTCATAAGGCATTCCTTTTGTGCCAAAACACTGGGAGAATTTTCACAAATTTTTAAAAATCTTTAGATATATTCTTAGGTCATTAAGTCCATGAATGAAGTTTTTCTCGTTTGACGTTGTTACCAAGTTGTGAATTATTTCTTCGAGGGACTCCCATCGAGATGGGACTTGTGTTTTTCTCGATCGAGAGGGAGCTATAATTGCAAATGACAAGAAGTTTAGGCACATTTGACTTTTTCTTCTAATCACATTTGGTATATTTGAACTTGAGGAGTGGATGTTCACGTGTTCCATGTTAGAGGAATTCTCAAGAGCTGAAGTTTTGCCCAAACCACCACCAAAACCATTAAATGTCTAGCCATTCTCACATAATGCTTTAACATTACCATTAACAAAATGGTTATACTAGACCAATCCTCGTTGTAAAGGTGGTTAAGCCCACAATTACATTATCTCTTATATCAATAGGTAAGACCAAGGGCTAAAGCTCCTCCACTCAAAAGGGTTCAAGATGGATCTTTTAAATTTTTTTTTAATGGCCCAAATATCACAACGTTACTGTTACTTTTTTTTGGGATGAATTTGTTACCTTCTTCTAATAATATCAACCAACAACAAACCCTAAAATTAAAAACACGTGTTTTGGTATCAATTTATTTTAATATTAGATACATAGATATATTATACATGAAATTGGAGTGTAGTGCTTATTTGAAGATGCCAACAATGCCGGACATGCTATTCCTTCTTTAGAAGGTGCTCAACATCGTAGCCAACAATTTTGGGTGGATGAGTTATATGGGTGTAGGCTAGGGTAATATTGTGAATGGAAAATTATCTTAACTGTCAAAGCGCTTCATAACAATTCACTCTCCAAACATCTTTCTTATTTAGAATTCCTTTAATAAAATTTCTTGCAGAAAAGTCTTCTTAGGCCCTGTTTGGATTGGCTTTTGAAAAGCGGCTTTCGGCTTTTTAAGCTCAAAAGCCGTTTTGGAGAGTGTTTGGCTTGGTACGGCGGAAAAGTTTCGAAGTCTAAAAAGAGCGTTTAAAGGAAGCTGGGGGGTACCAGCTTCCTGATTTAGCTTATGCTTCTCTTTTTCTTCTGCGTAGAAGCCGAAGCAAAAGCTCTGTCAAACAGGGCCTTAATGAAGGACTTTAGATGACATGAAGCTGCCCTAAACACTACCCAAATGGAATTGCCCTAAAGCATTAAGCTAGGAAGTTTTTTCTTGATCCCATTAATCAGACATTAAAAGGACATTGAATTTCTTTCCTCTCTTGCTAAGTCCGTTGAGTTTGTCTATTTCTCATATTATTTATTGTCCTGTCTGATACCTCCAATCTCATTGATATTTATTATCATATATGTTTTTTTTGTCGTTGTCAAAATAATTCTATTATTATTTTGGCAAAAATGTACATTTCAAACAATAATTTTTTGACAAACAATAAATTAAGTTGTACCTTTTTCTGAATGCATCTATACAAAACCTTGTTAAATTGTCCACAACCTATATGATGAAATTAACTGGTCTTATTCAACTCATAAACCACTCAAGAGAACTCATAAACCACTAAAGAGAATACTTTTCTATTGAAAAATTTATTCACAAGGACGCATAATACTCGAACACAATTTGAAAAATTCATTGTTTAAGATGCCATAGATCATCATTGGCACATTTACAATAACGTATATATCGCAGCCTTAACATAGGCTAGCACATACTTGATAACAACTCACCCCCTAGTTTTTGGACAACGAATTACAGTTGGAAAGGCTTACCACCGAAATGCCTTTACTCAATCTATAATGTTGGATGGAGTTTTACCATACTATTTTTGTTTACAGTACGTGAAACACTGTAGCAGTCAAAGTAACTTTAGAATGGCTAGATATTGGGTACAGCACATGCACATATATTTATGTGTGTGTATGTGTGTGTGTGTATATATATATATATGTATGTATGTATGTATGTATGTATGTACAGAAGATGAAGAGATATTATAATATCGTGCGGAGGTGACAAGTGCATGTGATTTTCAAATATCGATCAGTGGTAAGGAATCTTAATTAAACAAAGACGCTTCCCGAGACTTTTCAGTGATATGTTAGAGTCGAAAACAGCTATTGCCGACCCCCACCCACCATTTCTCATCATCCCAAGGCCTTATAAATTGCTTCATATATCCATCGTCGATCTCATCTTTAACCTAAAGGTCTCTCTCTCTCTCTCTCTAGCTGGTGGGTTTGAGGGGTGGTTGTAGATGGTGTTTCAGGTGGTTGAATAGGACTGTGGTTCTAGCTTAAACCTTGAGTGGTTAGGTTTGGGTATAAAGATTCATGGGTTCCCACAGATGAACCCTAAAATGGCTCTAAGGTTTTGGTAGATGAATTCATGGGTACTTTTTCTTTTAACTCCAAAAGTGGATCTAGGATTTGTATGGATGGATGGTCATAGATTAGCACCGGGGATCCATGGATTGTTGTAATTTTTGGTTCTCTAGCTCTCTCAAAGATCTGATTTTGCGTTTTTTTTTTCCTGAATGTTTTTAGATGGTTGTGAGAATGAAAGTGGTGTTAGGTTTATATTTTCTGTCCAGGGTTGTTCTAAATAAGTGGTTTTAGGGTTGTGAGAGAGATGTTGGATTAGGTTATATAATAGTTGTGAGATTAGGGTTCTGGAGTGGAGCTCCTTGAAATCCAATTGAGGAACATACTGGGAAGATCGAGCTGCTGACCTATGGATCCCTCAGACCTATCCATGTTCTGGGTACTATTGGATAGGGATGTGGCTTGCATATGTCAGGAGCTGTATTTCCCAAGTTAGATCCTTGTTTGGATTGAAGGGAGCTCTACACCTATCTCTAATTTCTTCACCAGCTTCCATTTCTCTTTTCATTTCACATACAAAATCATGATCTATTACATGGTAATTTGTGTATGTATATATATATGTGTGTGTTCAATCTAGTTAGTTCTGACTTTGTTACATATATATGATTAGTATTTTTTTCTGACCTAAAATCTTTACATTTGTCATCCATGTGCAGCTAGATTAAATCTTCCGTACTACCATATTTCTATTTTTATTGAAGGAAGTAACATGCTTTTTTGTTTCAGCATTTACTATTAGCAATATGCAGAAGTTGCAGAATAATCATGTCTGACCTCTTTTCAAGCAGATAGCTAGATCTCTTCCACATATCAGAGAGTATTTGATCGATTTGTCAGAGTTTTTTCAGATTTGTTCTTGTGAGTTTTATGATCAAGATTGAACATGGTTTATGTAAACAAAGCGCTGTTCTTTTGTGTTCAATTACTGTTGTCTATCTGTTGAATGTACAATTTTACGAAGGCATAGAGCAAAGATAAATGGGATGAGATAAATGGGTGATTGTGTACGAAGCACTTTTTTTGTTCATTTAACCTAGATTCTTGTAGCTTTTTATTTTTTATTTTTTCAGTTCTATGACTTTCCAGTTATGTCTACGATGTATATTTGGGTATTGTATGATTGTTTCAAGTCTCTAATCAATAAAATCTAGTGATTCTAAAGAGGTTAGGCATAGAATTTTACAGTTGGAAAACAAGCTATCTTAAGAGATTTTTCCAACTGGATCTTATTATGGGTAGATATTGGTGTGGAGTTTTAGTAATAAATCTTTTATGTAAAATATTTAATTCGGATTGTACTTTTATTCAAATGAATTCTAATGTTGTAACGATAAATGTCTTCATATATTTAATTGGGACAATTACACTCCTCATGTTTGGCTAAATAATACCGACCTCCTTTATGTTTTTAGGTTGGTACAATGGAATAGAAAGAAAGATTAAGGCCATGTTTGGTAGATTGAAAAAGAAAGGACATAATTATTAGTGAGAGGAGAGAAAAGGAAAGGAAGATTAGTGTTAAATTTAAGAAAAAAAAGAATATAGATAACATGTCTGAGATGATAAAGAAAATAAAATAATTCAATTTTTTTTATATTTAAAAGAATAAATTTTAGTTTTTATTAAAATAACGATAAAATCAGTGTTAATAAAATTAGTCTTTCTTTTAATTTTTTATTTATTTTTGAGAGGATAACATTAGTTATTATTCATTTTGAATTTATTTTTTCAAATTTTTTATACTAAAAATTTCATATAAAATACAAAATAATAATTCTTTATTTTTTTTTCTTTTCCTTCTATTTTTTTTTATTACCAAATTGACGTTTAACATTAGAAATGAGTTTAACATTAAAATGAGAGGAGAGAAAGGAAAGGGAAGAATAATTTTTAATTTTTATTATGTTTGAAATTAGGAAGAAGAAAAAAAATTAATATTAGAAATGAGAGGAGAAAGAAAAGAGAAGAATAATGTTAAATTTTTATTGTGTTTCATTGATTAATACTGTGATATATTTTGTTAAAGAAAAGAAAAGGACATTATTTAATTTTTTTATTATTATATTTTTTTATATTTAAAAAATAAAATTTAATTTTTATCAAAAATAAAAGTAAAATTAGTATTAAAAAAGTTTTATTAAAAATATATTTATTTTTTATTTTTTAAAGGATAGCAAAAATTATTATTTATCTTTAATTTATTCTATTAAATCTTTTCATTTTTTTTTCTTTTTATTATAAAAATTACACCAAATACAAAAAAATATATCTTTTTATTTTCTTTTTTCTTTTTAGCCAAACTAGCCCTTAAAATTTTCAAAAATAACACTAATCTTTCTCTGTGTTTTTAAAGTTTTTAAAAATAACATTGATCTTCCCATAACATTTTTTTTGATAATTATATTCTTGTACAAATTATTTTTTCAATTGATTAATATTTTTTTAGATAAGTAAGATTAGAATAGATTAAAAAAGAAAAGTTACATTATTATAAGAGGGTATAGTAGTGTGAATTTTTTTTTAAAAATGTTATTATGTAAAAATTTTAATGATATTTTTGAAAATTTAAGGATATTTTTGAAATTTTAAGATGAATTTTTTTGGATGTTACAAAATCTGTGGATAGGAGACACCACTCACCAGTGTTATTTTTTGTAATTTACACTTTAATTTCATAGATTTATAATTCACTTAATATAATATATAAATGGGAAAGGTAATATATATGTTGCCTTTTACTGTGAGGTAGGGTGGTAGATCTTAATTTGCGCGCGCATATATATATATATATATTACATTGGGAAATGAAAAATGGAGAGTAGCAGTTCGACGTACACTTTTTGTAAATTAGGTGCTAGATAGAGTTCGAAGGTGGCTAATGATGATATTTTAGAATGATAGTATATTGATAAAGCTCTTTTGCATTTGTAAGCCACATGAACAGTTTGATGTTACTTCAAAACATACCCACAAGGCTCTAAGAGTTTTTTGCAATTTAGCCAGCAATTCTCTCTCTCTCTCTCTCTCTCTCTCACACACACACACACACAAATGAAAAATGGAGAGTAGCAGTTCGACTTACACTTTTTGTAAATGAGGTGCTAGATAGGGTTCGAAGGTGGGAGAATGATGATATTTTAGAATGATAGGTATATGGATAAAGCTCTTTTGCATTTGTAAGCCACATGAACAGTTTGATGTTATTTCAAAACATACCCACAAGGCTCTAAGAGTTTTTTGCAATTTAGCCAGCAATTCTCTCTCTCTCTCTCTCTCTCTCACACACACACACACACATATATATATATAAAGGGTAAAACTAACATCTCCAGTTTCTGTTTCAGGAGTAAGATAATCTTTGTCTCCACAATATTTGGATAAAAATAACTCCATTATGCTTTATCACCTCATTAAGATTAGGTACATTAAAGTAATTTTAGAAATAAAAAAACTCTAATTCATCTTTTAAATTCATCCCTTTTCTCTCTCATATCCTCTCTTTGATCTCCCATTGTCGTGAATCTAATGATGGTGATGGTGGTGGCGGTGGTGCTCTGATGATGGTGGTGATTTGTGGTGATGGTGCCACTAGTGGTTGTGAGGTGGGGATGGTGGTGGCGGTGGTGCTTTTATGATGGTGGTGGTGCTCTAATGATGGTGGTCCCAATGGAGGTGGTGTCGTTGGTGGTTGTGGGGTGGGAATGGTGGTGGCGGTGGTGCTCAGATGATGGTGGCGGCGGCGGTGCTCTGGTTGTGGTGGTTATGTTTCTAGTGACACATTATCTAAAATTGTAAATGGATTATAATAGCCTTTAAAATAAGATAATTGGTAGATAATATATTAAATATTATGTTACTTCTTATACCCTTTTCCTAATCCATTTAGGATTCCTAATTCATCTAGGACTAGGGTTTCTTATTGATGAAGCAGAAATCCACCCCGAACTGGTCAAACGACAACTTGTAAAAAGACAAGAGCAGGGTAGTCGGAAGGACATTGGCGTGGTGCAGGCCGACTGTACTCCAACGATCAAGTCAGATATCGAAAAGACTTGTTCAAGCTAGAAAGGCACTTTAGAGGGTATTAATTGCGTACCTTGGTATATAGATTGTTTCTATATTTATAGCAACAACATGGAAACGTGCCCTAGTGGAAGACTGACTTTTCAGTTCCTAGATTTATTTGGAGATAAAAAAGTCCACAATTACCATATCATACGTTTTATAATCGGAGTTAAATATTCTATCAGATGCCCCATGTTCATGAGAGTCTCCTGTTGGACCTTAGGAACACCTCAACTGGCTCGTTGGGCTGTAAAAACGGACCTCTGGCCCATTAGCCCGGTTGATTAATGGCCCATGATTTTTTCTCTCATTTTTCTCTTTTTTTTTTTTACTGTGCCTTGGTGGACCCGACTTGGGCCGGATCCTCAAGGACCAGCTAAGGGTGGCAATTTTCTTTACCTCGACGAGTTTTTACCCTATTCCGCCCCTAATGGAGGGGATTTGGTCCGCCCCTAATAGGAGTAGGGGTGGGTGATTTTTTTAAGAAAACCAGCCTAATACCCACCCCGCCCCGATCACACACACACACACACACACACACACACACACATATATATATATATATATATAGTGACATAATTTTATGAAGTGTGCCATTTCTTTTATTATTATATTACTTATATAAATATAGTATACTAGATATATGGCAACCACTAGGTTACCTTGTTCTACTCTATTCCTCTATTTATCTTATAACTAAAAGAGAACTATCTCTATCTTGTGTACATAATAGATCTATAATAAAAAAAATTCTTGAAGACCAAAATCGTTTCTATCTCCATCTACATATGTATGTATATTTGTGTCATTTTCTTTGGTCTTATATATTGGGTTTTGACTGTAGGAGTGTTGTATCATCGTTTGGATACATTTAGCCCAAACATCAAATTCAAAGCAAATAAAAAAAATAATTTTAAGAATTTTGGTATTCCTCTCTTTCTCTAAATGGGGCGGTGGTGGTATACTTACCACAAACCCGTTAGGATTCTTAACGGAAGATGAATTTAGTATTTTTTTTATGGGGCGGGATAGGGTTTTGGCATACCCGCCCTATTGCCATCCCTAAGACCAGCCTTGGCCGATTCCTTGGATCCAGCCCAACCCTTGTTTGGTTTCCTTTGGCTCAGCCGACCTTGGGTTGGTATATAAGAACCCGATTTATATATATATATAAAATGATTGTTGCTTTGAAGAATCGATCTTTAGCTAATAAGTTTTAATGGTATCACCCTAACCATTATACCAATGACTCAAAAATTTTAATTAATAAACCTTTATAGTACAGCTCTTGATAAATTCATGCGACAACCTTTGCGAGACTTACCCATCATTTGCTAAAATTTCTTTTAACGGATTGTGCCCCTGTAGGGTCGGTTGACAATGTTCTTAGAATTAATTATCCTTCATTCATTAGAGGCCCTCTGAAGAGGTATATCCCCGTAGGGCTGTGTCCCCGTAGGGCTGTTTGACAATGTTCTTGAAATTAATTCATCCCGCCTTTTTCATTAAAGGCCTTTTGTAGAGGTTTGTCCCTATAGGGCTGTGCTCCCGTAGGGTTGTTTGACAATATTTTTGAAATTAATTCATCCCGTCCTTTTTCATTAAAGGCCCTCTGTAGAGGTGTGTCCCTGTAGGGCTATTTGACAATATTCTCAGAATTAATTCATCCCACTTTTTTCATTAAAGGCCTTCTGAAGAGGTGTGTGCCCGTAGGGCTGTTTGACAATGTTCTCGAAATTAATTCATCCCACCTTTTCATTAAAGGTTCTCTGAAGAGGTGTGTCCCTGTAGGGCTATTCCCCCATAGGGTTGTTTGACAATGTTCTCGAAATTAATTCATCTCACATTTTTCATTAAAGGCCATCTGAAGAGGTGTGTCCCCGTAGGGCTGTTTAACAATGTTCTCAGAATTAATTCATTCCACCTTTTTCATTAAAGTCCATTTGTAGAGGTGTGTCCCCGTAGGGCTGTTTGTTCACTTTTTGTTTTAGTTATAACAACATATTTTGAAACAAAAGGGTTTGTTACTGATATTTTAGTAACAAATCGAGAATTATTCGAGAAAAACCTCGGAGATATCATCCTAAGACTCGATATTTAAACTGAGTTTCAGTTGGAACTATTAAAGTGAATGCAACTTTTAAAAGAAAGTCTTACTGTTGGCACTTCCTTAGATGCTCAGTATTCCAAGGATAGGCCAACTACCTCCTTTCCAATATCTTTAATCAATATGCCCCCTGTCGCCTCCAAGTCCACCAGAGATAACTTTGATTTTTCCCAATAGAGGATTTGTCCGAGTGTTGTCATTTTTACCATCCTCGTCCCATGGGCGGTTTTATATTCCCCTCTCATATCCGGCCACAAATCTTCACAGTTGGCCCCTACGTATCAGATTTCCAATCTGTATTTTCAAGTCTATGCACTTATCTGTATCGTGTCCATGGTCGCAATGGAACCTACAATACTTATTGCGGGACCTCTTGGATGGATCGGTTCTTAGTTTTAGGAGTCATGCCACAACCGGGTCATTTTGGATGTAGATGTGGATTTGGCTTGTTGATGTGTTTAAGGGGGTAAAGGTGTTGAATCCCTTATCACGACACGATACTTTATCGGTCTTCTCTTGTGACATTCTGCCATACTTGGGGTCTCTATCTTCCTTACTGGAATGTCCCTCCTTTTCCTGTCTGCCTTTCTCGCATCAAGGGCATATTCTGCGTTCATGTACTTTTGGGCCTTCATGAGTAGTTCGAACATGCTTTCTAGAGGGTGCTTGAAAATTGAGTACAAGAATTTTGAAGGCAGCAAGTCCCCCATGAATGCGGTAACTGCCACCTTGTCGTCTAAAGCATCGACCTGCAACATCTCCTTGTTAAACCGATTAATGTACTCTCGTAGTGACTCCTCTTTAGTCTTTCCTATGTTCAGGAGATAGGTTGCGGGCTTTCTATGCCTTTAGGCTGTAATAAAATTGCCTACGAACAATTGGCTCATTTCTTTGAAGGAACGTACAGATGCCGACTTCAGGTTGTTAAACCATGACCCGACATAATTCTTCAATGTAGTAGGAAGTGTTCTTCATAGGATTTCATCTAGTACTCCTTGAAAGTGCATCAGAGCCTTATAGGTCTCCAGATGATTTAGCGGGTCATTGGTCCCATCAAAGTTTTCAAGGGTTGACATCTTGAACTTGTTGGGCAAAGAACAGTTTATTACCCTAGTGGAGAAAGGGAGGTTGGTTTGTTGAACCAGATCCTTTACTGTAGCAGGGCTTTTCCCTTTCATGGCGTGAACCATGCTTTCTACCTTGGCTCTGAGGTCCTGCATTTCTATATCATAATAGGCAGCCTCCCTTGGATGCCCTGAGTTTTTATGAGTACGGGTCCTAAACCTTGATTCTCCTTGGGCATGAGCTCTCTTTAGCGGAACTAGGTGAATTGGATTCGTCCCTTCTCGATCGCTTCTCACTTGGCTTTGGACCGCATCATTTGCCGTAACTCTAATGTCTCGCCTTGTGTCATCCCTTTTTAGATCTACCGACCTGAGGTGGCTCCATGATGGCACTGATGCCAAAGGAGGAAGGCGCTGCAGGATTGTCACATTTTTCTGGAGTACCTAGGTCAGGCTTTGATTCAAGTTTTGAACCTGGTATTCCAATGTTGTGACTCGATCGTGGTCATTTGGGATTCCGGCTGGAGGATTGTGACCGGTAGAAAGATTCTATCCGACCGTAGTCTCTAGCCCAGATCGTAGGTACATCATGCTTCGTATATGATTCATGTAGAAAAATCAAGTTTGTGATCGTTCCCACAGATGGCTCCAACTGATGAAGTAGAAATCCACCTCGAACTGGTCAAACGCCAACATGTAAAAAGACAAGAGCAAAGCAGTCAGAAGGACACCGACGTGGTGCCGATCGACTATACTCCGATGATGAAGTCATATATCAAAAAAAATTGTTCAAGCTAGAAAGACACTTTAGAGGGTATTAATTGCGTACCTTGATATATGGATCGTCTCTATATTTATAGCAACATCATGGGAACGTGCCCTAGTAGAAGACTGGCTCTTCAGTTCCCCAAACTTATCTGGAACTAGAAAAGTTGTGGTCAAAGTTCATCTCTCACCCACGTCATACTTTTTATAATCGGAGTCAAATACTCAATCACTTATCTCTTAAATAAATTTGGTATATAAGATTATGTGCCTATAAATAGGCTTTTATGTTATGTATTCATTAATTAATCAATATCAATTCAATATATATATTCTTCCTATATTTCTAACATGCTATCACAGCCTACCAATTCCTGGTAGTCTTCACTATCCATCACCGTCATCGTCGGGGATGACATCCTCATCCTCGGTGGTCAATCATAAAAAATAGGTTCCGCCAAATAACCAACGCTGTTACACACGTTGATCACTTGCTTTTGTGATTGTGCTGCATCTTCACAATTTCGTTATCTCATCTCCGCACGCTTTTAGTGGTGATCACATGCTTTTGTGATTGTGCTATTTTTTCACAGTTCTATTACCGCGTCTCTGCACACTTTCAGTGGTGATCACATGCTTTTGTGATTGTGTTGTATCTTCACAATTTCGTTATCGCGTCTCAGCACGCTTTCAGTGGTGATCACATGCTTTTGTGATTGTGCTGTATCTTCACAATTTTGTTATCGCATCTCCGCACGCTTTTAATGCTGATCATATACTTTTGTGATTGTGATGTATTTTCACAGTTCCATTACCGCGTCCTCGCACGTATTCACTGGTAATCACACGCTTTTGTGATTGACCACTGCGCTTCCATGCACCTCCAAAAGTATCAACGCACTGTCATGCGTTTCCAGTATTAGTCATATTGCGCTTTCATGCACCTCAACATCTTCACAGCTCTACCATCGCTTTTATGTATTCATATAAACCACCTTGAGTTTGAGGGGGGCTCTTAGATAATATATTAAATATTATGTTATTTCTTGTACCCTTTTCCTAATTCATCTAGGATTTCTAATTCATCTAGGACTAGGGTTTCTTATCTCCTAAGTAAACTTGATTTCTAAGATTATGTGGCTATAAATAGGACTTTATGTTAGGTATTCATTATTAATCAATATCAATTTAATATATATATTATTCCTATATTTCTAACATAGTATCAGAGCCTATAAGTGGAAACAAACTGTACTCTAAGTTTGTGATTGTGTTATATCTTCACAGTTCCGTTACCACGTATCCGCACGCTTTCAGTGGTGATTACATGCTTTTGTGTTTGTGCTATTTTTTCACAATTCTGTGACTGCAACTCCGCACACTTTTAGTGGTGATCGCATGCTTTTTTGATTGTGCTGTATCTTCTTATTTTTTACGATTGACCGCCGGAGATGAGGATGTCATCCTCGACGATGACGGTGATGGATAGTAAAGACTACCAGGAATTGGTTGGCTCTAGTACCATGTTAGAAATATAGAAAGAATATATATATTGAATTGATATTGATTAATAATAAATACATAACATAAAGACCTATTTATAGACACATAATCTTATAACCAAGTTTACTTAAGAGATAAGAAACCCTAGTTCTAGATGGATTAGAAAAATGGTATAAGAAGTAACATAATATTTAATATACTATCTAACAATAGTTATAACTAATATATTCCGGATATATTTATTTGTTGAAAATTAAGGACAATATTATCCTCCTCTCAAAAGAGGAGATGTTACCTTTACCCATATTTAAATCTTCAAACATCTCTGTGGTCATGATTTGAACATTTTGCATTTGAAGCATGCATACTGAGGCAATACGATGTTCTTAATTAGAAATTCTTACATAATTAAATCTTAATTATTTGCATACCAATCATAGAACGAGCAATAACCACCATCAAGTCTTATAATTCGCTGGAAGTATCTGGATTTTGGTCTCTTTCTCTTTAAAATTTTTTGAAGCGTAATTAAATCTTATTCACATACCTTTTCTAAAATGTTTAGAAGATGGAACCACACCAAACACTTCAGGGGTTGAGGGGCCTGAATGTCTGGCCATGCAAAGATCAACAATTAGAAACTGATTAATGATTGTGATTCCTTTAAAGTAAAAACATGATAGGTAGCTTTCAAATTTCAATATTTCAAGAAAATATATATACACACACACACACACACAGAGACAACCACCCACCTTACTTTCCACATTATGTTGCAAGCGGACATTTTTCTTCTCACCTCATATTCGCCCAAATCCATTACGGTTGGTCCAAAATTGCTGCAAATGGAGCGGGGTGCGAGTCCTTTTGGTATAAGGCTGATTCGTGTGTGAGTGTGACTCAAAAAGTATATCAATTAAAATTTTTCACACTTCGCAATAGAACGAATTCCTTGCAGAATAGGGCTATCGAAATGAATGGGTATCGTACCTCAGGGATTATGTTCTGATGAGTTGGAACACAGAACTAATTCTAATTAAATTTATAAGAAAAGAATTCTGATTTTTAACTAATTAAAAAGATAAAATAAAATAAATCAAAGGTAAACAGATAATGAAGATAATAAGAGAGAAACCTAGGGTGTTTGACTTCACCACTAACTCCACAATCAATGGTCAGTTGAATCAACTATAGGGTAATTACATCATGCATAAGTGGTGTCGGGGGCTACAAGCTCACCTTCATCCGTCAAGAAGATAACATATGATTAAGGCTAAGCCATGGACTATCTTCGATTGGCATGGGCCATCTGCCTAACTACTCTAATCTAGGGTGCAGTATGGTTCATCTTCTCTAGGCATAATCCATCAAAGCTCATAACAATATATTCAGTGATTACCATTGTGTAATAATCTCTCTCATGATCACAGAAAACAAAAGAGATTGAGTTCAATAACAACAACTAAATATCTAAGACAAGATAAGAAATCATTGAGATTGAATTTACAAGACTTTTATTGCTCAATTCATTAATAAGAATCCTCACAATTACACAATCTATGCATGTATATAAAGGTCCCCAATAATTAAAACAATCAAACCATTGATGCTTTGTTAGGGCTACATCAAAACCCTAGTGGATGAACTAGCCGCTCATGGTAGAAGAAGAAGCTTCAACTGTTGAGGAAGAAGACATCATCTTTCTGAATTACGCGTATGACTTCGTTCTCCAATGGCTCTGCAATATATTTCTGTTCTCTTCTCAGCCCTCTCAGACTATCCAATCTCTCTGTGTAAGCTCTCCCTCTTCAGCCTCCAAGTCTTCCTTTTATTCTCCAAGAGAATTCACCAAAGTCCTAATCCAATTAGGAATTAATTAGGGTTTCCCGCAGCACTAATCAGGTGGGTTTTTCCTGCTGACTTCGGCCCAACTTTTGACCCACTAGAAGTCCGATTCACGGAATTTTCGTGAAATACAAAAGTGTGCAGAATCAAATTTCGTTCAACCCCACGCGAGGAGAATTATGTCAATTTGAGGCTCGGAAATAAGACTTCTGGTCCGTTTTCCAAAACGGGATTAAGACTGTATTATGCGCAGATTTGGGCTTCAGGCCCGAAACCTTCTTAAGCAGTTGTAATTCTCTTGGACCTCTTTCTTGGGCTGATTTGAGTTGAAATAAATGGTTGAGTGAATCTCCTTGATGTAGGCTTCATCTCACCATCTTGGATGTCTTCTTTAAAAGCCCAAAATCACGGTTTTAACTGAAATAATTATTAAGGCCCTGAAAATACAGAAAACACTAAAACAAAGTAAAATCACAAAATAATCTATTACTAAGAGAATAAAATACATAAGTTAAGAGGCTAGAATGCGTAACATTCAACGCCTATCAAAGGCTAATTGGTGGGGTCAGGGACGGAGTTGAAAATTTTGTCTTGGTGGGCCAAATTAAAATTACATAATTAAATTTTGAAAAATTTATAGATCAATTGAAATATAATTTTTTGTTATAATATTAGTTTTAGCATAATGAGAAAAATGCAAATGAAATAAATAGAGATGAAAAAAGTGATATTAGAAAGAAAATACATAGAGAAGAGGAAACAATAATATTTATGTGAAAAGAGAAGTGGAAAAGAAAAAACATTTGTCAAAAATTAATTTTGTTGAGCAATTGTTTCAATTTTCTAAAAATTCAATTTTTGAACAAAAACATGAGTACTTTGATTTCACTTTGGGAAACATATATCATTCTTACCTTAATGAATGATTATAAAATCCCTCAAGTTTTAATAAAACATGTTTATTTAGTAAAAAATTTAATACTTTAATAACTTATACAAAGAACAAAAAAAAGTACTTTAATAAATTATACAAAGAGCAATTATAATATTTTTCATTTAACAAGTGACAATTAAAAATGTGTGCCTGTGTATATATTGGTAAGTATTTTTTTATCACTGTTGTTATTGGCATTTTTGTCATCTTGATATCATCACACTTTAGTTTTTCCTTCTTCTCAGTCCTCCGAAGACTTGTAGATGAAAATTACTATACAATTTAATTTTTTTTTAAACACAATCTAACAAATTTTTTTAGTAAACAAGGTTCATATATCTTTATTAAACATTAGAGGACATTAATGTAATTTTATTTTTTTCTCTTTTGAATTTATATAATCAATATTATACATATGTCTATATGTAAATTTAAATGTAGTACTAAGTTGTTACAGAAAGGTCTACCGTAAAAATGAACTTATGTTTTCAAAAGATTTGACTTTAAAATTAAGGCTAAAAGGGTATTATTCTTTTTTATTCTTTTGGGGGTGGGGTGGATCAAATTGCAGTCATTTGTATTATTTGAAGGAAAAATTCATATAAGATTATTTTTGCAAAAGAAGTTATTATATTAAAGTTATAGTAATTTGATTCAAGGAAATGATTTTACTCAGTTTTTAGACGGGAATCATTACTTGCTAGAATGATAAATGTTCGGTAACACGAGAATGAGAGTTTGAGAACCAGAACAATCAATTTGTGCACCCAAAAAAAGAAAAGAAAAAAGAAATCGATAAAAAATTAATATTTGTTGACCTAAAAGTTAATTACTTTGTGAAATATCATTCACAAAATAATTCCAATTTAATGGACTCACTAGTCCCCTTTAAATATGGGATGCATGTAAAAGTGATTTGATGAGAGAAATATATAACACATCATAGACTCAGAGTACAGTTTGTTTCCACTTAAAAAAAGAAAAAGAAAGAGAGTAATTTGCTTTGGCCTTTTCTTTCGAATCATTTTGATTCTTTCTAAAAAATTGTCTAGCAAAAATCTACTCACCCAAATTGCAAATAAATTTAAGTAGATACACTCAAAATTTGTTATATAGGAAGTTCATCACCTTTTTGCATTGTTCTTTTTCTTTTATATTCATTTTTGAGTTACAATTGTTTCATGATTTCTTTTCTAATAGGGGAAAATGCATAATTTCCTTCTCAATTATTGTGATTTCATTACATGAATCGTGCTAATTTTGGTTTCTCAATTTCAGAGCTACAGTTGTTGATTTTCACTTTATTGGGTGCCACGTGGACTCTCCAAGATGAGGCGGTCGCCAAGTCATTGCCTCGTCGGATATCACACGTGTCACTTCCTCATTGATGGGATGTTTTTCCTCCACACTTTGCCCCAAAATCTTTTTTATCATTTGGATTTGGAAGTTGGAGGGGATTTTAGCTTTAAGGCACGGTGGTTGCAATAGTATGATTTTTTATTTTTGGGGAATATGTCTTCTACAACTGCCGAAATGTCAGGATTTTAAGTGCTTCAAATTGATACATTGTGAGTTGAGGTTTTACTTATCGCATACGTAGCACTACTCTTCATACTTTCGGCGATTCTTCACATTGTTTTCTATAGTAATCTTTGCTCTTCCTATTTTGAGGTCAATGCTTCTCATCCTCCATTTTCTTGTTAATCATTTACAAACATGAGTAAAGAAAAAAGGGTGGAGATCGTTGACAGATTCGAAGAGACAAAATTCTATCAATCTGTTGATGCTTTCCTAAATAAGAGTGAGAGTGAGGATAGTTTTTCTTCTTCTTCCTCAGAGGGTTTTTTTCCTCCAGCTAATCCAGCTGGTGCTCTTTCTTCTGAACTAGTGGGGTTAGAAGGTATTGATCCCTCCATGTTTAGTTCAGAAGAGGTCAATTCTTCTGACACAACTACAGTTTTTCTAAATTTGGAGAAACTTAGGGCAAATTTTGAAATCCCATCTGATGTTACCCTAAGGCATTACCCTTCGGACCTCAACTTCTGTGCTGGGGAGGGGTTAGGCGATGATGAGATGGTATTCTCGGCCAAACACTTCCCGGTATTCTGTTTTTCACTTCATCCTTTCTATCATTTGGTCCTCTGCCAAATGAACTTGACACCTTTTTAGGTTAACCCTAATTTCTTTGGGGTTATTTCAAGTGTTCTAGCCTTGAATCGTACTAGAAAACTTGAATTAGGTTTCGACGATCTTCTTGCTTTCTACCAAGTATGTGCCACAAAGCATGAGAAAAATCGTTATCATTTTTACCCTCAATCAGGCATATCCTTGTGCTCTGGTCATCCTTCCTCTGACAAGGGTTGGAAGGAGCAGCTGGTAGTTGTAGGGGGTAAATGGAAAGTTCCATTCTCTGATAAGTATCTGATCTCGATGAGGTTCAGCAGAGTAGGTATAAATTTATTTGATTCCTTTCTTGATCTTCATTGTGACTGTGCAATTTGTGAAGTTTTGCTTTTTAAGCACATCTATATTTATCTTGGTGCAGTTAAGGACTTGCTTCCCCGTTCAGAGGTCGAGGTATGCCTACAAACCCTTTAGGACAACGTGTGGAATAATCTTCCCACTTCTTCAGCTTTGCTTGCTCCTCAGACCTTGAAAGCTATCTCTAGAAAGGCTTTGGGGGCAAAAAAGATGAGTCTGCCCAAGACCACTCGCCGTAATGGTAATAAGCAATCTGAGTTGGGGGAGGGGGGGCTCCATCAAAAAAGGAGAAGGAGCTTGTAGCTACGTTGCGAAAAAGGCTTAGTCAGGATGATATGGCGAAGGAGAACTCCCATTCGAAACCATAATCAGTTTAGCCTGAGAAGATCATTCCTCCGTCTGAGTCCCCTAGGACATCTGCTCTCCCTTCCCTATCTGCAGCCAGAGCGGTTGTGACTCCTCATTCTGATGTTGAAAGAGGGATTGTGTCTGTCCCATCTTCTAGGGATGGATTGGATGCCCCCAAGTTCTTCAGCGGTCGTGTTGTGGGTTCACCGGATGGTGAAAGCAAACAGAGTCTCTTTTTCTGTTGATGATTTAATTCTGGATGATAAGGAAGCCATGAAGGCTTACATAAAGGGGATGTGGCCTCCCAAAAAATATTAAAAGATGAAGGAATTGTCCATTGGGAGTCTGATGGAATCCTGTCCTAATCTGGCCTTAAGGGTAATTTATTCTTGCTCTCTCTTTTTGCATTTTTTTCGTTTCTATTTTGTGTGTTAACTTCACTGTGTCTTTTTAGAATATGTTCGGGGTGATGACCATGTGCCGGCTGGTCGAGCAAGCTGTGGTCGAGGTCAACAAATTTGATGTTCAGAGAAGAA
Organism: Cornus controversa; assembly: GCA_026545225.1. Classification (NCBI taxonomy): domain Eukaryota; kingdom Viridiplantae; phylum Streptophyta; class Magnoliopsida; order Cornales; family Cornaceae; genus Cornus; species Cornus controversa. The sequence goes on from CM048845.1 coordinate 103,841,663, forward strand.
AGGTCGAGGCTAATTTTAGAACGGCAATGAGAAGGTGAAGTCTAGAGCCTTCCAGGAAGAGTTCGAAAAGAGTAGGGCCTTATGTGAGCAACTTTAGAAAGAAAAGGAAGATTCTGAGCTACAAAGGGCCATTGCTAAATCCAAAGCCTGCGAGTCTGAGCTCAATGTCAAATCCCTTCAGGAGCAAGTTCAGAAGCTTGAGGCAGAGGCAAGGGCCGTATTTAAAAGGTTTTCCCAGACCGTGCAGATCCAAAATACTAAAGCATATAAGGCAGAATTTGAAGGTGCAACCGCTGCCGATGGTGAGTGCTTCTATCCAGACAGGCCCAATCAGTATGAGCAGGAGATGGGCGTTGAAGATCTGACCTATCAGGATCTGGAGACCGGCGTTGAGGAGGAAAATAATCTGTAATTTTTGAATTCCTCTGAAATTCATAATCTGTAATTTTTGAATTCCTCTGAAATTCATAGCTTAGTGGATGTCAATCCCGCTAGCCCTGCTGATGTCTCAATTGTCCCTTCTAGCTTAGTTGATCTTATTTAGGAGAACAATGCAACCTGAGGTTTTTTTTTTTTTTGGTAACTGTACCTAATTTGCTCGGAGCTTCTGTAATGTGTAACCGTTTATGCGTTCAATGAAAAACTGTGAGATATTTTTTGGTCTGTGCTTCTTGCTTTTATATCAAGGTAGTCTATTTCTTAATTGGTCTTTGGCTAATCATGCCTTAGCCATTTCAACTCATGATTGGCGTTCAGTTGATCATGCCTCAACCATTTCAATCCACAACTGGCGTTTGTCTGATCATGCCTTAGCCATTTCACTCAAAATTGGCATTCGACTGGTCATGCCTTAGCCATTTTAACCCACAATTGGCATTCGGTTGATCATGCCTTAGTCATTTTATTCACAGTTGGTGTTCGATTGATTATGCCTTAGCCATTTTATTCATAATTGGCGTTCGACTGACCATGCCTTAGCCATTTTATTCACAAATAGCGTTTGACTGGCCATGCCTTAGACATTTTGATTCATAAATGACGTTCGACTCGTCATGCCTTAGTCATTTAATTTCAATATGGCGTTCGGCTGGCCATGCCTTAGCCATTTTGATTCAGAAATGGCGTTTAGCTGGTCATGCCTTAGTCTATTAATTTTAATATGGCATTCAGCTGGCTATGCCTTAGCTATTTTGATTCATAAATGATGTTTGGCTAGCCATGCCTTAGCTATTTTGATTCCAAAATAACGTTCGGCTAGTCTTGCCTTAGTTAATTAATTTCAATGTAGGCCAGGCCTTAACCATTTTGATTTATAAATGACGTTCAACTGGTCATGCCTTAGTCAATTAGTTTCAATGTGGCGTTCGTTTGGCCATGACTTAGCCATTTTGATTTATAAATGAGTGAAAAAGGCAAGACAGTGGCATTGCGTAGTGAGATTTTTTCTTCGCTGTGCAATCTTACTGCCTTTGCTTACTAGGGGGAATTTTTGAATATAAATTTCATGTTGGTATCTCTCCTTATTAGATGTGGGACCTGACTCACAAAAGATAATGTCAAAAATTTATTGTCTCATTTATTTAGATGGAAATTAACGAAACATTCACGAAGTTCCTTTGTCATTACACATAATTCATTTTCAGATGCATTGTGTTCCATGGTTTCTTGACTAACGCCTGATAGGCGTTGAATGTTACGCATTCTAGCCTCTTAACTTATATATTTTATTTTCTTAGTGATGGATTATTTTGTTATTTTACTTCGTTTTAGTGTTTTCTGTATTTTTAGGGCCTTAATGATTATTTCAGTTAAAACCAAGCTTTTGGGCTTTTAAAGAAGACATCCAAGATGGGTAGATGAAGCCTACATCAATGAGATTCATTCAACCATTTATTTCAACTCAAATCAGCCCAAGGAAGAGGTCTAAAAGAATTACAGCTGCTTAAGAAGGTTTCGGGCCTGAAGCCCAAATCTGCGCATAATACAGTCTTAATCCTGTTTTGAAAAACGGACCATAAGTCTTATTTTTGAGCCTCAAATCGACATAATTTACACGATAGGTTGAACGAAATTTGATTCTGCACACTTTTGTATTTCACAAAAATTTCATAAATCGAACTTCTAGTGGGTCAAAAGTTGGGCCGAAGTCAGCAGGAAAAACCCACCTGATTAGTGCTGCGGAAAACCCTAATTTATTCCTAATTGGATTAGGACTTTGGTGTATTCTCATGGGGAATAAAGTGAAGACTTGGAGGCTGGAGTTGGAGGAGATAACAAAGATTGGAGAGTCTGAGAGGGCTGAGGAGAGAACGGAAACATATTTGCAGAGCCATTGGAGAACGAAGTCATACGCATAATTCATAAAGATGATGCCTTCTTCCTCAACAGTTGAAACTTCTTCTTCTACCATGAGCGGTTAGTTCATTCACTAGGGTTTTGATGTAGCCTAACAAAGCATTAATGGTTTGATTGTTTTAATTATTCGGGACCTTTATATACATGCATAGATTGTGTAATTCAGAGGATTCTTATTATAGAATTGAGCAATAAAAGTCTTGTATATTCAATCTCAATGATTTCTTATCTTGTTTTAGATATTTAGTTGTTGTTATTGAACTCAATCTCTCTTATTTTCTGTGATCATGAGAGCGATTATTACATAATGGTAATCATTGAATATATTGTTAAGAGCTTTGATGGATTATGCCTAGAGAAGATGAACCATATTGCACCCTAGATTAGAGTAGTTAGGTAGATGGCCCATGCCAATCGAAGATAGTCCATGGCTTAACCTTAATCATATGTTATCTTTTTGACGGATGAAGGTGAGCTTGTAGCCACCGACACCACTTATGTATGATGTAATTCCCCATAGTTGATTCAATTGACCATTGATTGTAGAGTTAGTGGTGAAGTCAAACACCCTAGATTTCTCTCATATTATCTTCACTTTCTATCTACTTTGATTTATTTTATTTTATCTTTTCAATTAATTTAAAAATCAGAATTCTTTTCTGATAAATTTAATTAGAATTAATTCAGTATTCCAACTCATCAGACCATAATTCCTGAGGTACGATACCCCTTTTGATAGCCCTATTCTGTAAGAAATTCGTTCTATTGCGAAGTGTGAAAATTTTTAATTGATATACTTTTTGAGTCACACTCACACACGAATCAACGCCTCGTCTCCATGTACTTTGCACAATTTGTAAGCCTTTTTCTTGATTACCTAGTGATTTCGTATGATCTTTCCCAGTTTGTTGTAAGCTTTCTTGCGTTTAACTCCTTAGTGTTTCTAGTGACCTTTCGCAGGACCCAATGTCCTAGTTCAAAGATCCCGGGCTCGAATTTCTTGTTTTAACTACTTCGGATGGTCTGTTGGTGTGATGCCAATATAATCTAAGTCACTTCCTTTCGTTCTTCTAGCAAATATAAATTGTATTTGATCTATCGATCATTTTCTCCTTCTTCAAACCATTCTGACCTGAAGGTTGGAACTACTAGTTTGGTCGAAATGACTATTTTTGTTTCATAAGTCAGATTGAATGGACTTTCTCCGGTTGGTTGTCGAGGAGTTATCCTGTAGGCCCATAACAAGTTTAGCAGTTTTTCCAACCAAGAACCTTTTCTGCTCTCTAATTTCTTTCGGATGTTAACAAAGATAGTTTTGTTTATGATTTCAGCCTGCCCATTTCCCTGAGGATATGATCTTGAGGAGAGGCTCTAGTTAACGACATATTCCTTGAAGAATTTTTAAACGGATCGATTATCTAAATTCTTTCCGTTGTCCATGATTACCGATATGGAGAGCCCAAAATGACATATAATGTTGTTCTAGATAAACTTCTTTACTTGGAAATGTGTAACTGATGTCTAAGTTTCATCTTCGACCCATTTGGTTAAATAATCCATTGCTAGAAGTACGAATCACTTCTTTTGTGCTGCGATTGGCAGAGGTCCTACCATGTCCATTCCTCGTCGAGTGAATGGCCATAGACTGGTCATCACATTCAAGTCACCTGGTGGTTGACGTAACATGTTCGCATGCCTCTGGCACTTGTTGTAATTTTTGGAGTATTCTGCTGCATCTCGGGCCACAAATGGCCAGAAGTATCCCTGTGTTAGGGCTTTATGAACTAAGGATCTCCCTCCAGTGTGATTTCCGTAGACCCATTCATGAATTTCTTTAAGAACGTTCCCAACCTCAAAAGGTGTCAAACATTTGAGTAGAGGCCCTAAATAGGATATTCTGTACAAACGATTGTTGATGATTTAATATTTTGTTGATTTCATTATGAGCTTTCTTGCATCTTCCTTTTGCGTTGGAAGGACCCCTTTGATCAGGAAAGCCATGAATGGGTCCATCTAGCTTGATTCCTTTGAGATTGTGGACACTTGGTGGGACTGCCCTATGTTTGGCTCGTCTAAGATTTCTATCGTGGGGAAGCTAGACAGGCTAACCGGTCTGCTTCCACATTCTGTTCCATTGGAATATGGTTGAGCCTGATTAGATCGAATTCCTTTGCTTCCTGATTACTGCTTCTCGGTAAGCATTCATTTTCTCTTCTTCGTGTTTAGACCTCTTATGCTTTTGGGAGTCTTTCACACCAAAGGTGCATGAAACTCTGTCTTAGGTATAATAGTTAATTTGAAAGCCTTGACCGCTGCAACCTGGGCACAACCATCTATTAGAGACATTTTCAAGTTAAATCTGGTCAATAATGCCTTCAAAGTTTGTCGTTTCGCTTGCCTCATGGTGAAGAAGGATGAGATGGCTTTCTTTTGTCTTCGATTTCCAATATATTGGGCGATGAAAAGTTCGCATAGCTTATGAAAATTGGGAATTGACCCAACTGGCTGTTGTTTGAACCTGGTAAGGGCTGCTCTGATTAAACTGGTAGGGAAGATTTTACACATGAGGTTCTCGTCTTCCGCGTTTAATGTCATCTTTTGCTGAACGTGGTATAGGTGTTCGACGGGATTGGTCATCCTATCAAAGGTCGTGAAGCTTGGAAGAACGAATTTTCTTGGATTTGGGGCCTTTTGTGTTTTTTTTTAAAAAGGGATTGAACTACTCTGTTTGTCACCTGAGTTGCCAGGTTCACAGGGGTCTAATTTTTTAAGTCCTTGATCTGGGCATCAAGCTTCCTTTCGAGCCTATCTGCTATCGCTTAGAATGGGTCGTCTGACTCGAAACAATTATGTTCCGATCGAGCGGGTAACTGGGATTTCCTATGGAGCGAATCGTGGTCTCCAGAACCTTCACGATCAAGTGGTGGATCGTCGGTCTGCTTTCCAATAAGATGAGTCAGTTTCGCCTGAAGCAGTTCGTTTTGCCAGTGGGATTCTTTTAGTTGTTATTGTAGCTACTGCAGCATCTGCTCTTGCGTTTAATTTTGCTCCATTATGTCGCTATGAACGAGCGATTGTTGACTTATCATAGTTCCAGAGCGTAATTGCACAGGCATGAACTTTTTGGAAAAGTTAGTGAACGTTTCTCACAGATGGCGCCAAAGTGTAGATACAAAAATCTACTCGCCGAAAACTGTAAGTAAATTCAAGCAGAGACACTCAAAATTTGTTATGTGGGAAGTTCACCACCTTTTCGCAGTGTTTTCTCTTTCTTTTATATTCATTTTTGGGCTACAATTCTTCCATGATTTCTTCCCCAATCAGAGGAAATGCATGATTTCCTCCTCAATTATTGTGATTTCATTACATGAATTGTGCTAATTTTGGCTTCTCAATTTCAGAGCTCCAGTTGTTGATTTTCACTTTGTTGGATGCCGCGTGGACTCTCCAAGTCATTACCTCGTCGGATATCACACGTGTCACTTCCTCACTGGTGGGATGTTTTCCCTCCACATCTAATTTTTATTTATGTGAGAACTTGGGTTTGAGCATTGATCTAAGTAAGATTTTGCTGGAATTTTTGAACTATTAATCTTTATTTTTCGGAAAGGGGTCTCCCATTTATAATTGCAAATGAATCAAACTGTTCATTAATAGCTTGGATTCTACTTTATTAATATTCGGTTCAAATCTGTTTGTTAAGCATTAGGCTCACAAACATCTTTGCAAATGGTTGTTCACGAACTGCTTGTTTAGGACATAAAAATGGCTCATTTTTTAGGACTTAATTGAACTTATATTTAGGTTCAATTTTTTTCAACATAAAATATTTTTTGAATTTTTTTTATAGCATTTTTTGGTGTTTGATTGTCCTAAAACTAATTAAAATATTTTCCTGGCTAAACTATTTTGCTGATTTTTTAAAAAACAACATACCTATAACATTTTCGTAGAACATTCTACGATTTGAAACCCAATCGACACCTTGTTTTGACCCTTGACGCCTGTGAAACGCTCCTTTCTCTCTTCACCCACGAGACTCTATTTCTCTTCAGATTCTCTCTCTTCACATGACGCACTCTCTTTACACCATTGCCTCTCCTTCATTGTGTGAAACCATAGAAATAGCAAATAGGTACGAACTTTAAATATTTTTATATATCTTCATATATATGTATATATATGCTTTTTATCGATCTAGATTTAAAAAATCTCATATGCATTCTAAAATTCCACATGCATTTGTTGTTTTGATCCAGATTTTGATCAAAATACTACAATAAATTTCAATCTTCAATTATTCATTCCTCTTATCTCTGTTTTTTTTTCTCTTCAAGGTAACAATTTTAAATCTCTCTTTATATTATAAGATCAGTACCACTAGATCCATATTTTGATCTATTGGGTTTGTGTTTTGTTGGAATATGATAGTTTTTTTTTCCTTCCCAATAAATCTTGGTCTTAAGCTCGTTGAGTATAAACTTGTTGGTATTGGCAATCTGTCATATGCCACGTGTGCTTAGGTGGCATTCTTTAATAATATGTTGACTTTTCTACGAAATTCCCAAAATAAAGAGATCGAGGTCCCCCCCAAGGTAGGGACCTCGAGCTCAAAGTCCCCACCAAAAAAGGGACCTCGAGCTGTCCCCACATAAGGGGGCTCGAATGCCATCAAGGGAGGGACTTCGAGGCGTTTTCAGAATCAGGAGCTCGTTCTATTGGATCGACATTATGGAGGTTCTCTCTACGAACAAGTCTCAATTTGTACGGAGATCTTCTCTACGGATTAATCTCACGCGGCGAGGAGTTCCTCTCTACGGATAAGTCTCGATTTGTACGGAGATCCTCTCACGGATTAATTTCTCGCGGCGAGAAGTTCTTCTCTACGGATAAACCTCGATTTGTAATAAGCTCTTATTTACGAATAAAATATCATAGAGGTTCTCTCTATGGATCAACCTCCTTGGGCGAGGTGTCACTCCTCTACATGGATAAAATCTTGCAAGGAGTTTTCCTTTCTACGGATAAACCTCAAACGGGTTGTTTTCCTTTAAAGATAAATCTTGGATGGTGATGAGTTTCTCTCTGCAGATAAAATATCACGGAGATCCTCTCTACGGATCAATCTCCTGAGGAGGAGTTCTTCTCTACGGACAAACCTCACGACACTCTGAAATCTTATAGGGGTAAGGCTTCGGATCACTCTTATATGGGAACTAAGGGTTTGGGTTCGATGATTGGAGTGCAAGGTACGCTAAATTAACGGTAGACCCCATTTCTAGTCAGGATGGAGTCCCTGCATTGTTAATTGGCATGTCACAGAGGAAAGAAGAGCACCCGTGTGAGATAAGTGAACCTCATTTGTCAAGCAATCTAGGCCCTTGTTTTATAGATATTTTTTCATATCAAAATCTCGACCCTTGATGGGAGAGATATCTTCGAGTATAAATAGAGGAAGAAATCGATGAGAAAAAGATCAAAAAAATACAACAAAAAAAAACCCCTTTGATATACAGTGTTAAAACATTTAAAATTGGAAAATCTATCTCACTTTATGAGAGTTCATATATAACAGTAGACAATTCTGTGACAACTTGAACTTTCATTTGAATCTTTATTCTCTTGTGACCATCACTGTAAAATGTTTGACTTCAGAACTTACTACAAACAAAGCTCAAACTTGAGCAAGCTCCAAATTGACTAAAGGACCAAGCTGGGCTTGAACTTAGAAAACAATGTGTAGACCAAGCTCCAACACAAACATTCGAGTTTAACTAAAGATTAGCGAGCGCGTCAAACCTTGAACAGTTAGAGCCAAGCATTTCAAACTTATCCTAGAGCTAGAAAGAACGCAGATACTTTAATTTCCACTCACAAGTAGCTTAACAGTATGTCCAATATTCTTTTAGGGGCCTTTTTGTCTCCATTCATATTCGACCTAAAATGCTGCTGAAATTTTTACTTTTTTTTTTAATAGTAGGATTTTCCATCAGGATTAACTTGGTAGTCAAACGACTCAAACCTTTAACAGGTGAAATTGCATAATCCCATAATAGAGTGGTCCGCATTCGAACCCTCCAAACACTTACAAAAGCGCCGATGGCTGGCCCCACCACAACAGATCTTTCCAATCCCCAAATTGGATACGACAAAGAAGTAACTATATAAGCAATAGTTAGAAGGAAGAAGAGAGAATAATACAATGCCCGGGTACCAAGATGTGGCCCACATCATCATGGTCGGGATACCACGTCGTCATCTGTATCCGGAAAATTGAGTACTTTCTACCCCCTTATAGTTTAGTACAACATGCTTACTATTTCATTAAGAAAAAGAAAAAAAAAACTGTTAAAAAATCTCTCAACTTTTAAGGTTTTACAAATTCTTCCGCTCATCATCAACTATTTGAAAGTTATGACTTTATTCTCAATCCGTTAAAGTGCTGTTAATATACATCTAGTTTATCATTTTACCCCTCAAAAGAAAAAAAAGAACTTTAAATGACAAAAGAACCCCTTAATAACAAAAAAATTAGATCTGTGTGTGTTTATATGTATATATATATATATATATATATCTTCTTGAGAATAAGTTGGTATTCCTTTCTCACACATTATTGTAAAATCTCAGTGCAAGTCGATACTGTCCAAAGAGGAGAAGGCTTAAGAGTTTTAAGTTCACAAGAGCCTATTAAAGATGCTTCAAAGTATATGCACACGTCATCATTTAACATTTCAAGATGACTACACCCATTGAAGAACTGAACCTCATTTGATTCTCTGGTTAAAAAGATAATTTAATCATGTTCTCAACCTGTGTAAAGTTTCGATTCCACAAGAATTCTACTTGCGGGAATCCGAATTGCGTCAAGTGCTTTCGTGCAGACATCTTTGCCTGGCCACGTTGCTTCTCATCCTATGCATTTAAACTAATGAAGAATACAAGGACTATGAAACCAATCTCTCTCACTGGGCTATCCAGCATCCTCTGCTAAACAAGAATCTTCCGCACAAACCATATACAGAGAGCAGTGCTCTGGGAAACCTTAAGTTTCATATGTTATTACAATCAATCATTCATATTCATTCATGTCTGACCATTTTTTTCTTCTTTTTTCTGTTTTCCCTTTCATCAACCCATACTTTTCACTCAGTAATCTTATCTTATTTTCTCAAGCCAACACTATCTAAATCCCATCACAGCAAGACAAAAAAAACATCGACTTTACAAAATTTAGGGTTGCTCTAGTAAAAAGGAAACAATATATAAATCAATTATGCTTTTCATTCATATCTTACATATGAAAAAGAGAACATCTGTAAAAGTTATTACCCTCCAGTTCACTTCTCTTAAGTGAGGGAAGAATTCAGTCTAATGAGGATAAATACAACATACATGATACAAATTCACTCGCTTAAAGATTTACCAGGAATACAGGGTAAACAAAATACCCAATGAAGAATGAACTGCACCCGCAAACTAGGAGAAGACAAGACCAGCAAAACTGGAGGAATCCATGACACATCAAGAACATTCCTCACTTCTATCAATCTTCTATAACCCTGTAACACAGTCAATAACCAACTATAACAACAACTATCTTAAGACAATAGTGCTACAAATTCATCTGATCCAATAAAGGGGGGCTGAAGATTCACTGATCCACCATTGCCAAAGAAGATATCATTAAAAGTTCCAATGTTAAAATAAAATGGAAGTCAATCCAGGGCGACTGATCCCCATGGGCTTAATCAATACAGGGTGTTGGGTGTTGGACAAGGTACACTAAGAATAGACCTAATCTTTTTTTTTTTATACCCCACAAAGAAAAATTTTCCCACTCAAACCCACAATCTCGAACTCAAGAGAAAGCCTTGAGGTTCTTTTACCAATGGCCCCTACTGCTATAAAATGGTCAATACAAATTCTTAAATTATACATCAATCCCTAATTTTTTTTTTTATGTTTTTTATATCATGAAAAAACCATTTCCAATATTGGTCCATTCATCCGGGATACTAGATATATACCTAATCTTTATCTTTATTAACATGAAAAGGTGGTCATCACGTTCATATATTCTTCTGCTTGACGGTCCGAATTTTTATCATAAATCAACTACAGTTAAGATACATAATCAATAAAGTGATCCTGTGAGCCATCCAATGTCATTATGTCAATATCAATTGGTACTAAATATCATCCCACTATTAACATTAATTTGTTAAAATTTTAGCTTTCAGAAAATTATCATTTTTTCACAAGTAAACAATGTTGTTGCATTAATGAGTTTCAAAACTCAAACAAGCTTGTTCCTTGAAAAGCTATATGGAGAAAAATAACTCTTTTTTTTCCTTTTCTTTCCTTTTTTTCTTTTTAATGGGAAATGTTCTTGTGAAGAAAAACACCAAGAAACCATAACAGAATTTCATGTTTATCAACCAGAAAAGCATTACCTTCCTTACTGCAGCAAGGAGCCATTCTCTATATTGACCTCCAAATTCCAGCCTCTAAATAGATAAAAAATAAAAATTAAAAATTAACTCCCAAACAGCAGAATGCACAAAAAAAAGAAAGAAAAAGGGAAAGAAAGTGCGAAAAATAAAAGGTTGATTACTTTTCCGTAGCTTCTTTCTTCAGTTCCTCATTATGATTTTCAATTTGAAAACATGCAGCTTCGATTTCTATATTTTTCTCACAGAGCTCCTTCCATTGCGCAGATAAAGCATTAAGCTCATATGCAGTGTTTTGCTGATTAATGACACAATATTTATTAATATGCTAAATTGTGGGAGCAGTATTGAAACATAACAAGTGTCACTTAAAATTTTGAATCACCTGACCAGGCCATTTGCCCAGGTGGTATGAGCTCTCTTCTCCAAAGAAGAGGTGTGCAGTTCAAGCCCCACATGGGGACAGTGTGGTGTGTGGGAGTGTGTGCTTGTGTTGCTTAACTACCAATAAAATAAATGAATCACCTGATGATATTTTCTTTCACGATTCACAATTTCTATATTCTCATTTAGTTCCATAGCTTGTGCTTGCATTCTGGAGAGAAATAATGCAAGGATTAAAAAGCATGCAGAGATGAACAGAGATTACAAATTAACCATAGCAACCACAACATCACACAAAGAGCTCAGTGGGATCTGTGTGAAATTCAAACTTTTAATTTGTCGAGTAATAGTGAGGTAGATAGGTCGGAAGCATATTTACATGGTCTATATATAGAAGAATGAAATCAAATAGCCTTTAATCCAAGTTCATGTGTTAATTGCAACACTTCTCAACAGCTGCTGCTACAAAGCATAATGAAATATTTAGTACAACTTTTTACTCATCATGTTTGGCATTCGCACACCATTATTCTACATGAGCTACACTTTTCTGTATAACGTTTGACAACTACTATCTTGTCTAACCTTGGGATAGGTTAATATGGTTAGCATATACTAGTCCCAGTCCGGCTGTGGGTAAAAGACAAACTTTCATGCTGGAAGACATAACAGGGAAGTCTACAAATATTGGTTCGCATAATGTTTTCAAAATCTTGAGGGATTGTACATCATTGTCTGGGCTGTGATGCATGCAACCGAAGGTGCCAGAATCTAAATGCTTTTCATGCTTCATAATATGAGCTATGGTTCAGTAATACTGGCATGTAAGGCTTTAGAGGACAGTTCTGAGTTCTGACACAGGTTGACTTTTGAACAACCCATATAGCGACAGATAATTAAATCGTTCAACCACCACTAAGAATATCCCTAACCCAAATTTAATACAACAATTCTGAAGTCTGAACTGGATTAACTTTGACCAACCCTGATAATGACAAATATATATATTGTTCACCCGCCACTAAAGAATCTACTACCCTTAACCTGGATTTCTTTGGTTCTGGGTTAGCAAAGTGCATTCTATCCTCAATTTTATTTGCTCTAAGATATCAAGTTTAGTTTTGTAGTCAGTATTATTAACTATATGAAGAAACTTCTCTGATGTCTAATTTCCTGATTGTGGCAGTGTTTATATCATAGTCATTATTTTTTTTCCCATATAAAATAAAAATATTTTAGGAAAAAGCATATAAAACATGTAACATCAGCAAATGAAAGAGAATATCACAAATCCATGTCAGCTAAATTATGATAAATGATCCGACAGTCCAACTCGTGTACATCAAGTGCCCTCAAAGAATTTGATTCTGTACCCTTCCAACTTTATTTATCATCACTTGGTCTTCAAATACTCTTTTACACACTGCAACAATATTTCAAGCATCCTCATATAGACCATACCTTGTTATAGTGGATCAAAAAACTTAATATTTCTCCTAAAGCGCTGCAACCATTTCCAAAGCAATGCGTCATCCTCACACATGGCTTTTTTTTTTTTTGACAAGTACTAACACTAACATGCCTTTAACCTACAGCCCTTGCTATTTAATTATAAACATCCAACCTCAATCCACTAATTGATATTCAAATTCCCTAAGATCTTACTAAATGCAAGTCTTTCAGTTTTTGTAAATTAATGGTTCAGATCCCTTAATTCCTCAAGAAAACCCCATTCTTTATCCCATATTTTATTGAGTTAAATTTCAATAGAAATTAATGAGAGCGAGGTGCATTCGCATTCACATACACACAACTTCTACAAAGAGTTTCCATACATCTCTACAAAACAATCAACCACATAAGATCTTCCTGTAATCCACAAATAAAGGTCAAAGAGGATAGAGGATAGGCATAACTGTGCTTTCAAAAGATCTCCATTCCTCGTCCCAAGAAAACTGTCATAAACATGAAAGAGTTGCCTGCTACATGGTTTTAACTTTTAAGTCTTTGTCCCAATCTAAAGCCAAAACCAACTAGGTAGCACCTCCACCACTAATTGCGGTGGCTATACCCTAATAAATACAGAAGAGCGTTAATAGAAGGGCCAAAAAAATCTTTAGCCATTGGAAACGCAACAAGAAGTGGACTACTGATTTGCCGTCCCATTTAACACATACAACACAAATTGACTACAATCTACAGCTTATATTAGCAAGTTATCAATCGTCAGAATCTTTTCAAAAACTGTCAATCAATCGTCTAACCAAAAACAGGAAAGAACACTGAAACCCTTCACTGGATCACTGTCTCAGATATCTTGAGCTGCTAAAGAAACCCTCCAGCGTTCAGTTAATAAGAATAGAGAACTTCAAGATAAAGATGTAAAGTCAACCACTTCCCACTTTCGGCATGAAGTTCCCATCTACTAAGATATACCCTAATGCACATGATCATATTTTTTCCCATGGCCATCTAACAAACTCGAGCCCCAAATCTAAGCACTTGCTAATACTTACTGCATCAACAATCTGACAACTCCCACTAAAGCTTCTTAGATTTCGAAATAGTAGTCCCCAACACCTACCACAGATGCAAAGCCAAAGCCTTTGCCATGTTATTGTATGAAATACCAATTAAGCTGATTGGCCTAAAATCCTTCGAGTCCACAGCTCATCCCTCCTCTGGAACCAAGCTTATAAAATGGGCACTCAAGCTCCATTAAAATTGCCCATGAGCTTGGCAAAGTAATAGCATCTTGCCCAGGAGCTTATCCCCATTGCAGCTCCTCAAAGCTGCCTCCACCGCCTAAAAAAACAGCCTCTATTTCTCAACTTTGTCAAACCCCAGTCCAACAAGTCTAGTATTAGTACTAATAAGATTATGAATATAGAATCTCATATAAATCAATTGTACTCTAGCTTACACCAATGGATTTATTCTTTTTTATGTGATTGAATAGCCTACATGATTGAATAGCCTAACGCACATGATCATATGTTTTTTATGTGATTGTAGTTTCTCAGGAGCAGGAGCGCTCCCCTCTTGAGCTCCTTTTAATGAATTATTGCTTATCAAAAAAAAAAAAAATAGCCTACGTGAGTTAGTCAACCTATTGAAGAATTTCATGTTCTAGTCCCCTTCCTTTAATTAACGAACTTTAAATAACTACCTCCAACTAATTTCTTCCATGATAACTATCCTCCCTATTTCAAATTTCCATCCTCACTTTGTACCTCATTTTCCATCAACCCTTCCACTTTGGAAGATGTTATACGGGAATGCCACGCCTTCTATAGAGGGGTTAGAGACTTTTCAGGTTCACTCCTAAGCGATTTAGAACAAATCTTATTGAGTAATTGTAATATAATTGGGCCAAGGTGAGAAGAGGCGGGTTTGGAGCCCACCCCAAACCTTGTTGGATTTATACTTTCGACCTCAATACCCATCCGCACCTTGACTTAGAGCCCACACCTTCTTCCTATTCTTCTTGTTTGAGGTATATGACGCAAGTTTCCTACTCTTTTTTTCTCTCTTTTTCCTCCTCATATGTAAAGAGGGTAGAGGAGAAAATGAGGCAACCAAGTTGATTATTTCATTATTTGTGTTCCATATTGTAGCACATGTTTATGTAAATGTGCAAACAAACTGCACAGCTTAAGACTTACTGTCGACTTGATTGACACACCCCAAATGCCACAATTGCATTTTTTACCTAATGTCCAGATAAACTGAATATACACTTCTTCACATGATGCGTTGCACATATAAAATTGTGATCCCTTGACTCAACTGAAAGCCTAAATAAGCACAAAAGATTTTTGACCGTACCCAGTGAACAATGCACAACTAAGGTTGACTGAAAAAACACAACTTCCTCCTGTGGATAAGTGAAAATGCAAGATAACAAACTCAAAAGAATGCGTAAAAGAACTGGTTAAGAAAACAATGCAATAACGGCAATTAAAGAAAAAACCAAGTGTTACTTTATATGATGCAGAAACAAAAGATGCACTTCATAAGGGATAGAAATGAACAAACCTGGATAAGAATGCCTCCAATCTTTGGTTGTGTTGTTTCCAGACGTCACCACCATGTTTTGACATAAACTCCAGATTCTCTAGCCTACAATATTAACCACTCAAATTATAAAGACAAAAAGATGTCAATACCAGATTTTGGGAGGGGAAAGGAGTGGAGTGAAAGAACAAAAAGACACAATCAAGGGACATACAAAAAGGAGGTGAAGAAATGAAGGGAGGAATAATTTATCACTGAATTTCCAATCATGAAATGACGACAATCCAAAGCATGCCCCTTTACACAAACTAGAATACCTTTTATAAATTTTTGTAACATTAATTCCAATCAAAGATACTAATTGCAAAATAGTCAAATCATACTCCTAAGAAAAATTTCAGAACGTTCAGGAAACTACTTCCTAGGTACAATTTTTTTCCCCCAAGTACTTCATGGGTAAAATTATATCCAAGAGTTCCTAAAAGAAGAAAAAAAAGGAACAAAATTTAGCTCAGTTGAAGGTCGTAAAAATATAACTGAAAACTTGGCTAGTTCCTACTCTTTCCATCTAGAAGTCCACTTAGGATTAACTAGGGCACTACATCAGGAATTTCACATGTTAAAAAAGTGCAAAACTGCTCACCAATTTCCTACTAAAAATGAACTCTTAGCATGTTCAGTTGTTAGTAGAAAGAAGTTATTTGGACAAATGAAATGCATATGTAAGAACAATGAAAAGAACCAAAACCCATGTACAATTCCTGTACTCATTTAGTTATTTATCGATAGAGCATGAGGATCTTCAGTTTATAACAGTACCATAAAACATCATCATCTCATCCATAAAACATAGAAAAAAAATAGAATAAACTTATAACATCAGTAAGATTTTCACAACCGAACAGCATTAACAACAGAAATGACGATTTCAAAGGCATCATATCGAATGACTTGTAAACTTGGAGCTATTTCACTGGTGATGTATAAAAAAAAAATTGATGAACCCATGTTGTATAAGATAATATCAATTCTCATTTCCAATATATGAACATGCTGCCACACCTATATGGCAAATTAATTATCTCGAAAAGGTAGAAGATAGCTATTTCACAAATAAGAGATAATTATATTTGATGATCCTATCATAAAAGATAATATAGATTCTCACTTTCCATATATAAACATGCTTTAATACTAATAAATCTTGAAAGTTATTAAACACTTTATATGAATAAATTCTCCATCCTTGTAATCTTTTTTTTCCATATAACTTCAAGAGCTACTACAAAAACAATCGAATGATATTCGAAAATCATGTTAATTAAATGCATATTTTTATCAAAACCGCTCCTATTGTCCAACCAAGTGAAATTTGTTCTAGAAAATCTAAACCATGCCAGAATCAACTAAGCAACAAATCGAACTTTACAAAATCACAAGTCATGTTACCTGATTACTTGATGCTGTAATAAGCGTTGAGCTTTTTGCAGCGCTTGCTTCCAAGCAGTTTCATCATTCCGCTTGTTTCCAGCTGGCGTTTCAAGTCCATATCGTGACATATCAAGTTGCATTGGAGGCTTCCCAGCTCTCACCCGCTCATACTCTCTAGCAAGCATTGGATGATTCTAAAAAATGAATGTAGTCATAAGATGTTAAAGCATGTTCTTCGTATCATATTTTGTTTACTACAATGATTAATCAACACCAGTTTTCATATGCATATAAATAAAACATCAAAAAGTTACCAAAAAAATCAGTAAACTCCAAAAAGCTTAAAAAAGCTCAACCGGTTTTGAAAGAGATTGAGGAGAGAACCTAGGAACTTAAAAAGAAATGACGAAGAAAAAAACTGCTACTTGAAGGAAGAAGAAGAAAATAGCTTAAAAATTCTTCCTTCTTTTGTGTGCATGTGTACAAAAAACTGTACACATGCACACAACGAAGGAGGAAGAAGTAACAAAAATCAAATGAAAAAAACACCAGATTTCCAAAAATAAAACTTTTCTAGTCATAATAACAATAATAATAATAATGACAGGACCATAAAGCACTTGAAACTTGAGAACCGATGTTTATAATCTTCTTTTCTATTTTTCTCCACAAAATTTTTAGTAGCAGCATTTTCTTTCATTGAAGGGGTTGAGCTTTCCATAATAATTTTTAAAATTTAAGTACCAAACTTTTATTTAATGGTACATTGGAGAAAGTAGGTATGGAAAGCGGAAAAAATTTGGATCGGTCACTTGAAGAAAATACTAAAGATTGGAGGAATAAAGTGTGAGCCTCTATAAAGAGGAGGCAACATTGTATGTAGAGCTAGTGACACCAAAAAGACTAGAATAATGCAAGAAAAGGAAAAGAAAAAAAAGGAAATGAAGGCATGAATAATGATGATGGTTGACAGACCAAATTGAGTCAACTTGATCACCATTAAAAAAAAACTCCGTTATGAGTACATTGATAGTGTTGGGGGCGTGAGTGAGGCAGCAATAAGAATCAATGAAATTTGAGTCATCAGGGTACTTTTTTGGGTGGGGGGTGTATGTGTTTGTGGACTAGACAATTTCGGTACAAGAGCGAAAGTGAAGTAAACCCAAATGCAGCAGCTGACTAACTTGATAGCAATAGAAATCTGAAAGTAAAGATTGTGGTAGAAAATCTATTACTGAGTCAACTTGATGTCTGGTAAATTCAATAACGAATCAATCAGTAGGGTATGAATGAACAGGAGGCACAAGATTTGCAACCTGTCAAAAATCAATGAGATTTCATAAACAAAATGATTTGGGTTTTATCAGGTCTTTTATTTAATCAAACCCAAAGGTTTCGATATATATGCTAAAATGGTATGTCTAGAGATAATAGGCAAGTCTTGTACTAGATATCCCTTGCATCTTTGTCAAGTCCTAGATTTCTTGGCCAATACGGCTTATGACACATGCTCCATTCTTCGTTTGACTCTTTTGTTGCTACGATCGAGGCTTTGAAAGGGTCGATAGAATTAGATAAACGCCATTGTAAGTTATCAAAAAAAAGAAAAGATAAACGCTATTGTAAGTTCTTACATACTAGATATGTTTCAAACTTCTTTCTAGTTGTAGCCTTTTTTCAAAGGAAGGCAATTTCTTCCTTTTTTAGTTATTCTTCCTTTAAATTTAAAAAAATGGTATGGATCCAAGCCAAACCCCACCCTGAATACAGTGTGATTTGCTTAAGAGTTGCAAAAAGAGAAAAAAGAAAAAGGTAAAGGATCCACAGAAAAAGAACAATACATTGCTGCCCAATTTTTATATAATATTAAGAGCAAATTCAATCATTCTAGCAATTAGAAGTATCTTTTTAGTTCTAACATAGGTTTTTATAAGCTTAATTCAACTCAATAGAACTTTGTACATTTAGGGTCAACAACATGAATCATGTTCGCCTTTCTACAAGGCCATGATTTTAGTTAAACCAAATGTTATCACATCTTTACTTGCTATCTCAACTATGTTAATTTTGTCCCTTCCCTTCTCGTTACATTACCTTTAATTGGGCCACTTAACTCTTTGTTGTTGGTGCAATTATTGATCTTGACATGTTCAAACCTTTTTGTCAATTTTCTCTATTTTTATGTCCTTGAGTGTGACTTCAACTATCTCATCAAATGTAAACCATTGCTAGAATTATCATTTCTTACCACACATCCATCTCAACATCTACATTTTGACCATGATCATCTTATGAACATATTGTCTCTTAATCACCCAATATTCTATCATCCAAAGTATGATTGGTCTAGTAAAATGAATTTAACTTTTACTTTAGCACAGCTGCCTCATGTTTCGATCAACTACTAGTAGAAAAATCTCAATCTGACTTCTATTTAATCCAATTGTTTGTTTTTAAAGTTGGCATTCATTAACATAAAATTATATGTAATTGTGAAGTTCAAGATAGCCTCTCCAGTGTCTTCCATATTTCCAAATCCGAAATCCACTAGGCACCATCTCATACCAATCACAACTGTTTCTTACATAAACATTAAAGTCTCATATGAATAATTTCTCTTTTTCTAGGTATTCCTTGAACTGATTTATCCATACATTTCCAAATTAGATTCAATGTACTTATCTCATCCAATTAAAGTGCTAATTACATTAACTACATTTTATTCCAATATGAGTTTTGTTTCTTTCTTTTTTTGATAAGTAAAATTTTATAAAGAGCGCTCAAAAGGAAAACACAGATCCTTAAACAAGGCCTCCTAAAGCTTTAGACTATCAGCAAAATCCACAAATTCCCCCACTGATTTACAATTGCGCCCATTAACTCAAAAAAATAAGGAACTCATAATGAAGTATTTGAGAGACCAAATAGTAGATTCTTCACCATCAAAAGATCTATTTCTCTCTCTCCACAAGCCCCACCACAAACAAAGGGGCGTGGCTCTCCACACATCCCTTGTCCCAACAGTCCACTATACACCCTTTCCCAGCATCAATCGCTCCAAAAGTAGATTCGGGCGTCACCCAAACCATGCCAAAATGCTGTCAAAAACGTAGACCATATATCTCTCGCCACAAGGCAATGGAGGAGATGGTTCACCGTCTCTTCTGCCCTCTTGCACATGCAACACCAATTTACAACAATTTGCTGTCTTCTTTTAAGGTTGTCCAATGTAAGTATCTTGCCAAAAACTACTGTCCAAGCGAAGGACTTGATATTTTTATTTCTACTATTCTTGTAATAATAACTTTTTCTTTCGAGTTCTTATAAATTAGTAACTCTGCAAACCCCACTCCATTTACGTTTATCTTTTCCATGTAATAAAGTTAATATCTAGTATTCTCAATTTTATTCTCTCCTATACTCACTTAATTTCTAATAGTTTCTACCAACTCCGTTCCATTAGTTGAGAGTTCAACACAACTTAATATAGCATTCCCCTATTAATATGGGATCGACTACATGAACCTTTTTTTTGCTATTCTGTTCTATCCAAGGATCCCTTTGTCAGTCAATGTTACTATATTCAAATGCTAATATAAGCCTACTGCCTACCATCTCACTAATTTCTTTACAAGTGCTCTAGAATAGAATGGAAACCTAACTTTTCAACTCATCCAAACGACAATGAGACCTTGCCCATTTTCAAAGCACCCAAGCAGTTTCGCTATGTGGTTGCTCAAAGTAAAACCTCTTATATTTCTCATTTATTCTTGTATTTATTTATGGAGCTTTGACAAGGGTTTTAGCCTGGGTGTTAACTACCTAGAGCAAACATTCTCTTTTTAGATTTGAGATTGGCTATGTAAGAACAAGACGCTAACCATGACATAGCTGAAGTTAAGCTATAATAACAAGTTTCAGTGTACGTCACATGCCCAATTCCAAATCCCGTTCTGCGAACCAAAAAAATAATTCATGTCCCAAGTAAGGTTGGACCACATACAATATAAGAAATGGTAGATATGCATATGCCTTTAATGTAAAGGAGTTGGTAAAACTGATATAAAGGTTGCAAAAAGTATTCTTATTGCTCACCCCAAGTAACGGTTGCTTTAACCTTCAAAAAAAAAAGTCACGGTTGCTTTCAAATCCGTGCACAATTTTTTTTGACAAGTTTCTCATTAGACATATTAGCATGTGGGTGACACTTTTTAGTGGCAAGTGGCTAACTAATGAGGCTTAAACCCATATTTGCCTATTTTTAAACCTCTCTGTCATTTTTTTTCAAAAGGTACCTACCACTTTTGCCTCATTTTTTGGTCCTACCAAATACTTTTTTAAAACATTGTTTTGGTGATTATTTGTTGCATTACAAGTTTTTAGATTGAACTATTTTTTGTGATTTTGCCTTTCTTTTTCTTGTTCATTATTCATCACACCATGGTTGTCAAAATCCCGATTCGAATAATCCTATGATTCTACAATCCAAAATCAACAAAATGATCCAAATCGCACCTAAATCTTTTCTGGAGTAGAATCCTAGTAGAATCAGTAAAATTCCATGTAGAATCGTAGAATCCTTCGATTCTACGCGATTCTACCGATTTCACACAATAAGCAATTTGGGCTAAAAACTTAAATAAGTTATTTGGGTTTTGTGTAATTACTTGAGCCACAACTTAAATAAGTTAGGAAACCCAACCATTTTGGGCCCAATTTACTTACAAAAGACAAAAAAAAACATTTTAAAACTAAAGTTACCAAAGTACTAAAAATAAAATTCTAGAGCTCGAAGCTTCTTCTCTTCTTCACTCTCCTTTTGTCTTCTACGGCTCTACCAAACTCCAACAGTCAATTAGAGCGACCTCGTCAAGTCTCTCCGACTAGCTCCAGCCACCAGCATTTCTGGCAAGCTCCTCTTCTAAGTCAAAGATACACATCTTCTCTATACTCTATCCATTACACTCTGTTTTCTCCTCTCTCTCTTCTTAAACAATAACCCAACACTCTATTATGTTATAAAAAGAAATAAGCAATGAAAAAAGTGTCACTCATTGTCTCAATGTGTATGGGTCGTGAATGGTGCAATGCAAGAAGTAAGAACAAAATCAATCAACGGCGTATTCCAATTTCTATAATATTTTTACAATATTTAATTTTCATTGATGCTTGTATATCCATTGCCTTAATTATTCTAAAAGAGTACAAATTTTTAGTGTTGTTTATTTTTCATCCGAATAGTTGATTATTGTCTGCGAAGTTCAGCTCTGACAATGAAACATGTATTGCTCTAAACAAATAAGTCGCACATTAATATTAATGATACATATTTACTGAATTCCGAAACTTAATCACAAATTTAGTGCTTCAAGAGCAGTATATCTTTCAAATATTATAACAAAATAATAATGAGATACAAAGATGGATCCTTACATGTTTGAGATATGTAACTAAAAAAATAAAAATAAAAATTGAACCGAAAAAAGATGGCTATTCAAAAAGGTCAGTCTTAGATGTCTAAATATATTTATATTTTCTAGATTGACTCAATATTTAAGTGTTAGTTACAAGGAATGGTTACGGAGAAAATTTAAGCTACATTCTCTTAGATATATGTTTGAATTTATGCCTAACTATGTTTTGAGTGGTATTTTGATATATTTTTGTGTTTTGTGCTTATTGTTTCTATATTTTAGAAGTATTATTGTTTAAAAAGTTAGTTTGAATTATTTTTCTACTAGTTTTGTAGAATCTTACGATTCACGATCCGATTTACGATTTTGATTCTACCGAACTCCCATCGATCCTACGTAGAATGACGATCCTAACAACCTTGCATCACACAATTTTAAATCATGTCTAGTGTTCGTATGCATTCTAGTGTTTTTTGTTACATCACCAAGTTTTTTAATTATGTTGAGCCATTCTAGTGTTCCTATGCCCAATCGTCATATAGCTTTATCAATTTCAACATATCAACCATTTCTCTTTCTTGGATTAAACCAAGGGGAAACATTATCCATAACTTGTAATGTGGTAACCTCAATTTCAACAAGAAATTGGGAAGTTTAAGGATTCTAGGTGTTCTAGTATGGGTTCGTACTTACCCACACACGTGTGTGCTAACGTGTAATGTGTAGGTATGTTTACATACATATATGCATATGTATATGTACACGTTTGGATCCATGTATATACACTCTTTTATTTTATGAGTAAGATTGTATTAGAAGGCGTTCAAAAGGGAAACGCATCCCAAAGAACTACAAAAGGACCAGATGGGGCCCCTAACCACTCAAACTATCCAGAAAATCAACTCTCTCTCCCATGGCAAATATACAGAGCTTTATCAAAAGTAAATATCTGTCTCCTCAACTAATTACACTATGTCTTCTTTCGGTAACAGTTGCCTTCGGACAATGCGTTTTGATTCATGTATGAATTCTCTAATGGCTAAAAATATCAGTGATGCAACAAAAAACAGAAGCATAGAAAGAACGAATAAGGTTCAAAACAAACAATATCAAAACCTCAAAAATCCACACTAAACCATTTATAAAACCCTAAAAGAAAAAGAGAACTGTTTAGAAAAAAGAGAGAATGAGAAGAGAGATAGAACCTCGAATTTTAACTTGGGAAGAGGAGGTAGGTCTTCGAGGAAATCAGAGGGCTTTTTGGAGCTCCTTCGTATCTCTTCTTCGACCAAGCGGTCAACCTCTTCTTTCACTTTGGGGTCACCATAGTCATCGTCGATGTAAGGCAATGCATCGATGATTTCAGCACTGGTGGACCACGCCGGCTGTGTAGAAGGAGGAGCTTCGAGCATTAAGATCTCTCCGCTGTTCGCCATCGCCATTGTTGCATACCCAAACCTCACACTCTAGCCTTGTCCCGTATCTGTGTGTATATGTTAACAGAGTAGATACGAGACTCCATAGGGCTTGGGGCTAGCTGGGCGGGCCTAACCGAACTCAACTTTAGCCCAATATGTTATTTTTTTTTTGGCGGGCCTAACAGAACTCAACTTCAGCCCAGTTTTTTTTATTTTATTATTATTATTATTATTATTTTATAATTGTTGAAATTTTTAAATAAAACTAATTTTAATGGAAATTAGACTTCAAAAGATTCAATTTGAATACAAATTTGACCTAATTTGAATTTAAAACAAATAAGTTATGATGACAATACTTTAAATCGATTGAAACTAAGGGTGTAGTCAATTAGAATTTTAAAGGATTTTGAAAGACATTTTTAAGTGACAAATTTATGTCAATTCATGATTTTTTATAAACTTCTATTATAGACTTTTATTGATTTGTATTAGAGACTTTGATGAATTTTTTTAAACTTGTATTGATTTCTTCAACATATTTTTTTTATTTGTATACTTGAATTCTATTTTTGCGTACAAGTAAACCAATGACTAAAAATGAATAATCTATCATCTAATAAATTGTCTAAAAATTATTGTGGAGTGCAAATATCTCAGGATAATAAAGTAAAAGTAACTTACTTGATGAACACAAATTGCAGAAAAGAGCAGGAATAATAAAATAATTTACTTGATGAACATAAATTGCATATCAACTCTTTCTCATATTTCAATCGCAGTTTAAGAGAAAAAAAAGTACAGACTTACTTATAGGGTTTAGGTTTTATCAATAGATAGATAATTGGAGAACCTTGAACTTATGTTATATTAGATTATTAATTGGATTTCATGATCAATCCCTGTGACTCAGGGGATTGATTTCTAACAAAGAGTATAGATGAATTAATCCCTTCCATAGTGCGAGAAATTGGTCAACTTGTCTGAAAACTTGAATTTTACGAGGTTTCTTAACTAATAGAAAGAGAGAGAATCTAAGAAGAGAAGAGAGAGAAAAAAAAAAAAGTGTAGCTTGAGATAGAGAAATATTGTTCGTAGTTTGCAGAAAAAAAAAAAAAAAAAAAAGTCTACCAAAATTTATGGTGGAAATATTGGATTTGTTATAGGCTTCGGTATTTATACATTTCACAATCAAATTTATCCCTTAATAAAATTCTTCAAAATCTATGATTTTTTTAATACACTTAAACTTTTGTAAATGTTTTTAAAATTCTAACTAAATACAGTAAGATTTGTATGAAATCTTTAAAGGTTTATAAAAGTCTGAATTGAATACACTCATACTTTTAAAATTCTAACCGGATGTACCTCCTAAAATTCAATCAACTAGCTTGTCAAAAACCAGTCTACCCGTAATAACTTAGTCGATTAATATCTCAAATATCAGTTATGGTTATTTTAGTTAATTTATATTCCAAATTCAGTCCAACGTTTTGATATGCTGTGTTCAATCCCCTGTTTCTTTCAAACTACAAGCCCAATTGGCCTAAAATTTCACAGGAATAATCTATAGTAACAATTTTCAAACCTAATTGGAATCATTCGAAAATTATATTTAGAACTTAAATTATTGTCGAGTAAAGGAATGACGGTGAAATTCTGTGTACTTGAAGTAAAACTTGATTTTTTATATTTTTTTTCCAAGGATAAAATTTCATTAATTAAACTGACAAATTAAAATGAGTCACAACAATATTTTCCATTTCAATGGGAAAAACAGAATCCCAATTGTCATAAACCTTGATATGCAAAGCATACGGCACATTATTGTCTTCTCTACTCACCCAACAAAGATTGAGATTAGGATGCAATTGTAAGAGAGAACAAATATCCCCTTGAAAAACTGCAATGGAGCTTTGGTTGATAGTAGACTTTGATATAGTCCAACAATCACCTTCCACATCTGCTTCAAGAAAACCCCACTGAACAACCCACTTAATGGCTTGTTTGGTTGCAAGTGCTTCAGCCATAAACGCAGAATCAACAAGACTCAAATAACCAATTAACCACTGACACTTTATTTTCCATAACCACAAGCTTAAATTCCTCCTATTGATTCAACGAGATAGAGCAAACTTTTTGTTCAGTTGAACTTTTTCCCTCAAACAACATTCATCAGATTTAGACTACAAAATCATCAAAGACTTAACCAATTATTCCACGAAAGATGAGTAAAACTACAAAACTCCAATCTCATTGGACTTGGTCTCCAAACCTTTGTAGCTACTGGCGATTCCAAAAGAACATGATCAATGGACTCCGCAGCTAATCCACATCTCTCACATATTCTTTCCTCCATGATTCCTCTTTTTTTTTTTTAATTCATCGTTGGAGTAAAACTTGAATAACTCATTCAATTTAAGTCCAATTTAGACTCATGATATATCAAATGAAAACTTAGACAAATGTCTTCCCAACTGTACAAGTCTCATATATTAATTCAAAAGATTAAAGAGTTATGAGCAGGGGCGGAACTATTGTTGTGCTATAGCCCAGGTCCAAAAAAAAAAAAAAAAATTACTACTACTATGTTTATTAGTTCACAGCCTACTAGCTCAGTCCACTACTGTGTTCTGTATTTTCCGTCAGTAACTTTAAGGCCCGTTCACTAACATAAAATATTTTTTTGTTTTATCTTCCTATCTCCTAAAAGGTAAAAACTGAATCAAAAATTATGTTTAATAAAATGTTTATGTTATCTATAATGAAAAATGTTTGTTCAGTCTTCACTATAACGCAAATCCCGCCCAAAATAATTTTGGACTCTAAAACTTAAACTTAATCCCAATCTCGTGGTCCCAACTCCAAAATACTTTACCCATGCTAGTCAAATTTTCAAGGCAATACTCGGATTAGGCCTACCCAAGTCCCACCCCTAGCCTTTACCTTGGTGTACTAAGCGCACATTTTATTTAATTTTCACTAGAATTCCATATTTACTTGAATATGATTTTTCAACTTGTGTTTGGATGGATTTACTGGTGGTGAATAATTTAAGCTTCTTTTCATTATCTTGAGATAACCCTCGTTATTTCTCGACCAACCGTAATTTTCCAATTTTTTTTAGTACATGTAGACTCTAAGATAGCTGTTCTATGTTTTGATTAGTGAATATTTTATTAATTTATCTTGTGGCTTTTCCCTCTAAACTAGAGAGTTTTCCATGTTACTCTTTAGTATTTCTAATCTCTTTATTTTTTTCCAAATATTATTTATATAGTTGGTAGGTTTGATTGTCCAAGACTCCGAGTTACTAGCTCAAATATTGGTCCTAGTTGTTGTTATTTTTATTATTATCTTTATTTTATTAGAGGTTTAAGTTACACTCCTTTCTAACAATTTAAATTTTTAGAGTCGATGGTGTTTAACATAATATTAAAATTTGTTGAGTCGAAGATTCTTTTTAGAATAGATGGTGGTAAACATTTTTAATTCGCATGCATTTAATTATGTTGCAACCATGCATTTGATAGTATTTCTAATCACATGTATTGTTTAATTCAATTGAAATTAATCAGCAAATCAATATTAATATCAATATCAATTCGACACTATTTTTTCTTGTGATTTTGTATGAGTTAAGGTTGGGTGACAGAGAAGCTGCCAAATAAACTTATGCCATTATATTATGGGATTTGAAAATAAAAAATGAAGGATATCGTTTGTTCTAAAGATTGTATCATCCTAGTACTAATGGTAACCAAGCCAAGGCGGCTAAGAAGGGTGCTATAAAGATTGGTAAACGATATATATATATATATATATATATATATATATATATATATAGACACACACACGCACACGTGCCTATATAGATATATTGCCAACATGGCATTTTGTCCTTGTATATTCTTATAAAAATGCATTAGGATGTTTGTTAAGGTATCAATGTCTTCCATTTTCTACTCATCCGACAATGGGCTTTTCTGTAGAATTGTGGCATGTCTCCATATTTTTGGTCAATCACCATCATGCCACATGGTGATGTCTATATAAAGATCAGACCAAGTATATAATGATGCTTAATTAACAGCTCAACATTAAGTGTCAAAAAACAACATGCATGTTTGAACAAGATTTGGTCACTTGATTAACTAACATGTTCTGAATACGCACTCAAAAGATTCTCCACCGTTCAAAGGAAAATCAAAAGGAAGTAATTAAACAAGTAATATAAGTATTCAATAATAAATATGATCGCATCAAAGATATATTCTTTGACCATCATCATCCCCACAAATTCTAAAATCACAGTGATCATATATATATATATATATAGAGAGAGAGAGAGAGCAAAGTTCTTACAATTAAGTGTGGTATTAAATTATGTGGATAGACATGCCATTTGGGCATTGCCAATGTTAATTAATTAAAGATAATACTCCTCATGCATAATCTTGAAATTAACCTTAAAAATGTTAAAGACAAGACACCTATGTTTCCCTCCAAACCATGCGGGAATTGTGGGACTGATACTGACTTTGCATGGCCATAAAAGAGTTCCTCAGTCTGGCTTCTCATCTCACCATATCATAACTACTCTCTCTCTAGTGCATGGGTTAGAGAGAGGTAGGAGGCTCTTCAGTCTAACCAAGATAGTTCTGGGACTGATCTCTGCTGCTGACTCGTTGGTTCATGAACATATATTTATATATATATATCAAACTGGTGGGCATGAATATGTTTTTGATCCAACGAAGCAGGAGCCGAGTTTGGTTATGGCTGTCTCGTCTTGGACTGAAGGGTTCCCTTCTCTCTCTCTCTCTCTCTCTTTATATATATATATAAACATGCGAGTCTTTGTGTTTTTTGTGCTGATATATTCTCCGAATGATATATATATATATATAAACATGCGAGTCTTTGTGTTTTTTGTGCTGATATATTCTCCGAAACATGCGAGTTCACTGGTGGCTATGTTGTTCAGTTTTAAGCTATTGATGTTAGAAAGAAGGTCCTACTCATTCTCTTTATCGTTGTATAGATACTGTCCAAAAGTGCTCACTTTTATAGGATCACACTTTATATGATCAGAACTGCTTTGCACACTTTTATAGGATCACACGTTATATGATCAGAACCCACCCACATAATGTATGATGTTCCAGCATGCATAAAGTAGAAGTATGAAACCTAGAAACAGAATCTTCAACTCCCTAAGAAATCAAGGTACAATATAAAAACAACATTTTATCCATTCAAGGCAGTATTTGCCAGTTCTACTTCAGAAAATATTGAATAATCAATACCTCCAACAAATGAAACCAAAAAAGTTTAAATCTCTAGTCTGATGCTTAATTGTACAAGGGAATCTTTTTTTTATGAAGCAAAAAATACTAAGTGAACCCTCAGGATAAGGCTTTAATTTATTACACACCCAAAGATATTCAGGAAGACTCGGCAAACTAATAATACAATGAACAACAACGGGAAGTGAAAATTTTACAAATTCACTCGACCATCTTCATCTTTCTTATTCTTTTCGAATTTGTTGAAAACCGGTGAACCCAAACCTAGCTCAACAGGTTTGAAGCTTATAATGTCTGTGGAATTACAATCTATTCACTATTCTAAAAGGTTGGCATGTTTGCATAAAGAAGAGCGAAGAATAGCTGAACTTCTGGTATGGTTTGGATGATTTGAATAAACCTGTTCTTGCTTGGTTCTTCAAGCAGTAGTGGATCCATCTGTGCGATTCGCGGCAGAAGTTTGGCTAGAGGCATCCCTGACAACAAATTGGCTTCTCCACAAACAACCTTTATATCTTCCATCAGTGCATCCACTACTCTTTTTAACGATATGTCAACAATATTTCCGAATTCAGCACTGCAAGCACAAAAAAAGAAGTTACTGGAAAAAAGATTGAACAAATTGGATTTTGGTTGGCTGATGTTTAGATTTCAGTCCCACCTGTCCAAAAACAAAATACTGTGATTTTTGGGTATTCCGAAGTACTTCAAGGAAGAATGCCATCAAATGGAACTCCTACAAGTAATTTTTAGTTAGCTTAAAAGTAAATCTATTATATTGGTTTTTTTATGGTATCACTTCTCTCAGTTTGTAACTGTAAACAAAGTTTTAGAAAATCTAAACAGCGGGAAGTTGTAGTATATACTGGAAACTTGGAAAGTATCCACCCTGAAATTGAAAATTTGATATACGCTAGAGGTTATTATAATGCATTCTTCATTGAGTAGTTTCCAAACACACTTAAACAGTGCTGATTAACAGGTTCAGCTCTCTTCAGAATCCATGCAAGAACACCAGTCCAGCGAGAGGCTGTAGTAAATCACTTGAAACAAATCAAATTATCTCACATGGTGTTTCTTCTCTGGATTATGAGTGGCTGTTAGCCAATGTATTACAACCCATGGTTGAAATTTGCACCCACAATGGATTCGTGCAATTAATTGCTACATTTAGTTTAGTATTTCAAAATTGTTGAAATCTAGAAGAGCGCAACAGTACCTTGATAACACTGCACGTGTCTCGACCATAAGTTGATCAAATTTGGTGACATCAGAAGGATCTGTGTTATCACTGCTGGAGGATGTAATAAATTTGTAGAATCTAGCATCCTCGGGCATTAAATAGTTCAACCAGTGATGAGGGCTCCCCATGCTCATGAAACTGTCCAGTATCTGCACAACGGTTGCGTGAAGTACAGTGGTGTTGAAGATATCCATCAACTGCTTTCTGCACATAAGAAACATAAATAGTTTTGAAGGACCTGAGATAGGTAGATTTAAATTACAATAACCACCACCAAGCCTTTTCCCCCAACTACTTGGGGTTGGGCACATGAATCCTGTGTTTCCATTCCATTCTATCTAAGACCATATCCTCAGTCAAACCGCATGCCATCATATCCTTCCTTACTAACTCTAGAATTACTCTCAATGTAGACTATTTCACTCTTCCAAACTGGCGCACTTAAAGGTCTTCTTTGCACATGTCCAAACCATCTTAACCAATTTTCTCACATTTTATCTCCAATAGATAGGATGATTTAAATTATTCCATGCAAATTCAAAACTTAGTTATAGATAAAAAAAGAAAAAAAGAAAGAAAGAAAGAACTCTATAAATTAATCCAAACAGACTCTGTGAAGAAAAAGAAGAGAAATTATCACCCAGCTATAGCGCTTTGCTTGGATATCTCTAACTCATCCGTAAGAACTTATTTTGGAGCTTCTTGATCAAATTTAGAGAGCTTTCCTTGAGGGTGTTTTAAAGTGCCATCAACCACGGGATAATAATTGTCAACAAGCCACGCCTTGTTAGACTTTTGGGAAGAAAGGAATATCAGGTTCTTTTGCTATATGGTAGAAATCTACATTGTAGGTCTCAAAGGAGTTGATCACTTTAAGAGGTTTTAGTTTGGAAAATTCGCAAGTTTTAAAAACAATGGATACAACACAACATATTGCGTTCCTTCTTTTTCTTCCTCCTTCCCACAATTTTTTGGTCTGTCTTTTCCCTACAGGGTCAGGGAAAGAGGGAAACAGGATTCCCTTGTATCCGAGTCTTGATCCTCTATATAAATAGAGAAATAATTCAGATAGGTCCCTTCTGATGGTTGTTAAGGTACCAAACACACATATGCTAAATTCAAGGTAGTAAAGGAAGTCTCACTCTTTGAGAATTTCGGTTGCTGCTGCCCGCATATTAGAAATCAAGGTGGGCATGCCATAATTACAGAGAAAATCGGAACTTGCCAGAAACTGTTGCTGGTCATTCATATCAATTAAATCAGCCTCCTCCTGTAGAAAAAGACATGGATCAAAATTTTGTTTTGTTTCCATTAAAGCAGCTAAAATGTTTCTATTTCCCAGTGAACCAAAAAGAGAGATGGGTATCAAAACCTGAAACGAACCTGTTTCTATCAGAACATACAAAAAATGCTTTGAAACTCTCCGAAACAGACAAAAATACTGAAACGATCAAAATATTTTGCCTATGTCAAGAGCAATCTCAAAAACTCATAAAAAACAGTGTCCATTATTTTTTTGGGAAGGGGGGAGGGGTTGAAGAAATGAAACCCAAAAATGTGACAAAATATCTCTGATTTTTTTGAGAATTAGTAGATAAAGAGAAGACCTAGAACAATGGGAGGAAAAGAGGCGGCAAGAGAAGAGTTTATTATAATACGCAGTTCGTAATATAATATCCTAGTTTGCTAAGTTTCTTTTTTCGTCTTGTTTTTTTTCTTTCTAAATCTTGCTAATTTTCTTAGTTAAGTTGTAATTTTACTTGTGTCAAAATGTTTGAGTTCATATAAGTTACATTTCACACCTATTATGTCATAATGTTTGGAATCTGTTGTACTTGTCTATACTAGCTAGCATAGCTTGTCTTACATTATTTTGATACACTCACACTCACCTTTCCTCTTCAATTCCACGCAAGTATCCTCTTGGATGTGAACGCTTGAAACGTATTCAATTAATCAATTATTTGGCTTATCTTCACTCACCAATAGATTTCACTTGATGTTTCCAAGCATTTCCTTTCACCTGTCAAATTGTTTAGCCATTCCCTTGCATATTCAACACTATAGTGTAAATTCAAGCTGATAGATCAAGGCTCGACTGAGCCTGAGCCAAACCTCCCAGGGCCAGACCTATGCCTCCCCCTTGAGGCCCAGCTCAGCCCAAAATGGGCCCAACTTTGAGCCTCCAGACTAAGCTTTGAGCCAGCACCTTTTATTTTTTTGGTCTGACAGTCTCTTATCTTCATGGAAAACATTTCAGTGGTGAATTGAGTTGCTCCTCAAGATCAATCTTTTTTCTTTATTTTTCTTCTTCCCAATAGGTACTCCTCCAGATCAATTTAATGCTTGGGCATAGTTGTTAAAGGCTCAAGGCGCTATGGCCTCCTAGAGCCTGAGGCGAGGCGCGGGCCTGACTGAAGCGAGGCGCAAATTGAAAATAAAATAAAATTTGTAGCCAATAATACAAAGCTAGCAACAACAGTTACTCAACAGTCTCAAACTACTGTTTAGTCAAAAGAATGAGAACATCAAACCACAAAATAAGAATACGTAATATTCCAATTTCAGGATTTTCAGTGTGTTTTGTGATCATATGCTTTAGCAACTCTTATACACATTAGAGAAATAAACTTCAAAACATAAACAAATTAAGAGTTCATAAAAATATTTTAAAAAATAAAAAAAAAAAAAGAGAGAAAAGAACAGAAAGATCATAAAAAGAAAAAAAAAAGTGAACAAAGAATAAAAAAACAGAGCAATAAGGATGAAAAAAAAGAAACACAAAATAGAGAAGAAGAAGAAGTTGCAGGAGAACTCGTCCCACTGTGTAACTTCTAAAAAGCCATAAATCGGCTAATTGTATCGAATGTATCGATCGACCATTTTTATTTATTTTACCGTTAGGGATTGTATTATATGGTTAGAGTCCACCGTAACACAAAAATACATTACATGCTAACAAGTAGGGGAAAAAAATGAGTGTTTTATGTTAGGCGCGCCTGAGGCGCGACTTGTGCCTGGGGCCTCAGATGCAAAGGCACGCGCCTGATTGAAGAGGCCTGGCCTGACCTTGGTCTAGGCGCAACTACTGAGCCTTGAGCCTGAGGCGCGCCTGACAACTATGTGCTTGGGATCTTTTCAATGCCTAGGAAAAGGAGATAAAGCTATAATTCTCTGTTCAGATGCATTGGCCATCATTTGGAATATTGGCATTAAAAAGAATGTGAGAGTTTTTGACATGCAAAGTAGGAAAGAAGATCTCAGGGTGCCCCCCTTTTTACCCCACCTTCTGGGCCTTCGTTTGTTGGTTTTCAAAGGGATGCCCTAGAGCTTAATTTGTATACGATTGGAAAGTTGTTAGTTCTTCTAGAGGGCTTGGTTAAACAATTCAAGGTGATTGGAATCCTCCTCCAAATGCCAGGAACTTCTTCCCTCCAGGCAATGTGGGACGCCACAACCACCCTCTCTTGGGACCTAGCGTCCTTGGTGGCCTAACCCTCATGGGATTGTGCACACTCCCCCCATTTCATGTGGGATGTCACAATTTTACTCAGAATGGAACGAAATGATCTTGTTTTGTTTCTTGGTTGAAAAGAGATGTCTTGAGCAATCGGAGAAGCACTTTGATAAACAAATTTGATCTTGACCGACTCAATTAAGGTATTAGTGTTTGTTCTATTAGACAGCTTAGTCTCTCTTCTTGCTGGAGCATCAACAGATCTTCTTTGATATGTCCATACCACCTAAGTCTATTTTATCTTTTTTTAATCACTAATAGGCGCCACTCCTAATAGTTGGCCTAATAATTGTTCGTACCCTATTTCTTCTAATCACCACTATCATCTACCTTAACATCTTATTTCCACTAAATGAATTCGTTGCTCGTCTCTTTTTTAAAGCCCAACACACTGAACCATATAAAATAGTTGGCTTAATAACTGTTTGACAAAAAAAATTCTTTTAATTTATTTGTTAATTCATTTATCGCATAAAATTCCACTAGTCTATCTCCATTCCATCCAACATGCTCCAATTCTACTAATTATATCATCATCCTTTTGTATTATTGCCCCAAAGTATCAAAATGGTCACTTTGGATAATCTTTTGGTTTTGAAGTGTGATCATTATATTATCAATATCCGACTCTTTACTAAATTTACATTCCATATATTTAGTTTTAATCCTAATTTTAAAACTTTTTGATTCTAACGCGTTCTTCCACCTTCCTAATTTTATTGCTAAATTTTCTTTAGTAGTATCCAATAGCACTACGCTATCAGCAAACGACATGCACCATGAAATGTCTCACGTATGTCTTGTGATTTCATTTAATATTATTGCAAACGATTATGAACTTTGTGCAGACATTTGGTGTAATCCTACGTTTATGAAAAAATACTAGTCTCGGCTGCTGTAGTGCGAACTCTAATTTTATTTACATACATATCTTGAATAATCTTTATCATTTCTATATGAATTTGTTTTCTTTTTAAAGCCTACCAAATTATCTCTCTCAACACCCTATCATATGATTTTTCTAAGTCTATAAAGACCATATCTAGATGTTTTTGCTTACCCTACACTCTTCAACTATCTTATTAATTAAATAGCCAATATTGTGGACCTGCCTGAAATAAATCAAATTGGGTATCAGACATCATGAATTCCTTCCTTAATCTTTGCTCTATCTCCCTGGCATAAATTCATAGTTTCATCTTTATCAAAATCAAATTCAGATATAATATGTTAAACGTTCTCAAATCTTTCTGTAAGCACCAATGACCTTTTCTTTAAACGAATTGGTGCAGGGATGCATCTAATGAAATTCTAGCAGACGGTTAATTGGATTTTCAGATTGATGAATGAGCAAAGTGACCCAACACTTTGGAGAAGAGGGCATTTTTTCACCCTCCTTAAGGGGGGTTCCGGGTTGAGGGTCATTTCCTTGTTTGTGTCCTTTCCGCCAATTGTTCCCTCCCTGCTGTTTTTTTCCTTCGAATACTCAGGCTAGGTAGGATTTCTCATCTTCCTAACCTTAACATCATATCAATATCCTCTTCAATACTTTCTTTGGTTAGCTATCAAAAACATTCTTTGAAGAAAAAAAGTACAGAAGACACAAAGAAAGGTCAATGTTGCCTCTATAAAAATAAAGAAAGAAGAAGGAATCCTCAACATTCTCCCATCACTAAGACCGAAAGAGAGATCTTTCACAAAATTTAACTTAAAACAAAGGACCTACCCTTTCCAAATACAACATGATAAAAGGAGGCAAATCTTCTTAACAAGGAGAAGCTATTAAAAACTTCTACCACAAATGGCCTTAATAATTGAACTCCACAACACTTACATTTACCCCAAACAAAGAAAATAGTAAAAGGCATTCATAGAACGGTTATGACAAACGAATACCAAATAAATTAAAAGAAAATTTCTATAGAATGGTTATTAGGCCAGCAATATTGTATGGAGCTGAGTGTTGGGCATTGAAAAAGACACACAAATACAACACATTCATGTAGCGGAAATGAGGATGCTACGTTGGATGATAGGAATCACTAAAAGAGATAAGATTAATAATGAATGTGTGAGACGAACATTACTTATAGCACCTATAAATGATAAAATTAGGGAAAGTAGACTTAGGTGATATGGTCATATTCAACGTAGACCCGATGATGCACCTATTAAAAGAGGAAGAGTTGTTTATTTATAAGGTAAGCGACAAAGAAGCCGACCAAAGCTTATGTGGGATGAAGTAATTAAAACGATTAAAAAACTTAAATTTAAGAGAAGACATGGTGCATAATAGGAAAGAATGGAAAAAGAGAATACATGTGGCCGACCCCATTCTTGTGGGATATAGGCAAGGATGATGATGATGAAAGAAAAGAGTAAAAGGCATTATTCATAAGCATGGATGGTAACAAAAAGTTGACCAACTCTACATTAGTGTTGCACATTGATTTATTATCTAAAGATTCCTACTAATCAAGTCATAAACTGTCAAAGACAGTACCTTTCACAAGATCTTCTATCCCTTCCAAATTCCTTCCCAAACTCCTACTCTAAGAGAAGCTTTCACCCAAACTGAAGACCAATGGCCACACAAAGTCTAACTTTCACCGGGTATTCCTGATTTTTTACTTAAATCACCATAATCAGTATACCAAAAAGGCTTTACTAGGTAACTCAAAGTAAAAAATGCACACGAAATCCTTATTTCTTTACAAGGGTGCATCACCAGAGCCCTGGTCAAGACAATAGTAATTCTTACCCTGGAAATCCTAGAAAAGAGGTTCATGGAACCAACACAACTGGAATGAAAAAGATAACTATAAGATACCCTCGAAGACTAGGTAACATACTTCTGATAAGAGTTAATCAACCAACTCAAGAGGTATACATCATTTTCCACCCTGCTAATCTCCAATTTACCCTCTCTAAATAAGCATCTCACGCCATCTTAGCTTTAAGGGAAGAATTATACGGGAAGACAAGGTAAGAAGGAAGACTGACAAAGAAGCAGCCAAATCAGATATCGAATGCTTAATCAAAATATTTCCAGCCACATTAATTTTTGGGAAGAGTGCCATCAAAACTAGCACAGCATATCTCACAAACTTCGTAAGAGATTAAATAAGATCCAACAAGAAACCCGTCATCTCTGTATAAAAGAAGGTATTAAAAAATGCGAACTTGAACTTGAATAGAGAAGCAGTGAAAATCGGACTTCTTCCTGATGTATAATCACTTAATCAGTAATCCAAGCCCCATGTGATACCATAAAATGCAATATAATACCAGAGTTGTTTCAATCAAGTATACATATTTCTGTAATATTAGTGCAGTAAGATTCTGTAAAAAAAAAAATCACTTTCTCAATATTATTCTCTGTGCCAAGGTTTTATACCAGGGATCAACTATTTGTATTGGGCATTAGAAAGGGCAATACAATTCCAGACAGACTGAACTCTGGAATCATTCAAGGAAAGGCCAATTATTGCTTATTTATTCTCTTTAAGTATATTTGCAGTATGTTACTGGGCCCTGTTGCAATTTTTTATATACTATTAGGATACTGCAAGCTCTAATTAGTCTTCATTGGTAATCCTCAATGTCAGAAAAAGGTAAGAAAGTCAGTCCACTTCCTCCTTTCCACAGATCAACCTAGACTAAAACAGTTGAAAACAGTCTTCTAGAGAACACAATGGCCAAACTAAAGGTGAAAGTGAAGTACTTCAGTAAGCAATATTTCTAATATTAAGTTATAATAATTCAGGTCCTTAACAGGAAATCAGGATTAGAGTTTCTCTGTAACTTTATTCAGGTATAACTAAGAATTAAGCGAAAAGGATTTTGGGAATGGAGTTAAGGTTTATCAAAGATGATTAAAATGGCTGGTAAGTGGCTTAAAAAGAAAAATAGTCAGAAAGCAATTGAAAACGCTGAAAGAATGATGGACTTTTGCATGGATGAATTATAGAGGATGGTTGATTAAAAAACCAATGAAGCCATTAAGTCACGAAAGAAATTGGTAAGACAAAGGTGTCGGCAAGTTAAGAATGAAAAGAAAAAAAGATGAGAAGAGAAAGGAGAATATTGAAAGTTCAGGAGGACAAAAAGAATGAAAAACGTGACTGTACATAGAAGGGCAAGATCTCCGAAGTTCTCAGCATATTGTAGGGCTATAAGTTAGTTTCACTTACGTTGCATTACACACCAGGGCAGAGACTTCCAAGTTAAATAAACAACATAGAAACAACCTACTAATAGTTATCATTAATATCATTGCTTACTACCATCTTCTTTTGTATAAATTGTCAAAGAATTGATTTGGGAAAAAAACTATGAAAGAATACAATTCTAGGATATGTTCGAGTGTAATCATCGATATATCTCATCTTTTGACAGGAGTAAAAGTACATACTAGCAAAACTGATCTATCAATCAACTGACTAAGTTTTTATATGCAAATTCCACTTGGGCAGAGTTTAACAAGCTTATAGATTGACTGTACAATTTTGAAGAACTGCACTGTCAATCAACTAAATAAACTCCTATACACAAATTCCACGTGGGCAGAGTTTAACAGTCAAAAGTTCAAACTTACACCAAAGAATCTACAAAATTCTTGCATATTAGCAAACGAAAAAACTAAACTGAGAGACAAAGGGGAAGGAGAAACAGCCTGGCCTCAAGTTTGTTAAGTGCTCTATCCCAACAACTTAGATGCTACCTTGAAGAGTGGTAATCCCTAGGACACTCAAAAGCTCAGGAAAGGTTGAACCTTACTTGGTGAACAGACAATCTAGCAAACAAAGCTAAGAGCACACTTGAACACACCACGGCACATAGGTACCTTACAAAAGAAAAATAAGTTGAATATGAAGGACCGCTAAAATGGCAGCCATATTCAAGAATAAGACATTCAAATCCTAAGGTAAGAAAAGGTCATTGCTCAGTAGGTCAATCGTAGTCCCACCTATGTGAGGTGTTGGGAGGGAAGGACTATAGACATACCTAACCTTTTTACTTGTGTTACACGGATTCTCCTATCCCCCTCAACGTACTCATGTTGATAAGATACAACATGGGCATGGGTAAGATATACGTGTCCGAGACACAAACCCGAATTGTAAATTCCATCCTCTAATATATGTGATTATGATGGAAGGGAAAAAAAAGAGAAGAAGCTCAAACTTGATAATACAAAAGAGTTTCCTACTTATGAGATAGAGAGAAATTCCTTTCTTCACCGCACTCCATTCAACTTAAATCATTATTGACTGCATACTTAAGAAAAATAATATTACACTACTATATAACATCTAATGCATTTAAATATGCATGGCATGTTTACATACCCGCACACAACTTTTGGACACATTTTAAGCAAAGTCCCTTATCCTAACATTTGGGATTTAGGGAACTCCCACACTTAAACAAGCAACTGCATCTTATAAACATACCCAATCCCATAAAACGTAGATTTTTACAAACTTTTGCACAAAAAATAGCTGCTCTAAGGTACTGCCCCGAAAATGATGCTCTTTTTAATGGGCATGCCACCTCCCGACCAACTACAACCTTATAGCTGAGATTAATTCTCAGGTTGCTTCTACTTCCTCAGAAAACCAATACAGTACTGAAGACCTCTTAGACAAAACTCCATAATCAACTATAT
Organism: Cornus controversa; assembly: GCA_026545225.1. Lineage (NCBI taxonomy): Eukaryota > Viridiplantae > Streptophyta > Magnoliopsida > Cornales > Cornaceae > Cornus > Cornus controversa. Next base: position 103,880,875 of record CM048845.1, read on the forward strand.
TTCATACTTTTGTAGACTACTTTAACATATTTTAGGACATCAAAATACTTGATCATTCACTGTTTATTCCACACTGCTTAAAACTAAGTAACTAATTGTTGGAAGCCCTTTGACAACTGCAAGGATAAATTCTGGGAAACAATGAATGGCAACATTTAGCCAAGGATGCCTGCATTATATAAGTTTTGAGGAAATCTCAACCATCTATTAGCATAAAAAATAACTGCATTCAACTTCTTAGACTGAGAAATTTGCTACTGGGAATATAAATGAGTTTCAATGGAGTTGGACAATTTATTAACCAACACCTACAAGTGAAGGATGTAACTGACAGATAGAAAGGTAAAAAGCAGCATCTCTTACAAGTAAATGTGAGCTTCCGAGACCACGTGCAGTGTCAATATAAAGATGTCTCCCTAATATGTTGGCTTGAACTCTAATGTATAAGCTAAGAACTGTCATTGTCCAAAGTGACAACACCATTCTTGTGAAACCTGCACAGACCACAAAAGCCGCACACAAGGTAATCTAATTATGATATATTTATTGCAATAAGATTAGTGAAAATTCTAAGTGATGATATATTCATATTACAGGCACCGCAATCTAAGAAAAAGCAGAAGATTAACCATTTCATACTTAGAATTTTGAGTCTATCCCATAGCTCAAGTTTCTGCGAAGGATTCAGAGTGTTGGGCTGACCCTTCCCTTTCATTAGCTGCTCTGTCAGGTGCAGAAGGTCCAACTCTTCCACCACCCGACTACTCAAATAGAGCATTGCATGAGGTAATGTCGTTGTATCAGCAATTCTTTGAATGTTCTCGAAATGTGCTTGCATTCTATCAACAATCAAAACCCCCAAAAAAATTAGAACCCAAATAACATATAAGTCTGCAGAACAGAAGTCTTGACAACAGTAGGACATATGAGAATCTGGCTCTTTACTTAACTGGGTTTTAATGAGTTCATCATTTTCAAGCTCGCTGGCAAGTTCACTCTCCAGATCAGAGAGCCTACGTGTGTAAGTATCATAAAGCTTGTAGAAAAGATACCCACTTCCTAAAACTCCAACAGTAACATACACCTTCCTCCTATGCCTTCTCCAAAACTCCCTATTACACATAAATCCATCACAAACATTGAAGAACCAATCAAACAGTTGCACCTTACGAAATCCAACTATGAATTTGATCATATATGAATTACCCAGATGAAAAACTAGTAGTTGAACCCCAAAAACAGTATATTTCAAAATAACAAATTCATTACAAAGGAAATTACAAAAAGGGAAGGACCCCGATAAATAACAAAGGGTAATTGAGGCACAAAAGTTAGTTCTCACAATATACGGCCTTTCTGTGCTCCAAACCCTCCCAAAAAAACTCCAATTTCAACAAAATATTATAAAATTAAGCAGAAAAAGTACAGATAAGGGAAGTATCAGTTGGAAATGAAAGAGAGGTAAACCAACCACATTCAATCTCTCTTCGTTTGCCGGTCTTTATAGCTCCGTTTATCGCTTTCACACCGGCCTCAAAGGTGGCCGGAGCTTCTCTCTCTTTCTCCTATACTCTCTCTCTCTAGAACGAAGCGAAGTGGAGGGGAGGGTTCAAGCAATAGGAAGAAAACTATGGTCCCAGGGACTTCGAAAAACTCACCTCACCGTTACTAGTATATAATAGTATAAATGTGCGTGTTTGGCACCAAAGAAAGAGGAGAGAAATAGAAAAATAAAATGTTTTTTTTAATAATAATAAAAAAAAATCTCACACACAGATTTCTTTTAAATATTATATATGTAATTTTATTTTCATGCAATTTTAATGTTTTAAATAATTCATTTATTTTATCATATCCATGAATCAGTCAAACTTTATCTGAATTTATAATATAACAACAGTAATATTAACAACACATTATCAGCATTATAAATTTTATTTTAAAGTAAGAATACTGCTTTATTATTTTAATAAAATAATATTAAAAAATTAATAATTAAAAGTTGGGTTTTTTTTTTTTTTACAATTAAATCATATATTTGAATATTTAGTTTTATATACAACTTAAATTTGCTCGATAAATATTAGGGTTAAATTCACTGACTTTCCATGAGATTTGATTAAATTATAATCGGAGAGACCGTTTGACGTTTATTTTTTTCACCTTTCCTAAATCCATTTTTGGTCGGAGTAAATTTTAAATGTAAAAAGACAATTTTTTCCCTTACATTATAATATCAAATTATATTTCAAATATGATAAAATACGATGACCTTCCATAGGTTTATTGTAATCGCACTAACCTCCCTTGAAAAAAAAATTAAAATGATATTTTTGCCCACATTATACTTTCTTTCTCTGTTTGGTCTTCTTTTGTACACCTGCTACACTAGTAACAGTACCACCGTCACCACTCATGACCACCATTGATCTTCAATCTTGCTCCTAACATATATGATCAATCGCCAAAAATTATATCACACAAATTCTTTTCAAAGATTTTCGATCATGGTGCTATATATACAAACACATACATATGATCAAATATGTGGACCGAGTTGTTGAGTTTTGTCATAAGTCATGAGTACGAGTTGACGAAAACAATCAGGCTGGATAGTGTTGTGTGCGTGAAAGCGTACATATCATTTTAAAAATCATATTTTTGACCTTAAGGAATGTCATTGTATTTTACCCTATTTGAAATATAATGTAATATTATAATGCAGGGATAAATTTGACTTTTCACTTTTAAAATTTATTCTAGCCATTAGAAAATTTGATTTAAGAGAGGTGAAAAAAATAAATGTTAAACAATTTCTCCTAGTATAATTTGACCAAATTTTAGTAGAGGTGAGTGGCTTTAAACTTAATTATTATCATCCAATTCATCCTCAAACTTTGATTTTTACGAGATTCTTGTAGTTAATGACTTGCACTAAGCACTAGAATGATAATGAATGGAGTGTGTTATAGCTTGTCTGGTTCTGCCTAGGGATGGCAACGGAGCGAGTATGGCACGGGTTTGCCCAAACCTATTCCTGCCTTGCTGCCTTCAACACTATTCCCAAACTCGAGTTTGGAATGGGATGGAATTTCAAAACCCATCCCTGCCCCGTTGGGAGAAACCCCACCCCGTCCTCGCCCTGCTCCGCCCAGTTTAAAATTTCAAAAGGGGTAGGATGAGACGGAGCGAGGCGGAGCCCCTTCCCACAAAATTGTAACCACATCAAATATCAACAAAAATTAATTTTTTCAAAAGATATGAGCCAAGTGGGTAGTACCAAGTTTGATACTATTAAATTTAAAATAGTATAACCCTTGTACTAAGAAGTAAAATGACAAGATTCCACAATTAAATAGCCTATCACAGAAAATACATTTCACAACTAAATAACCTATTAACAAGTTTGATCCAACAATTAAAAAAGTCTTAAGACAACCAAAAGATAAAATGAAAACATAAGTCTTAATACAACCAAAAGTAAAATTATAATTTGTATATATATATATATATACACACATATAAATATATTTATAATAATAAAATATATAGGCGGGGTGGGCAGGCGAGGAAGGTTATTATAGAGTTTTGAACCCGTCCTGTACCCCGCAACGGGTTTTGATTTTCTTTTCCGAACCCGCCCCTACGGAAAAAAAATGGCTCCTATACCTGTCCTCTACGGGACAGGACAGGGCGAAAATCCGGTGGGGCGGACAAAATTGTCATCCCTAGTTCTGCCTTACAAATAATATATATTATCATTTTTTTGAGGAAATGACACATTTCAAAATTTTGGTTAAGTAATTCTTAAAAAACTGTTATATAAATAAAAGTTTAAAAAAAATGAATATGGGAAAATTTGAACCGTTAGATTTGTTTATCTTAAACATTTTTCAATAATTCTTAAAGTAGAAAATAGTTTTAAATTTTTTTAAAAAGTAAATTACTTTAACCTCATTTGAAGTTTTGCCTAATTATTCTTGGATTAAAGTTTTAAAAATATGGTGGTAAAATTAAATTGTCAAAACTATAATCGGTGGTGGCGGTGATGGTAGTGCTGGTATGACATTGAAGAAAAAATATGTATATAAAACATGTTAATCTCAATCAAAGGATTAGAAATTTAGGTTATTTTTACATAAAAACATTATAACATGATAGTATTTTTGTAATTGTATATTAGATGTGATTTTATTTAACGAATTGTTAGTTTGACAGGAGTGTTAGAGTAATTTTGCAAAAACTTTAATTTGAGAATAATTAAGCCAAACTTCAAAGGAGGTCAAACTAATTTATCCTTTTTTTAAAAGATCATTCTTCAAAATAAGTATTTTTTTAAATCAATTTATATAGAACAACTGTCAAATTTTATTTAATAGACAATTTCCTTTTTTAAGTTTGTTGATAATAGAAAATTATCTCGATATATATTTAAGTTATAGGATTCCAAATGGATTTAGGTTTAATTATTTAAGAAATGTAGCCTCATAAATTCATGAGGATATCAAATGAGTGGATTTGATAGTGTAAGGAGTAATTTAAAATTATGCCAGTTGAAATTCAAGTTGTACAATAATTGTAATAAAATATTTATTCAATACCTCTTATAAAATATTGAATTAAATTTTAGAATTCTACTAAATATATTATCAAATGTTATAATACATAATATTTACATATTATTAAAATATTTTTTATCATTATTTTCTTCTTCTTATTCCCTCTCTCTATTTTATTTCTCTTTATTGTTTTTTTCTTTAATAAAAAGTTAAATACTTACTTTTCTACTTTTTTTCTTATTTTATTTTTCTTCTTAGGCTTCTCCATTTTTTTTTGTAATTATTATTTGTTAATTTCTTTTTAAATTGATTTTTAAAAAATTATATTCTTTTCGAATTGAATATTCGATTAATAACAAATCGAATCTATATTTAATTATATATAATCCGTCAGATCATGTATAACTCTTATCAGATTCGGATCGAATCAAACCTGATGCAATCCAAATTTGATTCATTTACAAACTTACTCAATAAGCAATCTTTTATGTAAATTCAATTTTATGTGCATTGACTGTCCCAAAATGTTTATGATATGAGTTGATGGAATCAAGCTAGGTTTAATTCAAGTGAATCAATTAATCAAGTGATGAAATTGTCTCCGATAAGTGCAATATACATGATCGAACACTTGAGATGACACGCTAACACAATCTGAATACAATATAGAATAAATGAGTTTGGATTTGACTTAATTGTGTTTGAGTCATAATTAAACACGTTATGTTCATGTTTGATTTGTCAATTCGTTTATAACTCAATTAGACATGTTTAACTAAAGGGAAATGCTAAACGTCATGAAATTTTATCATGAATTATCTTCATGAATGACGTGGCAAGTGATAATACCATTGACATTCCGTGTATGGGGGGAATCCCACTAATACTAACTCACCATTTAATTGCCACATCATTCAATATAAAAATTCATGAAATATGTTCATGACGTGTAGCATTGCTCTTAACTAAATGTGTTGTGTTCGTATTATAAATCGCCTGTTTTAATCAAATATGATAGATAAACATGTCTTATTTTACTTAAACGTGTCATGTCACGTCTTAGCCTATTTATTAAATGACAAATTACTAATAAGTTTTATTTTTAAACTCTAAAAACAAATAAGTAATATAAAATTTTCATAAGGACAAAAAAGTTATACTTTTAAACTTTAAAGACAAATAGTCCTATTAAATTTTCACAAAAACAAATAAATCTTAAAAAAAAAAAAAAGTTCATTGGACAATGAAGTCCTACTTTTCATAAAAAATTTCAACAAAATTTATAGCTCGTATAATTCCTCTTTTACCCTTTTCATATATCACGTATGTTGCCTAACTAATTTTTTTCAAACTATCTTGCTAAAACCTTTATTGAAAATAAAAACTATCTTGCTAAAACCTTTATTGAAAATAAATAATTTAAGAAAAAGGTTTTATTTCAAATTAACATTATATTAGATTTATTAAGATAATTTGATTATATTTTTAGATAATATTGTCTTTAATTCATAGAGATTTATTTTTTATTATTGAGTTTTTTAAGCAATATTAAATAGAAAATTCAAAAACAATAGAAAATTCATTTATTATTCATAAATGTAATGAATGAAAAGTATTTTATTGTATTTTAACATGTTGTGAGTATTTACGGAAAGTGAATTTTATATAATTTTAAAAATATTTTAGGATTATTAATTTTGGTAACAATTAATATTTTTTTAAATAGGTATTAGTTACAAAATATTAAAAGTGGAGAGAAAATTTGTATTTTAGTGTGAAAAAAAAGCACTAATGAAAATTGAGAAATAAATTACAATATTGAAAAAAAAAATTAATTATTGATAAAATTTAAACTTAGTTAGAAATATTTTTTTAAAGTAGAATTTATTTGTCTTTGTAAAAATTTTATAGAATTTATTTGTCATTAATATTTAAAAGTAGGAATTCTTTGTTTTTTTAGAAAATTTATTTGTTTTCAGAATTTAAAAGTAGATCTTATTAATAATTTTTTTTAAGTTACGAGTATCGTCCGGTGTTATGCATGTAATAATCTTGTCAAATTCATGAATAATAATCGTGTGACGCTTATATCCAATTTGTGCAATAAAATATTCATATCTTGACTCAACACGACATGATACACCAACTGTGGTGAAATTCATGTCAATAAAACTCGCTGTTTCGGTTTTCGGAAGCCCGATAACCCGATCCTAACATACACAGTAAAGTGCACTGACTATTCCATTCCAAAAACCCTAAAATCGGCCGCAAAGGCCAACCCTATATATACCACACTTCAAAGATTAGGGTTTCTCTCGCTACATTCATCAGCCTCCTCTCCTCATTTTCACTCCCAAACCCTAGAGAGCGAAAGCAGGCACTGTAGAGAGAGAAACAATGGCTGAGACTCTGGTCCTCCGTGGAACAATGAGGGCTCACACCGATTGGGTCACAGCCATCGCCACCCCTATCGACAACTCCGACATGATCGTCACCGCCTCTCGCGACAAGTCAATCATCCTCTGGCACCTCACCAAGGAGGACAAGACCTACGGTGTTCCTCGCCGCAGGCTAACCGGCCACTCTCACTTCGTTCAAGACGTCGTCCTCTCATCGGACGGCCAGTTCGCCCTCTCCGGCTCCTGGGACGGCGAGCTCCGCCTGTGGGACCTCGCCGCCGGCACCACAGCTCGCCGCTTCGTCGGTCACACCAAGGACGTGCTCTCCGTCGCCTTCTCCATCGACAACCGTCAGATCGTCTCGGCCTCTCGTGATCGTTCGATCAGGCTCTGGAACACACTCGGTGAGTGCAAGTACACCATTCAGGATGGAGACGCTCACTCTGATTGGGTGAGTTGCGTCCGCTTCAGCCCCAATAACCTCCAGCCTACCATCGTGTCGTCGTCGTGGGATCGGACGGTGAAGATATGGAATTTGACCAATTGTAAGCTGAAATCAACTTTGGCCGGCCATGGAGGCTACGTGAATACGGTGGCTGTGTCTCCTGATGGTTCTCTGTGTGCGAGTGGTGGGAAGGACGGAGTGATTTTGCTGTGGGATTTGTCGGAGGGCAAGCGGCTCTACTCGCTCGATGCGGGTTCGATCATTCACTCGCTGTGCTTCAGTCCGAATCGGTACTGGCTCTGCGCGGCCACAGAGGCAAGCATTAAGATCTGGGACTTGGAGAGTAAGAGCATTGTTGTGGAGCTCAGGGTCGATCTGAAGCATGAGGCAGAAATTGCTGATGGCACCACCCAAACAGCTGTGCTCAAGAACAAGGTCTATTATAATCGTATCTTTATCTATACGTATATGTTTTTTTGGATTGTTATTGGGTTGTTAATTTTTCCGATATTTTTTTCTTGTGTTTTTATTATATTACTTTTCATTATTGTTGTTTGCTTGTATATGTTTCAATAATCATGATGTATATACTATATACGTATATAAGTATGCCATCATTAAAAGTTAATACATTTTAATAGGTAAAATGTTAACATATGGTTCATAAATGTGATTATTTCTTCATGCCCATAACTATGCTTTTGTTTGTTTAATATATCTTTCTTCACATGCTCCGTTGCTTTTCTTGCTAAAAGTCACATTTTTATAAAAAGAATTAAAATGATACATGTCTGCGCTTAATATTTATATTCAATTTTTCAGCATTTTGGTTATAATTGTTACATTATTGCATATGTAGTACTTGTTAAATCTATCGAGGTTGTTTATACACTAATTTTTTATTTTAGTTTTGTTATTAAACATTGAAATACCTCAGGAACATTTTGGTCTCATTTTTTTTATTCATCGAATCATAAATAACATACATGCTCTTGCTATCTTATTTCTTTGGTTGTTATGGTTTTGGCATGTTTTCACTTCTAATTAGTGATTTAGAGACATTGCATTTTTATCCAATATGACTTGGTATGCATGTCATAATACTGTTCTTTTTGCTTTAAGAATGTACATTTGTTTATGTTGTTTGCTGATATTGTTCTTGGAGGTTTCCCGTTATCCTCTCTTTTATTTGAAAAACTGCTAATTTCTCAGTTTGAGAATGTTAATGCCGGATGAGATCAACCTCAGGCAGTAGGAATCCATAACACCTTGGTTGCATTGCCTATAAAGAAACCTCATTGCATTATTGTTCTTTGAGATATTGTTTGGAATCAATATTACTTGTGAACATAATGAATGTCCTGGCTTACATGTCAAGAATTGAAAATGAACTAAGATCATTTTCACTCGGCTGGCATTTTTGCCTATTTGTACAAGTTCCCAGATTACAATTGAGTTATTTAATAACATAGCGGAAGTGGGTGAGCCTATTCTAGTGTATAATTGCAATTTGGTTTTACAAATTGTTTCCTGATGTCATTAGTAATGTGATGCTTTTTGGTGTTTCCAAATCTGTAATAATTTATTGGCTTACTATACTCTGATTAGAAGCTTTCATCGTACTGTTAATTTGAGTGGTCTGATCAGATGTCAATTGCCTTAAGGCTGTGTTTATGCAATAGACTAAACTACACGAGCCAACATTAAAGGTTTGTATAGTAACTTTTTCCTTTATCTATTAATTGATTTTTCTTTCTTCTATGAAGTGAACTGGTGGTGGTTCTACTTTTGTTACGGTGCACACTCTTCAGGCACTCTGCAGCACATAACTTATTGCCGTTGGTACTTTGGGCTGTTTTTTGTAGTGAAACCATGTTTGCTGTTTGATTTGATTTGATTTATTTATTATTTTTGTCATTTGAAATTTGTATATCTATGTACTTCAGAAATGGTACAGTAATAAGGATGGGATATTGAAATGGTTGTTGTTCATTTTTAAAATTTTGCATTATATATGCAGGTCATATACTGCACAAGCTTGAATTGGAGTGCCGATGGGAGCACATTATTCAGCGGATATACAGATGGTATAGTCAGAGTTTGGGCTATCGGGCGTTACTAGAAAGATTTAAGATTTAGGCGATCAATTAGCAAATGCTTTTCATGATAGCATAAAAAAGCCTTTTAGGTTTCTGTCAAAATATGTTGGAAGGATATTTGTACTCTATCTATGTTTGATGGCTTTGTGGCCACTGGTATCTGTTCTTTTGGGATATTTTTGTTTGTTGTCTCATCTGGTTTTCTGACTATCAATCCAAGTTGTTTTGCTTATTCAATTTGTTTGAACCATCCTTGATAGTAGGATCGCATATGTGATTTGATGCAAGGGATGAATGTTGTGATTATATGCATTATAGTAGCTTTGTTCAGAAAATGTTCATAAGTGGATCAGGATTTTGTTGGACAAATAATGATTTGTATCTTCGATGTTGCATTCATTATTCTAATAAATTGTGGCTATTTTTCATCCTGTTGTGCAGTGAAAAATATGCAAACACATGCAGCTACAGTTGTTTCTTTAAAGTCGCTACATATGCTTTATTCTCCTAGATAAAAAAAAGAAGAAAATGTTATCAACTCTTTGATAAGATTTGTCGCCTGGTAAGAAACATGTTGAGAATTGTGAAAATTAGTTGCAAAACAGACTTGTAAATGCAGAATTCTGAAATCCTTCTTTCTATTTTGTTTCCCATCAAAGCAAACAAAAACTGTTACTGTTTTGATTGTTCACTCTAGAAGTATCAAGTTTCACATGAGTTCAGATTAGGTTTTTTTAAGGTTCCATAATGATTCTAAAGTATGTTTACGTATCTTATCTCTCATTTTGTCATTTGTTTTGATATATTAATGGTCTGGTCTGTGTTTATCGATTTGATGATGTAGAACTCTCTTGAGTTCTAAAGATTATATCAAGGGAAACAATTTGTACTCTATTAAGATTTGTTAAATACCCAGATATTGTAAAGTATTCCTTATGAGAACAGTCTACTACTATAAAATTGCGACTCACTATATATCTCTATAAATGCTTCCCCCCCTGCCAACATCACTTTCATTAATACAAAATCATAGAAACAATGAGCAAAAAAAACCCAAGAGCCACCATAGTCAAAAGCATTTGAATCTCCTTTTTGCTGAGCAATTATGGGGTCAAAATCTTCAACAAATTCTTTCTCCCCCCATATTGTGAGTGACAGCAATTTCCTGAATTGTTCATTTAAATATCATTAATACACAGTGAAGGCTCATGATATGATAAACTTCATATAGAGGGCTAGAACCACCCTTGTTTTCATTACGGAAAGTCTTCCAATTCATAGTTTCAATGAAGTATTCACCTGGAGGAGTTTTAATATAAAACACAAATGAAGGTTTGTTTAAATTCCTAAAGTTCATTGACAAATCAACTGTAACACTACTACAAGTGCCTTTTGAAACTTGTTGCTTACAGAACTAATAACAAATTCAGGCTTGACAGTAGGTCACATAACTCATGACAATTGGCATTGGAAGGGTCCTTTTCACCCCCATAACTCCATGGAACCACTTTTGACTGACAAAAAGCAGTCCACAGAATTTCAATTATCAAAATGAACCTATTTCCAGAGACACCTCCTGTGAGCTTTGATTGCATGACCCTCCAAATGAAGAATCAAATTCTAATGATACTCTCAGAAGCTCAGGTAGTTGTCACAAGGAGCCACAAATCCATTTGTTGAATTTTAAAAATAATTTGAATCCCTGAGTGGGCAAGGAAATTCATGTAAAAAACCACATTTTCTTCTTAAGTTGCAAGAAGCGATGGGAATCTCATATTTCAGAGAATATGTATATAAAACAATGAAAACAACAACAAAGCCTTATTTTAGATCTTTTTCATTATTGTTGAATCAAATGCGTAAATGGGCTCACACAGCCAATGCTTGAGAGAAATCAGAGACTATTAGGGCTGAGAAGATTTAGAGAGGATTAGGGATGGAATCGAAGAGAAAGAAAAGGGCTGAACACGAAAGAGAAGGAATCAAAGAGAGAAAGAGCACACTAGGTTAAATTGACGCTCCCGTGTTCTCTTTATAGCATATGGAACATAGGTACACATATTTAACCCGATTTAACCCCTCAATTAAGGGGTTCATTTTTGTCCAACCTGTTTTTGACCTGTTCAAAAAATAAGTCACCCAAATCCACTCATCACTGGGCAATTTAGCGGATCTGAGTATAGCCACACCTATTGCTCACTAATTCTTTCACTATTCATGTAGAAGAAACATCTCACCATTGACTAATGTGCTTTTCTGCAATAAATTACAGCTAAAATGGTTCAAAAATCCTCTGGATGACTTAACTGCATCTTCTGATGGCAAAATACAGGCATCATTTCAGCTTGTCCAATTTTCAAACTGAACGAAAGAAAGGCAAATTGTTTCTCTCATGAAGTTGACCTATTCCCTTGGTAAGCAAAATCAGATCCTTCAGTAGTGCCAGTACAGCAAGCACCATTACCATTTTCAGAAAGTTCAACCCCCCTTATCTTCTTCAATTTATTGTGAACAAAGCAAGCTAGAGTCATGTCATCCCCATCATCTCTTTCCAAAATCTGGTTGGAATAAGTTTTATCTCCCGTCCTTGACATTTTGGCTTGTTGGCAAACACTAGATGCCCCTGAATTTCCATCATCCACCATTCTAGATGTTGAACACTTTGGAGCTAGTGAAATACTCTGAGAGCACTCCACTATTTCAGTACTTCCACTCCCTTTTGTGTGCGATTTAGCTGCCTTTACAGAAGATATTGCATACTCCTGTTCTCTTGACTGTTCAGCACATCTGACCCTCCTAGGATGCCGGTTAGAAGCTCTTTCCTTCTGGCACAGGGTACCATCATCCTCAATAAAGGTTTTGATGCCATCAGCATCAGCCGTTCTTATTTCTAGACTTGCAGGGAGTGATACAAGACTCTGGCCAACCTTGGAAGGCTCAGTACATTTATTCCTTGAACATGGTTTAAGAACCCTTTTATTCACCGTAGCATTGTTCCCATCCAATGTCTCAAACTCTTCATTCTTCTCTAAACATCGCTTAGTTACCCTTTTCTTCTTCGGAAAAGCAACATTTTCTCTCAAGGCCTCAACCACCACAGAATCATTAATCTCTGAGATTTCCTGCAAAAGTTTAGTGTATATACTCCTTGAAAGCTGATTAGGAGCTGTTTTTTTCTTACTTGCATTAGTTACCTTTCTTCTGTTCTTTGAAATGGCATAATTTTGGCCAAAGGTCTCAACTTCATCAGAGTTTGTTATTCCTGGAACTTCCTTGGGTAATTCAATGCATTTATTCTTCCTTAGATGTAGTTTAGAAGCCTTTTTATTCTTTGTAGCATCAGCCCTGCCAGATATACAAGCTTCTTCACCATTGGTGATCATTAATATGTTCGATTCTGGACAGGATAATGGCTGCTCTTTTGTTGGACCACTACCTTTATTCTCATTTGAAAATGGGTTTACTAACATTCTCTTCTTTGAAATGGCATCAGTGCCAGAAGCTGTGTTAAATTCCTTGGGTTCAGACCTCAGTCTGCAGACCAAATGAATCAAACAATAATCAGTACCAGTATATGCACCCAAAAAAATATATATATAGAAATACAAAATTGAAGTGTTTTAAGTAGCATACCTTGATTTCCTTTTCTGTCTCCCAGAAGGAGCTTTCTTCTTCTTTGTAGCACTATCCCTGTCAGATGCCCCAACCTCTTTACTATTGGTCATTGTTGACAGTGTTGGCTCTGGACAAGATGATGACGACTTTCTCACTCTTCTCTTCTTTGAAATGGCATTATCCCCACCAGAGTTCTCAACCTCATTGTAATTCATTAACCTTGAAACTTCCTCCGAACAAATTTCAGCTTCCCCCATAAGCCTCTCTGATCTGATCATAGGATTGTCATTGCAATTCAACAAAAGCAATAAAAAGTCATATTCATATATGATGCAGACCTTGGCCCATGTTTAGGATTTTGAAACTAAAACAGGTGATAGGTCTAATCCCATTACAAAGTTGTAGATAGATAAAGAGACGCAACTACAAAGCAACTTACCTAGAAGATTTGGCTTTTGTCTTGGATTCTAGCTGTCTCCTGCACATAATGCACAAAAACCAATATAGTAATAGTAAATCAATAGAAATCTTGATAAAAAATGTCTGACCTTCTTCATACCTTGATTTCCTCTTCTGTTTCCTAGAAGGATTTGCATTTTCAGATTCAGGAATTGAATTTGTTAGTGTTAATGGAATGAAATCATTAGGTCCCAAGGCAGGTCGTTCAGACTCCCGATCAACGAAATTTGATATGAGAGCAGCTTTCTGTAGATTTTTAGCTGCCTGAAGCAAAGGCACTTCATGTGGAAACAACACTTTCCATCTCCTGGTCATATGAGGCGTATAATAAAAGTTCAAATCAATATATTTATACAGTCAAAATGGTGTGATTTATAAAATTTGATGGGTTCAAAACTTCATACCTCCGGCACTGACTATCAGTACGTGGAGACACACATGCAGCAACTTTAGACCAGCAATATCCATGCTCCGCAATTGCTGCTTCCAACCTTGAATCCTCTTCTTCAGTCCATTCATCAAGATTTAAAGAAGGATCTAAGGAATTGACCCATCTGGAACAAAAACCAAAGCCTCACAGTTTGAACACATCAAATGCATCAACACTAACTCTGAAATTTAATTTACCATACCTTTCTCTACACTGCACTTGAGTCCGGCCAGGCACATATTGAGCTATTTTCTTCCAGGTTTTGGGCCCAAAAAGCATTACAGCCACCTTTAAGCGTTTGTCCTCATCTGGAGTCCACTTCCCTACCCTTTGCCTGGCCGGATGAAGGGATTTTTTCCATCTGCAGTTTTATAATTACATGATGGCATAAGTCATTTAAACTGATTTATTGTGAAAAAGCCACAAAAGAATCAATTATTAAAATGTTAGTCATTCACAGAATGCCTCACAATTGCACCCTTTAACGATAACCAAACAGCCACTTTCTATTAAGGCATCTTACTTAGCTTAAGAAGAACTCCATCTAAAATGTAAACAAAAAATACTAAAATAATAAATACTTGGACAAGAAACACCAAGAAGTTTACACCTTACTTTGCCCAGCTAAATCCTAATAATTTTAGTAAAGAAGGTAAAACAGCCATTGCTTGGTGCAACAATAAAAGCTTGGGCTGTCAAGTGCAAATTCAAGTTTAAATGCAGCTGTAGAGAGAACTTGAAAATCAGGTCACTAACTTAGTCCACCCTTCCTAGCACCTTGGTGAGAAGACTATCATTGTTCAACACCCCTTTTAGCTAAAGTGGAGCAAACATCACAAAGAAGGTCATAAACAACTTGACGACATAAGCCATCCAAAAGCCTTAGATACCTCAAAAATACAAAGAAAATCCAACTATAATGAATATTTAACTTTTCATTCTCTTTTTTTATTTTTCGGGTAAGCTAATGAGACGACATATAGAACATACAATATCATAGAACATTCCTATATCAAATATGCATGACCATATTTGTGTCACGAGTCATTTGAAAATGTTACTAGGTTATTTAACAAATCAAGATAATCAACGATTCAACATATACAACTCAGAGGAGTAAAAATAATGAACATTGTAGAGAAGTGCATGGTGATATCACAAACTAATTCCGAGAAAAAGCAGTGGAGGAATCAGTCAATTATGCTCTCAGGAATTACACCAAACTAAGCCTGAGCCAAGACATCCCAATCACCTATACGAAACAGAGACTCCTAGAGCTCTTGAGCATGCATACAACATAGGATTAGATGACCAACCAATCCCTCATTTTTCATGCACATAGACAGTGCCTGTTAGAAATTCTCCAACCCATACTTATTAAATGATCCACAATCAAGAACTATATTATATGGACTTAGATATATGAGTCTGGATACGTGTGTCAGCATTATATTAGTCAAACTGAAATTAAACGATATTTGGTAGACGGATAAATACACATTTTTTCTCTAATCTTCTAGGATAAAGTGATGTTTTTATATAGCATAAAGTTTTCAACAGGAACACAATAAAAAAGTTCTTTGTAAAACTATATAATAAACTTTAATCATTAAATATACATATTAGGCTCATGTCAGAAAGACATGTCTACCACATATCATATACCCACACTCAAGTGTCGTACTAAGAAGCATGAACACTTCGACGAAGTGTTGTATTTATGGTGGCAGTCAACTAGTTTGTCTGACAACTGATTCCTATTCCTCAAGTACCCTATTGACTTTGAAGGGCTGTTCTCAAATTTGAGTTTTCCATATGCATCTTCGGCATGCTTCACATTCAAAAAGCCCATAGGAGTAAGCTAGCTAAATGCACACTCAAGTTGGCATTATTTCCTTATTTATTGGTATAACAGAATTTTTCTAGCCCATAATACAATATAAATCAGAGTTCGTCCCATGTGAAGAAAGTATAACGCTCTCACCAGTTTTCAACAACTAAACTAGGAGCAGCTCCTCAAGGGAATTAAAGTCTTGATCTGTGTTATATGGACTTTGGTACATATATGGAAAAAGGTATATAGGTATGCATGTACGAATCAGATTACCAAACTCGCGAGCCTTATGTGATATAAAAGTGTTCAACATGAGGCACCTGATTCATTTTGAAATAATAACATAACTAACAGGATTTGGAAAGACAATTTTGTGTGCAATTATAAAAAAACTTCAATTATTGGATATACAACCTAGGTGGATGTCTAACCAGACATGTCAGACACAATAGCATGCACTCAAACTGAATTGTTGTGTGTCAGACCCAGGTAAGACATAGGTAACACAGGTCTCACTCTATCTTTTTCTGGCAAGTGGTCTTGCTCTATCCCAATCCTGTATTTTAAAATATGCATAGTTCTTATAAACCCAGTGACTGAAATTATCAGTCTTTTTTATATGCATTCGTATTTTTATCTACAGATTTCTTGAAAATAATGAACCGACAGGTTATACATTTATTACTCCACTACTAGAAGTATTCAGATAAGCACTTCTGCAACTACTCTAAAATTATTAGTTTACATGTCTTAGTTTAAGAAATCATTCATCTTCATATTCCATATATTAAATAAAGGGGGTTTTCATTCATGTAGTGGATACAAAGGTCAACAAGAACAGGATTGAGTGCATCAAAATTCTCTCAAGCGCCAACACATGTGCAAACAAAGTTGTGGAGTTTTCATTATTATCCTAATTACACATGTAAATGTTTATACCACCAGAAATACTATGGTAGCTGTAGCAAATTCTACAAGGTAGAAAAAACTATATCAAATCATGCCCCATCAGAATATATAAATATTTAGAAAATCACATTACCAGATAATCAATGCACATAGAATTTGTCCACAAGAACTCCACGGCTCTTTCTTCAACAGAGAATTTTTTTTTTGTGTTAACTTTTACTATTTTGCTTATTTATCAGACAGCTACATTCAAACTGCAATGCAAACTCAAATCATCATTGAGATTGCTAACTGACCTATTAGAGCATTGGGTACCTGTCCTTCCTTCCAAAGTAGAAGCTACTAGCTGCCAATTGCTCTCGCCAAAAGTTTCTACAGCAGCACGAAGTTTATCATCCTCAGCCTCAGTCCACTCCCTTTTCATAATCATAGCATTTAGACTTCTTTGATATCGTGCTAAACACTGAAATGGTGTCCTATTCGTTCCCAGTGATACTGCAATATCAATCCAGTTATCGATCCCCTTCTGTTGGACAATATGCAAAAGATTCTTATCTTCCATGTTAATCCACGTATGGTGATTGATTAAGGGGTCTTCACAGTTCAGCCACCTGCACAAATTTACCAGATACATTTATAAAAAAGCATGATAAAGTTCCAAGGAATACAATTTGGTGGGCCTTACATAGAAAATGAGTCCCTTTAAATCTTATTAACATTATTAAGGATATGTATGAGGATAACAAGACTAGGGTCCATACCGTTTGTGGAGAAACTAATGATTTCTCCATAAAAGTGGGTTTACACCGAGGATCAGTAAATAGCCCATACCTATTTATATTAGATTTAGATGAAATAACGAAAAATATACAAGAAGAAACCCCATGGTGCATGTTGTTTGTGGATGACATAGTGTTGGTGGATACTTCTAAGGAAAACTTGAGTACTAAATTAGAAACTTGGCGAAATGCACTAGAAACAAAAGGGCTAAAAATAAGTAAGACTAAAACAGAATGTGTAAAATGTAAATTTAGTAAAGAATTAGAAAGTAATAATATATAACATTAGCAATCCAAGATCATAGAGTCACTAAAAATCATCATTTTCGATATTTAGGATCAGTAATACAAGAAAATGGGGATATAGATAATGATATTACTAGTAGGATTGGAGTAGGTTGGACTAAATGGAGACAAACTAGTGGTATTCTATATGATAAAAAAATACCAAATAGGTTAAAAGGAAAATTTTATAGAACGGTCATTAGGCCAGTTATATTTTATGGGGTAGTGTTGGTCGTTAAAAAAGAAACAAGAACAACACATTCACATAACTGAAATGACGACGTTGAGGTGGATGAAAGAATGTGAGGGGACTCTAGGAGTAGTGCCTATTGGTGACAAAATAGAGAAAATAGACTTAGGTGGTATGGACACATAGAACGTAGACCTGTTGATTCGCTCGTTAAAAAGGGAAGAGTAGTTTGCATAGACGGTAAGAGAAGGCGAGGACGGCCAAAACTAACATGGAATGAAGTAATTAAAAATGATTTTAAAACATTAAATATTAGAGGAGACATGGTGTATAATAGAATAGAATGGAGAAAGAGAATCCATGTGGCCGACCCCATTCATTTGGGAAAAAGGCAAGGGTGATGATGATTTATAAAAAAGCAAGCAAACAAAGCATTCCATAGGATAATTGTTGTTAGAAAGACAGAGAAGTATGAGAGCATCACAGATATTTGTGATGATTTTTCATTGCAGGCACATTTAGCACCATGGTTTTGACTAAAACACAATCATCCGTGGATCCCACCTTATGAGGACCTATGTTGACTTGAGCTTTCATTCAGATCTAACATTGGTAAAGGTTCTGTGATGATGTCCATCAGAAACACTTTAGCTAGTTGAATTTACATGTTTCATAAGATCGAAAGGCACAAAAACAATAGTCAAGCACTGCATAAATCACCACCATTGCATGCGCCTAGTGGTATTTCCTGTACTTTCATAGTGGAAGGTGAAGCGATCAAGTCTCCCCAAGAGCATTGTTGGAGTTATTTCACAGGAAAAATAAAAATAAAAACAGTGCCTAGATTTGTAAAAGCCTAAACTGGAATCTAGTAGAGATATAACATCTCCAAGGAAAAAAACGGTGGAACAAGTTCCACTCTACTATGTTTCAAATGAGAGAAAAAGGGAGTGTAGAGAGAGAATGCACCAACTCTTTACATTTTTAGAGAAGGAAGGAGGATGAATTCCAATTAGATTGTTCACCAGCATCTGCGGAGCTATAGCTAAGGTCCTCTCCAACAAGCTCAAGGACGTCATGTCTGAAAATGCTGTAGTTCAACATTGGCCAAAGCAAGCGGTGCCTGTAGCTGATTGAAATCCAAATGAAACTAGAAAATCTATTACTGAATGTGCTGATTTCCGAACAGCATAGTATGTGGTCTAGTGGGATTCTTTGATTATACATGATCTTAAAGGCTTCTGGACTAAACTGATGTGTAGGATTCCATCCTGTGTTCCCTCTCCTAGTTTCATGATTTTGTACAATGGTGAAGCGAAATATTGGTTTTAAACCTATGAGGTTAACTGTATACCTTCTCTCTCTCTCCACACACACAATCCGTTGAATAGATTTCTAAACCTAGGTTCCTTCAAATAATTAATAAAAGATTCATGATTCTTGTATCTCTCGTTTGTCGCATTCGGACAACATGATTCTCCTTTTGGATTGCAAGGAGAAAATTAGGAACCTCTATTTTCCATCACTGGCTCAAGATTATTCATTGTTGATATCAGCTTCAAAATGCATATGAAATATAATTAATATCGATAGCTTTGTTGTATTAATCTTATGATAAGGCCTGAAGTACAATACTAATTATCAGCCACTGAAATAATTAGACTTACCCTTTGTGGGAAATTTTTGAGAAGACTGAATGTTAAGATCCTATCATAAAAGATTGACCTACGGCTGATCTCATTGAAAAAAGATCTAATTATCCCTAAGAAGTAGGATATCTCACATTCAATTTAGCTGGTGAAAATCCAAATCTGTTCAGATGTCACTGTTGAAAATGTTAAAATACAAAAAAAAATTCAAAATTATTTCATGTAGCTGGGTAGAGGAGGAGAAAAAAAGGAAACCAAGGCCATGTATGGATGACTGGAATTGAGAATAACAACTCACTTGGTTTAACAGGCATTTTAAATTTCCATCCCGCTCCGACATAAATTTTCTCCAACACACCCCAAACTCAACTTGGGGAGGAATGGGAACGAAATGCAAAATCCATTCCCCTTTTCTAGCTGTTCAAAGATGGTCTTCGTGCACTGATTAGATGGTGCCCTCTGCTAAATCTCAGGGTCGGCTGAGAAGTAGACATATGTTGACAAAGCATTCGGCATGGGTTGGTAAATGATTGTGATAATAACCCATGGAATTGGAAAGTCAGTAGTATTCTGCAATTGTTATTATATTCTCCATTCACACAATTCAGATGCAAATTCTATCATCAAAGATTCTCAGTGATCTCACTGGAAACCATCTAAATTCTTGCCTTCCTTTCATTCATTCTGAAACCCAAGCTGGAAAATAGCGTTTAATAAAGATAATGTGGTTGAAAAGCACTTCTTATATAGATGGTGTAGTAATCCATGAATTAAGATGATAATTTGCATATGCATCATTGCTCATTTTCCTCAGATTGACGTGAAACTCACATTCCACTGGAAACTCATTAATCCAAAAATATAAAATCCAAGAATTGACACCTGTTGTTGATGTTTTGTACAAAAATTTCCTTTTCTAGTCTTTATATGGTTCTAGATTCAGGTCTCTAAAACCCACAGGCTAAAACCCGTGTAAATTCTTCTTCAAATTGCTCAAGACTCTGAGATGATTTGATCAGTCTAAAGCTCCTTCAAAAGTTTAGGTCCCAGTCTGGAAAGTGATTCATAAGCAAGATAGCACGACTGTAAGAATCAATGGAGGCCTCACAATACTCTTTCTATTCATATGAGCCTTTTTAGAGGATAAAAGGACAATCCTTTTATCTTAATTTTCTCCAGGTGATATGCTTTTTTTTGGGTTGATGGTGTTTGGGGGAGTGGTGGGGGGAGGAGGGAAAGGTTAAATGCCCTTGTAGGCTTGTACTGGTTTTGGTGGCTATTTGGGGGTAGATAGTTGTGGAAATCTCATGGTAATTGCTCTTGACCTGACCACATTACTTGAACTTATCTTATTTATAGCTCTACAGTAAAATTTGTAACTGTGGAAATTCCACCAGAGATAAGACATAAACACTGTAGAAATAGAACTTCATTAGGTTGTATCCATAGTTCCACAATAAAACTTGTAACTTAGGAACCAACACAGTGAAGACATAAAAAGTATGAAAATAGAGCTTTATAGATTAGGTTTTACATTTTTGTTGGGAGAAGATCAAATTACCTTGCTTGACATTCTGCTCCAGAACGACCTGGGACGTACATGGAAGCCAATTGATCCCAGTTGACCTTGGGCAGAAATAATCTAATATTATCAGGGGTGATATCAAGATCCCTGATTGATTCAATAATGTGGTCAAAATCATTTGAAACTCCCGAAGAATCCCCAACACCGCTGTCATGTAAACAAGAGTTAGTGAAAATATGCTTCAGACATAAAAATATTTAAAAAAAATAATGAAAACTTAATAGTAAAAGTTCCAAATAAATGTCAGATACACACTTTAAGATGCAGCCATGAGCTACATGACATTCACCAATAGGCACTCTCAACATGAGACTCATTCAAGGAATATAAATGAATAGCTTATTGTTAGAGGGGTCTTCTTTGTCCCACATCGGATCCGAATGGGAAAGAGAATGGGTATAAATGAACGGGTAGGCAACACTACCCAATAGCTTAGGCTTTTAGGTCATTGGTAAGCGACCGACACGTTATAGTTAGTATCAGAGTCAGACCCAGTTCTTGATCCGGTGCCACACCTAGCGCCCACCTGGGTGGAGTCCGGGTTTGGGTCATTACTGGGTCCTCCCGTTGTTAGGGGGGATGGGTAGGCAAGATGGTCCGACCGCAATGGGGGCATTGTGAGTTCAAAAGAATGTTAGAGGGATCTTTTTTGTTCTACATCGGATTTGAATGGGAAAGATAATGGGTATAAATGGACAAGTAGGTAACATTACCCAATAGTTTAGGCTTTTGGGTCATTGGTAAGCACCCGACCCGTTACACTGTCCATAATCATAGGACTCTACTAATTCAATACTTTTTTCTTTCGGATTTTAGATTTTGATCAACACTTGTCTACACAATCTCATAGATTAAATGAAAATTTAAAGGTGTTCCATCCTAAAAAAAAGAATAAAGGAAAAGAAGTAAGAGTCATAAAAATAGAAGTGCAACCCACTATTAAAACCTCCAAATACAACAGATGAATTAGACAAAAAAAAAAAAACACTAGACATACATTAGCCAAATTTAGCTTGCTTTATTTTCGATGGTGACTAAAATATCCACAAAAATACATGCATGTGCACAGTATACACCATGGCTCGCAGACATTGACGCTGATGCAAACAATAAACATGTAACAAACTCGGGGCCAAATTAGCCATAATGTAACGAAATTGGGTATCACGATGGTGAAATTTTTTTACCTCGCACATAGGGCCTAAAATGCACCAATAGACAAATTTATTTTTTTCTACAGACTCAAATAAATAATGGGTTTTAATGAATTTAAGTGATTTTTTTAAAAAAATTTAAAAGATGATTTAATACAAGTAATGAACTTAAAGTTGTTGGCATGTTGCCAATAAAAGCTTATCTAAAATTGATTTTCTTCGAATGTATCCTTACCCCTTGGGGATTTCACAAGTTTGAGCAAATTCAGCAATTCAATCTCATTCAATTTCCTTTGACATAACTCCCACCCACCCTGCACATGCACATATCCAACAAATTAAGGAGATCGAATAACCAACAAATTCATCTTAATGGGTGTTTCATGGGTACCAAAATTTGTTACCTAAATTTATGCCAAACATCCTTTTAAAAGTATAAAGAAAAACACAGTGGTTACCTGGTTGAAATGTTTTATAGTTTTTTTATTTATTATTTTTTTATTTTAACTACCAAAAAAAAAAAGTTTTCTATTTGTTGTGCTGCATTTTGATGCCATTATAGACCCACTTTAAAGGTCAAGAATATAAATCCCTTATTAGACAAACCTTCAATTTCGTAAATAATTTAACGACTTCTAATGTTAGGCCCTATTTCTGCTTTTTACTATGTCCAGAACCTTTGTATTACATCCATAGTCTTATAACATGACGAACAAGTAAGCAGAAGAGTTTATCAAGGTAAAACAAAAAATACTTCATGGTGAAAGATAATAGAGAAGCAAGAGAAAAGGTGAAACGGTTGAGAAGTTCAACTAAAGTAAGATCAGATTCTCTTTCACATTCAAACTGATGAAGGACTTGAGTCTTTCCGACACTTGGAGGTTAAAGAAGAAGAAAGATGAAAATAACAGGAGAGAAGTCTAGTCAATCAGACCCATATTCTTATGCAATCATGCTAGAGAAGATGCATCATGCACTTTAAACAAAAGGTAAAATGTCACTACTTCAAAACAAAAACACACCAGGTCTGAAGCCAAATAAACTTGGTGGCCAAGTAAGATAACTTAGAGAAAGACTTTAACCTTTATTTAAGCCCACTAAACCTATTAGATTTAATCCAAAACAAAAAGCACTCGAACAAGAAACTGCCATGCTAGGATACTCTACAATCCAAAGCCAAACTTACCATAATACCCCAGATAACAGAATTCAAAACATACCTAGCCTAAAGCTGGCGACATCAAAACGTATTAAAGAGCCTTAAAAAAAATAAATCTTCAAACCCATCAAGTGCCCTAGCAGCTCCCACCTTGAAATTGAAACAAATTTCTCAAATTAGATTTATTTATTTGTCTATTTAATAAAGATTCAGACATTGATAGTATAATGGAGGATATATACCTACTTAGACAATTAGTTGAAGAATGTAGGAGTAAGCAACAAGACCTATATATGGTTTTTATAGACTTAAAAAAAGCGTATGATAGGGTCCGAAGAGATATAATTTGGTGGGCTCTACAAAGAAAACAAATTCCCTTATAATTCATAAAAAAGTATCCAAGATATGTATTAGAATACAAAAACTAAAGTTCATATCATGTGTGGTGACACTAGTGAGTTTTCCATAAACGTAGAATTGCACCAAGGATCGTTGCTAAGCCCATATCTATTTGCAATAATCTTAGATGAAACAACAAAAGAATTCCAAAACGAGATTCCATGGTGTATGATGTTTGCCGACTAAGAAACACGGAAACGGATACGGGACACGGATACCACACGACACGGATACGGCGACACGGCAAATCCTAAAAAATTAGGACACGGACACGGCGGGGACACGGCAAATAATAAATATTTATTTTTATATAATATTTGATGTCATACTTTAAATAATTAAGAGTAATATTATTTTTCAATTTTCATCAACCTAACAAAGAAAAAATTCACAAATCATAAATCACAAGTACACAATTGAATCTACTCCACAACAACAATAATTATAAGAGAACGATGTCACAAAGTCATAAAACCAAATCAAAACGAGACATTAGAATAAAAACTAGTCTTATCATTTAAATATCATCATTCTAGCTTCCTCCAAATACAAATGCATCATGAGAAAGTCACATGTAAAAGATAGCAGTTGTACAGTAAGAGAAAGAAGAGTAAAAAAGAATAAAGATGAAGAGATGAGATGGGCTATAGTTGAATTGTTAAAACAACATTTCTAGACTTATGTTTTGCTAGGAAAAAGAAAAAAAGAGGCTAAAAAAGGAGAAAAAAGCAAAAACAATTAAGGTTTTGTTAGAAAAATAATTAGGAATTAGTGAAAAATAAAGTAAGAATCCATGGAAGAGAGAAGATTCATGAAAATAAGAGGAAAAAGAGAAAAAAAAAAATTGGCGTGTCCAACATGTGTCCGCGCCGTGTCCATGCCGTGTCCGAAAATTCAAAAAAAAAAAAAAAAATCAGACACGCTTTTTGGCGTGTCCGACATGTGTCGGGGTGTGTCCGACGCGTATCCGTGTCCGACACGGATTCTTTGCCTTCTTAGGCAATTCCGTGCTTCCTAGTTTGCCAATGATATCATGCTCTTGGATACCTTCAAAGAGAATTTAGCAATAAAACTAGAAACGTGGAGAAATGCTTTAGAATCAAAAGATTTGAGAATTAGTCAAACTAAAACCGAGTATATGGAGTGTAAATTTAATAAAGATTCGGACATCGATACTATAATGATAGCACTACAAAACCAAAAGATTTCTCAAAACAACCACTTTTGTTATCTAGGATCGATAATACAAAAGAATGGATCGATAGATATTGATGTAACTAGTAGAATTGGAGCGGGTTGGAAAAAATGGAGACAAGCTAGTGGGATTTTATGTGTGTGATAAGAGAATAACACATCGGCTAAAAGAAAAATTTTATAGGATCGTCATTAGACCAATTATGTTGTATGGGGCAGAGTGTTGGGCCCTAAAAAAAAAAAAAGAACAACGCCTTCATGTAGCGGAAATGATAATGTTAAGATTGATAAGTGAAGTGACTAGAAGAGATGAGGTCACTAATGAAAGTGTGAGAGAAAAAGTAGGGGTGGCAGCCATTGGTGAGAAAATCCAAGAGAGTAGACTTAGATGGTTTGGACATGTCCATCAGAGACCTCGTGATGCACCGGTCAAGCAAGGAAGACTAGTTGTACATTTGTAATAGAAGGTATGAGACGGAGAGGGCGACCAAAAATAACATGGGATGAGATTATTAAAAATGATTTTAAAAGTTAAATCTAATAGGTGAAATGGCATGTAATAGAAAAGATTAAAGAGAGAATTCATGTTACCGACCCCATTCATATGGGATTAAGGCAAGAATGATGATGACGATGATGATCTGTCCTTTTATTTTATTTATTTATTTTTTATAGGACCATTCTGAATTTACTTGCAAACTCTTTTTGACAAATAGTTTACCATTATAAAATTTAAGGAAAATTTGTCTTGTATTAAAAAAGAAATCCTAGCTCTGAAGGTATAAAATAACTCAAATCAGTCATCCATGCACATATTGTACCTTATGATTCTAACTAAACTTTGAAAGTCAATATAGCAAGTTAGCAACACTGTAAGCCAGCAAACACATATACCTTCAAATTAATAGGCTGGTTGATAATTCAATGTGTGAAGCGTTAACAATTCTTTTAAAGGGGAAAAGAAAATTATAAAGTTCCAATAAATTTTAAAGAAAGGAGATGCATGTTATTTAAGATGAAATCTCTTAAGACATAAGGAGCATGCATTGTGACTGCTCCAGACCCTGAGGTAAGAAATTATATTACGATAGAATATGAGAATACCTGAATAGATCATATGATTTCTCAAGCAGTGCTTCTTGATATTGTTGTTTTATTCCCTTTGCAAGATTTTCCTTTTCTTTCTGTGACCACTTTTCCCGACTGAATGAGAGTGGAAATTTTGTCAATGCCATTTTATAACTAGAAACATGAGAATTCTCAGCAGGGCCATAATATATAGCAGAAACCTTTTTCTCATTAGCCTGCAAAAACCAAAGACTTGCATCAAACACCAAGATAATATTGTTGACTATCAGGGTATTAAGGTTATCAAACCACCAAAACCAATATGAGATCTCCCATGAGTCTAAAGGCATTCTAAAAATGTGACTGAAGAAAAGGGAAGCCAGAATCTGTTACAAATCGTCCAAACAAAATAAATATATTATGAAAGTTAAGACTGTTGACTAGAAGAGCCATATTATGATTGGATAGTTTAAAAGCTCAGCAGTTTTTATTTCTAAACCTTCCAAAATCAAATCAACCCACTTTGGATATATATCAAGCTTACTGGGATAAGCCCATATAATCATCACTCAAAAGTTAGGCAAGTCATATTATCAAAGGCAATTATATATTTGTGAACAGAATAATACACCGTAATGATAACCCAGTACAAAACCACTGAAAAATCTCACTCCACCAGGCAATGATGATGCCCAAGGAATTGTGCTTCCTGAAGACCTTGCACAAGAACCAAAATTTTATCCTTGACGGCTTATCCTGAACCTGAAGGTACAGAGGAAGCTAGAAGAAGTTCTCCATCATGATCCCTCAGAATACCCCAGCACCAAGTTGACAACGATTACCCAAACACTGACATCAAGATTAATTTTGATTTTCCTTCTGGGCAGAGACTTCAAGAGATAGGGCAACCTTTATTTTTTATTTGTTAACTTAAAAAACAAGTAATCAAGATCTGTTCTCTCAATGTCTAAGCCAAGAAGGATAAAACAGTCATGATCTTTTAGCATTTACTGCAAAATGTATTATATAGGACAGTTAAAAATCCACCTGAAAGTAATAAGATGGGTACTGATTACTAATTGATCTGAAGACCACTTCATTTAAATGGATATGGTTCACTCTATGATTCCAAGTGCAAGAGTACCTAAAATTTCAATGGGAACAACCTAAGAAATAAAAGCTACCTCCCAGCTATTATCATGATTGCGTAACAATTTACAACATTTTTAATTTTGATAGATCAACAAATTTTGATTTAATATCAACAAAAATAGAAAAGAAAATTTTGATAGATCAACAAATTTTACAATAGAGATGGGACAAAACCAATTGGAAGTCATGACATCTGAATTTATATCACTAAGTATTGGTGTTTCATGGTAACCCTGGGTTGGACCTCGCTTCCGATTATCAATTTCATAGAATTCCCTGGTGACCATATTATGATAACAATATTTACTAACCTACACATAAAAGATTAGATCCTATTTACTGGGAAAAAGAATCAATAACTGATTTAGTAAATATAGTATTCGAATCTAGTTGAAAGTGCAATGAAATCACAGTGAGATATTAGATTAAAAAACAATATAAAAGGAATAAAAAATGAATGAGAGAATAACCTTTGCATTTGATCTTTGCTTCGGCACTGAAATTAACTGCACACGAGCATCCTTCTTCTGGGACAATGCTCGTCCAGTTCTTCTTCTGCAAGCAAACTGAAAGTCTTTCAGGATTTTAACACGGTCCTTTAGTTTTTTGTTCTCCTCAATCCTTGCTTCTATCTCAATCAACTTACTTCTAAGAAATTTCTGACAGGACCTGTTCTTCTTAATGGCATCAACAAACACCTGTGCGGCTTTCGGGAAGCTAGAATCTCTGGAAGACAACGTAACTAAATCATGACCACCTGATTGATGCCATTCAATTAAACCAGAAAGCTGGGTCCCAGGAATATTCTCACTGAATGATTCCAAATTCTGAGTGGTGTTACAAGGATCCACACAATCTGGACATCCTTCAAAAACATTAGTTTTGTCCACTGACAAATTATCAGTAGGGTCCTTCCTCGAGGCTATGTTGGTGGCATGAACCTGCTCAGATTTATGTAAATAACTCTCTGTGCTGTGTTTCTGACTATCTGCATTAGAATATAAAAAAATAAATGAAAAAAGTTACTCACAATTTTTCAGGGGCATGATAAAGAGAGGAAGGATTACAAAAAATCTCAGAAGATGCAGATGCAACCGTAAAATAAAATCATTAAAAGCAAGGATCTCATGAATGTAAGTTTATTAGTTCCTTACCCAAAAAAAATGTTTATTAGTCCAGTAACATTCAAACTGCAATTATAAGGTGCATCAATAGCATAAGAACTTCTGGATATAGTTTTAGCAAAAACTAAGGGAAGAATGACAACATAACTATCATCATTATATTAGATATTGAAAAAATAAGGTACAAGAAAAATTCAACACTCAGAAAAGGGGATCAGTGAAAAACTTGTAGGCAGAAAAACGACCAATCTATTATTTCAGAACAAGAAGAAGCTGCAACAGGTTGCATGTGAGGGCAACAGCAAAAAAGATGCAGATTCTAATTAATACAACCAACTAGCATGCCAACTCGACTTGGCGTAGCCAGAAAAACCTATTACACCAGCTTACATGTAAGCAAAAGAGAACCGCCAAAACTCTACCATACTCACATCAAACTTGGATCACCAGCGCATCCAAAAGTTCTGTTTTAACTAAGAATCCCACACAATCTAAGGTAAAGTTTTCATTTCTACTGTTTAGTTCAATGCAAGAAGGCCAAAGCAAATAAAATCCACTGCCATCAGTATTCTCATTTAATAAATAAATGATATATCTATGCAGATTTAGTATCAAATAACAAGGAACAATGAATCTAGTGGCCACTCCTCAGAGAATTCAATCCTTTTAATTTGCAACTTGAGAAAAACCATACATTGAAGAGGAAAATCTGCCCAAAGAACACCTATTCAACAGCTGTCCAAGTTACATCTTACAAGTCAAGTCAGACACTCCCATCACAACCAACTGGGCTAGTTATACAGACCCTCATTCACCATTACTCTCTAACTAGAGCTGTATCCATGTATCTTTCAGTAACACTTCGCTGATAAATTCAACACATTCCTTTCTAACTAGAGCTGTATCCATGTATCTTCTCTCTAAGTTTTTTCATCAATCACCAAAATCACTGCCATTGTAGTCAATTAACTGGCATGTATCCGAACCAACTATCTAACACTATTGTCTAATGCTTTGATCTTTACCATCTCTAATTCCAAGTCAGATGGCTGCATCAAAGAGCTAAAGTTTCTCAATCCTTTTCACAAATTATATCCACATTGTTCACAAATATTCATTTTTGAATTAAAAAATTTCCCCTATGATTG
Source organism: Cornus controversa (assembly GCA_026545225.1). Classification (NCBI taxonomy): domain Eukaryota; kingdom Viridiplantae; phylum Streptophyta; class Magnoliopsida; order Cornales; family Cornaceae; genus Cornus; species Cornus controversa. The sequence continues at coordinate 103,910,510 of CM048845.1, forward strand.
GCTTTGGGCCTTTCAAAGATGGCCCCCTTCCATCAGTGAGATACCACTATGGAAGAGCTACAAATCAAACAGTCTTGTTGCATACATGTGCACTACAGCTGTCTTTTCTCCTAAATTTTTATGCGACAAAATTGTTATATAGACAAGTAATGTTCTTCTTTCTAATAGTTCAATTCATAAAAAATGTCCAAAATCACTCAATTGCTTGCAAAAAAAAACAATCATCAAACTATCAATACTTTACACAACAAATTCAAATTCAATTTCAACAAGACAAAGATAAATAAATGAGAGAGCGACTTCAAAACGACAAGATACACTCACCAATATCGTACTGACCGAACCGCCTCTTGATTGCACGTAGAATCTCGAAATCGTCTTCGTCATCGTCATCGTCCCAGGCAACCGGCGGAAGCGAACACAGGGGCTTCATATTGAGTGAGACATCGTCGTCGATGGGAATTGAGAACCGCTCCTGTATTCTACGGACCAATTCGAGGTCGTCATCGTCGTCAGAGTCAGAGGTGGCGCCGCCGGGAACGGTGGCGGCGGCAGAGGTGGCCGTGGCTGAGGGGCATTGAATGTCATCAGGGTTTGTCCGGGTGAGAATGCACGCCTTCCTTAGGGCTTCCATGTCCTCTTCGAAGCCGTCGCCGCCGTCGCTTCCAGAGAATTCTTCGTCGTCTCCGGTGTTCGAAGCCATTGATTTCTTAAAAATCAATCAATAAATCAACAGTTAATAGAATCGAAGTTCTCAGTATTTGTGGAAGTTTTGAAAAGCAGTTTAGGGTTTATATGGATGAAGAGACGATGCAATTTAGCGGTAAAATGCGCGCTCACATAGTCACATATATGCCTTCTTCTTCTATTTTGCCATCCACGTTGGCAGATCCCCTTATCCTTAACGTTGAAGCGGGATCAGATGCGTCAAAGAGTCCCCATTAAATTGTAGGCCGTTGAAAGCCAGCCAATCGTCTTCAAGGGAAGAAGGCCGAACTCGATTTCGGCCCGGTCAATCATCTGTAGAAGAGCTGAAAGTTGTCGAATTGGGTTCTTCACGGTCTTCCTCGCTTATCCGGCATGCAAAACTAAACTGCGACGATGGCTCCATACGGGGTAAGTTCGAAGGGATAGGGGACGGGACGTAAGCGGAAAGCCAAACAAGGCTAGGCAGGACAGGCAGAAAGTGAGAAACGGGGCTAAAACAAGACGGGAGACGTGGAACCCTTCTCAAAGAGGTTTTAGGAGGGCTTAAAAGGTCTCTGAGACCTTTTAAGAGAAGCGGTAGAGGGCTTTCGATTGTACTTGGACCACTAACTGAATCACATTAAAAGAAATGATACCCACCTAGCACAACCCCAAAACTCATCTTCTCAGAGTTTTTTTTTTTTTTTTGTTAACTCCATCTCTGTTATCTAGTATTCGATTTATCTCATATTTTATCTCTTTTACTAATTTTTAAGGGCATTGTTATAGGTTGTTTGAGAAAAATAAATTTATTGAAGTAAAATGAAGAAAGTTTTCACTATTGACGATGAATTGTGCTGGGATGACCCTTAGTGATGGTAAAACATAAATTCTCCACTCTTATATCTTTTGTTTTCCTTAAATAATTTATAATGTGTTTTTATTTTATGGTGGTTATTAATATGTTTATGTAGTCAATTATAAGCTTTAGATCTAAATTTTATGGATAATAATAATGATTATGTTAATCTATTATATTGGTTTACTTTTTTTTTTGTTGGATTGATATTAAATATTATATAAGTTTCAATAATAATAATATAATTTGGGACACGATTGAATAGTATGTGAAAAAAAAATCTTTTTCTATAATTCTATGAAAACATAAAACATAAATTTTTGCAAAACTTTAGAATCCAAATGTATATTGTTACTAAATTCAATTTATGAATAGGAAGCTCTTGTAAGACTTTAGAACGTGCTATTGTGAGTAATAGATACAATTTTTTGTCATATGACTTCAAAATGTGCAAATCAAATTAATTTATGACTTGTATATCCTAAAAGCATGTGGAGGTCAATCATGATTACAAGGATATATGTTATTTCTATAGCTCTAAATAAAACAATATAAAATTAAATTTAACAAGAAATCAATATTAGTAAAAAATATTAATACTTTTTTACCTAGATGATAATTGTGTTAAAAAATGACTAATGAACTACTATGAGAAAAATAAAATTATCACCGTGATTTGACTAAAGAAATACAAAAAGTAACGCTACATAGATCATATACCTTAGTAATCTAAATTAACCAATAATAAAATATGATCATATTAAAATAAAATAAAATAAAAAATTATGTTCTTTCTAGCTAAATAATCAAGATTGTTTTCTTCTGTTATGGTTAAGATTGTGCCCTTTATATATATATTTATATATTTGCTTGAAATATTAAGATTATTTTATGTACAATTTTTTTAGACAAATGTGACTAAGTTTAAAAGTAGAGGAAGAAAAATCATAAAAACAGAATTAATCTCAGTGACATCTTTATTAATTACTGGTACGATCATTTTTTGATTCTCCATGATCAAGTTATTATTTTCTTCTTTAATCTCTAATTTAGAAAAAAGATTGATTTCAACTAATTTAAAATTATAATTTGCATAATTATATTAAACGAAGTATCTGGTTTGTAATTTATCTAAGTTTTTATCATCTTTTTCATTTTTTTTCTTTTTAAATGGATATAAGTGATCAAGTTAATGTAATTTTACTATTGTACTAATTTTTGTATTTGATTTGATGTAATGCAAATTTATTACTAATTTCGAACTATAGATCATATATACGTCCAAAGTAGATTAAATGCTTATATCACGCCTTTGAGGCACATATTTTCAAACTTTGTTACAGCGTTTTGGGCCATTACATTTATGCCTATTATCTTTTTATATTGAATGTTGGGATAAGCTGTAGTTTTTGTGTATATATATTCATATGCATATATGACTTAACATTTACTTATTCATGTCTATTGTGTCCATACCTATTAAAAGAAGTGTAATAATTTGAAGAATTTAGAAATTTAGAAAGGATTAAGAATTAATAAAATAAATATTAAAATTTTTCAAAAGTAACACAACAGATAATTATAAATTTGATTAAATAATATTAAATTCAAATATTAGTTTTATTTTCTTATTATTGTTATGATAGCTTAATAAAATTATATAAATTCACTTTTAACCACGTGCATCTAGGGGTGCACAAAAATCCGTCCAAACCAGTATCCAAATCGAACCGGACTAGACAATTCGGTCCGATTTTTTTGTGTCCCAGTTCGGTCACGGTTCCAATTTTTTAGAACCGTGTAGTAACGGTTCGGTTACAGTTTTCGATCCCTCAGGACTGCACCGAACCGGAAAAATGTATTTGCACAAAAAAATTATAAAAATGTATATATTCACATTTTTTAGGCCAATTTTTTTTTCTCACTTTCCACACATTTAAAGTACTTTTCCACACACCTAAAACAAATACTTTTTTATGTTTTTTCTTTCCAATTTTTTTAAGAACTCTTAGCCATATATTAAAGGTATTTTTGCACAAAAAGTTCATAAAAATTTAAATTCACATTTTTTAATCTCAATTTTTTTCTCTTTCCATACTTTTAAAGTACTTTCCACACACTTAAAACAAATATTTTTTTAAATTTTTTTTTCGTATTTTTTTAGGAACTCTTAGGATATTTGAAGGATGTATTTGCACAAAAAAAAATCATAAAAATTTATATTCATGTTTTTTAGGCTCATTTTTCTCTCTCTTTCACACTTTTAAAATACATTTCCACACACCTAAAACAAATACTTTTTATATTTTTCTTTCCAATTATTTTAGGAACTCTTAGGCATATATGAATGATGTTTTTGCACAAAAAATTCATAAAAATTTATATTCACATTTTTTTTATCTCATTTTTTTTTACTTTTTACACTTTTAAAGTACTTTCCACACACTTAAAACAAATACTTTTTTGATTTTTTTCTTTCCTATTTTCTTAGGAACTCTTAGGCATATTTGAAGGATGTATTTGCACAAAAAAATCATAAAAATTTCAATTCACGTTTTTTAGGCTAATTTTTTTGTCAACACACATTTAAAGTACTTTTTCACACACCTAAAACAAATACTTTTTTATGTTTTTTCTTTCCATTTTTTTAGGAAATCTTAGCCATATATGAAAGATGTTTTTGCACAAAAAATTCATAAAAATTTATATTTACATTTTTTAATCTCATTTTCTTTACTTTTCACACTTTAAAGTACTATTCACACACTTAAAACAAATACTTTTTTTTTAATTTTTTTCTTTCCTATTTTCTTAGGAACTCTTAGGCATATTTGAAAAATGTATTTGCACAAAAATATCATAAAAATTTATATTTACATTTCTTAGGCTAATTTTTTCTCACTTTCCACACATTTAAAGTACTTTCCACACATTTAAAGTATTTTTCTACACACCTAAAACAAATACTTTTTCATGTTTTTCCTTTCCAATTTTTTTAGGAACTCTTAGCCATATATGAAAGATGTTTTTACACAAAAAGTTCATAAAAACCTAAATTCACATTTTTTAATCTCAATTTTTTCACTTTCCACACTTTTAAAGTATTTTCCACACACTTAAAACAAATACTTTTTTATTTTTTTTCTATTTTTTAGGAAATCTTAGGATATTTGAAGGATGTATTTGCACAAAAAAATCATAAAAATTTATGTTCACATTTTTTAGGCTCATTTTTTTTCTCACTTTCCACACTTTTAAAGTACTTTACACACATTTAAAGTACTTTTTCACACACCTAAGACAAATATTTTTTTATGTTTTTTCTTTCCATTTTTTTAGGAACTCTTAGCCATATATGAAAGATGTTTTTGCACAAAAATTCATAAAAATTTATATTCACATTTTTTAATCTCAATTTCTTTTCACTTTCACACTTTTAAAGTACTTTCCACACACTCAAAACAAATACTTTTTTTGATTTTTTTTCTTTCCTATTTTTTAGGAACTCTTAGGCGTATTTGATGGATGTATTTGAACAAAAAAATCAAAAAAAATTATATTCACATTTTTTAGGCTCATTTTTTCTCACTTTCCACACTTTTGAAGTACTTTCCACACACTTAAAACAAATACTTTTTTATGTTTTTTCTTTCCAATTTTTTTAGGAACTCTTAGTGATATTTGAAGGATGTTTTTACATAAAATATTTATAAAAAGTTATATTCACATTTTTTAATCTCATTTTTCTCACTTCCACTCATTTAAAGTACTTTTCCACACACTTAAAACAAATACTATTTTTTGTCTTTGCTTTCCATTTTTTTTAGCAAATATTAGCCTTATTTGAAGGAATTATTTTTTCAAAAAAATCATAAAAAATTATATGCACATTTTTTAAGAGAAAGACATAAAAGTTGTCAAAAAATAAATATAACATTTAACAAATGTGTATATATAAATTTGATTTTTATTTAAATAAAATGACAATAAAATGTATCTTGTTACCAGTTTGCTCTCCCACCAAAAACCACCACTGTAATACCCCGCTCCAACATATGGTATGATATTGTCCGCTTTGGGCCTGAGCCCGCATGGTTTTGCTCTTGGGTTTTACCCCAAAAGACCTCATACCATTTGAAGAGAACATACTACATATAAGCACATCCCCTTTGATACCAAATGAAATACTCCTAGGTTTTGTGTATGAGACTGGCCACCTCATGCGCGAAATTTTCTGGGGATATTTCAACCACCTTCGTGATCACCATCTCTGTCCCACTTCTTCTACTCTCTCAATGGTTTTCCATCTTGAGATACCTAGTTAGAGGATCTTGTTGTTGCTACTTATCCTCCATAGATGAATTTAAGAAGAGAAAGCCTCCTCCTACTCATGAGCCTATTATTTAACCAGTGATCTCTGTTTTGAGCTTGTTGTTCTTCAGAGAAATCTTGCATGTACTGAGATTGTCTCAGATCAGCTTTGTACGCCACGAGCTCTTGTTTCATCTATCTGTAATGGAGTCACTCTTTCATGACAAAGAACTGTTGTGGGTTCTTAATACTTAACCTTTATAATTATAACTAGGCTTGTGTAGGCTTTATGAGTTGGTAGGCAATTCCTATAGCAAGCATTGGTGCGATCCCTTGCTTCTTCAATTCCTTTCCTGTAATTCAATCTCTCTCTTCTCTTTCCTTACTTATACTGTATTGTCTAGGTTTTAAATTATTTCTAGGTTTAAATATTTTTTTTGTTATATTATGGATAATACTGTTCATTATGTGATTTAAGTTTGTATGTGAATAATATTATGAATATTTAATTTATAAAAATAAAACAAACCCCAACTCATTAAACCTAAGGTTCTTGAAATAAATGTATTTGAATGAACATTTTAGATGAATTTTTAACAGACTCTCTAATACACTTTTTTATTTTATTTGAATGGAAAGTCCGACTTTGCATAGTCCTTCTGGTATATCAGAGTTTAAACTGATTAATGGAATGGTGTTTGAATTCGTCCAAAATACATATGACTTATATAATGCATATGGACGTGAAGTTGGATTTGGCATAAGAAAGGATTATGTCAATAGAAGCAAACAAACTGGGGAAATTACTTCTGCGCAATTTGTATGTAGTAAGGAGGGTTATCACAAAAGGGACCTTCTTACAAAAGAAGCTAGGGCGAAAACGAAGGTCGAATGTCGTGCCCGAATGCACATAAAATTTGAAAGATCAGAAGGAATATTTTTCATAGACAGATTTGAAGAAGAACACAATCATGAATTGATTAGAAAAGATTGCACTCACTTTATTCCTTCACACCGAAACATCTCTCTATCTCAGGCAATTGATCTCAACATAACCGATGATTCTGGATTATCCATTGGTTCCTTATACGAACTAATGGGAAGACAAGTTGGGGCAAGAGAAGCAATTGAGTTTACAATAGTAGACCAAAAAAATTATTTGAGAACCAAGAGACAAAAATAATTGCAATTTGGAGAGGTGGGATACATATTTGAGTATTTCCAATCCCAGTTGTTGGACAATCTTTCCTTCTTTTATGTGGTTCAGTTAGACAACAAGTAGATGATAACTAATATATTTTGGGCAGATGCACGTATGATTATTGACTACGAGCATTTTGGAAATGTTGTATCGTTCGATACCACATACAAGGTCAACAATGCTAATTGGCCTTTGGCCACTTTTGTTGGTCTTAATCATCACAAGGAATCAGCTATGTTTGGAGCTGCTTTGATGTTTGATGAGACGACGGACTCATTTGTTTGGTTGTTTGAGACATTTTTGCTTGCAATGTCTCATAAAGATCCGATGACAATTATAACCGACCAAAATGCACCACCATCTCTGTACATGACATATAATGCAAAACACTGAAAAGCATCTAGGCCATAAATTTATGGGTCCGGTGAGTATTACATCCATCTTATCCAACTTTATGAAGCACCACAATGATGAAGATGATTTCATATCAAGTTGGAGTTTTGTGTTAACTAAGTATGATGTGAATGGCAACAAATGGTTGTCGGATTTGTATGATTTGAGGACAAAATGGGCAAAGACATATGTAAAAGACTTTTGGACAACTGGTATGCGCAGCACACAACTCAGTGAAAGCTTGAATGCTTACTTAAAAGGCTTCTTGAAATCAGACCATTCTATTCCTGAATTTTTCAAATACTTTGATAGGTTGGTCAGTGAGAAAAGGTTCAAAAAATTGCACGCGGAGTACAATTTAGCTTACAAATTGCCAAAAATTACACATCCAAACAATATGCTAGACCATGCTGGTGAGATCTACACAATACTTATTTTTAAGTTGGTTGAACAAAAATTTGCACAAACGGTTAATTATTATTTCGGAAAACCAGATTTTGAGGATGGAGAATTCAAATACAAACTTGTTGCACTTGATGGATATAGTCCAGAACGGTGTGTAAGGAGGAGGAGAGTAGATGACTACGTAACATGTAACTGTGGGAAGTTTTCAATGGAAGGGGTTCCGTGTTCGCATATGATAAAGGTCATTAGAGAAATATTGCACAAAACTAAATTACCAGAGGAATACATAATAAAGCGTTGGACCGAGAGGCAAGAGATGGGGCAATGTTAGATTACATTGGCCATGAAGTGCAAGCGGATCCTAATTTGCAACAAAGCCATCGGTTTAGAAACATGTGTCTTCTATTTACTCGCATTAGTTTGGTGGCATGAGAGAGCAAAAATAATTACAATTTATCCATCATACATGGGAAACAATTGCTTAACCTTATATAAGATGGTAGAAGGCAAAAACATTTGGTACATGATGCTTCTGAGTCATATAAAACTGGCTATGGTCTTCAAATTCATGTTACTTGCCAGCAAAGTGGTCATGACATTACTGCTAGGGATCTTAAAAAAAGGGACACATCAAGAGGGTAAAAAAAAAAAAAAAAATTCAAATCAAAGCGTGAGCAAGCTATACAGAAGATAAATAAGTGTTCAAAACAACCTGTTGATTCCTCCGTGAAAATTAATGTGAGTGACATTTTATAATTTTATAATACTTCAAATTATTTTACTATACTAACTAATACCCAAATTTAATTTTTATTAGGATGCTGAAATTCAAAGCAAGTATGCATGGATGTTCCAACAACCTAGTCCACCGCCAAGCAATGCAAAAGCAATGACGCGTGAGTTTTCACAAACCACCATGCAAATGAACACACTTGGCTCACAAGCATCTTATTGTCCAAATACAATTCTGAGTCAGGTTGGTGCCAGTATCATATACTTTTACATTGTCCGGTGATGAACCAAAAGGGGAGGGGTGAAGTGGTTCAATGTCAACTTTAATAAACTAAACTTACTTCGTATTGGAGCTCAGACTACTTGTTTAAGTTTATGATAGTAGCCTTAAAACCTTATCAGCACCAATTTATGAGCTCAAACTACTTGTTTAAGTTCATGACAACAACCTTAGAACCTTATCAGCACCAATTTATGGAGTATACTACAGCAGGCCTGTTATGGGTAGTCAAAAATGAATGCAGTCTTATTTTTGGAAAACTGGAAACTAGAATGAGATTAGAATATCATTTGAAACTTGCTCAACACATAAAACTACTCACAAGACCATTTGAGTTAACTTTGTAGCATAATAAGGTATTGCCAGCAGTTGTCATTTGTTGTCAGGTGAATGATTCAACCAATCATGATGATAAAAAAGATGTAGCCAATAATATGGGTGGTTGGGTAAACATATGTTTCTTTGACAGACAATGCTTCCTTTCATTTATTTTGTTTATATATATATATTAAAAAAATTTAATAATATGACCAAATAATTTAATTCATTCTAAAACTTATGATTTATATCCTTATTTCAAAACCTTCCTCTTTTTTCTCTCTGTCATTCCTTATTTCACATTTTTTTTATGAATTGTTGATTATATACTTAACGGATAGTTGTAAAAAATTAGGAATTATAAAACTTTTCATTTTCTCCTATTAACTTTATCTTTTTTTTCCTATTCCTCACGTTTTCTTTTCTTTCATTGCAACATTTTTTTCTTATAATTAATAATAAAATAACAAAAAATTAAGGTAAAAATTTAATAAATGAACAACCAAGTCATCTAAAAGAATTACTAGAAAATAATACAATAATGAAAGATAAAATATATTAGCGACTTAGATTCATACTGATAATCAAATGTGTGATAAGAAAATTATTTGCGAATAATATGATAAAAGAATGAAAGAAAGTGAAATAAGTAAAAAAAAAAAAGAATTTATTCAAAAATCATATGCTATTCCCACAAATATTTATGCACCGAAAAAATATTATTAAAAATTAAGAGATTTATTAATAAAAAATAATCTAATTAAATATAATAATTTTAATAAAAATAATTTTTATATAAATATTATTAACTAATATTTGATATTAAAATATTAAATGTTAAAAAATCATTCTTACATTGTTTTGCTTACGGTCTCAAATTAGGTGGAGTGGCCCTGACTGCAACCTAGGTCCCAGAGGATTGTAGATTTATGAGGGTGGGTACCCTCAGCGTTATATATGCATACAAGTTGATATATAGAAGCTCTAAAATTCAAAGAGATGAAACAGGTCGTTCTATTGGAAACTGATTTTGAATTTATGATCCATTGAACATGGGTGGTTGGTTACCTTACAAAGTCATTGGCTGATGGAGAAATTAATGCAAATTGAAAGCGTCACAGCTTTTGTGAAGCTTCAAATTCATACGAGTATATTAGACACAATGAAAGTTATTATTAAATTGAGAAACGAATTATATTTATTTTTTTAAATAGTGTAAGTGAATTCAAATATTTATTACATTCTTTCAATTCAATAAAAAAAAAAGGTCTATTCACCGTTGATTGGGTGATGAACTTTCATTGTATAAATTATTATCCTATTCCTAATTATATATATTTTTAATAGGAATTCTCATTTAAAATAATATGATTTTGTTATTTTTAAAGAGAGCTTATAAAAAAAAAGCAAAATTTTCCTTTTTTGCATTAAAAGGGGTAAAGTGATCGATTCAAGAATTTAATTTAGTGGGGTGAATTTAACAATAATAAGATAAAAAAAATTAACAAAATAATAAACATAAGAACTTATTATTGAGTGGTTGTTTATTACATTTACAATTGTCCTAGATAATTTTCATACAATTTGAAGAGAAAAACTATTTATACTTAGTTACACAGTTATATAATTCATGTAGAACAATTTTAGAAATTTAAAATTTTAGATATACAAAATAAAAATATGAAAATTCAACCAATGGCCACTTGCTCTCATTTTGGACCATATCTACCCGACTACAGCCTCTAATCCACTACCAAAGTTGTTTTTTTCACCTTCAAATTTTTTTTAAAACCAGATAAATAATATTCGCATTCACCTTTTGTACAAAGAAATGGATAATCAACCTTTTATTTTGTAACGTGAAGTATCAATCAACTAGAACGTACATGCCTCTATTTCAAAAAAGTATACAATATCTCAAAGTATTGATAATGTGATATTTCTAACAATATAAGTCCTCTAGTTAATTTTTTTTTTTTTTATCAATTTATCGAACGCTGAAATGAAATGAAGTGGGAATAGAATGAAATCAGGAATGGAATGAGAATGAGAATAGAATGAAATGACCATTCTCATTATAATGTTTGGCTACAGATAGAGAATAATGTAGGAATGAAATGGTATTAATGAAGAGAGAGAGGATGATTTATATATATTCTAGAGTAAGTTGTAAAAGAGAGAGATGCATTAATGAAGAGAGAGGAGATGATTTTAATAATAAGTGGGAATGGAATGGTCATTCCATGATTCAAGAAGTGGAATGGATTTGTTGAAATGAACATTCCAAGGGAATGGCTTGGAATGACCATTTCATTTTTAATAAAGTACAACAAACGAGAGAAAGGAAATCAAAGATGGAATGATCATTTTATTCCATCTCCATTATTACGTATCAAACTAGCCCTAATAGAATATGTTCAGGATGAGTGTCAGAAGTTTATCCGTTCCGAAGTCATAAATGGTAGGACTTATTGTGGCCGTTAAGGGATCCTTTCCGAAACTGAAATTGACATCATACCACTGCTCGCATTAATTGAAGGAACAAAGTGACAGCTGATCATCACCACATGGCGAAGGGTGTGTTTCTGGAATTAGATTTTTCCAAATGATATTTTATCCATAGCTATTATTAGATCATCTTCCATATTAAGATTCACATTAAGTTACTTTTATTTTTAAAAGTAAATCAACTTGTGAAAATAAATAAGTTAGTGAATGAACAATTTTTTTTATTGACCTAATTGCATTTATACTAATAGCGGGGAAAGGTGTTCAGTGGTTCGATTTCTTTCACAAAAATTAAAATTAAATTGAACCAAGAGAATTATGAAATCAAATTAAACTGAATTGTGAAAAAACAGTTTGATTTGGTTCGATTCCACGCTTCAACCTTGAAATATAAGAAAATATATATATAATATAATATATTTATATTTATATATTTAAGGTAAACGGTTCGGTTCAATTTAATTTCTAAGAATTTTAAATCACAACTGAATTGTTATTTAACGGTTTCATTATTTCAAAATCCAAACGAAATTTGTTTTCACCAATCAAAAAAAGTCAAGGCAAAATAAAAAATTGAATTTTTTTTTTTTTGGTAAGGAATAAATAAATAATGAAAGTTATTAATACAAAAGTCAACGCAAAATATCTCCATATTCAATTAGATAAGACTCTGATTTTTTTTTTTTTGCCTGTTGATAGACTTGTTTCAACTCCCAACTGTGACACTCTTCATTTTTTATCAACATACAGCATATGGGTGTGTATATGTATATATATATGGGCTACAAGTCAAAGAGATCAATTAATGACCTCTGTGGGTCAATCAAAGATACAATGCACATGGAGAGAAGAAAGACATGTTTGTCAAGAATTGTTGAGGAATATTTGTTAGGCTATGTTTCATAGAATAGTGTCTTGAAATTAAAATGAGAGAATAGTTAGTTTAAAATCTGAATCAATTTTTTTCTAATTTCAATTTGAAGTTACTAATTTTATATTACCGAACATTACTTCAGTGTTACCGAACATTTAGGGATTGTTTTTGACAAAAATAAACTTATGTATGTCTATTTTACCTATACAATTAATTTTACAAAAATATCCTTTATGAGCCTACGTAATACGTATGTATACACGCTGCTAAAAAAAATGTAAATGAACAGAAATGGTATTTCATAATTAAGAGAAGCAAATCGTTTATTTTCTCTCATTACCATAACATTAATTACAATCAGAAGTTTAGGAAGCATCACATGATCTGGTCAAAGATCTTAAGCTTCTTATACTTGAAATTTCTGAGAATCTGTAGATTTTATCGAAAAGAAACAAAAATCAAATAAGTACGTATATTTTTAACTACTTCTTTTGTTCGATCATTGCGCATCAGTTTCCAAGAAATTTCTCATCAACAACCAATAATCGAGGTTTCTTATTCTTGAATTCTGACAAGCTGTGAATTTTTCCCAAAAAAAATCACTTTTTTTCCTTCTTATACTGTGTCTTCGTTTGTATTCTCTCCTTGGTGCTGCCATTGCATTTTCTCCGAGTTTATTGCAAACGGTGGTTTAGTGGAAAACATATCTAATATAGTCGGTATAAATACACGAGGGAAATTTAGATTATGTGTATTATACATGTAGGGTCAATCTCATCATACGGGTACAAACATGCAATATTTAGATTCACCTAATACATAATACACCAGGTGTATTGTAGACATACTCAGTTACTTGTAAGGTAATAGACTCAAAATTAATCTTTTGATTGAAAATCAATCGGCAATAGTTTTTTTAATTGAGGATTAGCCACCAAAATTCTTATTTTTTCATTCAAACGATATCCTAATTCTATTCAAATATATTCTTATATATATAGGAAAAAATAAGAAAATAATAGATTTCCTAAGCAAGTAAATAAAAAAAGAAAATAACATTGCCTAATAAAGATTTCTAATAATATTGGCCCCCCCCCCCCCCGCGGCCGGAATCACGGCTTGTCCTTCAGACGAAAAATCAGAATAACAAGAACAAAAAAATAGCATACCTTTCTCAAGTAGGACGATCCTTCCACTTATGAACCAATGAGTAACAACTCGATTGTTCATCTTAAATTTTAGTTTTAGGTTTCGCAACTTCAACCTCTGCTTCAGCTTCCAAAAATAATAATTGAGTTTTTCACACCTATGACCAGGCTTATAAATCTCATCACAATTAAAATAAAGACCATTCTTACATCTTTCTGTTTAGCCCATGACAAATGTTTAACACCAGGAGATAAAATGTGCAACTGGATAATAGGCTTAGGTGCAGGCAAAACGTTTGAAATAGATGGATGAGAAGCAAACTTTGTTGCAATATGGGTCGTTGTTACAATAATTGTATCTTCTTGACATAGTGCTAATTCAAGGCATTGGTTAACTCATCAGATGAAGTAAACGAACACCAACTCTTATATTAACACGAAGTCCAGAGAAAAAAAAATACTAACTTTATGCAACTCTAGCAAACTAGGAACCATATTAGCAAGTTGCTCAAACTCAGTAATAAACTCACGAAAAGTGCAGGTTTGAGATAGTTTGGCTAGTGAACTACAATGGTTAATATGTTATCGAAAGCCAAAGTGAGTACATACTGCATGAGAGAATTGCTGCCAAGTCAGAATATCAAGATACTATTTAATCTAACGATACCAAGAAATAACATCTCCTTGAAGATGCACTGCAGTAAATGAAACCATTTGGGCATCTAAAACACCATTGAGTTTTTGCTATTGTTCAGTTTGAAACAGCCACCCTTCAGGATTGGTACCATCAAATTTTAGAAAATCGATTTGAAGAGTCCGACCTTGAATAATCAGACCGATCCGATGATAATCATTATCCTCATATTGGAGAAGTTGATTAAGGTTGATGCCATCTTGGGGAAGACAATCGTTATGTTGAGGACAATCAAGAACATGTTGTTCTTGCCTATTATATATGCAATAATACTTGGATCTGCAACATCAATTGTTATGACTCAATTGTTGATGTTCTTGATCTAAACAAGTGATATTATTTTGTAATATTTGAGGACAAATCTTGATAAGATCATCTATAGAGGATAATGATTCGAGCTTTATAAGTACCCAATGTATCTTTGATAATGGACATCATTCACTCTCCTACATAACTAATGATAACTAGTTTTTAGGCTTTGATGTTTTGATGATTCAAACTAGTTCATCTGTTTTATAGGTTTATGATTTAGACTTGGTTATTTTTGAATACTCATGGTGTCTTTGATTAGGTTGCATGTTGATCTTATGGATACCATATTTATGTTTGAATCATACTTTTGTGAACTTTGATGAAAATTTCAATGGATGGAGTTACATGTTCAAGGATATCTTTTTGATAGATGTTGATATCTAGTTTTTGGAGCTCATTATGATGATGAGGATTAGGTCTTGATGATAGACTTAGTTATGTTTTGCTAGACTTTGAGTAGTTAACTCTCTTTTGTCTAGGTTTGATGTTTGATCTTGTTATGTTCTGTTTATTCCATTAACTGATATGTTTTGGATATTTATTTGATCAGTGATGATTTTTGCTTCCTTACTGTGTTATTCTCTCTATGTGCTTCATGATTTATCTGTTTATATAAAATCTTTTAGGTATTTCTTTGTCAATTTGTTCCAAAAAGGGGGAGATGATATTGTTATATGATATGAGATTCTTTGACAAAGGGGGAGATATATTTATATCAGATATTTTTGCTTGGGAGATTAAGGGAGAGCATTACAGATTTGAGTATTACAGAGTTATGATTATATTTCTTTATTAAGCTTTTCACAGGTTGTGTTGTTTAAGGAATGTGCAGGTACAATAGGTTTTATTCTAACCGTCTTGAACACACATGTGAAACTTCTGATGATCAGTTCTTTATTTTTATGTATTTTTGGACAAATATTGTAATCTAATTTTTCCCATGGGTTAGGTTATAATTGTCTAGGTGGTTTTGTTACGAAATTGCCAAAGGGGGAGATTGTGAGATATAAATTTGTACTTGACATATTTCGGTGATCAAAACCTGATTGATGGAGTTGTAATTTTCGGATTATTCTTTGTATCGATCATCAACAACTTTGAGCTGACACTCAAGTGCATGGAAGCCGACTAATCAGTTAGAACACCATATAGTACAGGTAAGTATAGTGAGGACACTCTGCACTTTTTAGTTCCGAGCCTATTTTGAAAAACTAGGGTTTTCATGAAAATATTACGATTTTTTAAAGTAGGACCGGTCCCCAATATTTAGGACCGGTCTAACTTTTCTCGGCAATTTAGTTTCTGTAAGTTTTCAAAAAGTACCACCGGTCCTATTTATTTGGCACTGGTCCCACTTAGCCTGTTCCAAATAGGAAATAGATTTTGACGAAAATTTTGATTCCTATTGGGTTTGAAACTTCTAGGAGTATTCAACTTATTTTCCAAGTAGAATTAGGACTTCCTTGCCTATATATATGTATTTATATTTTCTCTACAATTTAGTGAAGAAAAAACCTGGACTATTTTTTTTGAGAGAGAAAATATATACAGTATAATTAGGGCTTTATATTTTTAAGAACACACATCCATACTTTACAAGTGATATTTAGGATAATGTTCTACTTCTGATTAGCTGCACAAAGACCACAACAAATCTATTTGCTGATCAGAACATTGGATTGATGGTTCTTCGCTCGCTTGCTTGCTTGCTGAGGAAGAAAGGTGACCAGATTGCACTACGAAGGGAACGAAATACTTGCTGAGTATTTTGGTTCTTCCAGCAACCTTTCTGTAAGGATGATGACGTTAGCTTGAAGTCTGCAGCAGTTGTTGTCGCAATCATAAGCCTGAGGTGTTCTACATCAGATCCTTGACAAAGTAAAGAGGAGTGTGAGACTGAGACAGAGTTTGTTGTACTTTGCTTCATCATAGTGAATTGGTTTCCTGAGGCATGCCGCCTCCCTCCGTGGTTTTTTCCATCTTGGGTTTCCACGTATATCTGGTGCATTCTTTTCTTTACTTGCACTTTATTTACTTGCTTACTTTAATTGTTTGGTTAATTGGACTTAAAATTGAATTAATTAAAAATTAAGCAAACGAGCAAGTGATCCTATTCACCCCCTCTAGGTTATAAAATACTTTTTGCAATCGCTTCCGCACCGCGCAACTCACAGTCTGGGTCTCCAACTCTACAGCCGAGATGACTACACCCGAAGCTCCTCTCCATCATTTTAGCTTCATTGTCCTTGCCATCTAGCCCAACAACCACCATGGTAGTCTCCACTAACCGAAACATACCTATATGAGGAGGGAGAAAAAATTGGAAGAGAGGAAAGAAAAGGAGAAAGAGAGACGAGAGAGAGAATGAGAAAGGGGAGGAAGAAGAAAGAGGGAGAGAAGAGAGAATGAGAAAGGATTGGGAGGGAAGAGAGAGAAAGAAAAAGAAAAAATTTAATTTAACAAGTTAATGGTGTATAAATAATATTTACTTGGTCAATAAGGTTAAAATGGCGTTAGAAAAGGCAAAATAGACCTTTTAGCCGTTTATTGTGGTTGACATTAGTAGATTCTCTTTGTCTGTGTCAGTTGCCGTAATGGGAGGGGAGAGTTCATTACACGGATCAAAATCTCAAGAGAGTTAGGTGAGATTATGAAACGTAAAGTGGAGGTCTCAGTTATATCGACAAACCTTAGGGAAGGTAGATGATATTTACCCAAAATTAAATGGGCGGTCTCAGATCGAATGCTTTGATACCAGATGATATGGTTCTAGACCCAAAATTGATTATTTGATTGGAGATCAGCAACCAATAATTCTTTGAATTGGGTATAAGTCACATCTTTTCATTCATGTCGGCTATTAAATATTTTAGCATACATGTATATAATTTATAAAATTTTCAAATGTCTCTCCTAAAATTATTCTTTTCTAAAAATATCTCTAATTCTTTCTTTTTTTCTTTTTCTTTTTCTTCTTCTTCAATTTATTTTATTCTCTTAATTTATTTTTTTGCATCCCCTTTTTTCATTTTCAAAGTTCTCTCTCATATATATTTATAAATATATTATTTTCTTCTTCATTTTTTGTTTTTCTCAAACATTTTCTTCTTATTTACTGGTGTATGTTAAATAATGTTCTTTTCACTCTTCTTATTCTCTAAATTTATTACTTGAATTTCACACGCTTGAGTTTGTTTGACAATCGTTTTTTTGTTGTGTTTTTATTGGCAAATTAGTAGAAAAAAAAATAAGTAAGTCACGAAAACACATTTTGTAACATTTGCTACGTTTTGCACAATACTGCTGCACTGAAAAAAAATATATTTTATCATGTCTGCAATGCCTCCCGAATCAAATTTCTTCTTCCATGTCTTCAAAACTCTATTAGATTTATCATAATTTGGTTTCATTATCTAATTTCCAAATCATTGTCGATCTTTTGTAATTTTTTTTAGAGTCTCTAATTTTTGTGAGTCTTAACGTACCCAGCTGCATTGTCAACATTCTTCACTTGTAGACAAACTATACGTTGTTTTGAAAAGTGAAAATGTCGTTTTCTCCGTGGGTATTCTTTCAACATTATGACTGATCATGAACTCATTAACTCGTGAGTCATGACATTTATATACAGACATTAAAGACAGGAGGAAAACTGCGACAAAAGTTTTTGGGCCTACGGCTTATATGGTGCCATTAAATGATAAGGGGATAAGTCTTCCTTCACAATTACTCATCCCATCTCATCACACTCATCATAAAATCATACCTAAACTTCACTTCTCTAGGCAGTAAAATTGGTTCAACAAAGCCAATGGCTTTCTTCCCATCTCCTTCATCCTTAATTCATCCTCAACTAAGGCATATTGTAGCCAAAATGTCTCTCCTTGACACTATATTGTTCTTTGTAAGTACTCTCTCTCTCTCTCTCTCTCTCTATATATATATATATATATATATATCTGTGTGTGTTTGATCTTATATATGTAATTAATTTTAGTTCAAATTCAAGAAAAAGCATTTCCTTTTTTGTTTTTTCTTTCTTGGTTTATTATGTTTGCAATTATAAGATCAATATTAGTATAATTGTATGTCTTTTTTGGTATATATATTGATATATAATTGATTTACATAGTCATATACAATTCTAGATAGACGTATACATATCTATACAAGAAAATGATATTTGCATTCGATTTGTAAAAATTGTTCACACGCCACTAGCTACATACTTGTCATTTCCTTCTTATGACAAGTTAGAGTAGGGTGCGAGAGACTCTTTTTGGAGTTCAAATATAAATTTACATATATAATTATATGAATATTTATATATATTCATATAATTGATTTTGTACTCTTAGTTATGGTTAAAATCCTCACTACCCAAATATGTTTTGTGATTGTAGGTTATACACATGGTGGATAAGTTTGGGGTATGGCATAGACTACCAGTATTGATGGGGCTGGCTTATTTGGGAATTAGAAGGCTTTTACACCAAAGGTACAATCTATTGCATGTTGGAAGGATCAACGGCCAGAAATATGACACGGAGGAGTTCTCATATCGGACGGCTGACGGGACATGCAATCATCCCAGGGACAATTTGATAGGCAGTCAAGGAACTTTTTTTGGTCGCAACATGCCTCCATCTACTTCACGTTATGGGGTAAGACTCTTCAAATAACATTTAAAATTCTACTTGCCATACATACATATGTTTATATATATACACGAAGATCTTATTTTTTGGTATATACATACACAGACAAAGACTCTTGCTTCCTCCTTTTCTCTTGTGACACTTGCCACAGCATTATTTTCTTGCTTCTTCCTTGTTTTCTCTGGTTTGGGCTTTGTTGGTTGGGGTTTCTACATTGCAGCTAGTTTTTAGCGGGCCCAAGTTTAATTTTTGTTTTCGGAAAATTCTCCAAGAAAAAAAAAGTGAGCTTAGTAGAAGTACTCGGGTATTGTATACTTTCTCTAGAAAGATCTAACAAGGCACAACGACTGTGTGGGACCCATAGCATGACATTGGCATAACAAGTGAAAATAGTTGGTGAAGAGCTTTTAAAAAAAATAAAAATAAATAGAGAACTTACACTAGCAGGGTATCAAGTAAGAATTACTAGAGTATTGTATACTAAAGATCCAACAAGACACAACGACCGTGTGGGACCCACAGTGTGACATTGGCCTAATATATTCAAGTCGATGTTACAAAGTGAAAATATTTATTGATATTTATTAGTGTATAACAGTATCATCTGATTCTGTAGTTGCTGGAGCCTCATCCAACAGTGGTAGCCACAAAGCTCTTGGAAAGGAGAGAGTTCATAGACAATGGAAAGCAGTTCAACATGATAGCATGCTCGTGGATACAATTCATGATTCATGACTGGATTGATCATATGGAGGACACCCAACAGGTATTCACCAAAATGCTCCTTTTTTTTCTTTTTTTTTTTTTTTTCTTTGGGTAAATATTCGCACACCTTCCACAAATGCCCACTATGGGGGTCGGACCCTCACCTCCAATGACCTGGTGGTAGGTATTCACCAAAATGTTGTTTTGCCATAAGTAGCTTTCAAGTAAAATGCAGTACAATGGAATTGATGAATCCTTCACACCTCGGCTTAAAATTAACTATATATATACACACGAGAATATAACAATATTATCAAGATGTTGTTCTAGTAGACATTCAGATCGAAAAGATCCAAAAGGAATTCCCAGGAACCTATAACACAAGGTATTGATCAAATTTTGTTTTTCCATAGAATCCAATTTTTGGTTCATATAAGTGATGTCAATTAGTTGATGGCTTGTACAGAGAAGAGTACAAAATTGATAAAAATGCTCAAATTTCTCAAAATCAATTGGCTCAAATATATTGGATAGAGTGATATGGATGGATATATTGTGTTATCAAGTGCTGGAGAAGTTATACTTTATTAATTCTATTAAAAGGTGGAGATTAAGGCTCCTGCTGAAGTTGCAGATGGGTGTCCATTGAAGTCATTCAAGTTCTTTAAAAGCAAAAAAGTTCGCACAGGCTCACCCAATCTGAAGTCTGGTTTTCTGAATTCAAGGACCCCATGGTGGTAAGTGCTTAACAAATATTAGAGTTCTGCTATAAGAATCTTATGTTCTTATTAGTTTAGCTCTATCAAATTTGTTGTGATAACTTAATGCTTTTTGAGTTTTGACATATATAACCTGCATGACAAATGATATATAAGATAGTAACAAGAATAGAAGAAATTAAATAGCTTTACATTTCTCATATGAAACAAGCACTAATTTTGGACAGAGAACTCATGTTTCAAATTCCAGTTTTAATTACTTGTCAATTCCTTGACTTTAGTAACAAATGGACCTCATTTGGGTATAGTTCCTTTAACTGACATCATATAGTGAAATGCAAATTTCCAATCTGCCATTCTCATGGCTTCCACAATTAAGTAGACAAGAGTATGAGAATTATGTAGGAATATTCTTTTTAATAATCCTCCTTCTGCATATCATTAATTTTTGGTTTCTGACTTGAGTAGGGATGGGAGTGTAATCTATGGCAATAACAAGGAGGGTATGGGAAGGGTGAGAACATTTAAAGATGGGAAGTTAAAGATCTCAGGGGACGGACTTCTTGAACATGATAACGAAGGGATTCCTATCTCTGGTGATGTCCGGAATTGTTGGGCAGGTTTCTCACTCTTGCAAGCCTTATTTGTCAAAGAACACAATGCTGTTTGCGATATGCTTAAAGTTCGTAATTTTCCTTCATTTTTTTTCAATCTTATCGCAGTTGGTAGTCACTAAATGCTTAGAAAATGCAATCATTAATCAAGCTTCTCTCAGTGAACTCGTAGCAAATTTTTATAACCATGTAGTACTATTTTTTCTTTCATGTGCAAGCAATGTTTTCTATATCAATATACATTTTATGCAAAAGAATAACAATACTTTTGCTTAGTTAATGATTGTGGTTTTTTACTTATTTTTAGGAGCATTACTCTGATTTTGATGATGAGAAGCTGTACCAATATGCGAGATTGGTGACATCGGCAGTCATTGCTAAAATACATACCATTGATTGGACCGTTGAACTCCTAAAAACCGATACTCTTTTAGCAGGGATGAGGATCAACTGGTAAGGTTATCAAGATATATTGAAGAAAAACGAATTCTATATATGCAAAGTAACAAGGACAAAAATCACAATGGGAACTTCAATTAGTTATGAACAAAGAGAATAGGTTAAAATGACACCAAAGCTCAACCAAAGAATTAGAAGTGCACATGAGGACTGAAACATGTACATGCAAATTTTAAGTGCTCGTCACTGAAAGCTTCTAAAAGGGATGTGCCTTGCAATGGAACGTTCTAGAGGTTTATAATTAAATAGGCAAATGATTCTGGCATTTTGAAATTGGAATGATCAACTAAATGCAATACCTTTTGGCTAGAATTTAATTGAAGAAAATATTGATCAATTAAGTTTGATGCAGGTATGGTTTTCTGGGGAAGAAATTCAAGGATTTATTTGGACATATATGTGGACCAATATTGAGCGGACTGGTTGGTCTTAAGAGGCCAAGAGATCATGGAATTCCCTATTCTTTGACTGAAGAGTTTGTAAGCGTCTACAGAATGCACTCGCTTTTACCTGATAAACTTATCTTAAGGGACATCAAGTCAACTTCAGAAGAAATATGTCCACCAATTCAAGAAGAGTAATTCTCTTCCTCTGTTTCTCTTCTTTATTTAATTTGCAGATGCATGTGTGAATAACTGAAACGATAAAGGAAAAGGAGCCGATGGCATAATAATGGTGATGATGGTTGAGGCAATGGTGCATAATTGCGTTGATGGCAATGGAGATACCAGTGAAGAAATGGTGGCAGTGACATGGAGGTGGAGGAAGTTGGTGCAGGAGCAGCATTTGGGGTCATTAATGAGATGATTATCTTTGTCTGGTAATAACTAATGGTGTTAACCTTAGAGGTCGTGGCTGGATGGTGATGTTAGTGGTGATTGGGATGCAGTGCTCGTGTTGGTAATACCGGTGATAGAGAGAAAAACCGAAGCATTTACATTAAAAGGCAATAGTTTGTCTTCATCTAAATTGAACATTCTTTGCCTTTTAATTCCTTGAAAGTATCGAAATCCATCGCTAAGCTTGATTCTTTCCCTTTCAAAAGACGGGAAAAAATGTATTACTGAGATTTTGACCTTGTATATGACTAATTGGTAAGAGTATATGATGTTTACAGGGTGCCTATGAAGCAAATGGTGGGGAAAGAAGGAGAGAGAAGACTGTCAAGAATCGGAATGGAGCAAATGCTGGTGTCAATGGGTCATCAGGCATGTGGAGCTATCGCATTATGGAACTACCCATCATGGATGAGGAACCTTGTTGCTCATGATATTAGTGGAGAAGATAGATCAAATCCAGTTGATATGGCTGCCTTAGAAAGTAACTATCTTCAGCCCTCATATTTTTTATTGCAACATATTTCTTTATTCTCCCATGTGTGGATGAGTTCTAAAAGAATTGGTTGATCAGTTTACAGAGACAGAGAGAGAAGAGTTGCACGCTTCAATGAGTTCAGAAGAAACTTACTGATGATTCCAATTAGCAAGTGGGAAGATTTAACAGATGATGAAAAAATAGTTGAAGCACTCCATGAAGTTTATGGAGAAGATGTTGAGAAGTTAGATCTTCAAGTAGGCCTACATGCAGAGAAAAAGATCAAAGGCTTCGCCATCAGTGAGACTGCTTTCTTTATCTTTCTACTCATTGCCTCAAGGTACGATCTCTAATTGAAGCAATTGATTCTCTTGCCTGACAACATGTATGGATTCGATTTTGAAATCATATTTTCAAGTTTTACATCCGCTGATCATGTTCAGGAGGCTAGAAGCTGATCGTTTCTTCACAACCAATTTTAATGCCCGAACCTACACACAAGAAGGCCTAGAATGGGTTAACAAGACAGAGACCTTAAAAGATGTGATTGACAGGCATTTCCCTGAAATGACAAGGAAATGGATGAGATGTCTGAGTGCGTTCTCAGTGTGGGATTCACTGCCAACTTCATCAAACTACATACCCCTTTACTTGCGGCCAGCGCCATGATATGCTTTGTAATAAATTACTTACCGGAAGCTGAACTCAATCTTTACACACAATCTATGCATCAAATTTCAATCAAAATGTAATGTTTGTAGATACTAGGCCACTGTGAATCTGTAAGGAGTTTTGTATATGATCCAGTGAATCTGTAAGGAGTTTTGTAGCATACCAACATATCCTTATACTCTTTTTGTGTTTACTGTGTTGCCTGAGTTGTGCAAACTCTCTTAAATTTGTGTTCCCCATTCCCATCCTTCGATGAGATTAATGTTCTTTTTCAAGTCTATATTGATTTCCACAATTCGATCTCTGCTTTTCTTGCAAGGGGCGATCCAAAAGTTATTGCAGAAGTTCACAATGATTTGCTAGCAGCTATAGTCCAAGGATTAAACCTCAGAAGCTCAGCAATAAAATTGCTTGCTGGCCAAGTGATCAGTGTGCGGTATGCTTAAAATTTTCCGTTGAAAGGTTTTCAAATTACTTTGTCCAAGGATCTACGTTAAGTCTATTTGTTTTTTTTTTAAGTACTAAAAACACGACAAAATAAAATATCACATATAAAGATGTAATATCTTTTACAAAACAGAATGTCAAAATAATATGATATTGTAACTATCCTCTTCAAAACTTTATATTATGAAGACATCGAATAATATCTTCATTATCAATGGTCTCCGATACATCTTTCTCAATATATGTCACCAAGCAAGGTAAGAGTAGTACCAACTTCATGAGCAAATATACTAATGAAGTGGATTGCTAGTTCTCATTAAGTTTGTTTTATTACCACATAAACCTTGTAAGTTATATAAATTGCACTAAGAATGTAATGATACAAGCATTGAGTCATTGACTAGAGCTACTTCACTACATAAAACTGATTGTTTTCAAAACAACTATACCCAAGCAACTAAAACATAATGAAGAATATATATTATATGCTTAATGCTTGCTTGGGCAAAGTCCTTGCTTGAACCAATAGGCAGACATCTTGGGGGTACCTAATGGGGGTGCTGTAATCAACCATAAACAATGCCGAATCTTGAAGTGTATCCCAATCTCCATTTGAAGTTGTCAAGCAATGACCACGCGAAGTAGCCTACCACATTTGCTCCATCAACAACTGTCTGCTTCAGTGCAGTCAAATAGCCCATGCTAAATTGATCCTTGAGGTGTCAAACAAACCCATAGGGAGGGTGACGTTTCCTGAATCATCCATGCCTGCAGAACACTTGGACCTCTCTTATATTCTTGTCTGTCTATCAAAATCAGCAGAGAGATCATATGCCAAATTGTATGAGATTTAAAATGTGAAAAAGGATAAAGAATACATACCATTTTCAGCCAAAATAATGGTAGGATTTTGATAGTGATAATTCTTTGACGTACATCACTGCTTTGTATAGACCCCAAGTTACATTGTAAAGCCAATAAGAATATGCCTGCAGATATTCAATTAAAAATTTAAATAACTATGATTACATTTGTGATACATAATTGAAACAAAAAGGTCAACAAAATCTCTTATAGAAACTTGATCTGATTTGGACACAGAGATCACTATATCATGTGACTAAAATTATCTTCGGACCAATCTGCACTCCGTTACGTTCATCTGCAAAGTCCAAGTTAAAAAATAGAGGGCAATATAATTTAGTAACAGAAGGATTTATGTTTACAATGATGATATTAATTTATTTTTTTTATTTTAATTTTTCCTGCCAATAAGAGGAGGAGTATATCTAACAAACAAATCCAGCATTCCAGTCATGTTGGTAGCCCAGCTCTTCCGGTTTGGTTTGATTGTTTGGATTCTCTATATAGTAAGCAGTATATATATATTGGTTGATACCAATATAATCAATTGATCCCTTTACCATCTTAACCTCTTCTTCTATGAACTTGGGCAATCTATCTCCAACAATTTGTTGCATTGTTTTTGGAAACTCACCATGTAATATCCTTAAATTTTAATAGC
The DNA here is from genome assembly GCA_026545225.1 of Cornus controversa. NCBI lineage: Eukaryota > Viridiplantae > Streptophyta > Magnoliopsida > Cornales > Cornaceae > Cornus > Cornus controversa. The sequence continues at coordinate 103,936,345 of CM048845.1, forward strand.
TTCAATAGCTTCTCTTAGAAGCCTTGTGTGTAGCTTCCCTTAAAAGCCTTGTGTCTAGCTTCTCTTAGAAACCTTGTGTAGCTTCCCTTAGAAGCCTTGTGTATAACTTTTCTTAGAAGCCTTGTGTGCTCCTTCCCTTAAAAGCATTGTGTATAGCTTCTCTTATAAGCCTTGGAATGTTTTATAGGTTTGTTCTAACTTAATTTAAGAAAACAAAAATGTGACACCTCCTAATTTCCATGCATAATTTGGTCAGACTTATACACAAAAATTAGAAAATACCAACACATGATAATAAACAAGCATAGAATACAAGATACAATAGAATTTATTAGCAGAAAGAAAATATAATAAATAATAAATCTCGAACCATAAATATCCATAACTATTTTGTAATTTAATTTGGAGTAAATACCAAAATTCTCGATTAAATACAATTCGGGAATCCAGTAAACCAAGGACCCTAAACCAAATCCATAAGTCAATGTTTGACAAAATCCAAAGAAATCTAATAATTAAAGATAGAGTCCCTAGATAATCATGAGCTACGAGAAATAAGGAAGTCCTCAACGCTGTGGCTGGAACTGCCTATGTCCTGAAATACCAACAAAGAGTGGGTTAAACTTACGAGCAAGTCCTCTCTACTACATCCCAATCAGAGAATCGATAAACCAATCATCTCTCATCCAAACTACATGATAAATATACAATCCAAACGACCTAAACTATATGATAACCACACAAATTTCATTCTTATAACACAATTGATGAACAATTTTACATAATAAGGAAAAATAACAAAATATAATTATAAAAATGCAATCCTGACATGCTGTATATATAATGGTGAGATTGCTTATTAGCTAGCTCCTAATTCCGTATGACAATCCTGACATGCCGTATATATATATATATACGAAGAGTAGATTAAAGGCACATAATTATGCATTTAAACTAATTTATTATTTGCTACAAAGTAAATATAATAATAATAATACATAAATAAATAATTAAAATAATTAAAAACACTGTTCAAGGGTATAGTTCACAGACACTGTTCATGGGTACAGTTCACAGACACTGTTCATGGGTATTGTCCGCCGACACTGTTCACGGTTACTGTTCACCAACATTGTTTACGGGGTTACTGTTATCGACACTATTCACGAATACTGGATAATTGAATGAGTTGTATGATCTGCTTTCTACAATACATGTATTTATTTAAAAATATCCTAACCCTAACAATACAAGAAAACCTAAAAACAAAAGGAACTAGCAGCACAAGAAACAGCTAAAAATAAAACTCTCTCCAAAAATTCTAAAAAAAAAAATAAGAAACGAAATATTTAAAAACTACTAAATATTAAATTTCAGTCAATTCTGAGTTCGTTTGGTCCACAAGCAAAATTTTCAGAATATTCAGCAGTCTTCTTATAGGATGAAAAAAATGTAATTTTGGAGACCTAGACGATGGTTTTTGGCTGAAAAATGATAAGGTCCAGTAGCAAAATCTACTGGGTTTTTCTTATTGGATTGTTTCTGATTGAGAATAAGTCTCGTGGTGTCAAAATACGTTCGTCGAAAAATTCTGGACATCGACCCTGTTCACAGAAATTAAATGTAACTACATACAAGGAACCATTGTCATACCCAAGTGCAGCTATTACTCTTGGTTCATTAAATGTCATCCAGTTCCTCACTGTGTCTCCAAATGTTTTGAAGTAAAAATCTGCATAATCAGCAAAGTCTTTCGTGTAGAGTTTGAATCATTTTTCAAATTTCAACGTAGGTAGAAACAAAAACACATAAATCCAAAGTTCCATGTTGGAAATTATAGTCCAAAGTACATGCAAGTACAGCAAATATTAATCAGCATGTTGAAACTATATGGCATGTATGTTATTGCTTGTAATGATATACTTGCACTACTTCAGGGCTCAACCCACCATGTACCTATCCTGAAGTGCTTGAGGAAGATCATAGTGATTAAGATTGGCATAAGGAGTAATGCCTGCAACCAAAACATTTAAAGCAGTAATGTTCAAAGGCTTTGGATTTTGTCACCCTTTGTACTTTGTACATGTGTATGTGTGTAATATATACACACACACACACACACACACACACACACATATATATTTATCAATTAGCAACCAATAAAAGCAATTAATACTTCTTTCGATCATGTAGTTGATCAGCTGTTGTAGTAAGCAACTCCCTTTTCATTTATCTTCCCAGTTCCATCTACATTAAAACAATTGAATTATTGAGGATTTCACTACGTATGACACTTGGAAGTTATAGAGTTGTAGCGTTAATTACTTGGGAATATCCTTGACCATGAAATTGAGAACCGGTAGGCATCGAAGTTTAGCTTTGCCATAAGATCAATATCTTTCCTGTCACCAGAGAAGAGAACAGTGCATGTCATATATATATATATATATATATATATATATATATATATATATATATATATTTCCTCCTTGCCCATTCATTCAATACACTTTGTTCATCACAAAATTAATTGTAAAGATACTTTCCTATGCATTCTAGTAACCAACTACCAAAGCAACCTGGTTATAAGCACATTTTGGTGTCATGATTGAAAACTATAAATTCATATTTACAACCCATGCATGTTCCATGGTCATGCTAAACACTAATGAGACCATGAAAGGTGCTATGTATGCATAAATTATATTTTATATTTATAATAAGCTTTCCTTCAATAGTACATCTATATATTTTGAAGAAAGAAATAGGAGAGATATGGGCTGAAATATTCTTCCAATCTTATTCAATACAGTAACAAATACATTCTGTTTTATTGGCTAAAAACAGAGTATAACAGAGTATAGGAAGCTAACCCTTAGCCTTAATCTTAGGAACTAAAACATTTAAAATTTAAATCTAAATAAATCTTATCCTAACAACCTGAATAGATAAGAGCTTAAACTTAAATTCAAATAATAAATTTGAAAATATCTAACACTCCCCCTCAAGCTGGGCTATATACGTTAGTCATGCCCAGCTTGTCAATCATTTTCTCAAAGACTGGTCTTGCTAGTCCTTTGGTCAGTAGATTAGTTGTTTGCTCTGCTGTAGTAACATAAGTCATGCAAATTATCCCACTTTCGATCTTTTCTTTAATGAAATGTCTGTCAATTTCTATGTGCTTAGTTCGATCATGATGAACAGGGTTGTGGCAGATGTTTATTGCAGCTTTATTGTCACAGAATAACTTCATGGGCTTCTCACTAACCACTCCGATTTCTTCCAGCAACAATTTTACCCACAGAACTTCACAAATCCCTTGTGCAGCTGCTCGAAACTCAGCTTCAACACTACTTCTAGCTATTACTGACTGCTTTTTACTCCTCCATATCACCAAATTTTTCCAAACAAAAGTACAATGTCCTGATGTAGATCTTCTATCATTGATATCACCTGCCCAGTCTGCATCAGTGTAGACCTTTATGCTTCTTTCGAACCCTCTCTTAAAGAGCAGTCCTCTTCCAACTGTCCCCTTCAAATACTTCAACACCCGATACACTACTTCCAAATGAACTTCACACGGTGAATGCATAAATTGACTAACCATACTTACTACGAATGCTATGTCTAGTCGAGTGTGGGATAGGTAAATTAGCTTTCCCACCAGGCGCTGGTATCTACCTCTATCTACTGGAGTTCCATCTTCATGCATTCCCAGTTTATGGTTAGGGTCCATTGGTGTCTCTGCTGGTCGGCACCCAAGTAGACTAGTCTCGGCTAGCAAATCAAGAATATACTTTTGTTGGGAGACAAAGATTCTAGTTTTGTTTCTTAGAACTTCCATTCCCAAGAAGTACCGTAGCTGTCCCAAATCTTTAATTTCAAATTCGCTTGCAAGCTTTTCTTTCAACTTGGCCATCTCTTCTTCATCATCACCGGTCAGGATAATATCATCCACGTACACTATAAGAGCTGTCACCTTGCCATTTGAATGCTTCAAGAACAAGGTGTGATCTGCGTGAGCCTGCTTGTAGCCTTGATGTCAGATTATTTTTGAAAAACGATCAAACCAGGCTCGTGGTGACTGTTTTAAGCCGTACAAGGACTTCTTCAACTTGCATACCTTACCAATACTTTCATTATTAAACCCAGGTGGCAACTCCATGTATACTTCTTCTTCCAAGTCTCCATTTAGGAAGGCATTTTTTACGTCTAATTGTTGTAGCCTCCAATCCAGATTAGCAGCCAGAGATAACAGTGTTCGAACAGTATTAAACTTGGCAACTGGGGCAAAGGTTTTTTGGTAGTCTATGCCATATGTTTGGGTGAACCCTTTTGCTACCAACTTGGCCTTGTAACGTTCAATGGTCCCATTTGAATTATATTTGATCGTAAAAACCCATTTACATCCAACTGGGATTTTACCTTTGGGCTTGTCCACAACTTCCCAAGTGCCATTCTTCCTTAGAGCGAGCATTTCATCCATTACAACTTGCTTCCATTTCGGATCTTTCAAGGCTTCCTCAATTCCTTTTGGAATCTCAACAGTAGAAAGATTAGCTATAAAAGTTTGAGCAGAAGAAGCTAAGTGATCGTATGAAACATAGTAGGAAATAGGATGTTGAGTGCAAGATCGAATACCCTTTCTTTCAACAATTGTTAACTGAAAATCATCAACAAGTGGGAGCATACCTGTTTTAGGATTTGGTTTAGAGTTTCGGCAAGGTCTAGGAGCCACAACTGTCTTTGTCCTTTGAGAATTGCCTTGGCGTGTATAGACACGAAGCTCTTGTTGAGTTTGTGATTCTCCCCCTGGCTGAGAGTCATGAATAATGCTAGGCATAAAGTCATCATCTGTATTGGGCACCTGAGGAGTGGAGGTAGATGGCTGACCAATCTCGGTTGGAGTGGGAATCTGAATAATTTCAGTTGGTGGTTTGGTTGAGATAGGTAACATAGGAGCAGTAAGTTCCTAGAAGTCATTTTCCTATGTATCATTCTCCCCCTGAAAATGATTTCTTTCATAAAATGGAGTATTCTCGAAAAAGGTTACATCCATGGTGACAAAGGTTTTTTGTTTTTCTGGTAGGAAGCATTTGTACCCTTTTTGGGTGACAGAGTATCCAAGAAATATACATTTGAAGGATCGGGGATCTAATTTTGACCGAGTAGGGGAGTGATTATGAGACACAACCAAACACTTTAAGGGGAAGAGAACCAACTAACCGAGTTTGAGGATAGGATTGAAGGAAGAAATGTATAGGAGTTTCAAATTGAAAAGCACGGCTAGGCATCCTATTTATTAAATATGTTGCTGTCAGAATAGTATCACACCAGAAATTTTTGGGAACATCAGTTGTAAACATGGAACGAGCTACTTCTAAAAGGTGTCAGTTTTTTCTTTCAGCAATTCCATTTTGTTGAGGAGTATTAGTACACGAACTCTGATGAACTATACCATGATGTAAAAGATATGGACCAAGTATAGTATTAAAATACTCTGTGCCATTGTTAGTATGAAAAACTTGAATATTTGCTTGAAATTGTGTTTGTACCATTTTGTGAAAACTTTTAAAAATTTGTTTAGACTCAGATTTTTCTTTCATCAAGTAAACCCATGTCATCCTAGTATGGTCATCAATGAAGGTAATAAACCACTTAAAACCACCTTTATTTTTAATTCGTGTGGGACCCCAAATGTTACTGTGTACCATAGCAAAGGGTTGAGAGTATTTGTAAGACTGAGATTTAAAAGTGGCACGATGATATTTAGCTAATTGACAAACTTCACATTGAAACATTGCAAGCTCTTTATTGAAAAATAAATTAGGAAACAAACGTTTTAAATAGATGAAATTGGGATGGCCTAGCCTACGATGCCATAACATAATTTTTTGTTCACTAGTCATAGAGGAAGAATCACAAACAGACATTAGAGCTTGTCCAGACGTACCGGGGTCCTTCTCAAAGAGGTAAAGATCGCCATGTCTCTTAGCACTGCCAATCCTCTTCCCCAATTGATCCTGAAACAGACACATATCACATGAGAATTTAACACGACAATTTAGATCTTTAATAATCTTACTAACTGACAGCAAGTTGCAAACAAGCCTTGGGACATGAAGAACTGATTTAAGAGTAATATTTGGAGCAATCTTAATAGTTCCTTTTCCTGCTATAGCAGAAACAGAACCATCTGCAATCTGAATTTTTACATTTCCTGGACTGCGAGAATAAGAAGAGAAGAGACTCCCTTGACCCGTCATGTGATCGGTTGCTCTAGAGTCAACTATCCAGGAGCCATGATCAGTATTAGATCCTGTAGTCAGGCAAATACCTTGATGGGTGAGGAATGAGCTGCTGGGTGGTTTGGAAGGGGCCAGCAATTTGTAATTTTGTTCCAGCTGGTCCTTTGTTAGCGAAATCTGGTGAGTTTCACTGCCATCAACTCCTGGTTTCTTCTCCAATCTTGTTGCCTCAACGATATTTGCTTGAGATGCCCTGCTACCTCCATGTTTGTTGATTTTGTCACGCCAATTTTCAGGTCTGCCGTGAAGCTTCCAACATGTCTCACGGGTGTGGTGTGGCTTGTTGCAATGATCACACCACAGGTGCCCTGCTCTCCGTCCAGCCCGAGATCCGTTATTAGTTGATGGATTATCTTGGTTGCGAACAACAAAAGCTGAACTTTCAGGGATGGTTTGGCCATTAGATTCTCCAAGCATCTTCCTTTTTCTGCTTTCTTCTCGTCTTACTTTCGCAAAGATATCGTCGATGTGAGGCAGTGGCCGTATAGCCAACGTTCGTCCTCGAACTTCATCTAATTCCTTATTCAAACCAGAAACAAAGTCATAGATTCTCTCCTTGTCAACAATAGATTTATATAGGGTAGCGTCTTCTGCACAATGCCATTGATGAGTATTAAACATGTCTAGCTCCTGCCACAATGTCGTGAGCCCATTAAAATAATCGGTAACACTCAAGTCTCCTTGCTTCATACTTCTTGCAGAGTCCCTCAAGTCGCACATCAAAGTGGAGTTCTCTAGATCGGAATAGCGCCTGATCACGGCTTCCCACATGCTCCGTGCAGTCGGATAAAGCATAAAATTTTGACTTATATTGTCATTCATGGAGTTAATGATCCATGCCATAACAACAGAATTTTCGGCATCCCACGTTGGAAATGATGGGTCGGTTTCAGCAGGTTTGGGTTTTGTTCCATTGATATAACCCATCTTGCCTCGACCACGAAGAACCATCTGAATTGATGTCAACCATTGGAGGAAATTTCTTCCGTTAAATTTGTGGGATGTGATTTGTAAGGATGCCGGTGACTGATTGGAAGTTGCAACAGTAGCAATTGTGGAGGCGGACTGCATGTTTTCGGATGAGGTACCCGAGTTAACAGAGTCATCTCCGCTTGCATCGGTAAAGGCCTGTTTATACATTTCTCTCGACTACTCCTAGCTCTGATACCATGAAGAAAGAAATAGGAGAGAAATATGGGCTGAAATATTCTTCCAATCTTATTCAATACAGTAACAAATACATTTTGTTTTATAGGCTAAAAACAGAGTATAACAGAGTATAGGAAGCTAACCCTTAGCCTTAATCTTAGGAACTAAAACATTTAAAATTTAAATCTAAATAAATCTTATCCTATCAACCTGAATAGATAAGAGCTTAAACTTTAATTCAAATAATAAATTCGAAAATATCCAACATATTTTTTTATAAATAATCAATTATAAAAACAATATATTTTGTACACAAGAAGAATTGATCGAATATATCTTACCTTGTAACGGTGATATTGGTCCACAGCAACGTCTCCAGTAGCATTATTGATTTCAAGTCCTGTGAATGGATGATTATAACAAAATTAAATTCAGAATTTTTTTAAAAAATAAACATTTACAGAAAAAGGAAAAAAAAAACAGTAGGATGTAGATGGGAAAAAAAAAACATGAGACAAGGAAGCAACTATATAAACACACACACACACACACACATATATATATATATATTACCGTGAATTTTAAGGAAGACATTCCAGATGCTGGGACCTCGGCCGTCCTTGTCAGCCATGCCTTCCGCTGAAGTCGCGGCCCGAACAAGAACCCCTTGGGAAACCTCTCTCTCAGCAGCCCTCCCGTCTCCAAACGCCGAGTCTCTGGCAACCTATGCTGGCCATGCATGCCTGGTCTCATATGCCAAGCACTGAATAACCAGAACAGAAAGCACAACTAATAGCAATGATTTCTTCATCTGATAATATAATGTGGAAACTTAAGAGTCATGCATGCACCAAATTTCACGTCCCAATAGATGGACTTCTAATTCTTATATAGTGTCTCTTTATTTATTGCAATGCGATATATGTAATCTTTTCCTATTTTAATTTTGTAATAGAAATATAGGCAATGGGATTTGGTCTCACTTTCCATGAAATTTCTTTCTCCACATAGATATAAACTTCTAAGTATATAGATATAACACCGTACTTACAGATATAGACTTATATTATTATGCTGAAAATATAGTCATGCACAAATCTTACATTCCAATGGGACTAGTGTTTCAGACTTGTACTATCTGAATTCTCATTCTTATCTCTTTATATATACTCTATTGCAATGGGCATGTAGTAGTAAATAGATAGACAATGAGACTAGAACCCTCGCTTGAATTAGAAATAATTTAGATTCAATGGAATTTCTTTTCCACGTATATGTGTGTGTGTGTGTGTGCGCTTGCGTGTGTGTTCGTAATGTTATAAATGGATATTGGATTTTGAGAATTTTTATCATAAGGCTCGGGAGTACTGAGACCACCATAAAGTGAACTAGCTAGCACCTACAATAATGTAATGTAATGTGGCCAGAATTGATGTTTAAACAGGCATAACTGAACATGATGAGCAATGCACATCCAGATACCTAAACCTCTTTGGATATTTAACTCTGCAGAGTCGGAGAAAGGGATTTAATATAGAACCATGGGGAGTCTCCAGAATATTGTTGAGCTTGAGCAATAATTAAATAGGCATGAACAGTGGCGTTAGAATTTACATAAAACCTAAAAACCATACATTCAGGACTTGCTGCATATGATAATTCATTACTCTAAAAAGAGCCAGTTTACTACAGAAGTGGAACAAAACACTCACATTCAAAACCTCAAAAGTTAAATAAATAAGCAAAAATGACTCCAAGCACTAGACAGTTTTGTAACAGTTTCTCTTCTCATGAAACCCAAAATGGAAAAACCAAAAACAGATATTAATTTGATGATTCTCCAGCAATTCCAATATGCAAATCTCTGTTGTCAAATATCATTTCCTCATAAAGTACCATGCAACAGACTTCTATGGTTCAAATAATGTCTTGCTCAAGTGAACCTAATTTGAGAGTAAGATCTATCTGCACCATCATTGTATCACAACCACTATATTTCATCACTAATGAATAGTAATGATTAGAGAAAAAAACTTCAACATCTCAAGCTGCGAATATCCAAATACAGCCCAACCTACTAGTAGTTGAGAACAATATATGCATACGAACTGAAAGAGCTGGTATACTTCCCATGACGCTCTCTGGTTTTTAGACAAATCAAACTTTCTTCGGAAGTTTCCTTTTCCCTTTCTTCCGCTCCAATGCAATCGAAATTCACAAAAGAACACACATCAAAACATGGCACATCTAACAAACTCTATTCATGACCTGGGAACCCCACGGGTGGCTTTTGTCTAGATTATTGTGGGGTTAACGTCCATACACGCACACAGGCATCCTCACCAGAACTCACCACACTGTACTCGTCAGTGAAAGCTAAACCATAAACCCCACCCAAATGAGCTCCCTTGATGGTTATACGGCTTGATGCTGGCTTGCCAATTTCATATATAATAACACACGTGTCAAGTGATCCAGTAGCAACCATATTGCTGCTGGGAGACCAGGCCAAGCAGTTTATTCGAGCAGTGTGATATAACATGTTCTTAAGCTTCACCTGCAAGAGAAATTGTCAAATGTGTTACCAACTGTGATATAATGACTAGGTAAGGAGAAACAAAAATGAAGATGTCCTCTGTTATTTAAGTAGAAGAAACATGAGCTGGCACTGTCACTCCAAGTGACATTATTTGACTGCAAATCATTACAATCAGGATTCAGGACCCTTATCAGAGAATCTCAGATGATACTAAATCTGCCTCTTCACTAACCAGTTCCTAGGATTAACTGCGTGTAGGAACCCCAGAGCAGGTTGTGAGACCACAGTTCAAATAAAACATAACTTGTCCTCTTTTGGTAGAAAATGAACAACTTGTATTCCCCTTTACGCAATTATGAAAAAAAGAAAAAAAAGAGAATAAACGTTTGATATTTGTGTGAATGATGCCCAACAATATGAATAAGTAATGGTTTACCCATGTTTAATTGTCATTCTTAGGTTTAACCAATCAAGAAAACTCAACATCCACCTTCACTTGAACCCATGTTCATACTTAAAATAATAATAATAAAAAGAGGAGAGAGAAAAACATGTGACTAGAATTGAGATAACACAATTTTCCACCTCAGTTCAATATTTAAAACAATATATATATATATTAAAATTTCTGCCACTATCTCAAACCTTAAAATATCAAAACTTGAATTTTCTTCAAAAACACTTAAATTTAGAAGTATCCAAAAGAAATTCCAAACTTCCTTTAACTTTACAGAAGATGCAAAATCGATGCAAAATCAAAACAAAATATCTTCCTCACGCAGATGCAAGACTTACCAAGTAATTTAAAAGAATTGGAGCTGATCATTTTCATAGCACAGTAATTAAAAGTTCTAAAATAAATCTTATTAACTGACAATAACTATCCAATCTCATTCTTTCTATGCAATTTAATCATAAACGCTGCTAAACAGTCGAAAAAGATATCCAACTAAGGCAATAAAACATCTTAAAGTCACCTGAGTAACAATCATCATGGGAAGATATTTTAGTTAGAACCTAAATATATAATGATGGTACCGATCAAAATGAAGTGGCTATTATTGTTGCATAAGCCAAAGAACAGCTCTTGTTCATTGCAACCAGGTGCAAATGTACTCAACACATCTCTAGAAATCATCTATTTGACTTGCCAACATAAAACATGAGCAATACTGTATTTCAATTTGCTTTCATTACCAGAAAAGGCTTGGTTGCTGTTAGAAAAAATGACTCAGCAAATAGGAAAGCCAAAATAGCAGGATTAACACTAACTTTTCACAATCATATTTTCTTACCTACTTGTTATATATATATATATATATAGCACTGCTACATTTTGAATCATGCCCTCCCTATTACGAGCCTTTGCCAAAACAATGCATGCTTGCTTTTTATTAGAAACAATCTTTAACATTGCTATACTTAGAGAGCTAAATGATGTACCAAAAAGTTGAGATAGGACCAAAGTACCTCTCGTGAGACACGATCCCAGACAACAGCTTCTCGATTGACATCTCCAGAAGCAAACATGGAATCATCTGGAGAGTAATGTATGACAGTAATAGCACCCCGATGCTTTTCGAGGATTGTCTCTTCTGTAAGTGTATCACCCTTGATAGAATAAATGTGTAGTTTACCATCCTGGCCACCCACGATGGCTTCACTTCCATCAGATGCAATTGTGCAGGCTGCCACAGCAAACCCAAGGTTAATTGTTGAGAGTACCTTCGTACCACGAAGGAGGACAACTCCTGAATCAATTGAAACCAAGGCCAGTTCAGAAGAATGAAGGGCTAGACTCAAGTCCTTTGGTTGGCTGCCAATGTCAATGGGATCTGCATCCCCACATTGATCTCCATGTAGAGAACTCCTCCAAATCTGTGTTATACAAAAGGGAAGATGATAATCAGAAGTAGTATACAACTTCCTTGGATCAGTAATTTATGTTTATCTTGAGTTTAATTAATTAAGAATCTCATAAGGTTACAAGTATCTTCCACCAAGGGGGGAAAAAGAAAAATAAGAAGGGAACAGAAAAAGAAAGGAAAGACATTTTGTAGTAGTCGTCCAGCGAAGAACCTTCGCAATAACTCTTCTTATAAATTAACAACTGGTATCAAGATCAAGGTTCAACTGGGTGCAATGAATTCCTGTTGGTCAAGGTTCAATTAGGCATAACTGAACTGAACTCTCTCTCTCTCATTGTTTGATATGTTTTACATGACCAAAATCTATAATATATTCTAGTTTGTATTATTTTGATGTTTGGCTTTTCAGGAATTTTATGCCAAGAATAGAGATGTAATAATATCCACAGAGAATTTTGAGTCAGTCATTAATTCTTGAAAGTGCCGGCCAGTTTGTGAATCATCAATTACTCACTGGAAGACAATTAAACATTTTACAAAACATCATCCTCCCATAAAGTTCCTTTTCATTTTATGGAAACATAGATTTATCTTTTATCATCTGCCATCAAAACTATGCAACTTTTGGACAAAAACACTATTGCCATCATGATATGATTTAAAACTAAAGAATTCATGTGTTAAAATCACTATTTTTTGTAAAGAGACAAAAATGTCCCAGAATAATAAGACCAATTATCATCTGTAAGTTAAAAAATCCACCACATAAAGTTGGGAACATCATCCATTGAATCGAAGTAAAAAATGGCAAGTGAAATTGTGCGCAGATTTAATGATTATTATAGATTCATAACTTCATGGTTCCAACCTAAGTTGCATGCAAGCTATAGCAGCCATCCAGAAATACTCTAAGAGTAATAGTGAGTCTGCTCTATAGAAATCGTATTTCATTTATTATAAATGCTGATGATAGACACAGGAAAAAAAAAATGTTTAATGAGAATAACAAGTTATGCATGCATCAATATGTCCTTGAAATTTTATATATCAGTTCATATTTGCACTTAGTGACCATCTGCAGAATATAACATAATTTAATGCAAAACCATGATGCATAACGCTTACACCGAATAAATAGGATACCAAGAAAAGAATCCAAGACAACTTCTTCTCAGTTTCCTCTCAAGGATGAAAACAAAAAATAATAGGAAAAAAGTGATAAATCATTCCACATACTAATTGAGGGATATAAGCGTGCATCTATGAAACAATTACTCACCTTATTGTCAAATCCAGATGTAACAATCTCTTCTTCAACAACTGCCAAACATTTGATTTGAGAATTCACATTCCTTTCTAATTTACCACTATATCCAATGCCTTGAACCCATTTAACTATTAGACCATCATAGCTGCTGGATAATATAACTTTCTGGTTGGTTTTGAGCACTGCTAACGAAGTAACATTCTTCATGTGTCCAGATAACAATAAAGGGGTTTTATCAAGATCACTTGCTGAGAATAAACTAATTGTGCCACCAAGAGAAACAGTGACTAGATAATCATTCTGCCAGAGACACCCAACTAGCATGCCATCAACTCCACCAGAGCCGGGACAAGTTAGTGTCTTCTTCACCTTTCCATTACCATCCTCAGAGATATCCCATACTTTTGCAGACTTGTCAGCAGACACAGTTAACACCTACAATTGATGAATCACTACTTACTATTGGTCCATCATGAGTTAAGAAAATGTTGGCAAGAGAAAGGGGAGCGAGGTGAAAGGAGATAATGCATTTGATACAGATAACACAAATATAATTTTCAGTTAATGTAAGATTTTATTGTAAAATATATAAGTTACCAAGTTAGTTGTATGCCCACTTAAAAACAAATGTAATTATTCAGTGCTGGTCCCACCTATGTGGGGGTGCTGAGAGAGAAACTGGAAAGGAACCTAACATTTGATATTATTTTGCAAAAAGCAGCTGCTTTCAGTCTTCAACCCGTGTACTCACACTCAACAGTCTAATCTTTTACCATTGCACCAAGCAATGATCCCTCTTATCTATAATTCTGAAAGTAAACATGGAAAGAAGCATGGAGAAATGGGTAACTGCTAAGCAAAAGAAAATGAAAAACATTATTTATGTCCTATCTGGTTCAAACTCTTGTTTATAAGAAATGAAGCAAGAGGTAACTCAATTAATCTGGTCCGCCCCTGTTTATCTCTTCATGTATGTTGGTCACAATCTTACTAATCATGGAACCAAGAAACTTGTACCAAACAATGATCTTGTGTGAAATAATTTAATAAATCTCACAGTTATCACAAGCCATTGTGATGCTATTTTTTTAATCTTTCCAAACACTTCCACGAAATTTGGTGAAACCATCTTTTAATAAAATTCCACAATGATCTGCACATAACAGAGGATCAAAATTTTCACTAAATGAAATCTGCACTTTCAGAAAGGCAAACTTTGAATAGAAAATCAACTTGAAGCAAGGTTACCTGTTTACTATCAGGGCTCCAGCTAACAGCATAAATGCTGCCCTTATGGCCATCCTCTGCAGACAGCTCTCCAATTTTCTCTCCAGTTTTCCCATCATACAGTATACCCTTCTTATCAGAACTCACAGTGATGAATTTGCTGCCATCTGGAGAAAACCTTGCACAATTGACAAAATTTGAATGATCCCTGCAGAATAATAAAGTGAAAATTTTAACGCCAAAGAATAAAATTCTGTTCCATTTCCATCAAAACAGCAGAACATTTTTGTTTCCTGGACATTTTTCACTTTCCCATGCTCCTGAAACAAAATCATTGTTGAACATAGAAAATCATGTTTTTTACTGAAATTATGTCATTTCCTTCAAATTCCACTGAGACAACTTTGTTTTGACCAAAGTACATGCCTGTATTGAAACAACAGTCCAAGATTCCAAACAAATCTACTGCTTTACAATTTATATTTTCAAAAATAATTTTTTAAATGATTCAAAGCAAGAAAACTTGGAAAAAATGCCTAGGAATTCACTAATAAGAAAAGACGAAAACAAGAAGAACAAGAAGAAAAAAAGAAGTAAAAGAAGAGGCCGGAATAGTTTGTCAAATTGTTGTTTGCCTTGGTTAATTGAAGATCACAACTCATAGGTCAGTACCTGGAGCACCAACAAGGTAGCATGTTTACCATCTTCTTCTCCATATTGTTGTATCTGATTTGCTGTTTGCCCTTGTTCCTATCCTATCTCTTTCTTTTGGGTTCAACCAGGACTCTCTTTTAATTTTGCTAATGGTATTCAATAATACTCGAATGAGAAGACTTTTTTGTGCCAACTCAAATCACCAATTGTTGCCCAAAGCATTCCCATAATGTTTTGTGTAATACTTCATTATGCCATCAATTTTAGAAATTTATCTAATAAAGAAAAATTGTTTACTACTTTGTAGGGAACTTCTATCTTGTTCATGAACTATCATGATTCGCATTAATGTATTCGTTTAGTTCTAAACTAGTGTCTCTTACTGCAGACGGTAAGACTTAAACACAAGTAACTAATTACTTGGTTGCTCTTCACATACAAATTATTTAGTTTTATGCTTTCAAGCATTTCCAAGAATTTCAACTTTAAAGAATTTTGCAGTTCCAAACAATTTTTCTATTTCAAGCTCACCAAAACTTCAGACTGAAACAAAATTCAGTTCCTTGTTGAAAGCAGTAACTTGGGAAATGAAAAGCATCCTTAGTTTTACAACCCTTGCACTGCGTGCAATTTGAATAATCCATGATTTAGTCACTCTAATAATGTATTTATTAAAGAAAACATAAAATCTGTTCACACTCTTATGCATATACAATGAGAGGTCCCTCAAAGTTGTAAAGGATAGAATGAGAGGTCCCTCAAAGTTGTAAAGGTTATTTATAGGCCTGTAAAACAAGTCAAGCTCCTTGACCTTGCCTCAAACTTTAATCACTAAAAGATCGTCCAAGTTATATTTCTAAATGATCCAAGAATGAGCTTAAGTTTTGAGCTCGCTAGTTGAGTTCAACTAGGCACATGACCCAACCATCTCAACTAATTTTCTATCATTTAATATGCATCATCTAAAGGGTATATACAACCATGTAACTCCTTCAATTTGAAAACTCTCCGCCCAAAGATAATGACTAAGAAAAGCTAAGATGCCTAACTTTTCTTCTCTTGTTCTTCTTTTCTTCATTTATTTATTAATTTGCACTTCAAAAGATTTTAAACCTCATGGCTGACCTTGTTAACCCTTTTGCCAAGCTAGAATTCTATTTATAGTCAACATGCCCAAACCCTTCCTTCTTCCAATCAAAACTTAGTTCACAAAACAGATATCAACCAACCCCTTTACTGTTCAGCGATACCTGCACAGGCCTATGACAGCTCAAGAACCTCTGTACTTCCTAGCCTAATCATAACCCGAGGCCCTCCTCACCTATCTAGTACTCCTACATCAACTGCATTGTAAAGCAAGTGTAAGAATCTAGAAAGATCATATTCTTTTGTATAATTAGCATTATCTTGTCCACCATAGGTTACATTAGTGAATACCAAAAACATAATAGATTTACTGCGAATATAACCTACTACAATAATCACTCATTCTTTTTAATTATCCGTTCGTATGCATATGCCTTTTATTCTCAAATTTTTTTATAATTCTCAATACATTGATTGAGAAAGGTTATTGCATTCAATTACATACAAGAAGAAAAATTATAAATCAGTTGTAGCATAATTTTCTTTATAATATTAGTTTTAGTATATTTACTGAGGAAAATATAATCCAAAAATGAGAAAAATGCAACCGAAATAAATAGAGATGAAAAATTGATATTAGAAAGAAAAGATATAGAGAAGAGAAAATGATAAGTTGCATGTAAAAAGAGAAGTGATAAAGAAACATCAATGTTAAGATATTAATTTTCCTACAGCAATTGTATCAAGTTTCTAAAAATTTAATTTTTGGAAAAAAAAAATTGGGTACTTTGATTCCACTTTGAGAAAGATATATCATTATTACCTTGAAGAAAGATTAACACAGAAAAAAAATGTACCAGTATAACTAAACAAAATAGAGAAATAAATTAATAACTTACACAAGGAGTAGCTATAAAATTTGTCATTTAAAAAGTGACAACTAAAAATACTAGAATGATATCATTATTGTTATTGGCATTTTTGTAATCTTGGTATCATGAGAATTTAGTTTGCCCTTCTTTCTAGTGCTCCAAAGACTCACAGACGGAGATTATTAGCATATAATTTAAGATATTTTTTCGTGTAACATCTAAAAACAAATGTCGGAAAAGAATAATTCATGTATCTTTATTAAACATAAGGGGACGTTAGTGTAATTACCCCTTTTTCTCTATTGAATTCATATAATCGATATTATACATGAGTGTATATATATGTAAATGTAGTAATAATATGTTTTAGTGAGGCCTACCATAATAATGAACTTACATTTTTGTTTCATAAGATTGGACTTCAAAAGTAACGCTAAAATAGTTCAAGTTAAAATTTCTATGAATTTTAAAAAAAGACAAGTTATATTTATTTCCAAACTCATTATTTTTGGAGCCAATAAATAAGTGTTTTGAAACCTACATGGGTGGCCCAGTGGATATGGGGTCTCCTGGGTTCGATTCTCACAAGGCGCAAAAACACCTAGGTTAAAATGATATGTGTGGTTTCAAAGTGATTGCATATATCCGAGATTTACCTTGCAACCATAAGTCCAAAGGACAGGTGGTTGGAAGGGTTCCCCATTTCCAAAAATAATGCAACTGAAATTTTCTATGAATTTTAGGACCAAAAGTTGGGCCTATTTACAAATAACTATTTTTAAGAGTACCAAAAATAAAAAGGGGGACCATTGCTGTCCTGCCGCCCCCCGGCTTCCTCTCCCTCCACTCCTACTTGAGTATGACTACCATATCAACCAGAGGCGGATGCTGATCAGAGTGCAAATTCCTGAACTACTCCTTGAATAGACACAACATTATAAGATAAAGAGTTCAAAGACATATCATGTCAGACTGAAAATTCATGATAATAATTTCATTATAACAAACCTGTGAGATTGCTTGAATTTAAATGGTGGCCCTTCATAAAAATTTACTAAAAAGTCCTCCCCGCATGTGACAATGCGGAATGGTCTTGTTGGCTTAAATGCACAGCTTAGAACTCTCCTTGAATGGCCATCAAATTCTCCAACGTTGGTTCCTGAATCCCACCTATTCAAGACATTCTTATCAACTACAGACAATAACAGAGTATTAATTGACAAATAAAAAGCATGCCAACAGTAATACAAATCTATAAAACATAAGTAATCATGAAAACTACATTTCAAATAAAACATAAATATATAAAGAAGATGATGAGAGAAAGTGAGACTATGCTGACTATTAATGAGAGTCTAAAATATTTTATGGATTGGAAAGTTAGAAATTGCATATAAAAATGTATCCTAATGTACAAACTATTGATTGTAAGTGTGGTCTGGTTGGAAATTGAAATTACAATGAAAAATTCGAGAATATTTATATAATAATAATTATTAAATTATTTCGGGTGGACCCGAAAGTGGGTCCATCTGATTGGGCATGGCGAGTGGGGTCCAACCTGCTGCCCCAACCAACCCCCAGCAAGCCGCACGCGCCACCCCTGAACGCGAGTTTCGCGGCTTGCTGGGTTATCTTCTCCGTGCATCACGAGACCCAGAACACGTCCCCTGTTCGCTGCATGCGATTCCAGCGACTATCAGCCATTAATCCGGCCACTAAATGCCATCTTTTCAACCCAAAACCCATACCAATCAACTCATTATCCTCTAATCTATCTATTAGAACAAGAATCTTTCAAATCCGTGGCCTAATATTGTCGTTCCCAAACAAACAATTTTCTGGAGTTTTTAATACATTCAACACCAATTTTTCATTCAAATCCACAATTTCAACCGCAAATCATACAACTACACACGAAGACACTTCTTCCCAATACCAAAATCATCTAAACAAGCAATCAATAACATGCCCCAAATCAAACTTTCAGCCATTAGATACACCTATTGTTCCAAACATATCTATATATATATATAGTATGTGTTCTTACGTGATTTTCAGTTGTTAAAAGTTTTGGGTCTAACCCATAGTTGTTAAAATCGCGATCCAACTCGTAAAATCGTACAATTCTACGATCCAATTTCACCAAAATGATCTGAATCGCATAAAAATTGATGTTTGTGTA
This sequence comes from Cornus controversa, assembly GCA_026545225.1. Taxonomy (NCBI): domain Eukaryota; kingdom Viridiplantae; phylum Streptophyta; class Magnoliopsida; order Cornales; family Cornaceae; genus Cornus; species Cornus controversa. The sequence continues at coordinate 103,955,500 of CM048845.1, forward strand.
GAATCAAGTTAGAATCACTGGGATCGTGAGTGGAATCGTGGGATCGTACGATTCTATACAATCCCAGCGATTCTGTGATATGTGATGGTTTTGGACTGTTTTGTGTTTTGTTTCGAAGTATGTGGGCTGTGGACCACTTTTAAATGAAGGCCCAGCAGACTTCAGCCCAAGAAAAGTTTTAAAAGCAAGAGAAAATAAGAAAATAAAGCAAAATAGAAGAAAACAAAGGAAGCCCTAGCCTGTTGCAAGACTCGCGATTGTCGTCCCTTTCGTGAAGTGTTCGAACAGCAGCTTCAGGCAATTGTCACGTGTCACTCCAAGTCTCCAACAGCTCCCGCAAGCCCCCTTCTCTCTATTCAGCCTCTTATTAACCCAAAGTTGCATCTTCCCCAGTCTCCAATTCTCTCTTTTCTCTCTTTTGATCTTTTGTTGGGCTGAAGTCTCTTTCTGTTCTCCGCTTCTCCATCTGTTCTCTTTTTTTTTCCTCCACTTCTCTCTCTGTTGTTTTTTTTTTTTTTCTCTGTTTATATTCCTCTGTTTTTCTTTTTTGATAAATAAATGAGGAAAATTTCATAACACTAGAATCTGGCCCACGAATTTTTAATTGGGAAAAATTGAACTAATTTTCTATGTTTTCTCTGCCAGTTAAAATTGTTTTAGGTGAATGGAACCAAATTTTCTATCATTCAGATTATTAACAACTACTGGTATGCTCTGTTTTGTGGGATTATTTGCAAATTTCATATTTAATTTGCCTTTTTCTTTTTAAGAACTATTGGTGCGCAATTACGGATCCAGAAATTGAACGCAAGACTTCTAAATCATGTATAGAAACCTTATACTAAACCCGTGCAATTCTAAGAAAGTTGATCATAAGATCTAGAATTGCACTTTCAATGTTGGTTTTTCTTAGATTTTTGAAAGAGTTTTTTAATAGATAGATAAGCAAGTGTCTTGCTCGATTACAAAACACGAAAAAAGAAAAAGCTAAGCGCTAGTTAATTCATTCGAATCTCTCCGGTCACTGATTTGACACTCTTCCGAGTACTGCAGTGCCATGATCATTAGATCAAATTGGTATTTTTGTGTTTTGTCCTTATTGTTGCTATATTTTAGAGGTATTATTGTTTAAAAAGTTAGTTTGAATTATTTTTCTACTAGTTTGTAGAATCTTACGATTCACGATCCGATTCTACGATTCTACGGAACCTCCACCGATCTTACGTAGAATCCCGATTCTGACAACCTTGGTCTAACCTATATATAAATAATCTATTCATGTAAATATTAGTACCCAAATCATGTACACATGTCAGAGTTTGTTATACCACATCTTATTAATCTAGTATGTATATGTATGTATGTATATATATATATATATATACATACATATATATATACATACACACATACATATATCATCATATATTCATAACAGATCAGTCATTTAATCAGTCATGTTTAAATTCATTAAGAAAAAATAAAAAACAGAAAACTCTCTCCTGTCCACCTATCACACTTGTATAGTTAATAATAAGTCAACATCTATTTGGAGAATTCACATACATATTTATTCAGATTTTACTATAGGCATGCCAATTATTGTAAAAAGAAAATTTTAAAACACTATTTACATGTTCCTGGTAAAAATTTCATCTCCACCATTTATACAATCACCTCTACATATTTTGTATCTATAAACAACTAAAATATTTTTATATTTCTTAAACTCACAAGATTAAATTCTACATATTACCAAGACATGAAAATTATTGTAAATTAGTATAATATCACTTACCTGGTAATGTCGCAAATTCTCTCTTCCTTCTCTAATTTTCTCTCTCTTAAAGACGATAGACCGATTTGTATTTTATAACCCTAGAATTTTTGTAGATAACCCTAAAACAACAACAACAACAACAACCAATCATTTTTCCCAACTATTGGACGTCAGCTACATAAATCCTATATTTTCATTCCGCTCTATTTAAGGCCATAGCCTCAGTCAATCCACATGCTATCATATGATTCTTTACTAATGCTATTCAAGTTAACTTTGGTCTTCCTCTTCTCCTAGTATTACCCTCAATGTGGACTATGTCGCTTTTCCTAACGGGTGCACTTAAAGGTTTTCATTGCACATGTCCAAACCATCTTAACCGATTTTTTCTCATTTATCTCCAATTTGTGCTACTCCATTCATCTTTCGAATGTGATCATTTCTAATTCTAACCTTTCCAGTCTTCCCACATATCTATCTCCACATTCGCATTTCTATCACTCACTTTATGCAAATATTGTTTCCTAATTGCCCAACATCCTATACCATAAAGTGTGGCTGGTTTATTAGTTGTTTGGTAGAACTTTCCTTTCAATCATAAAGGGGTACACCTATCACACCATACTAGATGCACTCCTCCATTTAACCCATTCTGCCTTGATTATATGATTAACGTCATCTCCAATTTCTCGCTCATTATAAATAATAGAGCCTAAATAGCAAAAATGTTAACTTTTTTTTGTACCTTCTATAGACAACCCTATATATATATATATAGTCTTCTATACCAATTTAGTTCACCCTTTCATATTAAAATTATAGTTTTTATGCCCATACAGTTGTCCTATTCAAATTAAGATTATATTTTTATTTCTATAATTTATTTTATTAAATACTTAATTATTCTTTTACAATCTTACTCCTTAATTAACCACTAATTTAGGTTATTAATTTTAGTGGTTATTACATTCCACTCACCTTAAAAGAAATTTCGTTCTCAAAATTTCTCTCATAAGCATAACTTTTTTTTTTATAAGTGCTTCACATAAGCATAACTAGGTTGCTAAGTCTTTTCTACCTTGGCCATTGCCTTTGGTATTTATTAATACACCTGACAAAATTACAAAGTCTCCAACTATTGACCACTAACAATTTTTCTTTGAAATCTCTAATCATTCACTACGCTTCCACTGCGAACTCTGATCACATTAATGTTCGATAGATAACAAGACATCAATAAATAAACTTGATACATAGTCTGAATTCCTCACGAACCATTTAAGGCATGCCATGTCATTCTATTGGATCTTTTGTCTACTCTAAGATTAGTTAAATCCTAGTAATGACTACTCTATCAAATATGTCTTATTTAAAGTTCGATACCCTGAAAAGATTTAATACCTAAGCTTTGATACTAAACTAAGTTGAACGCCTCGAAATTTAATAACTCAAATTAATGGTTAATTAAGGGGTAAGATTGTAAGATAATAATTAAGTATTTAATAAATAAAAATAAAAATCTAATTTTAATCTAAATAGGACAACTACATGGGTATAGAAACTATAATCCTAATCTGAAAGGGACAACCAAATTGATATGAAAAACTATATATATATAGGGTTGTCTACAAAATCTAGAGTTACACAGTACAAATCGGTCTACCATCTTTAAGAGTTAAGAGAGAAAATTATTAGAGACGACGAAGAGAATTTGCAACATTACCATATAAGTAATATTCTACTCATTTACAAGAATTCTCATGTTTTGGTAATATGTAGAATTTAATATAGTAGGTTTAAGTAATATAAAAATATTTTGGTTGTTTATACATGCAAAATATGCAGTTGTGATTGTATAAACGGTGAAGATGAAATTTTTATGAGGAATATGTAAGTACTGTTCTAATTTATTTTTTTTACAATAATTGACATGTCTCTAGTTAAATCTTAACAAATATGTACGTGAATTCTCCAAATAGATGTTCATCATCATCATCCTTGTCTTAATCTCATACAAGTGAGATCGGCCACATGAATTCTCTCTCTCCAAGCTTTTCTATTACATGTTAATTCACCTACTATATTTAACTTTTTAAAATCATTTTTAAAAACGTCATCCCATGTTATTTTTGGCAACTCTCTCCATCTCTAACCTTCTATTACAACCAGTCTTCCTCTTTTGACCGCCACATCATTTGGTCTCCGATATATATATACAAACCATTTAAGTCTACTCTTTTGAATTTTCTCACCAATGGATGTTACATCTAATTTTTTTTCTCACACTTTCATTAGTGACCCAATCTCTTCTAGTCACTCCACTCATTCATCTAAATATTCTCATTTCCGCTACATAAAGGCGTTGTTCTTGTTTCTTTTCTAAGGAACAACACTCCGCTTCATACAACATAGCTGGTCTAATAACAGTCATTCTTCAAATAGATGTTCACCTATTATTAACTATGCAAATGTGTAGATAAGAGGGTTTTTTGCCTTTTACTTTTTCTTAATGAATTTGAAGATAGACAATTAAATGACTGATATGTTATCCAGGTACATGAATATATAGTATACTAAGTATATAGTATATAATATATATATTGATGTAAAGACTAAATTAATAACATGTGGTACAAGAAACTCAAACATGTATATATGATTTGGGTACTGTGCACGTAATATTTACATGAACAAATAATCTATATATAGGTATGTAGGTTAGACCCAAAACTATTAACAACTAGAAATCACGTAAGAATACATGTTATATATATATATATATAGGTTTGGAACAGTGGGTGTATCTAATAGCTGAAACTTGGATTTGGGCACGTTTTTGATGAATTGATTGTTCGTTTAGATGATTTCGGTATTGGGAAGAAGTTTTTTCGTGTGTAATTGTATGATTTGCGATTGAAATTGTGGATTTGAAGGAAAAATTAGTGTTGAATGTATAAAACCCTAGAAAATTGCTTGCTTGGGAACGACAACATTAGGCCACAGATTTGAAATATTCTTGTTCTAATACATAGATTAGAGTATAAGAAGTTGATTGGTATGGGTTTTGGGTTGAAAAGGTGGCGTTTGGTGGCCGGATTAAGGGCTGACAGTTGCCAGAATCGCATGCAGCGATAAGGGGACATGTTCTGAGTCTCGTGATGCAAGCACGAAGATGACCTAGCAAGCCACGAAACTCACGCGCAGGGGTGGCGCGTGCAGTGGCACCTATGGCTTGTTAGGGGTTGGTTGGGGCGACGGGTTGGGCGCACTAGGCCCTACTCATCGAGCCCAATCAAATGGACCCACTTTCGGGTCCATCAGAAATAATTTAACAATTATTATATATTTTTAATTAATAAAAAATTAAGAAAAATAGGAAATAAATATCAAACAATTACAAAAAATTATGGAAAATTATAATTACATAATATTAACTTATTTAAGGCAGAATACACCTAGGGGAATTAAGTTTAGGTGGATTTTAGATTAGTTAATAATTTTATTTAGTTCGAAAAGTAGTTTTAGGCACGAAAACCGAGAGTATAGATTATTTTTAATTAGTTAGGTCTCAAAATTTTATAAGTAGCTAGATTAGGTACGATTAAATGTTTCTAGGTAGAGTACCCTCTTCAGGTTAGGCTTATAGGTTAGAAATAGTAATTAGAATAGGTTTTAGGACATGCATGAATAGGAGTGTGTGTGGGGTTGAAGTTGATTGAGATTTGTGAAGTTGGACATACTGTGTATGTGTCCTAATTTTTTTGGTGCACCAATCTTTCAATCTGACAAGCTCAAGCAATGGTTTTGAGTAAGCGTCCCATTGGTTGAGGTTGTGATCCTCTCTGGCCACTAATAGTAATTTGTGTTGAGGTTGTGATCCTCCCCCACCATTGATAGTGATTTGGGTTGAGGTTGTGATTCTCCCGATTCTCTTCCACTATCACTAGTGATTTGGGTATTAATGTGTATGAGCCCTATAACTACAATATGTGTTGAGTTGAGTTGTGGACTCCTCCAGATTACTTGGGTGTGTTATGTGTGTTGATTTGAGTTGTGATATCCTCCACATTACCTGGAGAGTTGTGATTTATCCTAGAGATAAGAAGAGAGACTGTGAGTTGAGTAAAGTAGTGTGCTCGTGGTTTTCAGAGACTAGTGTTCTCTTAGTTGATGGATTGATGGTAGTTTTGTACGACCTTAAAGAGAGGGTCAGATCAATGTTGAGGATCAGAATTAGTCATAGTGATGGACAATTCAGTTTTAGCATGTGTCTTGAACTTGCACTTAGAGTGCATACTGCTAGTGGTTAGTTGATGTTAAATTGATTAAGAAAAGGGAACTTAAGTTGATGTTCTCATATGCTCTTGTTGTTAAATTTATTATTAGTTAATTAATTAATTAATTAATTGCACTATTTAATAATAAGGTTTTAATGTAACTGTATTAACCGTTGGGGTATGAGGTTTTTATTAATTAGGTAGAATGTTATTGGGCTTCCCCAAGATCACCTCCCTCTTTCCCAACATTTCAGGTACAAACCCAGTTGGTATGTGAAGATGGCACGTGACAGTTTGGATGCATTTTGTTTTGCTATTTTTGTTATTTTTAGTTTTTACCTTTAGCAGTGATCATATAATGAGGATAGCCATGTAATAAAGATGAGATTTTATTAGTTAGTATTGGTTATTGTGGATTTTAATATAATAAATGATATTTCATATTGGAGATATAATATATATAATACTGTGGTGAATGTAATTGGGAGTTGAATTGAAGTCTTGCAGTGAATATAAGTGTTGGACTAAATGATCCTATATGAAATTTCAGGATGTGACAACTTTGTTGCATTAAATTTATTATTTACATAATCTCTCTACTTCAAATTAATATAAAGGTAAAAGTGCATCATTGCTACAAAATCTAGAAGTTCTTCATTGAAAAGCGTATGTTCTGTATACACTAATAGGTGTTGACATACAAATCTTAAAAAAAGGTAGGACATGAACACGGCAATGATGAATTGCATTCCATTAAGTAGATTTAGTATTTCATATCTTAAGTAGATTTAGTATTTCATATCTGCAACATAAAAGATTTAAATGATAAATCATATAATTACCACCACATCATTTGAATAGAAAAAGATATAATAAGTGCATTGCATATACTTGTGCGTGTATGTGAATATGTAAATGTGTATATACACATAATTTGAGCTTCTCCCCTACTTTCATTTCCACTCTTTCAATAAAAATTCGTGATATCTTTTGTCTTTTAAAAGGGGTAAAACTTAAATGAATTTTATATAAAAATTGAATTTGATTTTCTTATAGTTATGCTTTCGCTATGCTAAATAGAATGTCAGATCTACATTCAAGATTCATTCGTCACATGCCACACATAATTAGGAATTTTATTTTTAAATCATGCCATGTCAAAGGTGTGATGGAACATGTGGAGGAGTGTCCAAGAAGTGTCGGTATCCAACATTCATTCAACAAAGACACAATTTCTCCTTATAATTGGCTTTTCTTCTCTGTGTTTAGTATATCACCAATGCCTCTAAAATTTAACAGCCAGTGGTGTCACTAAAACACCACCCCCTTTTAACAGCCAAGGGTCTATTTTCATCCCCTGCATTCAGATATTTCACCTCAAAGAGAGAGCATGGTACATAAAAATGTATCTGTTTCACACAATGGTTTTGTTAAAAACACTTTTCGTTGCTTTACCTTCCGTTCACCCTTACGCTTGTAAAATTCTAGTCCAACTCCTGCAGACGTTTTCATGCAAAGACATTTTCGACATTTCCCGTTATGTACAAAAATTGCATTATCAGCTTTTTCTCTTATATATATATATGCATAAAATTTAAAAATTGAAACATAAGCATCAACAGAGAAATAATTCAGCAATCCAGCATCAAAACCACAGGAAAAGAAGAACATATTCAAATGTTTAACTCAACAAAAATAGATGAATACAGAGATCAAACTCACATGAAAGCTCGAACGAACGACTTGCCCTTGCCTTCACCGGAAGCAACAATCCTCATCCCGTCCGGTGACCACTGGAGATCGTCAATTCTACCCGACAAAACCCTAAATTCGTTCTTGAGGACAAATTCATTGCGAGTCCCCCAAATTCTGACCGTCCCCGACACATCGGCGGAGGCGATCCACTCGCCGTTGGGAGAGAACCGAGCAACGGTAGCCTGGTACGCGTGCTCTCCGTAGACCGAGACCTCGAGTGGCTTGTCGAGGTATCGGATAATAACCGATCGGCCATTGCAGTAGAGGATGGAGTTAGATTTGGGATCGCCGGAGATCAAAATCCCTCGGCCGCGTTCCGTCGACGGTACGCAGGCGTAGGTCTCTGAGAGCTGCGCCATTTTTAGATTTTGACTTTCTCGCTCTAGTTTCTCTCTCCAGATGATCTCTTGATGGAAATGGATATATATATATATATATATATGTCTGTATGTATATAATAAGCAGGAATTTTCGGAAAAGTGACAGTTCAGAGGTGAGATGTAAAAAGCGGTAGTGCAGCGAGGCCTGCCACGTGTTCTAAATCAGGGGACTCACAACGACAATGTCCTCAAGAGGAGCCACTCTCCTCTCTTCATATCAGGAGTCAGAAGGACCTCCATTATTTGGAAGATGCAACACGTTAAGGGCAGTCACAACACACTTTTAATTTTAGGATAAATTATACTAAAATCCTTACAGCATAGTCTAATACACGGTGATATATATATATATATATATATATATATATATATTTTTTACACTGTGCTCCCTGAAATTTGATTCCTAACAACAAATACTTTTTCAAAATTTTGCTAGTGTCGTAAAAAAATAATAATAATAATAATTGGTGCAATGACGAAATGTCCATTAACTAAACAAAAAAAAAGTTGTTATCCTTTCATCAAACTAAAAAAACTTTATTTTTAGGAGCAAAAATACCCACAATTTTTTTTTACCATTTATGAACTTAAAAAGAAATTTCAAAGTTTCAGAACACTGGCTTTCTTGAATAAACATGAAAGAAAAGAAAAAAATGATAACATTAGTTGTGAGAGAAAAAAAAAATAAAAAAAAGAATAACATGTATTCATATTTGGATAAATTATAAACGAAAAGAAAAAAATGATAACATTTTTGTTTAAAAAAGATAAAGGAGAAAAAAAAATCATTTACTATCGTGTTTTTTGTGTTTATATTACAAGATAAAACCAAATGTCTTTTAAATTTTATTATTTAAAATGTTGAGGTTATTTTTGATATTATGAAATATTTATTTATTATTTTCATTTCTTTTGAAATCTTTCTACTTTTAAAAAAATAGTATATGAGAGATTTGGATGATAAACTTATCCTTTCGTTTCTCTTTCCGATGGCAATTCAATTACAAAAAATATTACCCTTTCCTTTATTTTCTTTTCTTTTCCTTCTATTTTCATCGATTCAAACAAGCTGTAATTTCTAGATCAATTATATTGAAAAATATAATCACACCAACATTTAATTAAATTTGTAAATTGACATTTCAAAAAATTCCATCCTCCTTCGATCTATGAGCATCTCTCTTGTTCTTCTTCCCTCTCAAACTTAGCACCACCTCTATTTTCGCCAACACCAGATCCACCGCCACCTCTACTCCACCATGAGAGCCACCGCCACTACCATCACATCTCACACCTACATAATTCTTAACTATAAATGTTGCTAAAGACAGATACACGTCACATTTGATTCTAGGGCCAACATAAACAAAATTTACAAACGTAGAGATAGAAGTGATTGAGATTTGTAGACTGGAAACTGAAAGTCACCAGTAACAACATATGCAAAGCAAAATAGCAAACTCATTTCCTCCACAAACCAACCTGTTGTATCTGAAACACCCAAGCCCATTAACGGATTATAGATTTACAGACTAGAAAATGATCGAAAAGAACCAGTAACAGCATATACAAAGCAAAACAATAAGCTCATTTCCTCCACAAACAACATTCTTGCATGTGAAACACCAAAAACCATGTTGCTTATACATAAGCATATATGTGTGTAAACCCAAATCCAAACCCATTTTGCACTTCGTCCTCTCCCTCAAGGCTGAACCCCTAATCTTCGTTGGAATCAGCTATGTCGAAGAGGACGAAGCCCAATCGCCCATCGCCGAGCATTGGCAGCTCTCATCGATTGATTGTTTAAGAGTAATCCGGTTTGATTGGATAGCGGTGATAGTGGTGGGAGTAGCGTCGATAGAAGGTGGAGATGAAAGAGCGAACCTTAAGGAAAAAAAGAGGAGAGAGATGGTTGTGGCGGTGGCCATGGTGGGTGGAAGTGGCGTGGGTTGAGGCCAAAGGTGGAGAGAGGAGAGAGAAGGAACAAGAAAAAAATAGTGTTTATATATATATATATATATATCCGAGTGAAATGGTAATTTTATATACCCATATAATTTTTTATTTTTAACAATAAAATAATTAGAGGTAAAAAGAGTAAAATCACTCAAAAAAAAATATAACATTCCTGAGGTCCTATGGCTGGATCATTGCCAAAAAAAAAAAAATTATATATATATATGGTGTCTGGATCATTGCCAAAACAAATATATATATATATATGGTGTGTAATTACGCCAAATATTTAGAGATTAATATAACTTCCCTTAATTTTAAAGATGTAGAGTTGAAAATGGACTAGTGGCTAAGTGGCCAACACTCTTATTTATTACTTTTTATTAAATAAATATTTATACACATAACCATAAACCACTTCAACCCCTCTTACCTTCACCTATTCTCAAACAAGAAGATAACGGGCTAATAATCAATCTTATTTTGATAACGGGCTAATAATCAATCTTATTTAGATAATGCAACATAGTATATATTTCAAAATTTTAAGTGTATTGTAACTTCAACAAGTTTTATTCATTGAAAGTTATAATAGGACCATATTATTTAGACAAAATTACCATATTTAAATTTTTACATCAATTAGATATAAGCATTAGATGCCACCACATATATCCTATTAAATTTAACAATTCTAAGTTGTAACTATATTTTCCATTACCAAAATTTACAAATGCAATAAATGAGATGCGTCCGCGTCTTCACATCAGGCCTTGCATATTCTCATAGATGGTTGTCTTTGCCTCTCTCTCTCTCTCTCTCTCTCTCTGTTCATATGAGTTTAACATTAATGAAGTCATGTTCGTATGCATTTTCTCACTTTCACCCATGTTATACTCACGAATGGTTGTGAGAGCTAAGTCATGATCAGATGTATTTTCTCACTCTTTCCATATTTTATGCTTTAGAAAGGTTGTGAGAGCTGTTTATGACAGTACTTAAAAATTAGATTGATTTTACCTTTGTTGTTTCTTTGGCATCGGGTGTAGTTATTAGGAGTGCACATGATTTGATTTGGACACGATTAAAAAAATTTAGGACCAAACCACTCCGAACCATGTTTGGACTATTTAATCAATGGAACCGGACCAAACCGGGCCTCGAGGAACTAATTTGATCCGATTCGATTTCACAGGTTCATTTGATTTTTTTTTTTTTTTTTGTTCGTGTTCCTTTTTCACTTGATTAAAATAACCAATCTTGTCATGCAGAATTTTCATGTTATCAACAGTTAGATCTACTAAACAAGGATTGTGTTTTCCTTAAAATAAAATAGTAGTCGGGTAACAAAATAGAAGATTGTGTGCTAAACCATAGAAACTAATCAAGCTGTGTTGCAATTATATATTAACTACGTGTGTATATATATTCATGTAGTAATATATAATATATTTGGTCCGTTCATAATCTAATACATTAAGCTTTACTTTTTATAATTTAGTTCATATTTTTAATGTTAAGACAATGTAATAAATTTTCATGTATATCTACACACCTCATCACAATATATGTAAAGAAAAGAAACAGGAGTGTGTATATAAAATAAAGTATTTAAGTATATAATAAAATAATATAACATATATATACAAAACTAACGGATTGGTTCAGTTCAAATTGGTTTCGTAATTTTTAAAGTTGTGTTTGAATTGTGAATTAACAGTTTCACTACTTTTGAAACTGTGTACGGACCAAACAATTAGAGAATCGATCTGAACTGTCCGGTATTTGATTTTTCGATTTGGGCAAATTTTTGCGCACTCTAGGTAGCCATTCAAGTTGTTGTCTTGTACTTGTGTGTATAAAAAATAATATAGTCACTCACAATTTTAGTGTCATAATCATATGTGTTTGGTGTCTTAATCACAAATCAAAATCCTCTGCGGTGAGCCTTTTTCGCACTTGTGTTTGGTGGGTTACGTTCACACAATTGTATTGATTAATATAAAGTATGCTCATGATCCAGCAACTGTGCCAACTGATTAGGCAAAGAAGGACCAGGCCCAAAGCCAATCTAAAACAAGTTGGTAAGGGCCCAGAGGATATAACATTCTTGATGTTCTAAACAAGGCCCAAATGTATTGAAGCCCAATCCAGATAAGAACATAAAAGACCGTTGACCTGCTGCACAACAAGCTTTATATGGTCAGATCATGAAACTTGAATTTGTGCTCTCTGGGCCTTGCTGCTTAGGCCCGTTCAAATGGGCCTTTGTTCTAGCCTTTTTGTTCATGGAGGGTTTGTCAACTACTCCTACTCCACTCTTTTAGGTTCTGTTTGGGGCTTCTTAATATCAAAAGGATTTCTGATAAGACTTTTATAAAAACAAATTTTGTTAGAGGAATTCAGAAAAAAAATAAAATAAAACATGTTTGGCGAGTGTATTTTTTAAATATACTTTATCTTTTTAATTATTTTTTCTTTACAACATTATTCCTTATTCTTAACAACGATTGCAACTCTTAGAAAGCATAAAGTTCACAATGGAGGTGAAGATACTGGTAGTGGAAGGCAATAGTGGAGGTAGTGGTGGTGGAAGACGGCAACAGTGGTGGGACTAGCAGTGGTGGTGGTGGTAGAGGAAAGCGGCAACAGTGGTGGTGGTGGCAATAATGGTGGTGGTGATAGAGGAAGAGGAAGGCAGCAACAGTGGTGGTGGAAGAGGAAGGCAGCGACAGTGGTGGCAGTGGCAGTAGTGGTGGTGGAGGAGGTGGCGATAGTGGTGGTGGTGGTAGCAGTGGTGGTGGTGGAGGTGGCGGTAGTGGTGGTGGTAGAAGGCGGCGACAATGTAGGAACGAAAGACCAAGAGATAATAGCGCACAATCTTGTTAATATATAAAAAGTACGTGGACAAATTAGTAAAATAACAAATTTACACCAAAAGAAAATTTGGCTTCCTAAATGGAGGTTCTAAAAGTAATATTTTTTCACTTATCTGAAATGGACTTTTTGACTACCGACTTTTTCGGAAAGGCCTTTACATATGTGTAACTAAATGTCACATTTTTTTTAAAAAAAACTTTTAATACTTGGAAAAACTTTTTGAGGCCTCTAACCCCATTTGGAGGAGCTTCCTAATATTAAAAAAACTTCATTGATAAGGCCTTCATAAAAGGAATTTTGTTAGAAGGAATTTGGGAGAAAAAAAATGTTTGGCGAGTACATTTTTTAAATATTCTTTAACTTTTAAACTATTTTTTCTAGACATTATCCCTAATCTTTAACAGCAATTGCAACCCTTAAAAAGCGCAAAATTCGCAATAGAGGTGAAGATAATAATAGTGGAAGACAGTAGTGGAGGTGGTGGTGGCGATAATGATGGTGGAAGGCGATGACAATGGTGGTGGTGGTAGTAGTGGTGGTGGTGGCGGTGGCGGCGATGGTGGATAGCAATGGCGCGGTGGCGGTGGTGGTGGCGGCGACAATGGAAGTGGAGGTGAATGTGGCAGTGGTGGTGGTGGTGAAATGCAGCAGTGGAGCTGGTGGTGGAGGTAGTGGTGGTGGTGGAAGGCGGCAACAGCGGTGGCGGTAGCAGTAGTGGTGGTGGAGGTAGAGGTGGAGGTGGTGGTGGTGGCGATGGCAGTGGTGGTAGCAGTCATGGTGTTAGTGGCAATGGCGGTGGTGGAGGTGGTAGTAGTGGTGGTGGTGGAAGGCTGTGGCGGTGGAGGAACGAATGACCAATAGATAATATTACATAATCTTGTTAATATATAAAAAAATATATGTACAAATTAGTATAATAACAAATTTACTTGAAAAGAAAATTTAGCGTCCTAAAAGGAAGTTTTAAAAATAACATTTTTTTACTTCTTAGAAATGAACTTTCTGACTATCGACTTTTTCAAAAATGTCTTTACATATGTGTAATCAAATATTACATTTTTTTTAAAATGACTTTTAACACTTGAAGGACTTTTTGAAAGCTCAAAAAGCTTCGGAGACCCCTTATAAATTTTTTTCGAACAGGGACTTAATCTTTGAACGAAATATATCAATTCAAAGAACTATCCAAAAATAACGTAACCGACAAAATGGGACGTGTAACTTGGACAAAATGACAGGTGTAAATTGATGGATGATATCCATGTGTATTACACACACTGACACACATTTCATATTTTGTTTGTGTCTAGATTGCTCGGATCCACACTCAGCCAATGAGAAAAATCTTTGGTACCATAAGAAGTCACATAAATCAGAGTTAATTACTACCCATCTTTCATCACCTCTCTACACCAGAAAGTCCCAAGAAAACCACCAGTCCAAGTCAAATATTAAAAAAATTCTTAATTTTACGAGGATTAATACACTACCTAAGTACTCTTGTACTACTATATAGTTGTATTTCTTATCTACGTTCCTACCCTGTTCTTCATATATAGTCTTTCTCTCACTCTCTCTCATAAACACACACCTGTACACACACTTGAACATTTTCAAATCAAGTATATCCATGAGGAAACCTTGCCATGTTAAGCAAGACACAAACAAAGGAGCATGGTCGAAGCATGAAGACCAGAAGCTCATTGATTACATCCAAAAGCATGGTGAGGGTAACTGGCGCTTGCTTCCACAGGCTGCAGGTACATGGTCAACTAATCTTAGAGAGAGAGAGAGAGAGAGAGAGATATGCTTAATAATATTGTTCATTAAACCAGCAGCGAAGAATGATATATATATATATTGATTCCTATAAAATGTTTTTATATAATTTGGTATATATTGATGTAGGATTGCTTCGTTGTGGCAAAAGTTGTCGGTTGAGATGGATGAACTATCTGAGACCAGACCTAAAAAGAGGAAACTTTGCTGAAGATGAAGATGACCTTATCATCAAGCTTCATGCACTCTTAGGAAACAGGTTATATATTAATGACTCTCACCATTAATTAGCAAGTAATTAATTAATTAAAGAAAACAAGAATATTCACAATTTGTTTGATTTTCTTTCTTTAATTCTTCACTTCTTCTTCTCCTATTTTAATTTGCTCTCCATTTAATTTTTCTAAATAAAACATGAAACAGCCCTCCCCTTGCCCCAGTGATTAGATTTCACATTTACCTTACCAAAAAAAAAAAAAATTTGATAATATATATATATACTCTTAGAACTCATTAATTTGTTTCTTTGGTACTCATATAAAGATTTATTTTGCGTTACCTAAGTTCTCGAGTTGTGATTGATATATATATATCAGTCTGTTGAAGATTGGGTTTTCTGGCATGGTGATTTCTCTAGAGATCGATATTCAGACCAGTGTGTGGATTGCTTGAGCTCCATTACTGAAAACATATATTTGTAATACTCTCATTCTTTTCCTGGTTAATAAGATCTCAGTTTACCTACCGATTGAAAAAGAAAAGATTTATGTATCAAAGAATGCAAAATTTGAAGGTTTAATTAGTACTGACATACATATAATATTCATGTCATGTGTTTAGGTGGTCACTTATAGCTGGAAGATTGCCAGGGCGAACCGACAATGAGGTGAAAAATTACTGGAATTCTCACCTAAGGAGAAAGCTAATAAACAATGGTATTGATCCTGATAACCATTTCCTGAGGCAATCCATTCATCGCCGACCAGTAGTATCACACCAAAAATCAAAAGAAAAATTCGGTGCAACTGCAACTCTTGAAGAAGAGAAAACATGTAATGATCAATTGCCCGATTTGAACCTTGATCTTGGCTTATAGAATCACGTGGAAGAGAGGCTGCGAAAAGCAGTGTCTACTAATTATATATATATATATATATAGATGCAAATTAATCAAGACATCAAGCTAGGGTGGCTCAGATGCATGCTTTGCTTCTTCTATTTTGATGATTAGAGGCTTTGTTACATGCATGACCTGCAGTTTCATTAGTACTTTGTGTGCGCGCGCGCGCACACACATATATATATAGTTACTGAACATTTCAATCTGTGTTGAAAATTTCTCATCGTAGGGTTTAGCTTTGTGACATTGAGGTCCTAATTAAGGAATGAAATTGTGAGAGATATCTATGCATATATGGTCACAAAGTGAGTCATAAAATTGCAATGCTTGGTGCAATCTTGTAATAGAAACTTGACTCAAATTGCGATGCATGGTGCAATCTTGTAATAGAAACTATATATGACTATTTATATATATAGGGTGTTTTGTAAATTGAAAATTTTCTATGTTGATATTTGTATTTGTATCTGCAGTGGCGACACTTGAACTGATGAAATATTGTATTCACGAGCAGAACACCTCGTAGAGCGACCCGATCTTGAGTGAAAAAAAGATCGAGACTTTGGTCTTTTTCAATAAAGCGTCACATAATAAATCAACAAAGCTCAAAGTCATCTCTCTTTCCCTTTAATTACTTGTGAACACTAATGTTTGGATTTATATATATTTTCTTTCAGTACCAATTTATTCATGATTTACGTTACTCTTTGGGAAAAAATGGAGAAATGTTGGTAAGTGTGGCTAACTTTCCTTTGGTTTTACTTTTATGGATATAATCTTCTTGTTGAGAAAATAGATTCGACAGGTACATGGACATAAATACATATACACATAAATATACATGCATGCATATAGAAGGAATTTGAAAATATAAACACCTAAAGATAAGGGCATGTTTGGTTCAATTTTTTGAAAACAATTCTCAAAAACTGAGAAAAGAAAAAATTGTTTTCAGAGAGCTATCTATAGATTATTTTTTAAAAAAATCAAAGACAATTTTCAACTGAATTTTTAGAAAAACTGCAACCAAACAATTCCCTATACAGTTTTTTGATATCTAGTTCTCTTAAACCAAAAAATTATTCTAAAAAAACTGAACCAAGTAGACCATATATATATATATATATATATATATATATATTTGTGTAAAAATGAATCACTGAGTTAAAAAGTAGAAATTAAACTTCAGAAAAAGAATTGAAATTCAATATAAACATATTAATGATAGCATTAAATTTTTAGGTGATTAATTTTTCCCCCAAGCCATTGAACTTCAAAATTAACCTTAGGCCCAGTTTGGTTGGAAAGAAATGGAAGGAAAAGAAAAGAAAGGTAATGGAAGGATATAATTTCTTGTGTTTGGTATAAAATTTTGGAAGAAGAAGAAAATGAATGAATGGATTTGGAGGGATAGCCTAAAGCATAAGGAGCGAGTCTTGTCATCCTCACAAAAATGGAAGGAAATGAAAGAAAATACTAGTATTTTTTAATGAAACTTTAATAATACCAATTTTGCCGTGGTAGTTAAATTATTTAAAAATAGTTTCATTTCATTTCTTTTCCCAAACATTTTAACTATTATTTCATTTCATTTCTTTTATTAATCAAACCAAACACGATGAGATATTAACACTGCTCTTTTCTTTTCTTTCTTTTGTTCTCTTCATAACTACTGTTATCATTTCCTTTATTTTTCCATTGTACCAAACATTGCCTTAATATCTGTTTAATTTATCCAAACTTGGGCAAGCAATAGCTCATTTAGATCTCCATGTGACTTATGTTGCATTTGGTACGTAACAATGAAATGGAATGGAATGAACATTCCATTAAAGTGAGAATGGAATGAGAATGAGAATGGAATGGAATGGTCATTCCCATTCTATTGTTTGGTTTCAAACATGAAATAATGATTACATTATTTTTGATAGCTAGATTTTATTTTTTAATATTTATTGAAAATGGAATGACCATTCCATATGTTAAGTAGTGAAATGAATTTTCATTTTTTTTTATTTCAATGGAATGACATGGAATGATTATTCTCACTTTAGTTTTTCTTACCAAATAAGGAATGAATTCAAAAAAGTGATTTTGACATTCCATTTTATTCAATTGTTGCGTATCAAATAGAGGATTAATGAATTTGTTTGAGTCAGACATCTAATATGATAACTATTGACCAACTTCAATGTATAATTATATATCACTTTTCTTTTTTCTTTTATTTTTCCTTTCTGGAGTGTATACTCATTTTCCCGGAAATTAAGGTTATATATACCACTTGTGGTTTTCAGAAGCATGCAGCAGAGCCAAAAAAACAAAACCCAAACACACCAGAAATACAATATTTAACCTACACATCAGTCACTGAAAGAGAAATTACCTTAAATTGAGCGAAACTACATAGATAAAAACATACATTGAAACATGCATATAAATTTTTTCTTTTTCTCAACTGTTCTTCCCATATCTAGCTACCTATCTCACCTCTGTTCAGGGTGTTGTGAAACCCTAACAGAATCATATATCTGACAATAAAACAAGGAATGATAGTTCATATGACCAAGCAAAATACTCGACAAGATCTTCTAGAATTTTTTTTGTTTTTTGTTTTCCTAAATTTATAAAAAAAAAAAAAAAACAGAAACTTTCGAAAACAGCTCTAAAATAGAAATTTAATCGCAACAGACATTTACGATACAACTCCAAAAAATTGATGGATATTTTGGTTCAAGTCGTCATGATGATTTTGTGATAACTTTATCAACTGCAAAATGATTGATTCTCCTTAGTTGTAGCAATTATATCACTCAGTGGGTATCAGTATATATTAATAATTTGACACATACTTTTGTTAGGAAGCTTGTCAAATCAAGATATAAATCCAATTAACAGAGCAGCAAAAAACAAGAAAGCACAAAAGGAAATTATTTAACATGGTTCGTATCATTCCACATACGTTTATCAAACAAATATATATTATATGAATGATACGAACCATGTTAAATAATTTCCTTTTGTGCTTTCTTGTTTATATAAACCCAGTCCAAACTAGACGTTTTCTTGTCTCTACCTCACCTGTCCTTAAAACTGACACTAAGCCTTGCGATTTGAGAAACCCATCAACAATTTTCCATACTAAAACAAGTCTACTAACTAGAAATTTAATCACAAAATAAACTGATCAAGTCATAATTTCCAATACTAACCATCTCACATATATTGTGAGTGGCCATGATAGGAATTAATTATCTTTGAACTAATTAGATATTTTGATCAAAATTAAGCTAGCTAAATCCAAAGAACATGATTAGAAGAAAATTGAGTTTTAAAAAACAAGTGGGGGAAAAAAGCTGCAAAAATGGTCCATGGAGAACTTTAATTATATATATCAACAATCCACATTGACAATGGAAGACTGGACAAAAAGATTAGTGGCAGGTGATCGAAGCACTTTATTTTCCAATCAGTGTTAGACAAACAGTGGATTGATACTATTTTTGGTAACATCTGAAAACCGAACCAACCCTAGATTTCAGTTTAAATTAATAGTTTGGAATATTATATATATATATATATATATATATATATATATATATATGTGTGATTGATTGATTAATGAATTTTCCTAGAGGTTCTGAAAGAGAGAAGTTGGAGTTGATAGACCATGAGGAAGTTCATAAATCAGTATACGAGGGTGTATATACTACAAGAAATACAGGAGTACTCTCTGTGTCTACCACCAAATAGTCAGCATTTCATTAGATGGATGAGGAAATTTTGTATTTCAGTTTGTTGTGCATTAATTCTTTTGCTTCGCTTTATATCTATATATATATATATATATATATATATATATATATGGGTAAGTAAGCACAGTTCAGTCTCTTGCATGTGTTTGATTGTAGTAGTTGAATGTGATTCAAGCTTCCAACTAACAAACTAACACTAGCTCTCTACACGTTTGTTGACCTCAGTGCTTGTATATGAGAGAGAGCAAGAACATGTAGATCTATCTACCTTTCAATGAGATCAAAAAGGTTTAGGTACACGTACTCTCTTTTTTTTGTCTTTCCCCGTTTCCTATGTGGTTTCCGGAGTCGGGATTCTCTGAACGACGACCACACGTGTGAGCAGTCCTGGCCATCCACACACTACAACAAGCGTGCTGTAAGGATCTCAGCTCGTGGTTTTGGACTCCTCAAATTCCTTTGCTGAAAATGTACGTGCAAGTTTCCTAAAGACGAAATTCACCTGAAATTGCATTATATGTAACTGCCATGTGTTTCTGGTGAATTTCGTCTTTAGGAAAATTGCACGTGTATATATATATATATAGAGGAGTGCTAGCGGCAGTCGCTTAAGCGACTGTCCTTGCACAGTCGCTCCACTGATTGGTGGAAATAAATTCTAAAAATTAAATGCATTCCTGTAATAAATGTCCTACTTTTTCATCAATCAATATACCCTTTCACTTCTAAAGTATTTACACTTGTGCCATTAACAAACAAATAAAATTATAAACATAAAAATAAAATATTAATATTTTAAAAATAAAACATCAATCCATATATATTATTAAAAAATATTAATAAAAATAAAATTATAAACATAAAGTATATAGATTAATTGAATAAGTATATAGATTATTAAAAATATTTAAAAGCAGGAAAATATAAAAAAAATATTAATAAAAATATTTTAATACTTTTAAAATATGTTCTTTAATTCAATTAATCATAATAACAAAATTTTAAAAATTATATAGGAAATGATTATAATAACTAATAAGTATATAGATTATTAAAAATATTTAAAAGTAGGACAATATAAAAAAGTAATTAATAAAAATATTTTAATATTTTATGTTTATAATTTTATTTGTTTGTTGATGGCACAAGTGTAAATACTTTAGAAGTGAAAGGGTATATTGATTGATGAAAAAGTAGGACATTTATTACAGGAATGCATTTAATTTTTAGAATTTATTTCCACCAATCAGTGGAGCGACTGTGCAAGGACAGTCGCTTAAGCGACTGCCGCTAGCACTACTCATATATATATATATATTATTGAGAACCATAAAAACTAAGTACTGGTAAACTGAGAAATGTAGGATAAATCACATGCAAATCTTGAAATAGTTAACTTTTGGGGGAACTTGTGTTGAATAAGTGGAACAACTAGATTATTATTGAAATCTTTGACAACTATCTCGGGTTCATCAGTAGTTTTTTTTTGCAAGATTAATGCATCAATTCAATTCTCTTGTGGATTCTTCAGGGCAAGAATTTAATTCTTTTCTTATTTGTTACTCCGTATTGATTAAAGTGATCTTGAGAAGAGGGTATGGCGTGATGGCATGGCAAACCCTAGAAAAAGAAGCTAGCAATTAGTTACTGTCGAGAATCCCAATTCCATGCACCATGAATTAATTGTTTTATAGAAGATTTTTAATTTTAAAAAATAAAACAGTACGTGGAAAATAACTTGATTGCTCTAGTTGTATCATGCACCAAAATGATCTTAATTCTAAGTGTAGTGATGGATCCGATACGTGTGTGTACTTACACATAAAATTGTGATTATTCCGGTGTATAGTGCTGGAGTAACCAAAATTTTCTGACTCAAGACATAGAGAAAAATTTATTTTGGATTTAAATTATATATATATATATATTGTAACTAATTAATGTGACAAATATAAGTTATTCGGCCCACAAAACTAAAAGAAAAAAAAAAATCATTGCACTCTAGCGTATAAATCTAATCAAGGAGTAGTATAATAAATATAAATATCTAGAATATATGGACGATAGAAGACACAGAAAGTCAAGTCATGTACAAATGAGGTTGAATCATAGAAAGGTGGAGGTGTTGAAAGCACAAGACAAAAGATTAATGGTTTCAAATTCTTCGACCATTTCTGTGTTGGAAAATAATGACTAATTACATACACAATAATAAAATTCAAAGAAAAAAATAAAGGGAGGGATTCAAAGAATATACTTTATTTCTTACATATATTTTTTGATAAAAAAATATAACATTATATAAGCTTCAAAATAAATATGTAAGACTTATATGTATATGTCATTACACCCACTAACATTAACTCTCTATGTATTCCACTACTAACACAACTTAATTAACTTCCATGTCTTCCACTAACACAATAACAAATCCTGTTTGAATTGACTTTTGAAAAGTGACTTTCGATTTTTCAAGCTTAAAAGTTATTTTTGGAGAGTGTTTGGATTGGTAAGGTTGAAAAGATTCGGAGTCCAAAAAAAAGCGTTCAAATGAAGCTAGTGAGTATCAGCTTCCTCAATTAGCTTCTGTTTCTCTTTTTCTTCGGCGTAAAAGCCGAATCAAAAGCTCTCTCAAATAGAGTCATCTTAACTCCCATGTCTCATTAACCTTTGAAAATCTCCGAACTTGAGGGGTTTGGTGAAAATATCCGCAACTTGGTCCTTTGACTTCATAAACTTGAGCTCCACTTCCTTCTTGGTCATGCATTCTTTAATGAAATGAAATCTTATGTCAATATGCTTGCTTCGATCATGAAATATCGAATTATTGGCTAACGTAATTGCTGATTTGTTGTCCACAAAGATCTCTGTTGACTTTTCTTGTGAAATATGTAATTCCTTCAACAAATTTCTCAACCAAATTACTTGACAAACACATGAAGTGGCTGCAACATATTCTGCCTCATAAGTTGAGAGTATGACAATGAGTTGTTTCTTTGAACACTATGTGAAAGTGACGAGTGTAGAATAGTGGATGTTTGTCGTTGCTTTCCTACATTTCGTACAAAAAATAATAAAACCTGCAAAAACTTTACTAAAAACTGTATAGTAGTAAGCAGGGTCGAACCACTCTCAAGTGAGATTCCGAAAGTGCTCAAATTCACACACTAATTTATAGAATGAAAATTATTATTTTTAAAATATTTTTTATTTTGGAATTATAGTGAATAAATAAAATTATAATAATAAAATAAATTTCAAGGGAAGGGAATCCACCACCATGAATCCACATAAATAAATTTTCTAATATTCTTATCTAGTTTTTTCTCCAATAATCAATACACTTCACCAATCCAATTAGAACTTGAAAAGATGAAGGAAAATATGGAATAAAAAAGAATGACTTGATTATATATAAGAGAGACATTCATTTACTTAATCTGATGCACATTGGCTAGGTAAATAGAGGTAGGCATTCTTCGAATTACCATTATTTGGCAAACACGAAGAATCCTCCCTCTAATTTTAGAAAATAAAAATCCAGAATAGAAGAGTAGAAGAATGCTCTTGGGAGAAAAAATTAGAAAAGAAAATAAAGAACTTACTTATATTTCATCATAGTGGCTTCATTACTCCCTTGAGAGGTGTGTTTACAAGAAAAGAAAATGAATACAAAAAAAATATTTACAACTACACTTTATTTTTTTCTACAATTTCTAACCCCCTTCACCATCCCCTAAGACCCCCTATTTATAGAGTTAGAGGGGAATGGTTTAGGTGGGAAAAATTTAAAATACAAAATTCAAAATACAAATTTGAAATACAAAATTCAAAATTCAAAAACAAAAATTCAAAATACAAAATTTTGAATTTAAAAATCTAATATTTGATCTCCATATCTTTAATTTGAATTCTGGACTGCAGACGTAAAAAGTATTTTGCAAAGTTTTGAACTTGAGACCTCTTGTGAAGTAGATTGCATAGAATACCATCTCTTCTACAATTCTTCTAATGTTTATCTTTGGCTATATATATCCTTTTTAGGCATTTTCTGCTGCTTTTCTTCTTATTTGGAAATCAACCCCTATAAAACACAAAATGCAAAGATAAGAATATTTAAATAAAGTAAAAGAGTAATTAAAGACTTATTTTGAGATATAAAATAACATGTTTTGTGCACTTATCAGAAAGCCGCATTTTCTATGAAGAAAACATAATCGAAAATACTTTTTCTTTCATCCAAATCTCTAGCCCAATCGATATCACAATAACCCACAAACTTGAAATCATTTGAAAATAAATAGAATAACCCAAAATTGAGTGTACCTTTGATGTAATGAAGAATCCTCTTAGCCGCCTTGAAATGAGTCATGGTGGGTTTTTTCATAAATCGACTAACAAGCCCAACTGCAAATAATATGTCCTGTCTTGTGCAAATTAAGTATCTCACGATTCCAACAAGACTTTTGAAAAATGTTGGATCTACCGTCTCTCCATCTTTATCTAATGACAACTTAATTCCAACTTCAATGTGGGTGTTCACCAACTTACAATCTTTCATCTTGAATATTTTGAGAATTTCTTTAGCATAGCCCTCTTGATGAATGAATATTCCACCCTTCATTTGCTTGACCTCAATGCCAAGATAATAAAATATGATGCTAATGTCCGTCATCTCAAACTCATGAGTTATAGCTTTCTTGAAATTTTCAAACATTTTTGGATGACTTCCTGTGAAGATCAAATCATTCACATACAAACAAACAAAAAATATATCTCCATTCTCACTAATTTTAGTGTAAAGAGCATGTTTATATGGACATTTCAAAATTTTTTTGTCTTGAAAATATTTGTCAATGCATTTATTCCACACTCTTTGTGCTTGCTTCAAGCCATATAAAGCCTCTTTCAACTTCAGGACTTTATTTTCTTACCCTTTCACAACATACCCCATCAGTTGATGAACATAATTCTCTTCTTCAAGAAAGCCGAGTTCACATCCATTTGGTGAATTCTCCAATTATTTTGGGTTACCAAATAAATTATCAATCTTATAGTTTTTAAGCTGGTTACGGGTGTAAATACCTCATCATAGTCAATGTCGGGCTTTTGGTTGTACCCTTTGGCGACCAACCTTGCTTTGTACCTTTCAACTTCACCATTTGCATTCTTTTTGGCTTTATACACACATTTCACATCAATTGCCTTTTGTCCTTCCGATAGTATAGTAAGCTCCCATGTGTCATTCTTCTCTATCGACTTAATTTCTTCTTTCATAGCATTTCTCCATTTTTTATCTTGTCCCACCTATTCAAATCATACGAGTTCACAATTCACAAGGAGAAAAAAAAGTGTTAAATCACTAAATCTGTTTGTTACCTTTTCTGTGTCATTATAGATGTCCCGAAGACTCTTCATGCATGCGAAGTGGTGGTGTGTCACTTGAACTTGATCATGATGGAGTTGATTATTTATGAGTTGATGATGGTGAAGGTGATGTTGGTGGAGAAATGGGCAGCTCCATGTCTTCATTTACTTTCTCCACTTCAAAGATTGGAAGAAAATCATAATCTTCATTTAGAGTGTTTTAATTCCATGTGGCTTCCTCTTCGAATTCAACATCTTTACTAATGACGATCTTCTTATTATTTGGGTTGTACAACTTGTAGCCTTTAGATCTTGAATCATTGCCAATGAACACAAACTTCTCACTTTTGTTGCCTAATTTGGTCCGCCTTTCATTTGGTACATGTACATGGGCAATGCTCCCAAAAACTCATAAATGACAGACACTTGGCTTTCTTCCACTCCATGTTTCCGCACAATCAACAGCTTCGGCCCAAAACTCTTGAGGCATTTATTTGCTTTTCAACATATTTCAAGCCATGTTCAGAATGGTTCTATTCTTCCTTTCGGCGACTCCATTTTGTTGGGGTGATCTTAGAACTATTAAAGGATGGTGAATCCTATTTTCTTCACAAATTTTTTGAAATCATTTGATGTGAACTCACCACTTCTATTGGATCGATGAGCCTTTATGTCATAACCACTTTGTTTTTCTATAAGTGCCTTGAATTTTTTAAAAACTCCATACACCTCTAATTTTTGTGTAAAAAAGTACACCCAAGTTTTTTTGGCTAAAGTCATTAATGAATAGAAAAAAAATAATTACTTTTACTATATGATGATGGAGTAATTAGACCACAAACATCCGAGTGAACAAGTTGTAGTGATGTCGTTACTCTTGTGATAGCTTCCTTAGGAAAACTCTTTCTTGATTGCTTTCTAATGAGACATCCTTCACATAATTGATTTGGATTGCTAATGAAAAACAATTCTTTCACCATTTTCTTCTTGGCCAACAACTCTAGTCTTCCAAAATTCAAGTGCCCAAATCTCATGCCAAAGCCACGTTGAATCATTAAAACAAGCTTTCAAACATTTAGCCACATCGGTTTGAATATTTAGCAAAAACATCCGGTTCTTTGTCAATTGAACTTTGACAATCAAACTTTCCAAAGGATTTCTTATCGAAAGACTACAATTCTTCATGAAAATATTGTAACCTTTTTCTAAGAGTTGTCCCAAACTCAAAATATTGTTCTTCATATTAGGCACATAATAAACATTGGAAATGAATTGATGCTGCCCATTCTTTAAATGAATTAAGATTTTACATTTCCCTCTTACCGAAATTTGTGATGAGTCTCCAAATATCACCTTACCATTGACCGTTTCATCAAGATTAATAAACTTGTCTTTGTTACCACACATATGATTGCTAGCGCCAGTGTCAAGATAGCACATATTCTCTTTACTTTTTTTACCTTTGTATGCCAACAACAAAGTAGGCTCCACTTCTTCATCAACATAATTAGCATTTCTTCAACTTCAACATTGTTAGTAACACTTCTACATTTCAAAGCATAATGACCATACTTATGATAATTGTAACATTTAATTTGAGATTTGTCATACCTTCTTCCATATGACTTTGAGTAATTTCCTCTTTCATGTCACCTTGTTTGTTGTGAGTCATGATTATTTTCTTCATTGTTGATGGTATGATGACCACTTCTTTCATCTCTACCTCTTCCTCTTCCTCGACCACGTACATTTCCACGTCCACGTTCCTTTTGGTTTTTTTTCATACTTTTCTTTTATTTCTTTGAAAGAAAACTTTGTTTGTAGCACTTGTTCCAAAGACTCATGTTTCTTCACCACTTTTCCTTCATGAGCTTGTAACGAACCCATGAGTTGATCAATGATCATGGACTCCAAATCCTTCGATTCTTCAATGGTTACAACAATAAAGTTGAATTTGGGATCCAATGACTGAAGGATCTTTTCAACGACCCTTGTATCATTCATGGAGGCTTCACCGTATCTCCTTAGTTGATTTACAATAGCCAAGACTCTTAAAAAATAATCTGAAATTGATTCAAATTCCTTCATATGTAATGCTTCAAATTCACCTCGTAAAGTTTGGAGGCGAACTTTCTTCATTTTATCAACTCCTTGGTAGGAATTTTAAAAAATCTCCCAAGTTACTTTGCATTAGTTACTGATGGTCCGGGAAGCCCATGAGCATGTTTGTCCAAGTTTTAATGTCAAAAAGGATTTGTAAGGGCATTAGTGTCATTTGTCTTTAAATATTTTTTGCTGGATTTAGTTTCCTTATTTAATTGTCTTGTTTTATTATATGTTTCTATGTACTTCCACTAACCAAAATTGCAGGGGTAATATCGTCATTTTTTCAAGGAAGGTTAAATTGGGATTTAGTGTAAGGGTATATTGGGAACATCATACCATTAGAGTTTCTTGCATTTAGAAAAAAAAAGGAGAAATAAAAGAAAATTTTGAAAGTGGCTGATCCGGCACATATGGATATACTGTATATAAGCAGTGAGGTAGAGAGACCAAGAAAACAAAGAAGATAAAAAAAGAGATAATGAAATAGAAAGAGAAAGAGACTCGGTAGTGGAGGAGCAGCGTTCATCCATGGCTGTCATTGTCGTCGAATCGCTATTGAGCCTCTGTTTATCATCCTCACCAAGTCGCTATTGAGTCTATCTTCTTCGTATTACATGGCTGCCGAACTGAGAACACAGATTGTCGATTAAGCTCAGAATCTTCTTCCATGGCTACCGGTATCTTCAAAGTCATCACTAATCTTTGCCATCGTTATCATCAGCTAAGTTATTCATCCTCACCACCGACATCGTAAATTGTTTGAATCTCAGCTCATCATTTCAAATGAAAAAATCTATGTTCATCGTTCATCTAGATTCATCTTTGTCATCATAACGAAATCATTTCGATGGTATAATCTCTCTGATATTTCTCTTTCACTCTCATAGGCGCACTGGTTGTGGCTTTCCTGTTGACACACACATATCATAGGCGCACATGATTTTAGGTTATATGTTCTTGAGTCTTTGATTCTATGCTATTGTTTCTTCGATTCTATATTTTGTGATTCTTAGATTCTGAGTTATTAAATTTCTGTTGAGTGATTTTAAATGTTCGAATCTAGGTTCTTAAGTCCTCAATTTTGTGTCTCTGATTTTTTTTTTTTTTGAATTTGTGCTCTTGTTCTGAAAAATTTGTCTTGGTTTTATTTGCATGTTTTGTGTTTAGCTTGACTAATCTTGAGATTCCTAAATCAGTACACATGTGTTTTTGAGTGTTATGTGTTTGTTACTAATTCAACTAAAATCTGATTGTTAGGTGTTGTTCCAAATTGGTCAAATTCTGATTCAAGTTGTGTTGCTCATATTTTGTGATATTTTGTTATATTACTTCTAGTTCAGAAAGTTGGTTGTGTTGCTAGAAATTCTAAGTGTCGAATATGATCACTAGTTGCTAGAAATTTGATGTGCTGAATATGTTTCACGCTACATTCTTTAGAATCTATTTAGCTTTTGAAAATCTGTGATTTTGAATACATTCATATTGTTACTGTCTTCAAAATATATTTTAGCTTTCGAAAATCTGTATTTGCTGAATATGTTTTTCTGCTACTATCTTTGATGAATCATATGTGTTGCTTACAAGTTGCCATTTGAGATGCTATATTGTTGATTATATATGCTATTTCTAAACTCATGTTTTGCTGAATTCTATATTTACTGCCAGAAATTGTGCAATGCTGACTTCTGTTAAGCTGTCTAAAATTTCTGTGTGCTGAATTTTATAACTTGCTATCAAGAATTACTCTATGCTGATTTTTTGATATTGCTATCCAAAACTAAAAGTGCTGAAAATTGTTGTTTTACTGTAGCATTTATGTTATTTTAGTGTGCTAAAAATTACTGTTTGGAGAGCTGATTAGTGCTGTTTAATGAGGTTAAATAGTGCTATTTGGTGGGCTGAATAGTACTGTTTAATGAGTTTAAATAGTGCTGTTTGGAGAGGTTAATTGTGTTGATTTGCTGAGTTTTTTTTATAATGTTGTTTGGTGGATATTAATATGTTGATTTGCTGATTTTAAAATGTTGAATAGTATTCTCTCATTACTAACTTGTGAGTGCCAATTGCTGAATGTGTATTCTTAATTCTTGTGCTACTAAAGTCCACTCTAATTGCTATCTAGTATATTTAAATAACAGGTACACAGACCAAACAATACCAGGACATCTGTCAAAAGGGAATACTTCAAGCCGAATGGAGTTTAATTGGCTGAAAAGGGAATTCATTGAACGAAGCGGGCTTCTACAAGTTCTTTGAAGCTACACTCAAGGGTGTACATATTGAAGCCTATCATTGAAGAAGTTCAAGTGCCATTATCTGCCCAAAAGTCAAGTGTTCGTGTTATTATCATGCTGGACTTTGAAGACTAATTATCAAAGCTTGAAGATTTGAAGATTGACCTTGAAGACCTACTATCAAAGCCTGAAGAATTGCTGCTCATCACATCGAACTGACTCCACTATCACTATGTATAGTCCAAGTATTGGGATACTTTGGATAGGGGAAGTGTGAGTGATTGTGGTGAGATTTGGTGTAAGATAGCTTGGGCTTTGGGAAGCCTGGGCTAGGTTGAGAGCTGAAAATCTATTCTAAGAGGGAGGCTGTGAACTGGGTTGAGTGCTAGAGCTTATATGTTGTGAGTAAGGTGAGTGAGAGAGTGATTGAGAGAATTACTGTACTACCCTTTCAGATATAGTGGAGCTGAGTTCGAAGAGTTTTTTTCCCACCTTGGGGTTTCCTCTATAAATCTGTGTGCCCATAATTATGTGTTTGCATGTGTCAGCTAAACTTGCAAATATTAGGAAGAAAAATCGAAGAACCTATTCAACCCCTCCCCTTCTAGGTTCATCAGTTACATTGGCAATGTTTTATAACATTCCATCATCCAAACATTGATGGACGGTCATGATCGTCTTTTGGTCTTTTTTTCTCATGGTTTGTAAAGTATCTTTTTCGGATTGAGACAATGTTGCTTCATCTTGTGGCTTAGCATAACCTTTGTTCACAA
The DNA here is from genome assembly GCA_026545225.1 of Cornus controversa. Lineage (NCBI taxonomy): Eukaryota > Viridiplantae > Streptophyta > Magnoliopsida > Cornales > Cornaceae > Cornus > Cornus controversa. Next base: position 103,985,665 of record CM048845.1, read on the forward strand.
CTTTTCACACATCTTGTGCTTCCAAAATTGCCTTCATACGAATACATCAATTTCAATAGTTTTCTTTAGTGAATCGAGGCATTTGAAATGGAACCAAATTGTTTGCCATTTCTTTCTTCCTCACAAACTAGCTATGATACCACTTTGTTGAAAAATAATGACTAATTACACACACAAAATAATAAAATTGGAAGAGAAAATGAAGGGATGAACTTAAGGAAGATACTTTATTTCATTTTGGAGACGCAACATCACAGTGGGAGAGAGAGAGAAAGCTAGAGTTTGATGTTTTTGGGTTGTAGATTTTTTTAAAGATATTTTTTGACTTTGAGCTTCCTGTTTAACTAGGAAAAGTAAAATATTGAGAATTTTTTAAGGGTTTTGGGTGGGGACAAGTTTGAATTTTTTTGAAAGGTCACCTAATTTTGTCCCATCTCGATACTATATATTGAGAATTTTTAAGGGTTTTGTGTGGGGATAGATTTGAAATTTTTTAAAAGGTCACCTCATCCAGTCCCATCTCGGTACTGTTTATATTAAAAATTTATCATTTTACGTTATATATATATATATACACACACACACACACATATATTCCTTAAAAATTATAATCTCTCAATTACTCAAATCATTAAAAGAATGTAATTTGAATAATTTACTTTGGTAGGTTGAAAATTTTCAAATTTATTATTTGGTTACTCTAGTTTGAAAATATGTTTATTTGATTTTTATTCTTAAATATAAATTTTTAAAATTTGAGTAAAAATTTATGGGAAAAAAAAAAGTTATGAGTGAGAATTTAAATAGGACAGAGCATAGGAACTTAAATGGGAACAGGGATAGAGAAGGGATTCCGGTTCAGTTGCTAAACGATTTTGAACATAAACGGAAGCTAGAACGTGAAAGGGCTCCACTCCGTTTTCATCCCTGAACGAGAGGCTCTATTTGTTGATGGTTGATAATGGAGGAAGAAGAAGAAACAGCGCAATACAACAACTCATCTCGTAAAAAGAGGTTGTCAAACATGCCCCAAGGCAAAAATAAGTTGCCTTAATTCCGACCCGAAACAATCAAGTCAGGTTAATAGTACAAACAAATTGGCCCAAAAGAGGGTTCACAACTCACAAACCCACAAGCATTCGGTAGACACAGGTCAGACAGAAAACCAGACCCACTAACAGCTTCAACGTATGGAACTTGTCGGGCCCAGCCAACGGTGTGTTATGCCTACGTCATTGTCATCTTAGCTATCACAAATCGCCCAGCCAACGGTGTGTTATGCCTACGTCATTGTCATCTTAGCTATCACAAATCGCCATTTTGGGTTCGACTGCATATATATTCTTTTGTTGTTCAATAAACATATGATTATAGTAAAATTCCAAAACCCTAGGATTGATACCAAAATTATCTTAGGTAGTGTTGATGTGACATTGATGAAACATATTAATTTCAGTCAAAATTTTAAAAATTAAAATTATTTCTTAAAATTATTTTTGTAACTATATATTAGATATAATTTTGTTTAACAAATCATTACTTTAACAAAAATATCAAAATAATTTTACAATAATTTTAATTTGTGTATAATTAAACCAAACCGCCAGTAGTAATCTACCCTTATATTTTTTCTATTTTGTGGTAGATAATAACAGGTGGGCCAATATTGGTATCATTGAAGGAATTTTTAATTAATAAATAATTAACCAAAGAAGAGGTTTATGTAGTGTTGTAGGTATCTATATATTATATGTTTCTTTTTATTTTTTTATCACCGCAAAACAATATAATATATGTATCTCCCTTCACTTTACATAAAGAAAATGCACTGTCAAGTCAAATGTATGACAGAAAGCTCTCTAAAAGTCTTCTGTCTGCAAAAATGTTACTCCCTATCAGTTACTCTTTCATCAAGGCCAGAGTTTCCATTTAAGTTGGTGTCCATCACCATCTATTTAATTATCTTGGCCGCCCAAATCGTTAACCAATGATTCTTAACCAATGAAAGTCAAGTGATATATATATATATATATATATAGGCACCAAAAAGATTTAATTGACAAATATGTGACACTGCCCTACAAATTTAAAAAGCATTTTGACAAGCAATGTCATTCCGAAACATGTTAGGTGATCAAAATTTTCTTGTTAGCATGATGCAAGGAATGGGACAAGTGGGGTTAATGGATCCATTTTATTGTTTGACTAAAGAAAAAGTGAAAATATCTGTCATAATTGAGTTTTTTTTTTCCGGTAAGTTAAAGCAAATTGTATAAATATATAGTTGTGGTAATTGAGTAGTTGAAACCCCATCAAAATCTAAAAATTGAAAAAATTAATAAAAAGGTAATGGAAAATAAAAATAAAAATAAGAGCAACTATGTAGAAGACGCTTATGCCGAGCTGGTGCGTTCTCATTCATTTGATTCACTTGAATGATGACATCATTCAATGCATCCAATGAATGAGAGCTCTGGCTTACAATAACATGCCCTTATCATAACTTTTTCTTTAAAATAGTGTAGGTACAAAAAATTGCTTAACTAATTACTGCTAATTAATTCAAAGCACACACCCAAAATAAAGAATACAATATTTTTTAGAGAGAAATTTCAAAAGGTGGATTCGAGAATCCTTTCATTCACATGTCCTCAGATATTTATACAAGTAGGAATCCCAGTCCTTCTAGGATTGTGGTTCCCTTATTTGTAGTCATCTTTACTCTCAAGAATTTCAATTCCTTTTTGAGTTTGAACTTGTATTTGGATTGAGCTTATTTTAGCCTTTACATGAGGGCGACTAGGCCTACTGTGGGACGACTAGGCCCTTTAGCTTCATTGACCCAGCCCTTTGGAATTTCTGCTGACACTTGGGCTCAGGCAGACTTGGGTCTGGTCCTTTTGTGTATCAGTTTGGCCCACTGGACTAGGCGAGAATTATGCACCCACATATTGCCCCCAATTCCCTTCAGTTATGAATTTCGTCATAATGGAGGGAATTTGTATAGGTTTTGCGATAATTTGGGTGTCTGTACAGAGATTTTTCATTTAATGCTGAAGTACTTGGCGACAACGCTGAGCATGTAAGTAACATTTTCACGTTACCCCTTACATTTTGTTTTGATACTTGTCATTTTCAGTCACAAATCTTCTACAATTGATTGCCTTCTCTTTTAGATTCACTTTCTCTTGATCTTCTTGGTACCGATTTGTCTTTTCAGGTTAGTTTTCATCTTTTCACTTACATCTTTTTTTTTCTTTACGATGTCTTCTAGTGATAGTGATCGTACCCTTTCTGATAACCAAGAAGTAACCATGTCTAGTTCATCCCCTCTAGTTGCAAAGAATGTTCATCCTACTGTCGTGGCTAGGGAAGCAGTCATATCCGATCAAGGTGTAGTTGCCATTCTAGTGACTAGACAGTTAGTTGATCTTGATAAAGTCAGAGAGGAATGTCGTATTTCGAATAAGGTCATAATTGAGGGTTATCCCTTGGACTTTGACTATAGCGTTGGGGAATGAGTGAAGGAAGGCGAAGTTTTTTTTTTCGTTTTCCCACTTGAAGACTTTCAGATTCCTTCTCCATCATTTCTTCAGCTTTGTTCTTTTTAAACTGAAGTTTGCACTGCTTCAGCTAAACCCTAATTTTTTTTGTATTATTTATTACATACTTTCTTTGAACCGTGTTCATAAACTCAACCTTCAGTTGAATGATCTTTTGTTATGCTATTCTCTCAATCGGGTTAGATCATAAGATAATTACTACCATCTGTTCCCTAATAAGGACATAAAAATCTGTTATGACACTCCCACCTCTGACAAGTTGTGGAAAGAAAAACTTGTTTTGGTTAAGGGAGTCTGGTTTGTTAGAGCGGCCCAAGAATTTTCCATCCCCACTGCATTTGGCGACAATGTGATTCATTCATTTAAGCTTTTTGGCAAGTCTTGGGAAGTTCTTCTTCTTTTCTTTTTCTTTTTAGTGTAAGGACTTTGCTATTTTTATAACTTTATTTTTTTCTCTCTATTTCACAACTGAACAAATCAAATTTTTGAGGGAGAAGGTTTGGAGTCTCTATTCTTTTATAAAGAAGTATCTGTTATGTCAGCAACTCCAAGCATATTGCTTGTTGTGCTTCTGTTGAGTCTTCTTACCTGCACCCAACTTCAGATTCTGAGATAGAGATGTCAGAGCCCAAGACGAGGAGGGGATCCTTCAATTCTGGCCTTGCTAAGGCCAAAAATGCTAAAGGGCGGTCCAAGTCCAGCATGATAAAAATAAATTTGTTGCCCCCTATTCCCTTCAGAAGAGGGTTTCTTCCGGTGTTACTCTGGCTCCCAAGCGCCAAAAGTTGATGGCAGATGCCATAAAGGGCCAGTGCTCTTTCTTTTCTGCTTTGATTTTACTTGGTTCTTTTGGTAGTGAAGTTGCTGAGCCATTCATTGGCTCGTTTGAATAGTGGATTCCAGACTTGAAAAAGTCTGATGGTTTTTCTTTGACGGTGGGGGACTGTGTTGCCTTTGACTGTGAAGTGATGAGAGCTTTTGCTCGTGGGTTTTGGCTTTCCAGGGATGAACTCCATCAACAAGGAGCTAACAGGGATGAGCTCTTTGCCAATGCACCCCTCCATGCCATGGAGGTTTGTTCTATCCTATTTCCCGTGCATTACTTTATTCTATTTTTGAGCCCTCCTTTTCACTTTGCTTTTTTTTTTGTTATGCTGCAGAGCGCATATATGACCATCTCCCTCTACAAGGCTCTGGAGATTGAACGTTTGAATAGACGCAAGTCCAAAAGCCTTGAAGGGAAAGTGAAGTCTTTAACCAAGTCTCTGGCTGAAAAATAGAAGGCTATTAGTTACTTTGCGTAAAGGGCTCTAGAGGCCGAGGAGAGGGTTGTTGAGCTTGAAGCAATGATGCCGATCTATAAGGTTGGGGACTGGAAATGTACCAGCACTTCTTGAAGATCCCAGCTCTGAAGCTTACTGATGGTTTTCCCTACGGCTTTGAGCGAGGAGAGAAAACTGAAGCTGGACGGGATTATGTTGATCCTGATGAGTTCAATGATAATCAGGTCATTGACTCGTTCGGTGAGTATGGCATTCCTGTACCTGGCGAGGCCGAACGCAAGTTTGTGGACTTCCTCAAGAGTTCGTGCTTAGCTCCTCCCCCTTTTTCTCGGTGGTTGCTCCTTTTACTCCCCTTCCCCCAAATCAGGCCATAACAAAAGTGTCTGTTCCTTTTAGGAAGGGTACTCCGATTGTTGATTCCTTTGACCAGGAGTTCAACAAAGAGGATGGGGCAGTTCCCCAAGGTTAACTCGTACAGTCCTTTCTTTTTTTTTTCTTTTTTTTGTAATGCTCAGATGGAGTTTTTATTTCCTTGAGGGATAAGTTGTACCCTCATTCTTGTAACGACAATTTTGATAAATACTAATGTTTTGATACTAAAAGTTCTCCAAACTTATATATGGATTCAGACTGTTATTTCTATTTTTGATAACTTCTTTGTACTAATAGTTGCCTTAGTAGGTTAGGCTTCAACCCTTTTTCACAACTGGAACCTTCTTTCCAATTTTAGTAACGTCGATGATTGGCGTTCGATGCTGGATGTCTTCTCCTCTTTTATAAGAGAATTCAGCAGGGGACTAACCCAAGCAATCGACTTGCGATGACGATTGCTTTTGGGGCTTATAGCCTCTTTTATTTGATAAGCAATGGGTCATTTAGATCTTAGTTTCAATAAGCGGTCGGTCGTTCAAGACATTAGCTTGTTTTGGGCCTATGACCTCTTTTTATTAAGCGATCGGTCGTTTAAGACCTTAGCTTCAATAAGCGATCGATCGTCTAAGACCTTAGCTTGATTTGAGCCTATGACCTCTTTTTAATAAGCAATCGATCGTTCAGATCTTAGCTTCAATAAGCGATCGGTCATTTAAGACCTTAATTTTTCTCGAGCTATGACCTCTTTTTATTAAGTGATCGGTTGTTCAGACATTAACTTCAATAAGCGATCGGTCATTTAAGATCTTAGTTTGATTTGGGCCTATGACCTCTTTTTAATAAGCGATCGATCGTTCAGACCTTAGCTTCAATAAGCGATAGGTCATTTAAGACCTTAGCTTAATTTGGGCCTATGACATCTTTTTAATAAGCGATCAATTGTTCAGACCTTAGCTTCAATAAACGATCGGTTGTTTAAGAGCTTAGCTTGTTTTGGGACTATATTATATTTTTATTAGGCGATTCGTTATTTAAGACCCTAACTTCAATAAGTGATCGGTCGTTTAAGACCTTAACTTGATTTGGGCCTATGACATCTCTTTAATAAGTGATCGGTCATTTAAGACCTTAGCTTAAATAAGCGATCGGTCGTTTAAGACATTAGCTTGATTTGGGCCTATGACATCTTTTTAATAAGCGATCGGTAGTTCAGACCTTAGCTTCAATAAGTGATCGATTGTTTAAAACCTTAGCTTGTTTTGGGCTTATGACCTCTTTTTATTAAGCGATCGATTGTTTAAGACATTAACTTCAATAAGCGATTGGTCATTTAAGACCTTAGTTTATTTTGGGCCTGTAACCTCTTTTTATTAAGCAATCGGTCATTCAGACCTTAGCTTGATTTGGCCCTATGACCTTTTTTAATTTTTAGGAAAGTTGGCCATTATTGCTAGTGCAAAAGTAGACGTGGGCATGTTACGACATCTTTTTCTTGCGCTATACCATGTCTACGCCGTGACCCCAAGGTCACTTGTTTCGTTCTATATGAACTGGAAGATGAGAATTTTTATTCGGTGTGGGACTATGCCTAAATATTTTTCTTTAATGACCACTAAAACATGACTCTTATTAAGTCTGAGGCCAATCGTAAGGAATGTGTATTCCTTTCCTTAGAAATGGTAAGGGTGTATTGCCTAAGTTTAAACTCCAAATTTTTATATGGCAAGTTTTAAACATATAATTTTTTCAAAGAAAATTGGAGATTATATTTGCAGAATATGTCATGGTGGCTTAATGGCTAAATAATTTTAAAATAAAGGTAAAAAGATGGCAAGACATTGCAGCTATGTATTTACTCTTACATAGCGACCATGCCTTGCCACGACTACAAGATTTCTACTATGTTCCTTATTTAGCACAACGTTCTGAATCTCTTGTTCGATGTGGGACTAAGTCCTTTTTTTTTTTGGAAGTGAAGTAATTTTAAAGGATGCACTTTTTATTGTAAAGTTCTTCTATTCTTTCGAAAGTTAGAAGATGTACTACCAAAAAAGAATTATAATCCATTTTTTTTAACAAAAAAAGATTTTCTTACATGCTAGATTTTAAACATAGTACCTTTTTAAATGGGTTGCATTCCAAGGTTTGCGAATTGCTTCTTCGTCGCTAACTCTACGAAACCTGTATGTGCCATTTCTGATCACTTTAGTGACTTCGTATAGGCCTTCCCATTTTACTGTAAATTTTCCATCATTTCATTCTTTTGTAGCATCAGTGACTTTTCGTAGCACCGAGTCTCCGAGGCTGAACGCTTGATGTTTCATCTTCTTGTCATAACTATTCTTGATTATCCTCTAGTAGGACTTGAGCCTTATCTGAGCTATCTTCCTTCTTTCTTCTAGGAGATCCAGATTTTGTTCAAGTAGTCGATTGTTCTACCCCTTTTCCAATATCTTCATTCTGATTATAAGGGAGGACAACTTGGTTGGTATTATTGCTTCAGATCCATAGGCCAGGTAGAACGAATCAACTTTTTCCGATCGGACGCCTAGGCGTCATTCGGTAGGCCCAGAACACCTTGGGTAACTCTTTTGACCATTTTTCCTTTCGATCCTCCAACTTTTTTTGAACATATTCAAAGATGGTACGATTGGTTATTCCTGCTTGGCCGTTCCCTTGTGGGTAGGATCTAGAGGAGAACTTTTGATTAATCTCATATTTTTTAAAGAACTTTTCAATTGGCTGATTGTTGAAGTTTGTGGCATTATGCATGACAATGGATTCTGGTAAACTAAATCGGTAGATGAAGTTACTCCAGATAAACCTTTTTACTTGCACGTGGATGATTGTTGCGTACGCTTCAGTTTTAACCCATTTTATGAAGTAATTCGTGACCAACAAAACATATTTTTTGCTATTGGCGGCCTTCGGGAGTGGTCCCACTAAGTCCATCCCCCATTTTGTGAATGGCCAAGGACTGGCCATAGCTGTCAAATCTTCAAGGGGCTGATGGGGCACACTGGTGTACCTTTGGCATTTATCACACTTTCTAGTGTGCTTCTCAACCTCCCTAGCCATGTATGGCCAAACGTACCCTTGGGTAATGGCTTTATGGTCCAGTGATCATCTTCCTGAATGATTTCCATACACGCTTTCGTGGATTGTAGAAAGCACTTTTTTCACTTCTGTAAGGCCACACACCTCAGATATGGCCCTGACAACGATCTCTTGTAGAGGTGTTCGCCGATCATGGACTATCAGAAAAAATTCATTCTAACTTTTCTTGCCTCTTCTTTCGAATCTGGCAATTCTCCACTAATAAGTAAGCTTTGATAGGATTCATCCAGTTGGGTTGGTTTTGTATGACCAACACCCCTTTTTGGACATCGATGTTATGTTTTTGCAAAGAATCGATCAAAACTATTCTGACCATATCTGACTGAGCTGCCAAAGCTGAACACGCTAGCCTGTCGGCTTTCAGGTTCAGGCCTATTGCGATTTGAGAATTTTAACTTGGTCAAATTCCTTAAGCTGTATTTCTACCAAGTCTTTGTATGCTCTCATGCGATCATCTTTTGGAAGGTAATCCCCACTAATCTATTTCACGATTACCTGAAGTGTTTGTGCTAGCCTTTGTCCTGTTAATAGGCCTCGTACTTAGCTTCATTGTTTGACGCAGGAAATTTCAGATGGGTTGCTTGCTGTAAATTCGTTCTGTCAGGGATCTGGATTTCCACACCAATGCTCAATCCTGCTTATGTTGACAATCCGTCGACAAAAAGTTTCCATTCGGGCTGAACTAAAACCTCTATTTTTTTGTCACTTTCAGGCTTATACTCTAGCAGGAAATCTGCAACTGCTTGTCCCTTTATGGCAGTCCGAGGCTCATAGATTATGTCGTAGACACCCAACTCTATTGCTCATTTGGTGACTCTTTTAGATTGATCAGGTTTATGAAGAATCACTCTGCTCAGGAATTTGGTCAGAACAATGATTGGATGAGCCTCAAAGTAGTACCTAAGCTTCCTCTTTGCTTGGACCAGGGCCACTACGAACTTTTCCATCTTCGAGTACCTCTGCTTTGCCTCAATCACGGTCTTGCTTGAGTATAACACTGGGTACTGCCTTTTGTCAAGTTCTCTGATCAGAACTGCATTGGTGGCTGTTCGAGATACTGTAAGGTATGAATATAAAGGTTCTCCCGTGCTAGTTGCTGAGAGTGTTGACAGTTGAATCAAGTACTGCTTAGGTTTGGCTAGGGCTTCGTTCTATTTAGCCCCCCATAGCACCTTTCCGTTTGCTTTGATGGCATGAAAAAAAGGTTTGCATTTGTCAAATAGTCGAGAGATGAATCTGCTCAGGGGGCGATGCACCCAGATAAGATCTGAACATCCTTGGAGATTTTCGGTTCTTCGTTCTAAAGAAGGGCCTTCACACGAACCGGGCTTGCCTCTATCCCTGTTCGGTTTACGATATTCCCCGGGAACTGTCCTGAAGAGACCCCAAAGCAGCACTTTGCCGGGTTCAACCTCATGTTGTGATTTTGTTAGGTGTCAAATACTTCCTGCAGATGTTTCAAATGGTCTTCCTTATTGAGACTTTTTACCACCATGTCGTCTATGTATGCTTCGACCGTTCGATTCATTAAGTTTTTGAAAACTTTGTTGATGAGTCGCTAGTAAGTTGTTCCAATGTTCTTCAGTTCGAACGACATTAATTTGTAGCAATGGATCCCCCTCTCAGTGATGAATGATGTTTTCTCCTGATCGTCTAGGTCCATCGGGATGTGATTATAACCAGAGTATGCATCAAGGAATGTCAATCGTTCATACCCAATTGTGGCATCAACCATTTGATTGATTTTTGGCAGGGGAAAACTATCCTTAGGGCAAGTCTTATTTAGGTTAGTAAAGTCTATACAGACTTTCCACTTGCCACTCTTTTTTTGGACCACCACCACATTAGAGAGCCAATCCGGGAACTGGACTTCCCTGATGAAGCTTGCTTGTAAAAGGCGATCAATTTCTACTCCAATGATTTGATTCTTCTCTGGGGTGAATCATTTTTCCCTTTGCTTCATAGGAGGGTGACTTGGATTAATATTGAGTGCATGGTATGATACTGATGGATCTATGCCAGACATGTTCGTGTGATCCCAGGCGAAAATATCAGCATTCTTTTTTAGCAACTGTATTAATTGCGCTCTGTCTTCTTAGCTCAAAGAGGTCCCCAGATTTGTGAGATCTTTGCCAGGAATGATCTCTACCTCTTTGAGTGGTTCTTTAGTCGGCCTATCTCTTTCTTGCTCTTGGGGAATGCCCTTTGGTAAAGAGTTCTGCAATTGTTATTTTGTTTGCTCTTCCTGCACCGCCTTTCCTTTCAGTGTAAGAGCATAGCATTTTTTAGCAGCCACTTGATCTCCTAAGATGTCGCTCATATCCCTCTCATTCGGCGTTATGCACCTCATTAACTGGTTGAGTGTCGAAGGGACTCCTTATATCCTGTGTATCCAACCTCTTCCCATTATAATATTGTACAAAGAGTTGAAATCGACAATGACGAAGGCCTCGGTCAGAGTTCTTACTGTTGCTGTTACTAGGAGCTCCACCACCCTTACTAGAGTTACTGGCTTGCAATAAAATCCTATCAGTGGCTCAGCAGTAGGCTTGATACATTCTTATTTTAGGCCTATCTACTGGAATGCTAATAGTGTCAGAATGTTAGCACTGCTCCCTACATCCACCAACATTCTCTTTATTTCACGGTTGAAGACAATGAGGCTGATCACTAGCGGATCCTGATGCAACATCTGGATTTTGCTCATGTCCTCACCCATGAAGGTGATTAGCATGCTAGCCGAATGATTATGTACTGCGTGGATTTCTCTGATCCTCTAGAATTTATGGGCATTTCTAAGATGTGATCGCCATTTAGATTCACTCTCTTGATCTAAGGCTGGTCGACTGTGAATGGCATTGATGACACAAACGGGAGCATGGTTCAGTTATTTATTTATTTTTTGTTGGGATTGGTCAAAAGGTTTGACTTGTTCTTCCCGAGCAATGTACTTCGACAAACCTCCCTTAGAGATCAAAGCCTCCACCTGTTACCTTAGGCTCCTACATTCGTTGGTGGTATAGCCAAAGTCACAGTGAAGGAAACAGTGCTTGTTCTTGTCCTTCTGTTCTGGGGGTTGCTTGATAGCTGGAGGTGTGCGAAAGATTCCTTTACTTTTGGTTTCATAGTAAGCCTGGCCAAAGACACCTTTAGAGGGGTGATCTTTCCTCAACTTTCTACTTTTTAGCGATCTCTGGTGCGGGTGAGGGAATAGCCCGAGATGGTTTGGCCTTAGCAACTTGGGTGTTTGTTTGCTGTACTACAGTGATTAAAGTCAATCGCTGTCTTATGGCTGCCTTATCCTTTTCTATCCTTAGATACTTTTGAGCTCGAAAGTTCAGGTCGCGTATACTTTTCTGGGAATTTTTCACCAGGGATTGGTGGAAACCTTCTTCTATAGAGACTGCTATCTTGAAAGCCTCCACTACTGCAGTCTAATCGCACTGATCTATCATGGATATCTCCAAGTTGAAGCGAGTTAAGAAAGATTTCAGCATCTCCCCTTTCGTTTGCCTCATGGTGAACAATGAGGAGATTGTCTTTTTACGCTCCTGGTTTCCCGCGTATTGGGTTATGAAAAATTTGCATAGTCTGTTAAAGTTCGATATTGAATGAGGTGGTTATTGCTTGAACCAGAGCAATGTTGGTCCGACCAGATTGGATAGAAAGATCTTGCATATAAGTGTATTATTTTCGACATCCAACGTCATCTTTTGTTGATATTGGTAGATATGCTCCAATGGATCTATTTTTTTTGTCAAAAATAGCGAATGTGGGCATAGCGAACCTCCTCGGCCTTTTAATTCTGATTATATTCTCGATGAAGGGAGACTTGATCAGCCTAGTTGTAGTTGGATAGCAAGACTGGTCACCCTTTAGTTGGTTGATCTCCCGCTACATCTGAACCCTCCAGTCTGGGTAGATCTAGGTGAGTGGCCGCCCTAATCTCCGTTTGGTTAGCCAATGTTGGGGTTTTCATCGACGGCCCGGTTGTGATGTGAGGCACTCAATGAGTGGTTACTTGATCTAGACCCTTCGTTCCACTGCCGTCCAGGGTCCCTTACGCTTTTGGCGTGCTCCACCCTTGCTTGGAAGTCAGCAATCTGTTAATGCAGGGCCTCTTTCTGCTGGGTTAATTGTTGAACATTGGGGCGCACCAATGGATCCTGGTCGTTTGACTGTACGGGCGGTACCTCCCTTCGATTCCTAAGGTGTCTGCCTAGATCTGCCACATCATAAGTATTTCTTCTGGTATCCACTATGGTTGTAATTTTTTAAGCTTTGGATTGGAAAACGATTACTCGAGATTCCCACAGATGGGGCCAACGTGTAGGTACAAAACATTGCTCAGTTAATTATTACTAATTAATTCAATGCACACACCCAAAATAAAGAACACGATATTTTTTAGAGAGAAATTTCAAAAGGTGGATTCGAGGATTCTTTTCATTCACATGTACTTGGATATTTATAGAAGTAGGAATCCTAGTTCTTTTAGGACTGTGGTTCCCTTATTTGCAACTATCTATACTCTCAAGAATTTGAATTCCTTTTTGAGTTTGGACTTGTATTTGGATTGGGCTTACTTTAGCCTTTAAATGAGGGCGACTAGGCCCTACTATGGGACGACTAGGCCTTTTAGCTTCATCGACCCAGCCCTTTGAGATTTCTGTTGACACTTGGGTTTAAGCCAACTTGGACCTAGTCTGTTTGTGTATCAGTTTGGCCCACTGGACTAGGCGAGAATTCTGCCCCCCAAATAGTTATATACAGAGAGAGATAGAATTAATGAGGTGCAACTCATTATAACACTCATGAAATCTCTACTTTTTCACTCAATTATATCAAATTTTAAGACACCAAAATCAATGAATTCCTTTAACACGCTCAATTTCATCTCTAACTCTTTCGTCCTTCATTAAGTTCTAATAAATTAATATGAGAATGTTAAGTGTAATCGCGACAGTACAAGGAGTGAGCTTGCAAAGTCATGACAACACATAACACTGCTCAACTAATGTGAGAATTAGAAAAATTAATAATAAGGTAATGGAAATAAAAAGAAATAAAGAATAATTACGTACATATAGAGAAAATATATAGTTAATGAGGTGCACATCATATAACACTCGTGAGATCTCTACATTTTCACTCTATTTATGTCAAAATTTGAGACATGAGCCTAACCCTTTAAAAAAAAATGAACGAGAATTATACTATCAAAATTTTATGTCAAGATTTGAGACACGGGCCTAACCTTTTGAAAAAGTAGTGAATGAGGACTATATTATCAAAATTTTATATCAAAATTTGTTTAGGAGAGACCATACTCTTTAGTCAATTTTAATAAGGGCAAATTACACTTACCTCATTTCTAGATTGGCTTTATAACACTTACCTCCCCTGTATTTTTGCAAATAACACTTACCCTCCTTTAGTTTGCATATTAGTAACAAATACCCCCTTCTGTCAATCAAACTAACAGTTATTGCTGATGTCATCAAAATTTAATCTTAAAAGGACATCTATACCCTTAAAAATGTTGCGACTGAAGTTGGCGGGTCTCGGCTTCAATGGAAGCTCCGGCATTGGATAGTAGTGGCTAGTGGTTTGGCCGAAGCTGAGTCTTCTCAGTAATGATTTCAATGGTGAGTGTTGATGGCGTAGGTGGTGAAGCATGGTGAAGGCAAAGGTGGGTGGTGGCTCAGCTGTTGGTGATGTTGCTACAGTTGAAGGTTCGAAGTGGGTCTGCTCACAATAGTGGCTCATGGTGAGGGAAGTGGGTCTACATAACTGTTTGGGTGTTGCTTGAATAAAGATGGTGGAGTTGGTGGTTTGGTGGGTCTGGCCGACATTGGGTTTGTTTGGCCGTGGTGATGACGGTAGTGGAGATATGAGTTTTCTAAATGTGGCAGTGGAGGTGGTGGGTCTCGACTTCAATGGCAGCTCCGGCATTGGGATGGTAGTGGCTAGTAGTTTGGTCGGAGCTAGGTCTTCTCGGCAGTGGTTTCAATGGTGAGTGTTCATGGTGCAGGTGGTGAAGCTTGGTAGAGACAGAGGTGGGTAGTGGCTCGGCTGGATGTGATGTTGCTACGGTTGAAGGTCTGAAGTGGGTTTGCTCAAAGTGGTGGCTCATGATGGGGTATAATTGTCCTTTTAAGATTAAATTTTGATAATATCAGCAATAACTGTTAGTTTGATTGAGAGAAGAGGATATTTGTTATCAATGTGCAAACTAGAGGGAGGTAAGTGTTATATGCCAAAACACATGGGAGGTAAGTGTTATAAAACCAATCTAGAAGGAGGTAAGTATAATTTGTCCTTTTAATAATTAGCCAAATTTGATCAAAGAAAATGCTTGCTCTCTATGTAAGTTTGTGTCCTCATCTATGGACATCAAACACTGGATTCGATCAAATGGATGAGAATGTAAACTCATTGTGAGAGCAATGCTCTTTAATTAAATTGAAGCTTCATCTTTGATTAGTTGGTATAATTTTATTTTAAGATATTATTACAATTTTATTTTGAGTAACATGATGCTATAACACTGCATCATTTCTTATACTCAAAATATGTAATTTAGAAAACAACTTGTGACAAGTGTCATGAATTGCATCTACTCTTGCGCATATAGGATTGTACTTGGGCATTAAATATCTATATCTATATTGTTGCACATATAGGATTGCACCAACATTCCAAGTCAAAGCATTAGTAAGTTGTGCACGTTTTTTTGGTAGAACTGACCAGTATAGGAAAATGTGGTATTGTCAAGACAATTCATAGCTGCATATCAAACAAGCAGGTTGACAGTTTCAACGGTCTACTTGGGGTCTGAAGGTGGAAGAACGGTTGTGATTGGTTCCGGTGAAAAATGGAAGTATATACACTTTGATGAGCCAGCCCCACACACACACACAGCAACACACATTACATTGGTCCTAACACTTCCATATATATATATATATATATAGCCTCACACGAGCACGTACATCTACCATCACCATTTCTTCCCTAATTAAGTATCACGGGGAAGTGGATGCACTGTGGTAGTTAACTTTCTTTCTCTCTCTCTCTTGACAGGTCTTCTGTGGTACAGCTGTTGTACGGTATCCAACGGACTCCATCACTCACACGTGTGTGTGATGGAGTCCGTTTGATAACGCATCTGATTTCTACACCTTAAGGAAGGTATGACACAGAGCAAGTACAAAAATATCTAATATCTCCTTGCATTCCTCGTCAACACTTCAAGAGTCTCACCACCACATCTACCCTCTTCACTTGTTTCGATTGTATTTCTTCTCCCCGTAGGTAATTAAGGATATCTTGTATCACCGAAAAATAAAAATAAAAATAAAAATAGTTTTGTAAGAAAATTTCGGGACCAAATAACTCATAAAATAGAGTAATGAAAATGCTCTTTATATTTAATTAATGAATTAAAATATGTATTTAATAATTCTTTTGATTTTTCAAATATTTTAAAAAGTTATCTCAATTCTGTGGTTAAATATAAAAAACTCGTGTCTTTTTGAGAAGAGAAATAACATTATTCTATAAAATAAGACTCAATTATTATTATTATTATAATTATAATTTTGAGTAATGACACGGAGGCCGAATGACTAATCCAAAAGTAGTTTAATGTGAGTGGAGTGGTGAACTCCACCACATGATATCATAGTGATGGGGCCCTACCACTCAACTCACAAAAAATTAGAATTGGATTAGTCCTATTTGACTTGTAAATCATTATTCTATTATTTTTGGTTTCACTCTCTTTTTCTCTCTCACACACGAGTTTACTAATTATTCTCTCCATCCTAATTTATTATTTCATTTTTACATGCCAACTTTTCGAGCAAACTTGGATTTAATACATTATTCCTTTTTGAAATTCTCAGATTACTTTTGAAATTTAAACACACACACACACACACATATATATAAAGCAATCCTACATTCCTACTCTCACATATAGGAGTAGGGATGCCAAATTAACTAGTCATGTCCTAAACCTATTGGGACGGGGTTGAGATCATTGATAAGTGTTCAATTCTATGCATTTGAACCATCTTTATTGCATATGTTAGTTCCGTTTTTGCGTTTACCGAGATATGTTTACGGTATTTTTGTGTTTTTGATGTTTTGCAGGTATTGGAGTAAATGGAGCAAAGTTGGAAGCTTTCTGCAGTCAAGAGATGAAATCAGAAAATGTTGCCAAGGCATCTCGATCAATCGAGATGTGGATTTCGATCAATCGAGATTTCGATTGATCGAAATCTCATTTCGATTGATCGAAATCTCGATCAATCGAAATGCAATTTCGATCAATCGAAATGCTGCAGAGCCCACTTGGCCACTTGCTCACCTGCTCTCCCACTTGCAACAAAATCTTCCTTTTTGCACGACTTAGGGGGATTGTCTGACTTGAACAAGACTTTTGGGGGCCTTCTTGATACAAGAGATATATATAATGATATATATATATATATGGTGGGCCCAAAGGAGCCAAAAAGCATACAAAAGGCACCAAAAGCCACATATCTCATAGCTCTCAACATACACATCAGAAGACTTGAGGAGAGACCTTCGGGAGAGGAAGAGAAAAGCTGAACCAGACCAAGAAGCTTCATTCTCTTCATCAATGGAAGGGTGCAAGGCAACCATGAGCAACTAACTCTTCTACTAGGGTGTTGGTTTCAACCCCTAGCCATGTAAACTTGTTCATCTTTGTAGCTCTTGGGGATTTGTAATTAAATATTGATTATTTAGCCTAGTGATTATGTACACAAATACATTTCTTATATATATTCATTTGATATGGAATTTATTCTTGTCTTAGAGTAGGTTTTGTCACTTGAATGCACAACATTTGCGTATTCCACAAGAAGTGCAAATGATGGCTAGATAATGGTGTTTAAATGAATGTGTGATGCTAGTTTGTATAGACCATGCCAAGACAAGGTAGTTTGGATGCATGTAGTGTTTACGTAGAGAGTAGAGTAATTAGGTAGTTAGTTAGGTTGAAGAGCTATGCTTGTTGAAGATGGATTATGATAGGTTAGCACACACATTGATCTTTTGATATGTCATTGAGGTCACAAGCCTAATGACATTGTTAGGCATTTAATTAATGAATCCCATGCTTGCTACACTTATGAACATGTGAATGGCTAGTGGTGGAAACCAACCCTAGTTCTCTCTCCCAACTTTACTCTTTAATTTTATCGTCATTTCATTTACGCAATAGTTTTAAACACAAAACCAAAAACCTGTTTTTAGAATTAAAGTAGAAGTAATATTTCTTTATGACAATTAACGACTAGTCCTCGTGGGATCGATACCCTCTATATAGAACCTTATCTACAAAGATTCGTGTTCTTGCGAGTGGTTAAATTATATTTTGATAAAAAGGACAAAATTAAGCTTACAATATAATTTAGTTCCGACCACATCAATCATCTTAATAGGATTACGGATGGGTTTGGAAAGAAAATTTAAAATTCGCTAAGTCCCAAATATATAAATGAATTTTTATTTAGCTATAGTTTCTCTGTTTTTGATAAGTTTAAATTTTAACAACTTTTTTGTTATAATAATTGTTAAGTATTTTTCTATATTTAATTTTTTTTCATGATTTTATCTTAAATTTGTTTAATTTTGAATGGTTTTTCATTAGAAGTGTGTACATTGAGGTGCGTTGAACTCAATCCAACTTTGATATGGGACAAGGTAAGTCTAGAAAGAGCTTTTTATTTGTAGGACGAGTATGAGATAAGAGTGTCATATCCCAAACCCGTCCTATTGGCATCCCTTGCTAGATGGGAGTAGCCAAAACGAAGAGTCGCGAATCTCCTAGCCCTTGGATGAATAGATATGAAATCTAATCTCTATGCATCCAATGCCTAAGAGATGCTCGACTTTTGGTTTCGGTTATTCTATTTGCATGAAAATTATTATTCATGTTAGAAAATTAATCTCAATTATTAAAATATTCCGCTTACCTCATGTAGACCAGATATAACAGAAGAAAATGAACCGATAGCTTGTGTTATGAGCTGTCCCTACGGTAACGTGATTCTCGTCAATAGAGCGACTACTAGGGTCCTCTATGTGTATTCCACAATCCAAGACCTATTGGTTGATGGCTACCAAAGAGAGAGATCAAGATAGAGAGAGAACTATAAAAAAAGAAGAAGAGGAAAAACTCGAAGAGAATATATATTTCAATCGTTGTATTTTTTCTCTCTCGTTATTCTCTTTTATAGAAATTATGCATCGCAAAATTAGAGATACACTCTACATAGGAGTTTATAGTGGATGAACCACTAAATAGGGGATAACGTGTAATCCTTACCCATTTATCTTATATCTCCCACTCAACCACATAGGCGAGTTCTAAATTCTCCATCTCTCTCATTTTTTTTATCTCATCTCTACATACAGAAAATAGATCGTGCGACTGGACGAGAAAGATCAAGGTAGGAGTATTATATTAAGCTACCATCAGACTAACATAGTACCTCACCACGGACCAGTAATCTTATGTATGCCCTAGACTATTTCGTTACATCTGATTCAACATCCGTTATCCCATTTGAGACTCATTTTCAAAGCGATGCTTGAATCCCATAATCTATATTGTACTCAAGACTATGTCTGGAAACAGATTTTAACAGAGTCGTTCGGGCTTTGAGTCACAACACAATAGTGTATTATGAAATTATCTACCCATGTTAATCTAATTGGACCTAACTGTTTTCCTAGATATGCCCCCACTAGATCGTATGATTCATGGTCCTATAGGTATATACTAAAGTAGCAACATTAAGTCTTTTCTTCATAACATAGTCTTATGTCATAAGGGTATAAATGGAGCCAAAACTATATGGTTCTAAGATCTCACATAGTGACAAAACAAGGATATTTTCAATCACTTTCTTTTAGTGGCTGTTTAAATAACATATACAGTATGTTATGTATGCTATAATGAAGCTCCCACTCAATTGGACATGTCATGCTCATAGAACGTTGTACGAATCTTAGTTTAGTCGTTATCTCAACGCCTAACTGGATCACTCCAACATAGTCACTCTATCAACTCTTGCTTGAAGGTTCGCATTCAGCTAATGTCAGGCTAATGAAGTGTGTGCTATACCTTCATGTTCAGTTCTCACAAGAACCTCATATTGACCCTGTCAAGGTGACATATAAGAAATTCTTCCACTCACAAAGAATTTTATGTCTCATCTTGCTCGTTATCTAAGTGCCAAGGCAATTGGTCATGTGAGAGAGCCAATCCATGCTTGATGACATTTTTAGAAATGTATGCAATCATCTCAATATAAACATAAAATCAAATATTTTTAAAACAATGAATAGAAATGTCAACGGTATCCAGTACATCAAATCCTAAATAAACCCAAAATTTTAACATGGGATGTAAAAATATCTCTAGGTATAGGTTTAGTCATTAGGTCAGCCAACATACTGGTTGTGAATATATGTTTCAGGACCACCTCTATTTGCACAATCAGATCTTGAATGTAGTGATAACGAATATCTACCTATGATACTTGTGAGCAAATTCAAGATTACTTTGGAACTTACTGACCAATCTGACTGCGAAGTAAATGTCTGGTCGAGTACACAGTATAACATACATCAATCTACCAATTGCACTTGTATAATGAGTTTTGGACATATGTTTCTTTTCTTCATCTGTCTTAGGGCATTGACCAAGATGTAAATTGCATCCTTTTTCCATAGGAGTGTCAATGGGTTTGGAGTGATGCATCCAGAATCATTCAAGGACTCTCTTTATATAAGTCTTTTGAGACAAACAAAGAAGTCTCTTTGAGCGATCTCACACAATCTTCACCTCTAAAATAGTACTAGCTAAGCCTATGTCATTCATCTCAAAAGTAGAGGACAACCACTCTTGAGTGGTGACAATCTCCTTCATATTGTTTCCAACAAACAAGATATCATCAACATACAATGTAAGGATAAGAATACTTTTCTTGGATCATTTTACATACACACAGTGGTCTTCCTCTATCATCTCAAAATGATGAGACGAAATGGTTATCTGAAACCTTTTGTACCACTGTCTAAATGATTGGTTGAGACCATAAATAGAACGTTTGAAATGGCAAACTTTGTGCTCCTTTGACTACAAAAATCTCTGGTTGAGTCATATATATCTTTTCGTCTAGTTCTCCATTGAGAAATGCAGTCTTAACATCCATCTGAAAAAGTTCTAAATCCAGATGTGCGATAATTGCTAGGATAAGGCGAATAGAAGCAAATCTCACAACTAGGGAGAATGTTTCTTCATAGTCTATAACTTCCATTTGGGTAAAACCTTTCACTATAAGATGCGTTTTATATCTGTCAATTGATCCATCCATTTTGCGCTTTACCTTTAAAACCCATTTGGTTCCAATGGTGTTGCGCCCATTTGGAAGATTAACTAACTCCCAAACATGATTCTTATTCATTGAACTCATCTCATCCTCCATAGCAATCATCTTTTCCTTACAAGCCGGTGAAGAGAGTGCTTTACGAAAAGAAGCAGGCTTATCTGTATCCAACGAAATATATAAAAGTATGTCCCCTTCAATTGCAAAACGACGACGAGGAACTACTCTACATTCATTCCTATGAATTTGAGTCTCCTGTGAGTCTAATTGTGGACTCCCACTGGATTCCAACTGTTAAATGGATTGAAGATTACTATTATCCTCTTTGGCGATTTTAGGATAAGAAATTAATTTTTCACCTTTGCTAAAAGGAAAAAAGTTATCTTCCAAATCCACCATCTTATAGAGTTCAAGAATCATTTTAGCATCACCAATGCTCAGAAAATTATCCTCAATAAAAGTGAAATCTCGCGACTCAACTGTAGTCATTCATTTATTAAGTTGTTCATCATATATCACATAGCCTTTTGAGTGTTCAGAATATCGAATGAAAATATTCTTATTATCTCTTGGGCTCATCTTTCGATATTTATGAAAAGTGTTGTGAACATAACATGCTGACCCCCATGGTTGTAAATGTCCCAATTCTGGTTTCCATGCCAAAGCTCATAAGGGGTCTAAGGAACTGACTTGGAAGACACATGGTTAAAAATGTAGGCAGCAGTCATTAAAACATCTCTCAAAAACTAATCGAGAGGTTAGCTTGCGCTATCATTATTGACCTAACCATATCTAATAATGTATGATTACTCCGCTCTGCAACACCATTTTGTTGCGGCGTATGTGGAATTGTCAAATGCCTATGTATCCCTTTTTCTTCACATAATTCCTTGAACTGGTTTGATAGATACTCGTGTCCACGGTCTGTGCGAAGAACCTTTATTCTTCGCTCTACCTAATTCTCAACCTCTGTCATAAATTATAGGAAGCATTCTAATGCCTTACTACGGTGAGAAATTAGATATACATAACCATATTGCATATAGTCATCTATAAAAGTGAGAAAATAAGAGGCGTCGTTGCGTGCCTTCACATTTATTGGTCCGCAAATGTCTGAATGAACTAAATCTAGAGGACACGTAGCTTTTGTAACCTTTTTAAAAGACTTTCGGCAGCTCTTGCCAGCCAAACAAGGCTCACATGTTAGAAGGATAACATTAGTGAGAGACCCCAATTGGCCTTCATTAACTAATCTAGTCATCCTATCTTTTCCAATGTGACCTAGTCTCGCATGCCATTTTATAGAATCATGATTATCAATATCACATGCTAAATATTCAGATACACAATTATAATCTAACCAATCCAAATTATATAGATTATTTAAAAGAAAACCATGTCCGTAAAATACATCATCCAGATATATGTCCATTTGTCTATTACTTATTTGAAAAGAAAAACCAAGTTCAGCTAATGCTGGAATTGAAACTAGATTATATCGGACACTAGGTGCATAAAGCACATCATGTAGAAGCAGCACATGCCCTGAGAGTAGTTTGAGCTGATAAGAACCAACTCCTAGAACCGTTTCACTAGCACTATTGCCTATGAAGATGTTCTAGCTCCCTACTGGTATCCAACGATAATTTACAAAAATTCCTATATTATGCGTCATATGTTTGGTTGTTCCTGTATCCAATATCCACAAAGGAGATGAATGAGTAACTAATTCGTGTGAGCAAACAAATGTAAATAGAGATTTTTTTTTAGAGAATACCTTTTTTGGCTCAATGCAATCACAAGCGAAGTGTCCCAAGTTTCCACAATTATAGCATTTCAGCTTGGATTTTTCTTTCTTGCCACCACATTTACCTCTTTGCACTTAGCAATATTGCTAGCAGTATTTTCTGCATTTGGTACTAAGTTTCAAACTACACCCTGCGTATTTTTACCACCTCATTTTTTCCAATTAGGCACACATGCCTTATCTAGGTCTCTTTGGGCAACAAGGATAGTTGAGCGAATCACCTCTTGGAGCTCCACTTCTAGTTCCAAATGACGCGAAATATCAGAAAAAGTTTTGATATTTTCATTATGAGTTAATATTTGCTTTATTTGGTTCCAGGAATCTAGCAGAGAGGGGATAACTGCAAGCACCTGTTGCTCATTTGTAAGATCATTTCCAGCAGACTTAAGATCTCGGATCATTGCTAATATCACTCTAAGGTGTTCAACCATAGTCTGCTTAGAATCCATCTTATAGCTTTCAAACTTAAGCGTCAAGGCACGAAGTCTTGTAACAGTGGTTCCACCGAAAACAATTTTTAGTTGATCCCACATACTATGGGCTGTGGAGCAATTTTTAAATTCTCCAATTAGATCGTTATGCATGTTACTTAACATAGTAAAGTGCGCACCACAATTTTTCTTAACCCAATCTTGATAAACTTCCATGTTTCGACGATGCTGGCCCGTATTGCCCTCCTCAGGTGGGGTCATGCTATTGGTTAGTGTTTCTATGACTTCTTGCTCATTAAACAAGTACTGAATTTTCTTATACCACATATCATAGTTGATACCTACTAGCTTTTCATCTTTTGTGAGATCAGCAAGGCCATTTACATTCAAATTGCGCAATGTGACATTAAACATACATTCTTGACTATTTATTATTTTACTTCTAGAAATTCAAATACAAGTATTTCATTATTTAATATAATGAGATCAAAAATTTTGCCATACTCATAATTATCATCTAATTGAATAAACAAAAAAATATTTGCAATTGATTTCGAGCAAAATAATTTTGAATTAGAATGTATCTAATACATTCACACAATAAATAATTATACATTCATGTGAGCTCTACTTGCGCTCAATTGGCAGTCTAGTATCACGTGCAAAGACAATTCTTAA
Source organism: Cornus controversa (assembly GCA_026545225.1). Taxonomy (NCBI): domain Eukaryota; kingdom Viridiplantae; phylum Streptophyta; class Magnoliopsida; order Cornales; family Cornaceae; genus Cornus; species Cornus controversa. Next base: position 104,009,350 of record CM048845.1, read on the forward strand.
TATATAAGTATTGTGCATAATTATATTTCCATACAATTTGTTGAAATTCTCGGAGACTGATAGTTGCTAAAAATACAACTAGGTAAATTGCAAAAAAGACTGGAGGGGTCACATCGGTTCCTCTTAAAAACCAATATCCTGAACTTACCTAGACATTGTATTATTTTAATAGTATCATATATCCAAGAAATAACAATTTATTCATGAAGATGTTGCACAAAAAAAAAACTCATATATATAAAATTAGGCCTTATTATAAAATTATAACTTAAACACGTATACTAGAATCTCAATATAATAATCCGATACATCTATAATATCACAAAAATATAAATGGGCTTTGGTTGATGTGACTTGCCATACTCACCATAGTGGGAGTAGGAATTAGGTATTCACATATAAATGATTAATTCAATAAGCAATATATATTAAAAATAAAAATGATTCATATAAAACCCAATGCAATTACTATGAATATAATGTCAATAATTACAAATATCTAAATTAAAAATTAGAATAAAGCTCTAGGATTATAAATACCACAAATCAGATCACCAAATAGTTCCTTATGCGCCTTCATGCGCACAATTAAGTCTTTTTCCTTTGAAATTTCATAATTTTATCAAATAAAATTTGCAAACAAAAAATATATTTTAGAAAAAAATTTACAAAAATTATGAAAATTTGTAAAATTAAATTCCAAAACTACTAGAAACAACGTCCCAAACAGAGCCCTATAGAGGTCTCACGCGCCCCAATGCGCCACTAGGCGCGAGTGGGCGACATTCTTTTTTTTTTTTTTTACAGCAGTGCGTCGCCTCATTGAGAGGCACGTGAGTCCAACACGCCACCTTCCCAGTGGCTTTTAGTGCTTCCTAGATCACCATTGTGATTCTCTCACTGTTTCGAACAAAATGATGCTTCCGTTGGTGTATTCTAAACTTCCTAATTATGGGGGTGAATTACACTCTCTCTCGGTGAGAGTGAAACATGAAAAAAAAAACTGTTATATTTTTCATTTAACACATATTTTCGATCCGAAACTTCTCGGATGAATATCTCACAAATCAGACATCGAAAAAATGTAAATAATATATGCATGGAAAGGTTATGAAACAAGAAATATTTTCATATAATTTTCATGCACCAAGACTCAACGATGAATGAGAAAAAGGCCTAACAAGTTTTTGCCTTATCATCCTTATTTTATTTTAAAAAAATAAAATACAGGAGATTTTTTGTATAAAAATTTTCAAATCTATATATTTGCATATTGGCTACAACATACTGAAAAATCAGCCTAATACGATATCAATTTCATGAGAAACTAATTTTCATAAATATTAAGCATACTTTTATATAATAAATTTGCAAAAATTTATTCTAAGCATGCTAATGAAAAATTAAGCGAACAACAAGCATAAATGCTCTAATACCAATATTAGAAAATTAATCTCAATTATTGAAATATTTAGGTTACCTTTTGTAAACTAAAGTGATTATTGGTTGATGAATGATGACTACAAAGAGAGATCAAGATAGAGAGAAAACTATAAAAAAGGAAGAACAACATAGGAAAAACTCAGAGAAATATATATTTCAATCGTTGAATTTGTTTTCTCTCATTGTTCTCTTTTATAGTAATTACGAATCACATAATTTGAGATACACTCCACATAGGAGTTTATAGTGGATGAACCACTAAATGAGAATAACGTGTTATTCTTATTCATTTATCTTATAATTCAAATAAAAGATTTTTAAAATTTTAAATTGTGTGTATTGAAAAATACATTTATCTTACTTTAATTTTTTAAATTGAACATGTATTTTGAGACAGAAAAAAAAAATTGAGACTAAGGGAGTATATTGCACAAGCTTAAACATGTCTACGATGTAACCAGTCGGTAGCAAAAAACACAAAAGTCATGACTGGATAGGAAAACATAGGCAACCTATAAATAAACAAACGACCCTCTCATCTAGCAACCATCCTTTCTCAAAGGAAGGAAGGCTACCGAGCAAGTACAAACGACTGGTTCTCTCTCTCTCTCACGTGTGTAACTAAGTAGTAAGTACCATTACTGAAAGATACGAATGTACAATTATGGTCAATCTATCTATCGTTCTTTCTTTTATATATATACATATTTTCATCCCTTTCTCTCTCGTAGAAGGTAGCAATAAGTTTGTTAACTATTGAGAATGATATTTGGTGTGAATTCAGACCAAAGTATTGAGAAATGATACTTGGTGTGAATTCAGAACAAACTGACTCACACAGGTGAGAAATTATTAGGTAGTTTTGAAATAATTGGTCTTCGTTGATGAAAAATGAAATACTTATATGTCATACTCTGTTAGTAGTCAGGGACTAATGATTTCGGATCCAAATTCTTACAAAGAGACTGTGAATCCTACTGCGGTTACTGAGCCTTTTTAGTCTGCTACATTTCACATCATTATATATAGAATAAATTACACTGACATTTCTGTTGTTTGCAAAATTACATTAACTTTCCTTAAAATTTGTATTTTTTATAACATCGCGTTCTCTCTTTAACGGCCGTTAAGAATCAGTGTGGTCAACGTGTATATAAGAATTATTAATTTGTATGATGTTGTAAGAATAGAAACGTAATTATACAAAAATTGTTAACGTCTCTCAATAACTTTGACAAAGAAGGTCAATATAATTTTACAAATAAGAGAAAAATATAAGTCTATATTAAGAAAATCTCATAAGATTAGTGTAATTTACTCTTGTATATAATATATGTTTGACTTTTTCAAAATAATAATAATAATAATAAAAATAAAAATAAAAATAAAAAGAACATTTGAAGAGGAAATACAAAAAATCTCTCACATCAACACTTAAAGAGAATCAACACCACATCTCTCTTTATATATGTATAGATATATTCATTTCCAGTGGGTAACAAATATAAACTAAAATACAATAAGGCTCAATCACACAAACACAAGTATGTCACCCGTTAGTCAATGCTTCAAGGGTAGACGGGTAGGACGCTCTGACAGAGTTCACTACTATATTAATATGTACGTCCTATATATCAACTCTCTTCTACACTGGAGAATTTTTATTGGTTTAAACGTATGAGGGTCGATTGTTTTTGTGATGCCATTGGAGGAAGAGAGAATAATGTGTGCGCTAGCTATATATGTTATTGACATACAATTTTGTATATATTGATCATCAGTGAGTGATTTCCATGTATCCTTGTCAAGTGAACAGATCTTTGCTGGTTTCTGTCTATTTCGTTGTCTGTTCGGCCTTGAACTTCCATATATTATATGCATGTTTCACAAGACCACACACACACACACACACACATATATCCTTAGAAACCATAAATACAGTACTATATAATCATTTTACATTTAATATTGATAATGAGTTATGCAGCTAAGATTTAATTCACTTAATTACCTAATTATGATCATTATGAGATCATCTGCAAAACAAAATGTGGGTAATAGCCATTTTCTTAATTGCATCTCGATCAAATTGTATATATATATTTGAAAGATGGTTTGTTCATCCATGTGAGTTTGTTTTATTTTTATTTTTTTTATAGAAAATGTTACTTAAGCCGGTTAAAACAAGTTTTTCCCAGTAATTAATTATATATATATATATGTGTGTGTGCGCGCGCGCGCACGGGGGCGCGCGCGCGTAATTAAAGAAATTCTCTATGAAGATTAAGGTCGAACAGGCAACGAAATTGAGGTGCAAAGTGGAGGACTGTTTGCTTGAGAAGGTTTTGCATGGACATCACCACTCAATATTCCTCCAGCACATAGACAAAGAAAGCTTCATCAATCCGAGACGGATGTTTTAGATTTCTTAAATCCGCCGTTGATTAACACAGTTCAGGTTATTCTCTCTCTCTTACACACACACACAAAAACTCAAATGGGCACATTATTTCTATTATATATAGCTTATTTTAAGCCTCTTTAATTCAAAGGATTCAAATCTCTTTGTTTCATGGGATCCAAATACCTTTACAAATTGCCTCATTTCCCATGATATCTCAAAAGATATATATATATATAAAGAATTCATGATTATGAAAATTATTTTATTGATTTTTTTTTTCAAGAGGTGAAACAAAAGAATCACACAATTTATGATTGATTTATGATACTCAGAATCGCTTGAAGGTTTTGAGGCTGATGATTTGGGATCATAAATAACCGAATGCTAAACCCTAAAATTCCAACATTAGGACTAGTTAATAGCAGCTTATGCTTAGAAGCACTTAAATAAATATTTGGTTGAACTAGCTAAATCTGATTCTATTCTCAAGACTTATAATACCATGAGTGCCATATATATATATAATTTTATTTTTTTTGGATAAATGAAGTTTAGTATGGAAAACAAGAGAGAATATAACAGAATACAAGGAGCATCACTAGGGGAGAAATTATTGAATACCCAAGGACTTTTGGAAATGTTTTAAGAGAAATCTAATTCGATTATATTTATATTCGTTTATTATGAGTATTGTTTCACTAATTAAATTGTATTTAAGGTGAATATTATTTCAATCATTAATTGTAAAGCTTCTTAATTGAAATGGTTAAGTTCATGTTTATACTGAAAGTCATGTATGTATTAATTCATTTTACAATTATACGTAGATGTTATATCCTTGTTATTTAAAATATTAAATTCATGTCCATGTTGTAAATTTAGCCCATAAATGTTGTTTTCTTAAATGATATATAATTTTTATATGGATCTGTTCTATATTGTGTGAACTTATAAAATCTATAAAGAAATCCCCAACAAGGCCCTACATCATTTTTTTCCCCCTTCTAGTTGGTTCTTTCTTTTAGGAATTTAATTGTATCAAGATTGGCGTGAGAGAAGAACATGAGGTCATTTGCAAAGGAAAATGAGTGATTTTCAAAGCTTTGCATCTCCAATGATGCTTGAACTGAGGATTAAAGACAAACATGTTATGAATAATTGGAGAGAAGGCATCGATTGCAATGAGAAAGAGATATAGGGAGAAAGGGTCCCTTGTCTCGAGCCTTTAAAATATAAAAGTAGTCACGTACATAACTTAACATTTTTAGAATTTAGATGTTGACACAAGATGCACTAATTTATGGTAATTTCAACAAATTTAGGCAAGCACAAAGGACCAACATGTAGAGTCATAAGTCCAATGATACTTGAACTGAGCTTAAAGACAACCGTGTTATGAATAATTGGAGAGAAGGCGTCCATGGACCATTGCGATGAGAAAGAGATATTGGGGAGAACGGGTCCCCAAAGTTGTCAAGTACATAACTTACCATTTACAGAAACTGAGATGTTGACACAAGATGTTGACACAAGATGCACTTGAGGACACCTAATTTTCATACACAGTGGGGTGATTTCAACAAATCTAGACTAGCACAAAGAACCAACATGTAGTGGCACAAGTTCTTTTCAAGTTTACCATGACAACCATTTACGGAAAAAATAAAATTTGAGCATTGTCAATTAAAGAGTCATCTCAGCTCCTTTTATTTCTCCAATTTAACTATTGTAGTGACTGTAGGGCAAGCGTTGTACCCTCAGTTTATAGGCTCGGGGTGGGTCCAAAGGGCTCTACCCGTGTGAGTTCCGAGTTCAAAAAAAAAAAACTTATAGATGCAATAGTAAAAAAAATTACATGAAGCTATGGGCCTATATAATCATTAAGCGGGGAGGGATTAGCAACTTTAGACCCTCACTCCCCCCTAATCTCTCTTGTTGACACCCGTTTTCTTTCAATGTCTCTAATGCTCCTTCCTGTCTCAAATCCTCCGTCCAAAAGAAGAAATTTGTGTTAGATATATTTCAATAAAAATCAATTATAACTCATTTATTTAATTCTAATTAATTAATATAATTATTATTATATTTAAGTATTATTTTAATGACACAAAGCCGTTACACTTTATAAGTCTTTCAAAGGGACTTTTTACTATACTTGATATTATATATATGAGTAATGATAGACATAGTGAAAGTTATCATTAAATTGAAAAAATGAATCATTCTCATCCTTAGATATTGCAAGTGGGACTCATACTTTCACAATCCAACTGATGGACACCCTCTTCACTACATATTGAGTGATAATTTTTCACTCTATAAATCATTATCTTATTTACATATATGGGAATGGGTTAGAGATATAGATAGGTGGTGAGGCTTTGAGCCTATTTTTAGAAAAAACATTATCTATTGAGTTTAGGACAACTTAGACACAAGGCTGGTACAGTACTCTGTCTTTCTTCGAATGTGCCTGACGAAGATCATTGGTTCTTCAAACATGCCTGAAAGAGATCATTGGTGGATATAGGTTGTATCTTGGAGCCGTATTAGTCCACTAGTACCTGCACATAGGGAGGCCATACGACTTTAGGGCAATGACTTCATGCCTCCCATTATCCAGGCCAGTTCTTCCTACTTATTTTACTATTGTTGTTTTCCATTCTGTATTTCTATTGTTGAAATAATTTGTGGTTTATTTTCTATATCCATGTCTTGTTCAATACTATATGATTGATGTTGTGTTTAAATTACAAATGTTGAGATTCTCACTCTTATATTTTTGTTCATTGTAATTTACATTGTTGTATGTTTATTATTCAATTTATGTTTCATGTCAATCGGTGAATTTTTATATCAATAAATTTGATGTATTGTGTTCTATAATTTTGTGCAATTTCTCCAACAATTTGAACCTCCTCAGCCTTCATCTTCTTATAAAATTCAATTAGTGGCCGACTCATTTCTCTTCAAAAAGAGCGTCGACATCTGACTATTTGTTGTTACCTTTTTCTCTAGTTAACTTTGATATGGTTCCTTTTTGTATGTTTGAAAAATCAATGTATATTTAACCACTCGTAATAGAACGAATCCTTGGAGGATAGGGTTCTAGAAGAGGGTGTTAGTCCCACAGAGACTACATTAGTGTAATTTGCTAAAGATCGAATATTATTTTTTGTTCAACTTACAAATAGATTTTTGGTTGTTTGTTTAAACTACTTGCAAAATGTAAATGACAATAAAATGAAGGAGTTCGAGAAAATGGTAGAATATAGGGTTGAGAATTCACCACTAGCCTCACAAACATGTCCATTTCATAATAAACTGAGGTATTCATATAAATATGTATTAATGACGTATTTGACTTGTGGCCTACAATAACATCGCCAAGAGAATACATACACCTTAAAATACTATAGTCCATATTCGATAAGTGTAATCTCCCTACATACTTACTTACTTACCTAAATACCTAACTAACTAACCATAGCGAATTATGTTCTCTAAGCATGAACTATACAAATTTAGCTATGTATGTTATAATAAAAATTAGTACAAAGTCATCACTTGTAGTTCTTGTGAAAATACAAGTATTTGAAGATCATATGAAGAAATCTAATATTATAAGATAAGAATAATAAATCAAAACACATAAACATACTGAATTTATGACAGTTGTTCAATCGTACTTAACCAAATGTTTATAACGAGGATTAGTGAATTACGTGTCAAGCTGAAGTCGAAAACAGCTAAAAAGCTAAAGGATTTCAGAGCAAGGACCTACGATACATCGAAATGACCATTTCGATGCATCTTTAGGACGATGCATTGTAAAATAAGTTAGTTATTAAAGGTTGATAAGCGCTAAATGTTATACATTCTCACGCATTTACTTACATGTTTTAATCCCATAGATGCGTATATTGTGTTATTTTTACATATTTTCATGTGAGAGAGACTACCATAACCCTTTCTGATTAGATATTATTGGTAGATGCTACCTTAGAGCTTAAATATTCATATCATTCATCCATCGGTAGCCACCATTATTGAACTAATCACTTGTATATCATTCATAATGGTAAAATCCTAGTGAAGAGCTTTCAATTGAGTATTTCATTGATAACTCTAGGTGTGTGCGTTATAATTTGTGTATCTATCCATTAAGAGATATTCTTAATTGAGCTATCATTTGTGTATCTATCAATTGAGGGATATTCTCTATTGTACCTAAATTCTTATTCATCCTATTTGAGAGGAAAACCAAGTGGTGCACTTGAACCAATCACTTGCATATCATTCATAATGGTAAAATCCTAGTGAAGAGCTTTCAATTGAGTATTTCATTGATAACTCTAGGTGTGTGCGTTATAATTTGTGTATCTATCCATTGAGAGATATTTTTAATTGAGCTATCATTTGTGTATCTATCAATTGAGGGATATTCTCTATTGTACCTAAATTCTTATTCATCCTATTTGAGAGAAAAACTAAGTGGTGCACTTGGCAAAGAAGTTAAAGTCATGAGCTTGACAAAGAAGTCTTGGTGAGGTCTTCACCGGAGCAAAGAAGTCTAAGTGATTCACTTGACAATTGTACGGTTTGCTTTCCACCCTTAAGAGAAGCTCTATAGTGGAAACCTCAATAAGTGCTCTTGAGGTATACATGTAGGCAAAAGTGGCCAAACCGTGTAAAAATCATGGTGTTACTTGGTTTGTATTTCTCTATCCTTAAACTCTTTTATTTTATAGCATTTCATATATTTAAATTCTATATGTTTTATATATCAATGTTATGAGTTTATATGTTTCAATTTATGAGGAGGATGGGATGAATGATTGGAGTACATTGGTTGAGTAGTGGAATTAATTAATTATTGATTGATTGGGTTTTTATTTGATTGTCTTGTTATCAATCAATTTTCATACCATGTGTTTAATAAAATATGTTATCAACATTTTCACACACTACAAGCATGATATATTGCATTTACATTTGTTATTGTATTCATTAAATCATTTAAGTGCATAATAGCTTTTTAAGATAGAGCATTCTGATTCCCACTTGTTGAATACATAAGTTTATCAAGTATTTGACAAAAGTCCATTAAAGCTAATTTTTGTTAAAACATACTAAACCGAAAAAATTTCATTGTTTGCTTAAAGTCCCAATTCACCCCCCTCTAGGAACAATTCTTAGGTCATAATTGGTATTAGAGCTTGGGCTCTAGAATAGGACTTAATCATCTTAGGGTCGACCCATGGCAAACAATGATGAAGAACCCTCATTTGAATTAGAACAATCATCAAATTGACCTCCAATGGTTTATGATCAAATTTACATTCACTGGAAGCAAAGAATAAAAATTTTCATTCAATCTAAAAATTATAGAGTATGGTAAATCATTAAGGATGAACCTCTTTTTCCTATGAAAATTGTAGAAGGATTACAATTCCCAAAAGTAGAAAGTGAATGAGATTCTAATGATCAAAAATTAATTCGACGCAATAGCTTGGCTATTCAATTTTTAAAGTGTTCATTAGACCCATCTAATTTGGAGAAAATTTTCGGATGCAAATCGACCAAGGAAATTTGGGACACCCTATAATCTATAAAAACCTTTGAGATAGGTGGCAAGTTTATAACTCATAAGATTATGAGAATGAATCCATATATGAATTCTCTTATTGAAGTATTCATTTTAAAGAAGAATTTTAAAGAACTTCAATCTTTTATGATTAAAAGGCTTAAGATTTAAAAAGAAAGAGATTTTTAAACGAAAATGTTTTTTTGTCACCCTATGTTATATGTTGTTTATCTTAGGTACACATGTTATATTCTAAATGATTAAAAACATCCTAAGTGACATTGGTGTTTATCTAGACTATTCTTTTAAATAACAAAGCATGAATTTATACAAATTGCATATGATTAAGTGAAAATATTTTCTCAATAGAAAACTCCAAAGATTCAATAAATTGTAAGAGAATCCAAATGTTTAAAGTTGAATCTCAAAAGTTAAACAAGTCTTTGCACACTTGGATTGAATTGGAATGGGGAGACTTCGAAGTTTGCTCACTTTTCATAAAATCGTGATATATGATCATTTGAGGATTTAAAGATGCAAATCCGAACTGATGGTTTGTCTATGTGAAAATATCATGAATAATTGGTCTTAGTCAAGACTTAGCATCCTGATCTTCAAAACCATAAAAAAGAAGTTTTGATTTTTGAAGTATATATTAATAATCTTATATTTGAATCAACAACTTGTGCAAGGTTTTTATAAACTTCTTAAATTTCTTGAAAAGTGATCCCTTAAGATTGAAAATCCTTAAAATCTTTTCAATTCACTTTTTCACATTCCATGATACTTAAGTAATAAGAATATTGTTTGTGCTTAGCTGGTATATGCACATCTTTGATGTAACCATCTGAGCTTAAAATTTATTGATCTCTAATATTTTTGATCAAAAGATTAAGTGAGAAATAATCTTTTACATCAAACTTATGGTTGTTGTTGTGTGCGGTTGTGCTACTCACAATTTATAAATTTACCACTCGCAATAGAACGAATCCTTGAAGGATAGGGTTCTAAGTTGAGGGTGTCGATCCCACAGAGACTACGTAGGTATAACTCGCTAAAGGTTGAGGGTTGGTTCTTGTTTATATCACAACCATGTGTTGGTTATTTTCTTACTCTACTTTGAAAGCATAAAATATAATTTAAATACAAAGGTTGAGGGAAGAATAAAGGACTAGGGTTAGACTTCTCCACTAGCCTCGTAGTATGTCATACTTCTAATAAATTGGGAGAATTCATGCAAATGTGTACTAAATGACGCGTTGACAAGTTTCACGTACAACGACGTCGCTAAGAGAATACACACACCTTAATATACTATAATCCATCTTTGAAATGCGTGATTTCCCTACCTAGCTACTACCTAATTATCTAGGTACCTAAGTGTAGTGAAATCATCATCTCTAAGCATGGACTATGCAAATCTAGCTATGCATGTTATAGTGAAAACTAGTCTCAAGCCATCACTTGTAGTCCTTGTGAAACTTACATGTAAGGAATTTAAGCATTTCTAAGACAAGAAGATAAATTACAACACATGAACATGAAGAATTTGTAAACTTATATTAATACAAGGCTCAAGGTAAGAGACATATACACAAAATACATAAAAATTCCCAATTCATTGAAGTTAAAACATATTTATAGGACTAAGGTTTGTCAAAACCCTAGAGAATGATTAGTTGATCATGGTGGGCTAGAAGCAATCCATAGACAGAGATGATCCCATACTCAAAATGGTCTTCAAGGCCTTACAAAGCCCTCTTTGAAGATTTCTCTTTGTAAAACTTCACTTTCTCTCTCTAGAATTCTACATATGCTATCTACTACAAGAATTGTGATATATCCCATTATTACATATTTTCTAACTATATAACTGATCTAAGGCTCAAAATATCATAGAAATTTCGTGCAAGGCTTTATCCAAACAAAATTGGACAAGTGGCAAGTGAAGAAAATATCTGCAAAAAAATATATTTTGTATGTTTGGGCGATGCATCGAAGTAGAGACTTCGATACATCAAAGTAGACACTTCGATGCATTGATCTTCCTTCTTCTGCAGATCTTCAACTCTTTAGCTTTTCGACTCTAGTCTTGACACGTCATTCATTATTCCCTGATGTAGACTTTCCATGAAGTATGACATGACATAGGAATATATTCCCGAGCTAATAAAAGAGTCGAATTAAGCTGAATTCTGAGTTTGAACCTGAAATCATCAAAAACATAAAAACACGTAAAAATTATGCAATATGTGCAGCTATGAGATCAAAACACATAAGTAAAAGCGCAAGAATGTATAACATTCAACGTTTATCAGTTGTCTTATAAACAATGATTTATCAATTTCATTCATGATAAAATTGTTGATTATGCCAGACATGTCAAATCATCAAATCAACAATTAAAGAATTGTGCAAATAATTAGCAAGAATGTTTAATAGGCTAAAACCCTTGAAGATAGAAAAGTGCTTTGAAAGTGATTTATAAAAACCATATAAGCTAGTGGCAATCTTATGTTTCATAAAACATGCTCACATTTAATGAGCTAGTGGCATGCTTATTATTTTCAATGCAACTTTAAGAAAATTTGAAACACTTTGAAAATGACTTATGAGAAAACCTACATAAGTTAGTGGCAAGTTTATAACTAGTAAGACATGTGCATATTTAATAAGCTAGTGACAAGCTTATTATTATCAAAGTATTCTTGAAAGAAATCTTTGCACATTGGATATGCATAGAAATATTAAGAATGTTTGATTTGACAAAGTGCCAAGAAAGCATTGAGATTACATTCTTATATCTATGAGAATCATGTTATATAATCACCTAAACTTAAAGGATATAAAATTCCAAACCTTGAGGTAAAACTCCAATCTTTCGGTTTGTGAAAATTTATGTAATTATATTATGATCATTGATTTTGATTGGAATAACTTTGGTTATAAATCTTTTCATCAAAATTATATATGGAAGTATATTGATTATACAAATATATATTTATCATCTTTCAATCAACATCTTGTGCAAAGAATTTGAGATCCATTTATCCAAAATGTATAGATGGACTTGAGATCAAAAATCATCTCCAATGAGTCCACATTAGAAGAATCTCAAGGAAAATCACAAAAAACCTTACAAAGATAGGATCCAAAATGATAACCACAAAGATCTTTCTATATGTTAAAGCATGGTTCACCTCCTCCAAATTGATCAATCTTAGGTGAACAGTCTAAAGATAGTTGCACAAAATTCTTACTTCGAAATAGTTGTAATTATTTGGCTCTCACTTCTCTAGATAAAAACCAATAAGTACAAAACTTTTAAGTTCTTGGATCTTTGCAATACAAAATGGTCAAGTTCATTTTAAATGAAGTTGTGCTTAGAAATTAGTTCCTAGACCACATGATCACACCTTGATAGGCACATAGAAGCTAGAAAATTGAGTTAGGTGTCTTCATTGGAAACTAAGATAGGCTAAAGACCCAAGTTTTCCACCGAGAAAAAAACATGATCATAAAAGAAACTTTACACATGTATCATGAATAGAAGTTATAAAAATGATACATGCTTTTGCATGAAATGTGTTTATTAAATGCATTTTTAAATGATTTCATAATAGAGAAAGTATATGTTAAACAACCACCCAGAGTTGAAATACATAAAGTTTTAAACCATATGTTAAAATTTTTCAAAAGCCTATATAATTTGAAATGAGTTTCAGAGAATTTGGTAATAAAATCTTAGTGGTTTTCTCATAGAAAATAATTTTTGACAAAAACAAATTTGATGATTTTTATTTGTTAAAATAAATGTTAATGATTTGTTGATCATGCTTATATATTTGGATGATATCATTCTTTAATCAACAAATGAGAGATTGTGCCAAGAACACTCAAAAACATGCAAACAACTTGAAATGTGCATGATGGTTGAATTTTTCTTAGGATTAAATTCCTTCTAAGTGTCATAGAAAGATGTTTTAGAATTTTAGACACTTTAATTTAGGATTATGGCATCTTAGGAATATTTTTCAAAGTCATGGTCTTATTCATGAAACATTTTCCTCTCAGAGTCCTCACCAGAACGGTGTGGCATAGAGAAAAAACTGTCATATTCTTGAAATTGCCTGAGCTTTATTACTTGGAGCTCATATGCCTAGTAAACATTGGGTTGATGCTATTGCCATAACTGTGCATCTTCTCAACCGGATGCCCTCCAAAGTTTTGGATTTTAAGACTCCCCTACATACTCTGTCAATGTATGTCTCATTACCTACAATGTTAATGATTCTGCCTTGGGTTTTTTGTTATGTTGCATTTATCCATCTTCCTAAGACCTAGCACACGAAGCTGGGTCCTTATGCCATCCGTTGTTATTTTTTGGGGTATGCCTTACAGCAAAAAGGATACCATTGCTATGATCCAGCCAATAACCGCACCTATGTGACCATGGATGCCACTTTTCTAAAAACCAAACCATTTTTCCCTTTTCCAATACCCAACTCTACTCGTCAAAGGGAGATCCATAGTGAAGAGCCAAATTGGTTGAGATTTGACTAGCCGAGATTTAACGAGGCCGAAACCCAAGACCATGAGGAAGTTAACCAAGAATAACCACATACAGGACTGGATATGTGCACAAAGATTGAGCCAGATCCCAGAGAAGTATCTACAACACCTAAAGTTGAAATAGACACCCCCCCATATCTCAATACCCGAAGGCCTATCTCTTGAGAATATCTTTGAGGTAAACTCCCCTACTATACTTCCAAAGTCTAGTAATATGGATACCTTTGTTGGTTATACTTTACCTTTCAGGCATAATCGTGACAAACCACCGAATAAATATTCCCCAAATGTTGGAGAACAAAGCTCAAAGTATTTAATTGCCAACTATGTGTCCACAAAGAGGCTATTCGAACCACTCAAGACATTTGTACATGACTTTTCCTTATACTAGGTCCCTATAGAAATCCATGAAGCACTGGCAGACCCTAAGTGGTCTCAGGTTTTGAAGGAAGAAATTGAGACATTGCTGAAAAATGAAACATGGACTCTTGTCCCTCTACCAAACAGAAAGAAGACGGTGGGGTGTAAATTGGTGTTCTCCATCAAATACGAAGCAGATGGTTCAATAGACCGATACAAAGCACGGCTAGTAGCCAAAGGCTACACGTAGACATACAACATATATTATCAAGAGACCTTCTCGCCAGTGGAAAAATTAAACACGATTAGAGTACTGTTGTCTCTTGCAACAAACCACGATTGGCCATTGCACCAGTTTGATGTAAAAAATGCTTTCCTCCATGGTGATCTTGAGGAAGAAGTTTACATGGATGTTCCACCGGGCTAGATAACAAACTCCAAGTCTAAGGTGGTATGTAAATTACAAAAGGCACTGTATAGTTTAAAACAGTCACTTAAAACATGGTTTGGGCGATTTAGCTTGGCAATGAAGAAATATACCAGAGCAACTCAGACCATACACTGTTCTTAAAATGTCAACTGGGCAAGCTCATGACTTTAATAATCTATGTAAACGACATGATTATTACAGGTAATGACTCGAAAGAAATATCAAGACTCCAAAAACCTAGAAAGCACGGACACTTCGTATAGGGGTGCCGTGTCCGTGTCGGACACTTCTCGGACACGTGTCGGACACTACTTAGAAGTGTCCTGGAATTTTTTTTTTAGGACACGGCGGGGACACGGCAAGAACACGGGGGGGGGGGGGGGGGGGGGGACACGGCGGGGTACATTTTGTAATTTTTAAAAGTGCAAAAAAACCCTTGAACTTTTCCAAAGTTACAAAAAGACCTCTTTGAACTATTTTTTTGAGCATTTCAGCCCCTCATCTTCTAAAAGTTGACATCTTGACCCTTGAAATAACTATAATGACATATATAATATTTAATATGACTATTATGCCCTTTTCTATATAAATATAGTATTTTCTAAAATAAAAAATTTTAAAAATAAAAAATAGTTACCTAAATAATAAATTTAGAAACAAAAAAATAAAAAATCCAATAGAACTTTATTTAACAAAGAGTCATGTTGGTTTATTTGGTAATTTGTATTTAAATTTATTTGTTTGTTATTAGAAAAATAAGTAATATGCAAGATTCTACTAGTGAGTTTGAATATAATGAAAATCCTTTTTTAAAATACATTAATTGCTTGATAATAAATTGAAGTATTTGTGTGATTTATTATTTTTTTATTGTTAGATTTATGGTATTGTGGATATTGGTTAACTTGTTGAATATATATTAATATATTATTTCATAGCCGTATCCCCGCCATATCGTGTCCTGTATATTTGAAATTTGTCGTGTCACCGTGTCCGTGTCGTGTCGTACCCATGTCCCGTGTCCGTGTCCATGCTTCTTAGCCAAAAGCATTTGGTGATGAAATTCAAAATGAAGGACCTATGAGGTCTTAAATATTTTCTGGGAATTGAGGTTGCTAGATCAAAATAAGGTATATTTCCTTCTCATTGGAAGTATATCTTAGACTTACTATCAGAAGTGAAACTACTAGAGTGTAAGCCTGCAGACACACCAATTGTTCAGAACCATAAAATTGGAGAATATCCAGACCAAGTGCCTACAAACAAAGAGAGATACCAAATATTAGTAGGGAAACTTATATATATCTCTCATACTCACCTAGATATTGCTTATGCTGTTAGTATGGTAAGCCAATTCATGCACTTCCCAAATGAGGATCACATGGATGCAATGATTAGAATTCTTCGATACTTAAAGTCATCTCCAGGAAAAGGGCTCATGTTCTTAAAGAATGATCATCTTAGAGTTGAGGGATACATAGACCCAGATTGGGCAGAAAACATATTAGACAAAATGCACCTCGTTTGTTGGTGGGAACCTGGTTACTTGGAGAAGTAGAAAACAAAACATGGTGGCTTTACCAAGTGCTGAAGTTGAATTCAGAGGGATGGCTAAGGGTCTTTGTGAGTTTCTCTGGCTTAAAAGACTATTAACATAAATTAGCTTTGCCCTAAATATTGAGATAGACATATTTTGTGACAACAAGGCCGCAATTGCTATTTCACACAACCTTGTCCAACATGATTGAACCAAACACATGAAAGTAGATTAACATCAAGGTTTTTTACAACTCACTTGATAAGTCATTAGAGACCTGTATACACCAACTTGATAGGGAATGTTGGCGTGAGTTGTCATCTGGAGGAATTATAGGAAGAATGATCCAGGATTGCCAATCACTACGTATAAGGATTGATTGGTAATCCTACCATATAAGGATGAGATTTTTATTTTTGTCAACTATGGAAAAACATCCTCAAATTCACACACCACTTCGGGAAAGATCCCAAGATTTCCCCCTTCTTCACCAAATAAGGCTAGCTAGGAAAAAGTCGTAACCATCCCGACCCCATAATCCATATAGTGACGAAGCAGAAATAATCTCCTTTCGGTGTACACTCTAACACTCTTCCTCAGTAGCAATCTATGTTAGCTCTAAATGAAGACAACCAATCCATTTCGAGAATGACATCAAAACTTGTCATCTCTAAAAGCACAAAATCAAATACCAACCGTCGGTTCGCTATCTCTATCTCACATGCCCGACACACCATATCCAGAGTCACCCTAACCCCAACTGGCGTATTAATGCACAAGGTTCTATCCAAGGTAGACAACTCTAACCCCAATGCAAAAGCAAAAGCAGTTGATATAAAGGAATGTGATGTTCCTGAGTCGATTAAAACTCTAGCCCAAGAGTTAGATACAAGAAATATACCTCTCACAATTGATGAACCCGCAGAAGTCTCAGCTGAAGTAATAGTGTAGGCACAACCCTGTATGCCTCGTCTTGCTTGACCACTCCCCTGATGACCTGATTATTGCGTAGAAGCAATATGAGTCTCTCCCCTCCCCGGTTGCGAACTCCAAATGGACTGTGTTGGCTGTGGCAACTATGGAACTCTGAAACCTAACTGTACCTCTGAAGCTTGTGAGTACTACTGCTGTGACCCCACAACACTATAAGAATTGCTCCTCTTCTGAGGACAATTTCTCACTACATGCCCCACTTGTCCAGACCTATAGCATTTCTTTGCATCCCTTTTGGAAGCGATTTGTAATTATGGGCATTCTGACATATAATGACCCATCTGTTGACATTTGTAGCACTTCACCTTGTTCTGAGAAGATCCAGTAGGCATAGACACTATAGAGAATGACCGTGTTTGTTGAGGCCCTCTAGGGAGAGAACTACTCCCCTTATGTTTCTTCTTTGGATTGCCCTCTGAATGAGAACCCACATTTCTCGACTGACTCCTCAAGTCCCATATCCTTCGTACATCATTGCCATCCGCTTTCACCAACAGTGTCTTTCTCACCACCTCTGTATAGCTCGGTAAGTCTAAAATAGTGACCTTGGCCCTTAGTTCGAACCGAAGCCCTTTCATGAACCTTCTTGCCTTGGCTTGTTCGTTTGCTACCATATCCGTGACAAAGTGAGATAAAGCAATAAATTTGTTTCATAATCCATTACACTCATCCTTCTTTGGATTAAATATATGAATTCATCGTGTAAAGCTTCTTTGACCGTGTCCAAAAAATACTTCTCTAGAAATAACCTTCTAAAGGTCTCCCATTCCATGTTCCTCACATCATGAATGTCAGTCATGGATTTCCACCATAGGTCTTCTGCCCCCATCAATTGGATTGGAATAATTGACATCCTCAAGTCATCTTCGTTTATCCTAAGCACATCAAATACTTTGGACACCTATTCGAGCCAATCTTCCGCAGCCATAGGATCCGCGTTCCCATCAAACATAGGTGGGTTCATTTTCTTGAACATCTCGAGGGCTTTCATTACCCTATTTCCACCTCCCTCAGCTTGATTCTGTGGACCTTCATTGGCGGTCTAAGCCAATAATTGGATGGCAGCAGTCATCTCTCGAACTACCTACGCTCCATCTATCAATGGTGGTGGTGGTGGAATTTGATCCACACCCCTACCACGTTCTCATTTCAATGGCATGATTCTAATAAACATTTTCAATCAAAGATTAATCACATATAGATATTAATTAATCAATGCTACTCACTTTATAGAATCATGTCAATGCACTTAAAGAATTTAAATCACTTAACACATAAAAATCGCCTAGACCCAACCCTTACCCCACGTCCTTAGGTGATCTAACCTAATACCGACATTCAACCCTAGGTATCCTAACCTAAGCAATCCGAAAATCATCAATTCCTCAACCTTTTCCCGTCGCCCCTAGGTATTCCAACCTAATGTTCTGATACCATATTGTCACACCCCGATTTCCAATACTCAAAAACCAAAGGTGATTATGTAATAAACCATCATCTCTGACCATTATCTCCATTATAGTACCATGCCCTGATACCATGTTGTCACACCCCTACTTTTCGATACCAAGATTGATATAGAAAGCGGAGGTGAACAGTGAAAGTCTCACCCGGTTCACGCTTATGCATAGCTCAATTCTAGAATCTAACTTCCTGTGTGTTTAAAATTTCAAAATAATTATTAGTCCATTGGAAAAAGGATCAAAAAATACTCAATTTCAAAAAAAAAACTACACTCAATTCCAATATAAAACGAAGAAGTGACGCCCGTTTGAAGTTTGGGCTAATCCTGGAGCTTACTCGTAATTACAAGGGCGATTTCGTCCATTTACTTCTAATACACCACCTCAATCACTAAACCAACATAAAAACATAATTGCATACGTATAATTACCTAAGACCTCGCATGTGGTCCCATATTTTCTCCCTAAATAATTCTCCAATTTTATTTCAACAAACACACTCAGCCACACATTTCGATGCATCGAAGTGGTGACTTCGATGCATCAAACCTACGATACATCGAACAAGATGCGAAGTATCCTGCGACACCTACTAGATTTTGTACAAAATCCTCATCCTTAATTAATGATGCATCGAACAATTTTACGATGCATCGACACACTTCGATGCATCGAACTCACATAGTTTGGAACACTAACAAAAACACTAAGTGATAACAATCACCATTCTCCTCCCAATCCATTTTCCTAACAAACGATCGTAGAACATAGTTATATTTCCAACAAATCTCCAAACACTTATAAAGTGATAAATCATCACCATTCAAAACCACCAAATACACTTATAACCAAAAAAAAAAAAAGAGAACTTATGCATTATCATAGACCTGTTGAAAGAAAACCATCATTATTACACAGTCCTCAAGAGTCATCAAACTATCATACATATTTGTAAGTCTTATGCATGCTTCTCATCTAAAAATAAGTACAGTACTTCTAATCTAGTCTATATGCCACAAGTCAGCATGGACATCCATACACATGTCTCAAAAGACACAAAAGTCTAAAAATGATATTCTTCTACTCTAGGTCCAACTCATGGCTGTGCATCTTCAACCACCTCCTTGCCATGTCCTGAAAGTGTTAGTGTAGGGGGTAAGCAATTTTCAACGGGCTCAAGGTTAATGTATTGTGTAATCCATTCAATGCCACATTTCATATTCAATGCATAAAACACAACTAATGTCCATCAACTACGTTTTATGCTCCCTAGCATTCTAGTTGCAAGCTTAAAAGCTCAATTTATTCACATCATGGCATACACATCAATTATAACATAACAACCATATAAAACATATTTCATACATATAATACATTTCCATCTTACATGTAACATATGACAAAGATTGAAAATGGATAAATATCCACACAAGTCATGTAATTCACTTAAGTTACACATAAGACTCAACACCCTCTCGGATTTGGTTCACACTCACACACATCACCAGATACGTGCCGAAGCTCCATATCCTAATTCCTAGTTGTTTTAGAGCTACTAACCCACCGGTAACCAACACATCTTGTGCAAGTTTGAGGTCTTTCAGCTCCAGGGGATATGTTCCCTTACTAATTTCTCATGATCCACTTCCAAGACACACCCCACACTCACATAAAATATTTCACATTTTGCACACATTCACAAGTTCGATGCATTGCACCCATTATATGTCCTAGTTCAATTCTAGTATGTCACACAAGGCTCATAAGAACATATATATAGATATTTAACCCCCAAAAGTAGTTTTCATCATTTATCTCCCAAAATCCCATATATGCAATTTAAGCTCTATTTTACACATATATGCAATTCATGTAGTTCCAAGCACACACTAACCATTTCTAGTCAAAAGAAACATATGCACATCCATATAGAATAAGGAACTTAACAAAAAGTTCATATTATCACATTTGATATAAAAATCATTCATATTATGCAAAATAAATGAAATTAAACTTGAAACTAGAAGACACAACACACACCCCATCTCAAAAGCTTTAGTCTCAAGTTATCCAACACTTTCATCAACATCAAAGTTGTCTACTCATGACTTCGTTTGGTTCAAAGGGAAGCTCTTGCCATGTAGAACACACTTCTCTTCTTCGGCGCCTTCCGAATCAAGCCCTAACATCTTCTAATTCTAGAGAGAAGAAGAAGAACACAACGAAGAGAGAGAAGAAAGGTTCACGGCTGATTTGAGAGTAAAAATAATCTGTAAATATTTATCTCTCAGATATTTATAAGCCCTAGGGCGCAAAAAGACCAAAACGCCCCTAGTTCATTTAACGTACCTTCCCGACCTCCGTTTTTTATTCTGAAAGAAGTTGTGGACTCGAAATCACTTCTACGTCTCTCCAAATATTCTAATTGGTTTATAACTAGAAATAAAAATTTTTAAAAAAATATCTGAATTTTCGGACTCATTAAACCTCATCCCGGGACCCCCGTTAACCAAAAAGTCAAACTTTTCCAAAAGTTTTCAAAATCCTAAAACAACTCTCCAAGCATGTTTCAATATTCAAAACATATTAAATATCATTTAAAATGCATTTAAAACAATAAATGATAAAAAAAATAAAAATCGGTCAAAATTGGGCACAATCTCTAAAATATGCATATTGATAAGGGGAGCCACCTCAATTTTCTTACTTGAGGAGAAATATTATGATTTCAATATTTTTATCCTTCCTATGTTGTACATGTTGTACACCATCCCTTAAGCTTAAATTTGTTGATCTTTTTGATAATGTCAAAGGAGGAGAAGAATGTGATGTGTGTATCATAAAAAAAATGACTTGACTTACTTTGATTATATGTTTTATGTCATTTATATTATAAAATACATCAATTATTTATCATCATTAAAAAGGAAAAGATTGTTAATCTCAAGTTTTCGACCCAAGGTTATTTGGGTGATTTTGATAATAACAACCTATTATAGTGTAGATTCAATAAGTTTACTTGAGTGTGCAGTTTACAAAGTATCATATTATCTCTAATATCTTAAAGGCATTGGACTTTAAAATGAATTGCAAAAAGATATATGAAGCCACATGATCATGGAATTCGAAGATCATTAATTAAATATCAATAGCGAAGTTAAAGTGAATCCAAGTCACATGATAAAGGATCCCAAAAGCTTAAAGATTTGAATATCAAAAGACTTGGGTAGGCTAGTCTTGGGTGAGTGCTAGATTTAATGTAAAGTTATTTTTGAAGTAACTTCTTTTGAAAGCTCATCTATTGACCTAGTGGGCCTTAGGATCAATGCATATCATTCATATCATATCATGATTCTTTGGACACTTAGAATTAGGCCATGAACTTCATTGAATCATCTTGAAGGCCTTCGTTGAGATTGAGTTAATTCAAGCTTATGTTCAGTTTTGAAGGAACTTAATTCTTAAGTAAACAAATTCTAAAACTTACACTTGAATTAGGATATATCATTTATAGTTCTTAGATACATTGACTTAGGCTTTTCACTCAATTGACTCACTTTATATAGCCTTGCATGCACATTTGCTGTTTTGGAGACTTAGCGTGAAAATTTGGCAAAGTGTTGGATTCTAGAGGCAAAATATAAATATGAGTTTTTCAATAAATGTTGACATGAAAAGTCCCGGTAACTGTACCCCATGATTTTTCATGATCATATTAATTTTCTCAGCCACAACTGACTTGATTTGGTAATTCATATTACACGATGAATTTTGATGTCAAAGCTGTGAAAATCCATTTTGTACTAAAACTGAAAAATCTAATTTCGATTCATTTCGAATTTGATTTTGAAACTATTTTTATTGAATCCAAATGAGGGGTATTTTGTTTATTTACATTGAATAACTTAAAGTAAATCGAAATATAAAAGTCTATGAGAGATTTATTTAAATATTTTGAACCCATCAGCCGGCTGGTAGAGGACTTTCGGTCTCCTGATGGAATTCAGCCGGCTGGTAGAAGTTAGAATTCATTCCAGTAGGGTGTGTAAAATAGGGGACTCTGACACATTATTTTAGTCGGCCGAAGAGTACCTTCAGTCGACCGAAACAGTGTCATCAGTCAGCCGATGAATTCATCAGTCGATCGATACTGTCCGATTTTGTGCCTAACGGCTAGTTTATACACTTAATATTTCCTAACCACTTCCAAACCGATAAGTATTTGACTCAAATTGTGAAACATACAACGTGGAAGTTGAGCCAAGGTGATGTGGATAAGAAGTCTACTTTGACCAGGACTTTTCTATCTCCAAATAAGTCTAGGAAACTGAAAAGCTAGTCTCCTACTATGACACAATCCCATTTAACTGCTATAAATATATAGAAGCTCCATATACCAGGTACGCAATTAATACCCTCTAATGTGCCTTTATAGCTTAAGAAAGTCCTTCGATTTCTGACTTGATCGTCGGAGCGTAATCAGTTGGCACCATGCCAGTGTCCTTTTGATTACCATTCTCTTGTCCTTTTACAGGTTGGTGTTTGACTCGGTTCGCGTGTCAATTTCTACATCATTAATTGGTGCCATCTGTGGGAACGCTCAATTTCCTATTTCATGATGAAATTATAATTCGTAAGTGATCTAGTGCATCGCTAAAAAAATCAAACTGACAACACAAGAAGTGTTACTCCATAACCCAACTTCCTACCGATGTGGGCAGCCAAAATCTGTGCTGTTGGATTCAAGATTTTCCTCCACATCTCCAATACATGTCAGCTTGGCATAAGGTTACAAATCATTTTTTCTTAACCTGTTACTCATCTTATACAAATTGGTTTCCAATTCATTAACCTGCCATATGTTATTAAGCTTATATATATACACATACACACTCCATATGCCTCGAGAATTAGTTTCATGCATATGAGTGTATAAACAATAGCATTTGAAATATAGACTAACAGGTTGCTCATTAATCTAATATAAATCTATACATGCCAACCATTATAGAAGAAATGGATTTATTGTTTTTCTAATCCTATTATACAAATATTGACACCATGTGTCGCCATAGCAAATCTAATGGGTTTTGTTTGATTATGCCATAAGGCAATGTTTGTAAAACATTACAAATAGTTTGGTTTTTCACTTGACATATTCTACTTCAACACCATGTGTCAATTGGCAAAGTTCACTCATTTTGTTTCTACTTTCTCTGTTAAATTGGTGGGCTAATAAACATATAAATATATATATGCGGACCACGAGTGAGTTTCAATTGCAATTCTATCCATGGTCATGTGTCAATTATTTAGGTTATTAGTATTTGATAAGAAGCAGACCAAGTCTGAACTATATATCCTCACTCCACTTTGACGACATGTGTCATTCAAGAATGACAAGAAATCCATTAGAATTGGAGCCACTATGAGCTATTGGATAACCACAACTCAACCACTACCATAGCGGCAAAACCACTATGCCCATGGCATCAAAACACTAGCGATTCAGCCCACCGTTGCAATACAAATTTCATGAAGAACCTATGCATTACCATTGTAATCCCTCCATAAACATGCTTACCATAGTGACCAATTTGAAGCGATGTGTCAATTGCCCAAGATCAAAACAAACAGTAGCAACCCCCAGTATTGATATCAAGGCAACACTTCGTTCTCACTGGTGGCAGCAACAGTATGTCCCCTGGGTATCTCTTGCCTTTGGTTAGTAAAAAAATGGGTGATGGAGATATATTTCTTGGCCAGTGGGTTAGTTTCATTCCAAGTAATGGACCAACTACAAAAGAGGGATTCAATCACCACCACCAAATCACCCCAATGAGATTCATTAAAAGAAAAATCTTGTTGGACATCATCACGGTATCTTATCAAAAAGCATGAAAAGGTGAGCACAATCCATTTTGCACTACTTGCTTTTCTACAAATCTTAGCACATTCAAGGTGTTCTTTATACATGAATCAATTAAAGTTGCCTACAATACTAGCAGCTGAGCAAATAAGTGCAAAACTTAGGCATTAATTATGTTGATATGCAACATTCACCAACCTATATGTTTAGCTTGATAGGGGCATTATTGAAGAGAGTTCAAAAAGTGAACTTTGCAGGATCTTTTCAGCAAGACATATAGTCCCTAAAATATTCATATCTCTCTTGTGTGATATCGGATGGGCCTATATTTTATATCAAAACGAAGCTAATGACCCCAAAGGGACAGTAAAGTGATCCCAAAGGGCACTAAGGGATCCCGAAGGGACAATAAAATGATACTGAAGTGCACTAAGGGACCCTGAAGGGACAGTAAAGTGACCCCGAAGGGCACTAAGGGACAAGGGAATATAAAGTGATCCCGAAGGGCACTAAGGGACCCCAAAGGGACAATAAAGTGACCTCGAAGGGACTAATGAATGGCGTCTCGAACTCTATATTCTGAGAGAAGCAATTTGACCTGCAAGAATTGACCAAAAAAAAATTTGAAACTTGCAAGAGAATAGTTGAGTGACTCACGTAAAGTTGTCTTCCTCGATGAGTTCAATGGATTTGTATAAAAAGAAAAAGTGAAAAAAAAGAGACAGAGAGAGAGATAGAGAGAGAAAGTGGCGGAAAAAAAAAAGAAAGAAAGAGAGAAAGAAAGAAAAAAAAAAGAGAAGCAGTAGAAAAAAAAGGGAAAGAAAAAAAAAAGAGAAGCAGTAGAAAAAAAATAAGAAGAAAAAAGAAAGAGAAGAAAAACAAAAGAAAACTAAGAAAAAAGAGCTTATCGTTGCTAGAGTTCATGGAATTTCTCTCAATTATTTCTGATGTGAAGAGTCTAGAGCGTATGTTACATATATATAGATGTGGATTAATCCTATCTGCCATTAGATTTTCAAGACTCCAATTCCGTTTGAACATGGGAAACCATCAAATCCTATTTCAAATTGGACAACAAAAAAATTCTATTTGCAATATGATACTCAAGTCTTCAATTTCACTTGGAAAAGAAAAAAAAACCTACTTGCAAAAGGATCCTTAAGTGTTTAATTTCACTTGGACAAGGAAACAAAAATCCTATTTGCAATAGGACCTCAAGTCTTCAATTCTATTTGGACAAGGAAAAAAAATTCTATTTGCAACAGGATCCTTAAGTGTTCAATTCCACTTGAACAAGAAAAAAAAATCCTATTTGCAATAGGATCCTCAAGTCTTCAATTCCACTTGGACAAGAAAATAAATCCTATTTGCAACAGGATCCTCAAGTTTTCAGTTCTGCTTGAACAAGGAAAAGAGAAAGTCCTATTATTTTCAAGACTCCAATTCAACTTGATAAATAAGACATCTTCTTTGCAATTGGATTTTTGTAAGGAAAAAAAATTCTGAAAATTAAATACTTCAAGTCCTGCTTTGGATACGTGACAAACCCGATATAGCGCGAGCTTGAAGCGGGGCAATTTGTAGATATTAAAAAATTTCTTGATGGACCCAAAATATAATTTAGGCTTATTTTCAATTTAACCCACTTTGAAATGTGGCCCAATGAGAAAAATAATTTAAAGATCAGACCCACTACAAATAAATGAGTGATGGGCTGGTCTAAATTATTTAAAATGTCTAAAACCACTTGAAAATAGGTCTAATGGATAATTATATTTATATTTATATATATATATATATATAATTATCAACAAAGATAATTTTTATGTATATATTGGACAATTATCACAATTATCATAAAGGATAATTATAAGATAATTATTAGAAGAAAAGAAAGTTACAAATCTACCCCTCCAATAAGTTTATAAATAGAGGTAGAGGGTGAAGAGAAAGAGGGGAGACTCTGATAGAATATTGAAGCTCTGTCAAACTCTACCTTCAATCAACACTTGAAGTTCTGAATACATAAGTTCATCTACCTTCAAAGTTTTGAAAAAGAACAACAATAAGCACATTCAAAGTCATGCATTCTTCCTTTACGATTCAACAAATTCAAAGAATCATCAACAAGACTATTCGAGATCAAGCTTCTTCAGCCCTTGATCAGAAATTCTCACCGATTTTCTTCAACAACAAACACTTGAAGAGAACTCTCAACAATCTAATTCAAGTTCAAGCTCTAGCAGCCTTTGAAGTCGGATCATCAAGGAGATTGAATTAGAGAAATTTATCTTTCTTTTGTAAATATCCACAGAGAATTGTACCCATTTTTTTAAAAATTAATAAATTGTTTATTTGTTACTGATTTTCGTTCCTAGATTTTTGGACACGAACTTTGTGTGTGCCACATAGTCCAAATTGAGGGCAATGCTATGGGAAGTAGAAAACCAAAGCTAACATGGGTAGAGGTAGTAAAGAAAGATATGATAGCATGTGAATTAACTGAGGAGATAACCTTAAATAGAGCGAAATGAAAATATCGGATTCATGTAGCCGACCCCAAGTAATTGAGAAAAGGCTTAGTTGTTGTTATTGTTGTATACTAAACTGAAAAAGTTCTATTGTTTGCTTTAAATCCATATTCACCCCCCTCCCCCTCTAGGGACAATTCTTAGGTCACAAAAAGTACAATAGTACTAAAAAAATGTTTTGGGTATGTTTGATCGCTCCATATTTTGTTTGCTCTAATCGTGATGCAGCATTACAACACTGTTAAATTGAAAATGTAACACATTTACATTGAAGTTAGATCATAGATTTAATGGTGTTAGGTAGTGTTGCATTATCGATTTAATTTCATAACAAAGTATAGTACACAAAAAATATACTAGAGTGGATTCAGTATGTTTGATCATTCTATACTTTTTTTAGTCCAAGTAAATTATTGACCATCTATTATTAGTGTAATGATTATTTTGGAAGTACTTTTGTTGTCATTTTTAAGTCTTTTTGTTAAGTTTATTCATCTGTTTAGTATTTTAAGCTTCCTACAGTTGTATTGGATCACATCTTATTTTGTATATTGGAGAGAAAGAAAAAAAACATATGCATTGGCTCCTATTGGGGCTGCAACTCGGGCAGTTAAAGGTACAACTCCGGCTAAACCTGATATATGAAATATCCAACCCTAATCCGACCTCCAACCATAACTACTCAACCTGAGCCTAACCCATCCTTGAATTTTAAAATCGCGTTTGCAACTCAGACTAATATTTTGAGTTAAAAAATTAGGTTAATTTGGGTTGCCCCATATGGCCAATCTCCACATTGAAAATTTAATGTGAGTTTGAGTTTGTTTCAGATTAAATTATTCTTAAGAATAATTTTTTTAAAAAAGACTTGATGCAAATTTCTAAATAATTACAAATAAATTCTTAGGAAATTAATCTCCAAATTTTTACATACAATAATTTAAGATTTAAACAAAAGAAGTTTAAAAGAAAAAGGTGATCATAATTTGAATATTATATATAATATTTTTAAAATAAGAATTCGAGTTCGAGTTGGACTCGAGTTGTTCAACCCATTCCCAACCCTAAATGAATTTTAGGTTGAGATTTTTTAAATAGGCATGTCCCTTATTGCAAAAATGGTTGTCCAACATTTTAAAAATCAGGCTAGGCTCGGCTCAGGTTGAGTTCAGTTGCACAAATTGCAACCTAGATCCTATCTTATTTTGTATAATGCACTGATTTAGTCATTTTTTTCCCTAGATTCTCATATGGGAAAACTACTAGTATATAGGCTCTGTAGCTTTCTCTGAGTCTTTTGGCTTTGTTCTTTTTATTGTTTTGCCTGTTGACTTGCTCCAAGGTATATATGCTCTAGTTAGGGTGGCAATTGAGCCGAGTTGAGTAATGGCCTGTTTGGGCTCTGCTCGATCATGCGCATGAGGTGCTCGAGTTCACAACTCAGTGTTTGAGCTCAACTCGACGACTTTGATGGTAAGCTCAAGCTTGGCTCAAAGCTTGTTTATCGAAGAAGAAGATATACTTACACAATCATATATACATACATACATATATATACATATATATATATATATATATATACATGTATATATGGATATATTACATTCACCTACAAAGCAAACTACATATCTATTATATGAAGAAAAAAAATCAGGTCAACCATAAAAAGGAAATCATACATCTACCAGATCTATCTTCATGAGATTTCGTGCTTCAATCTTATGTTAATCTCTATATATATGTGAACAGATATTTCATCATTCTCTCATCCTCCATTATGATGTTCTTGTAACTCCATTTCACCATCTCGTATCAATTATGAGAGAGATCTAGAAAGTAAGGAGCATAAATGAGGGTTAAGGCTTGGGTTATATAGTTGTTCATTTCTGCGATCATATGGTGCTTGAGGGAAGGGGTATTCGGTGTGGTGGCAGGTTTGTGAGAAACGAGAATGCAGATAATGAGGGTATTTTTTAGGGTTTGGAAGGGGATTATAAGAAACGGGTTAGGAATTAGAAAATGGGTTTGGGTTAGTTTTGTTTTCAAGAGAAAGTTTTATGGACAAATTGGGTTGGGTTGGTTGTTTGGGCTTGGGCTAGTTTTATATATAAGAGAGTTTTTTGAACAAATTAGGTTGGGTTGGTTTGGTTATTTGGGATTGAGCTTAAAATAAATCAAATGTTTGAAAGACCAGTTAATCATAAATATATGAAATTCTAACATATATATATATATATATATATATATATATATATATATAGTATGAGCTTAAAATGAGCTTATTCACGAATGAATGAGCCAAGCAAAGTAGTGTTTGAGCTTGACTCGTTTATTAAACGAGCCCAATAATTGTGTTTTAGCTGGGTTTGTTTAATAGTCAAACAAACACGAATTGAGCCCATATCGGACTGAACTCAAGTAATTCGTGAACGGGTCAGCTTGTTCCTGTGATTGTTTTATTTTATCTTTTAGTTAGGTAAATACTTACACACAAATGCTTACTATGTGGCTCAAATTCCTCCACTCCCATTTGAAAGAAAAAAGATTATATCACTTGAGCTAATGGCCCAATAGTTATATGCCCCGGTTATTGATGTATGTATGTTTTTTGATTTATTAATACAAGCTTAACTTACCTTTTTTTCATTTTTTATTTTTATTGACACGAGGTAGCTTCACCCTTTGGGCGACGCGAGACTTGGCCATTTACCTGGGTAAAAGAATAAAATAAAAAATTTCTTTTGGTTGTGTGTAAGCAAAATAGAAGTTCAGGAAAGCTTTTTGCAATTTTTTTTTTTGTTTTTGCTTTTGCTTTTGAAATATAGCAAATTCCTGAGGGTGGGTTAAAGCTAATGTTACTTGCCTGTTAATTAACATGTTAAAAATTAGGGAAATGATTGTTTGACAGAACAAATCTTAGCCGTGTGTGTGTGACATGGGTGGTCCTCTCTGTTGCATCCCACGGCTGCCATGTGATGTGGTAGGTACGGTATTTCTATTGAAATGCTGGGCCTATTTAGCATAATTCTTAAAACTAAAAGAAAAGATAGGAATCCGTCCTCCAATAACCCTTCAAGATTTCATGACCAGCAAGGAAATAAGAAAAAAAAAATGGGGGGTTTAATATATGTGCACTATTTTATTGCATAATATATTATTATTATTATTTTTAGTAAGTCCATAATATGTTGTGTTTTTTTTGGTAAACACATAATGTACTGTTTCTTCCTTCAATTGTATGTAATTAATTCCAGAAAAAATTGTTATAGTTATTACTTTGGTAATTAAATTAATATATATTAATAAAATAAAAATTACTTGTACAGTCGTAGCTGTGCAAACTCAACTCTTAGACTATGTGAATTTCACTGTGTGAGACTCACATGATCAAGAATTAAGATAGTACAGTCGCAACAATAACGATTGCACTTAACATTTTTCACAAAGCAATTCATCAAGTGACATTTTTACATGATTTGTTAATCTTAAAAACAAAAGAGAGAGACCACCCATATATACTAACAAAAGCATAATTGCAAGAAATCAAAACCCTAGTACAGAATAACATATGTTGCTCTTTAGACTATCATCAACAAGGTGCTGCGCCAGTGTTGACATTGCTGCTGGTCATGCTGAACTTCCATTTCCAACTACATTTCAGAGCTGGCAACTGAGAAAGTCATACATGTTATATCATATAATATTTGAATTGTTGTGGTGATTTTAATTATTTACGCTAAAACATTGCAGAAAATTGTCCTGAATTATATATCAAATTAAAAGAATCCTCTTAAACTTTTAATGTCGTATTAAGACAAATTACTTCCTCTGTTAGGATGTCAATTATAAAATAGTTGTTAGGTCACCGCATAGACATTAATAATGATAAAATTACACTATTGACAAACTCTAATCTTTTGCGACAAACTCTCATGAACTATCAACCTTTTGCAACTCCTTCAAACTATTTGGATCTTGATCATAAACCTCCCTCATCTTTCAACTTCTTCCAAAAATGCCCCCTTGTCGGTCGGTCGTTAAGCCTCCATTAATTTATAAATTACTAAAATGCCCCAAATTAGACTTGAAAGAATAAAAGAAAAATATAAAACACTAATAACACTCCAAACAAAAGACTGAAAAAAAAATTCTAGTTAAAGCTTTTTGCAATTTTTTTTTTTTTTTTTCTCGTGAAAAAAATAATAATAATTTTACATCCAACGTCAACCGCAGTCAAGAGGGTTTGCAACTTTAGGAAGATTTCTCTCGTTCCTTGAACATGGATTCAAGCATACACTTGTTATAATTCTGTGGTTTAATCCCAGGTATATATAGTAATGATAGGAACATTTCATCCATTGGATTGTAAAATTGTAAGTTCCACTTGTACTAATCTAAAAATGAGAATGATTTACTTTTTTAATTCAGTAATAATTTTTATTGTACCTATCATTACTTATATAATATATAGACGGCTTCTTCACTGGTGCGAGAATACAATTAATTAACTAGGTGCATTTGGTTGCATGAAAATTGAGTCCTTAGAATTAGAATTAAGAATTAATCCTGTCCAGTGTTCAGAATTTGTCATTTGGCTTCCTAAAATAAAAACAGAACATTGGAACTGGAATTCAATTTGAATTCCAATTAATGCACCAATTCCACACAACCAAACAAACATGCGGTAATGAATACTAAACATATATATTAGGCACCATTCAAGGATCAATTAATTTGTTATACATAAACATATATATATATATATATATATATATATATATATGGGTTAGATGTTAGATATTGGATGCTTAGAACTGGCTAAAGATGTGAAGTAGTAGTACTCAACATTTCTTCCAACACTTCAAAATGCTCACCACAAAGACTCCCATATATAGACTCCATACAGACACTTGTAAGAAAGCAAATACAAACAAGTACTTAAACATACAAAACAACACTCCAACCCCATCAGCTACTATATATACCTCATCCTCAGCGTCGACTCTTGTTCACTGGTTCCTTCTGGGCATTGAAATAGACTGTGGCCACTGGCAAGCCCAAGTCGAGTTGGCGCGCAAACGCGCGCGTATTGAAATTTGCTCGCGACAGAGGCTGCTCGATGATACCTAGAGGCGATTTCTGAAGGAAAAGTACCAAAATGAAGCGGTGGATGCCCACTGGTGGGCACGGTGCCATGTATGGCAGGATCTCTCTCCCTGCATAACACGAGTCACGGAGCAGAAACTATGAACGTGCGTTTACCCTTATCAACAGAAAAAAAAAATTATGAACGTTTACGAAGAAATATTAAATCAACTTAAGAGAATTCTCGAATATTATTGACGAATAATGAATGTTAACCATCTCATGTAGAGGAAACACAATAGAATAAGAAAACTTAAAAATTAAGTTCAAAATGACACTTTAACAATTAAATTTGAGCATTCGGCCACTAACAAAGATTTTAAAATATTTAATACTAATTAAAAACGCGATTCTGATCTCAGAAGACAAACTAATGAGGATTGATTGTTGGCTTGTTTTTTTATCGGAATAAGTCTTCTCGAGGACAAACTAATGAAGATTGATTGTTGGCTCGTTTTCGATCAGAATAAGTCTTCTCGAGGTCAAACTAATGAGGATTGATTGTTGGCTCGTTTTCGATTGAAAATAAGTCTTCTCGAATTAAAATAATTTAATATTATGGTACAGTAAAAAGAGAATATGCTTATCAGTTGGAGGTAGGAATTTTCTTGATTATGCATGGGCAATACACATGCATTTCTAGCTACCTGCCTCGCAATGGAAGTTTATTGTTAGATAATAGTACAAATAATTAAGGGTTGGTGGATCTACTACACAGAAGACACGCGGTTTACAATTAAATACAGTGAAACTGTAGGCTCACCTAAAAAGATCGACAATTATAGGCTGATAGCAACATCACATGCATATATATGCATTACAAAAGAGGGAGACAAAAAAATTAAAAAAAAAAATGGGAAAAGAAAGAAAAATAAGAAGCAAGAGAGAGTTTTTGTTTCACCTCTAGTAGGGCTAGTGTTGCCAGGAATATCTGTGACTATCCTGATATTTACAAAGAAAATGTAACAAAATTATACATGCCAGATCAGAAGAACACGAGAGAAAAATGAGAAAAAATAAATAAATACATAGAAGAGACTAACCAATGAACCCACTCCCTCATGGAGGGCTCACTGGGGCTTGGTGCATCTGGGTCTGTCATCACCTGCATAAGCCACCAAACCAACATGTAAGAAATCTATATGCATGTACGTTTTCAAAGAATTAAAAAGAAAATATGTTTCATTTACTGTTTTTAGGGACTCTTAATTTTTAATTTTTATTTAAAATTAAACATATACTATTAAAAAAAGAAACTATAAGCATACCGCAAGAAAAAACCAAGACAAAAACAGACTCGGCCCAACAAGAACAAAAAGCAAGCCCAAAAGGTACCAGGAACTACAAATTAATTGAAACTTGGGTACGGAAAAGTATGTCTGGGGGCCCAATCTGGCCCAACACAAAGGATTGAGAACAGTAATAACGTGTAAGAAGGGAAGTATCATTCAAAGTAAAAAAGTTAAAATGTTAGTAAAATATTCATATGTATACTAAAAAGTTCCAAAAGACTAAATAAAGAAAAAAAAAAAACAAAACAAAAATTAGAGAGTAACAAAGAGAGGTCAGAGACCAGAGTAAAGAGTTTATCAACGTGGCCGGAGATGATAATCCTGGGGGAATTGAGAGCCATGGAGGGCTTGACATTGCAGCCATTCGTGACGTGCTTTGAGCCATAATAGATGGACATAGAAACAGTGGGTGTAAACATGTCGATAACATCGCCGATGACTCTGCACACTACCAAAGGATCTACCATGGCAGTCATGAGGACATGCAAAGAGAAAAATTGATCGAGAAAGAAGATATATATATATATATATAGAGAAGTTGTGGGTATGGGCTGAAATGAGGCATGCATGTATGGATTTATATAGCAGCGTAAAAGTGAAGAGAGGTGGAGGAATTCTGTAACCTATACAACATGCATAGGTCGATCAAAAAGTAGAGAGAGAGGGCAGTGTACACGTACGTTGTGACCCTTTTTCGCTCTATTTAAGACCACAAAGCTTTTTTTCTTTTTGAAACAGCCAGTATCCCGTCGGTTATGAAATGCACCGGACCATAGAATGTATCTAGAACGTTTCTATACTGGAAGCGTGTATATGCCTCGCAACATCTATAAAAATGTGATACTGGATATCCAATAACGTGACTCTTCACTTCTTCGATTAAATAATATATTCCTTGTGGAATGAAGCCCGGCCGGTCCTGAAAAAAATTATAACAGTACACATGTTTCATTAAAATGACACAATCAACACATTTTGTTTGTGTATTATTTTTAAAAAAACTTAGAAAAAACTTCTTCTTGAGATTGAATCAATTTTTCTTCTTTTTTTTTTTCTTCGTACCTAGATTCAAATTTTCAAGTAAACATAAAACAAAATAACTAATCTTATTAGTAGATAATTCAAAGAATCTTCAAACTCCAAGCTATCAATCTCTCTTTGATTCAAATTTGGGACTCCAAAAAATATAAATAAAAAAATTATTGAACATCAATAAGGTTCATTTATCTTAAATAAAACAGAAAAACAAATAAAAAAAACACAACACAAATAACTTAAATTAATTAAAACAGAAAAAATAGATTTAAATAAACACAATAGAAATCACTTAAATTAATTAAAACAGGAAAAAATATATTAAAAAAATACATACATAGCGTGCATGAATCTACAGAAGAAGAAGAAAAATAGCACGTGTCTTTGTCCCCGCCCTCATTTCCTCCTGTCAACAATAATCAACAAAGGGTGTATTTGTGTTTTTTTTTATTCCTCTCTTGCTTCTTTTTTATTTTTTCATTCTTTTTTTCATACAAACATTTCTTTCTTTAATACAGCTCTCTCTCTCCTCCTATCATTCTTTTATTTTGTCTTCCACTCATGACTATATATATATATATATAGCTCGCTCTCTCTCTCCTCCCATCACTATTTATTCTGTGTATATATCTCATTCTTTTTTTTTAAAAGGTAAATGTCTCTCTGATTCATATTCCATACATATATTTATATATATTTAAATTATTTTTTTGTCCTCATACATACATATATGTATATATAATTTGGAGGCCCGACATATATATGTTTATATATATATATGTAATTCTTTTTTAGTCCTCACACACACACACACACACACACACACACACACATATATATATATATATATAAATTTGGGGTCCTTTGAAATGTGGCGGCCCAAAGTGACCACCTAGGTGGCGTATACCCAGGGCCGGCCCTGGATGAAGCCTTAGGGGAGTTAAGCTGAATCCTAACGCTTAATCAATAGAAGACACTAAGTTTTTGTTTCTATATATTATTAGATTTTCTAAAAAAAATTATTTCTTTATATTATTAGGTCTAAGAAATGGTAGAAATTTAATAGTTGGCCCAAAAATATAATTCATTCTAAAATTTTCATTCCACTTACTATTAAAACTCCTAATTTTTATCCTTATCTCATCTTCCTTTTTTTTTTTCTCTTCTCCTCATTCACGTTTTTTCTCATCTATCATTTTATAGCCATGTCGTATTAATTATTGAATATATATCAAATCAATAATTGTGAGAATTGATAAAACTTTCCCTTTCTCACATTAACTTTTATTCTTTTTCCATTATTCACTTCGAATTGGGAGGGTGATCCTCCCAGTGAACTTATTGTACCCTAAACTGGCACATGTGAACAAGAAGAGTATACTAGGGCGCTTGAGAGAACCATGTCGAAGGAACTCGGCAAAATAATCCCGTAACTTCGGGAGAAGGGGTGCCCTCTTCTCTTTTGATTAGGAAAGTGGCACATACCAGGGGTAGCGACATGTTAAAAACACAATATGCTAAGTTCTCTCATTACAACCAAAGTTTTATTATCCTTTTAACTTAAATTATTTCATAGTCTTATTATTATTATTTTTTCTTGTATTTTTTAAACTTATCTCTTCTTATCTCCTAACTTTTTTCTTCTCTCGCTTGTGTCTGTCGCCTTTATTATACCCATCTTTTTCTCTCCCACCGATTTTCTATTATTTTCTTATTTAATCACACATTTTCGCTCTTTTATTATTTTTCATGCCCTCATGCCTTTGTGTCCAAATGTTGGAACACAAAACATTTAACTAGGCTTCATGCTAATATGTCATTATGATTTTATTAGTGTGTATTTATTAAATTTGCATGAAATCGCTTGCTACAAAAATGAGTTGAACTAGTCAAGTCACACCCTATTATGTGACATAAATAAGTTGCCAAGATCATTTGTTGACTTTTTTTATCCACGGGGCTATCCAGGGTTCTACTTTTGCGTAGTCTTGGTCCATAGTGGAAGGTTCTGCACCTGAGCCTCATTAGACTCAGTGAAAGTGTAACACCCTTAAGGACTGCACCGAAGTGCAGAAAAGAAGGATAACAATTTTCTGCTTATCTGGCGACGCTCGACAGTGTTGGCAATCCGTGATTAGGAGTGTCGGGGATGTAACACACATGCATTGGGATGAGTTTAAGAATCGGTTCTATGACAAGTATTTTTCATATACAGTGAGGGATGGAATGACAACTGAGTTCATACACCTGGAGCAAGAAACTATGGCATTGACGGTGAGTCAATATGAGGCGAAGTTTGCAGAACTCTTTTGATTTGCTCCTTATATGGTTACAGATGAAGAGAGTCGGGCTAGAAGATTTACAGAGGGATTGGCTCCTAACATAAGGAGGCTAGTGATTAGTCAGGGATTAAATAGTTACGCAGAAGTCATAGAGCATGCTATGAGGATCGAACAGGATAACCTTAAATATCAAAGAAGGAAGGAACATAAGGCTGCAGAGAAAGAAAAGGAAAAAAGTAGCTTTAACTCGCAGCAGAATTTGAGGAGGTAACAGCAGCAACAACCTCCAAAAGATATGCAAAGCCAAGCGGGGCAGAGAGGTAGGCATGATTGACAAGCAGTGAAAAGAAAAAGAGTTGGTGGAGGTGAACAGTCCACAACTTTGGTACCAGCTACACCTCAAAACGCTCAACCTCGCCAGTTCCATGGACAGTGCTATAACTGTCAAGAAAAATGACATATAACCTGCTACTGTACCAAACCACGTAAGGAATGTCAGCAAATCACATAAGGAATGTCAGTAGAGGGGTCAAGCACCACAGCAGCAAGGGGAGCAAGGGTTTACGCTGTCTACCCAAAACTTGGGCAGGATGTTGCACCACCTGCAATGGAAGGTATATTTACTATTTATAGCAATATAGCTAGAGTGTTATTTGATTCAGATTCTGCGTAGTCATTATTTCACTATCATTGGTAAATGCACTTGGACTGGAACTTGAAAGTATGAATAATGATGTACCCATTGTAACTCTCCTTGGATACTCAACGACACTTGATAGGGCGTGTCGTGCTTATCCTATTAGGATTATTGAAAAAACTTCTGGTTGACTTGATAGTATTGTAAATAGAGAATTTGATACTATATTGGGTATGAATTGGTTAGCAAGATATCATGCTAGTTGGATTGTCATATGGTATTTGAAGACATATCATTATTGCCTAGAGGTTTTAGTTTTGAGAAATTGGTAAGCCAGACCAAAGGATTGAGTCTAGATAGAGATATGATAGTTGAGATATACGAGTCGTGATAGACTCCAGTTGTGGAAGCCTAGAACTTTGAAAAGTTTTGGATATAGTAATTTCATGTGGGAATGGAGAATTAGTTGAGATTACAGGTTTGAAGGAACCGAATGTGTGAGGATAAGGAAGACGGATTGTCGGGGTTAAGCTAACGAGGAAAAATAGCCTGACCGGATATTTTTCTTTGATTAGTACTTCTCTTACAATATGTTAGGTTCAAGTAGTTATGAAATTGACTCATTTAATATTGACAAGTGAGAAAAGAATTAGAGCCTAGGTGAGTATTAGGAAAGTAGGATTTAGTGATATATTAGATCTTTATATTGTCTCTCGTGGGATACAAGGATTCAATTTGTTAAATTGGTAATGATTTTTTGTTGTGGATGATGTTACTTCACACATGGAGGTGTTAGTGAATTTTATGAACATGTGACTTTTATGTGATAATTGTGCAGTGGCACGCTAATCTACATTGAGAATTATGTGAGTAACAATATCTATGATATATGATATTGGCATTGTACTGATTTTATGCATATAGTTGTACAGAGACCTTGTTGTTCAACGATATATTGGGCTGAGGTCGGTGATAGCTGCCTATTGGGCCTCGAGTTAGTGCGGGAAACTACAGAGAATGTAGCTATTATTAAAGACCAGCTTCGTACAGCTCAGAGTCGACAAAAGAGTTATACCCTGATACTACATATGTTGAAACTCCTGTCCACATTGTGGATCGTATGGTGAAGTAATTAAGGTAAACAAAAAGACCACTTGTGAAGGTGTAGTGGAATCATCATGACGAAAAAAAAGCTACATGGGAATTGGAGTCAAAGATGATGAAAAAATATCCATAACTTTTTGAATAAGGTATGCGAATTTTGAGGACGAAATTTCTTTTTAGGAGGGAAGAATGTAACACCCTTAAAATAGAATTTTCTTTTTGCTTTATTCCTTAGGATCCAAAGGTAATTCTAAGATTTTATAGGGTTAAGAGTGTAGTTATGGATATGTGTGTGTGTATATATATATAGACTGTAATACCCCGAAAAAATTTAGGTGTCAATTTAATCTCTTTACATTATTACTTTATTTTATTAATTCATGTTAAATGTTTTTTTATATAAATTATCATTGTAGGTGAGTTGCTTATCTTTTATACATACATATTGTCATTTTATGTGAATTGGTATCAATTGTGTGTTATTTTATTTAAATGTTTTGGGTTGGGTTAGGGAGGAATTTGGGCTAGGATGAGTGGGCTAAGGTTATGTTTAAAATGATGGGCCTAGGGTTGTAATAATATTTTTATTGCTATTGTTAGTATTATTAATTTGATTTTTAATTAGTTTGAGGAAAATAAATAAAAGAATAATTAAAAATAAAAGGAAAAGAAAAGAAGAAGAAATTAGGGTTTGCCGCACAGAACTAAAAGAGAGTAAACGAAAGAGAGAAGGGAGTGACGATCGGGTGAACAAGTTGATTCGTCAGGAAAAAGGCAAGTTTGATTCTTCTCTTCCCCTTTGAATCCGTATGCATATTCTAGGTTTGAGGATTGTGTTTATTTTGGAAATTTGTATATAATTGTATGTTGTTTTCTCTGTTGATAAATTTTGTGAGAATTAATTATGCTAATTGTATAAACATGTTGCTAGAAATTTGTATGCATTTATTTATGAAATTAAATGATTTTGCATGCTAAGAATAATTCTGTGAATTAAACATTAGCATTTTGGAGTTTTGGTACTGTTTTAGATTATTTTTGCATATGTATATACATGTATATATGATTGTATAGGCGGGTGTATATATATACGAACATGAAAATTGGGTCTACTGTGTTTATCATTTTTGAGGGATTTTGTTCCGATTAAAAGGTAGATCTTACTTCCTAGAACAATCCTTGAAAGTTTTGTTATGAACCGTTGGGTAGATTGACGGGAAATTGAGTTTAAAATTTTAGATTTTCGAAACTTGAAATTGGGCGTTTTTGATTTAGTTCGCGAGAGGGGATAATTTTGGTACCAATACGTAGCTTAGATCGATACGAGTTCAATGGTATATTCATATGCGCGATTCGGTGCTCGGAAGTGATCGGAAAGTGATCGGAAAGCTCGGCCTCCATTGTTGGCCGGTGGAGCTTCAGCCGGGGAAGAAGGAAGAAGAAAGAAAAAAAAAAGGGGCCACGCGTTCGCCGGGGCACGCGGCGCCGGTGGCCGGGAAATTGTTTTCGGGCCCCACTCGCGGGGGCCCACCTCTGGGTCCAATATGGGCCCATTCCGAATTATTTTGATATTTATTTTGTATTTTTGAAATTTTTGGGAAAACTTGAAAATCTGGAAAAATTATTTTTTAAAAATACTTTTATAAGTCTAAAAATTCTCAAAATTTTATGTCAACTTACTGGGAGCTTAAGGAGCTTGGGGTTTAAATTTCATGTCGAAATGATTTACCATTGCCTTTAAATTAATTTTTAAAGTGTCTAAAAACTGGATTTTTCAGCCTCTTTAATTTTAGAAAATAGTTAGAAATTTCCAAAAATTCCAAAATTTTTACTGTAGCTCTCTGAAGGCTAATTACACTTGGGTTTAAATTTTCAACTCAAAATGATCTTTCCTTATTGTTCAATTGATTTTTAAAGTGTCCAAAAGTTGGGTTTTTCACATTCTGTAATTTTAGAAAATACTTTTATAATTTCAAAAAAATTCCCAAATTTTTACTGTAATTCTCTGGAGGATAAATACACTTGGGTTTAAATTTTCAACTCAAAATAATCTTTCCTTGTTGTTCAATTTATTTTTAAAGTGTCTAAAAGTTAGATTTTCACCTTCTTTTATTTTTAGAAAATATTTTAAAATTCCAGAAAATTCTAGAAAAATTTAGGTAACTTTATAGGATTAAAATGCACTTTGGTTTTAAATTTCATGTCAAAATGAGTCTCCCTTGTGATTGTGTTGGTTGTAAAAGTATGCCTCGAATTATGTTTATTTTTTTTTTGCTAGAATAATAATTTTTAAAATTCTCAAAAATTCTAGGAAATTCCAGCATGATTTAATAGGGTTCTTAGCAGTAGAATATGCCCAGAAACCTAGATAAAAGTTAGGTTTAGACTCCCTCATATATTTGAGTGCATTGAAGGTTGAGTTGGGAAATTGCTTCTTTCATGGATGTTTGAGCTATTTGATTTACTTGAATGTAATTTTCTTTAAGGATATAAATGCACATCAAATACTTGATATAGTCTACTTGTGAACGATTTATCTTATGATGATAATTTCATGTTGGATGATTTGAAATAACGGTTTGTGCAAATTAAATCATAATGCACTTTGTTATTCTGTATTGCATATGGGAATGTATCTATGCATTTTATTTTGGCATGTAAGGATTGCCCGGCGTGTCAGGATCGCCCATACCTAATAAGGTATCTATGTATTTTATTTGGCATGTAAGGATTGCCCGGCGTGTCAGGATCGCCCATACCTAATAAGGTATCTATGTATTTTATTTGGCATGTAAGGATTGCCCGGCGTGTCAGGATCGCCCATACCTAATAAGGTATCTATACATTTTATTTGGCGTGTCAGGATCGCCCATACCTAATAAGGTATCTATACATGTATGCATATGTTTTCCTTATTTTGAACTTAAAGAATGTGTTCATTGTTAGATGATAAGGGTTTGTTGGAATAATGTATAAGATGATTTTACTTCTGAAAAACGTGAACTAAATAGGAATGACTAGTATGTATATATCTATACCTATTAAGGTATCAAAAGATTAAATGATGGCATGTTAGGATTGCTTAAACTTGATATTATTTCATGTTATGTTTATTTCTGCTGAAATTAAGAAATGTGATCACTTTTGCATAATAAGGATTTGGGTGGAATATTATAATTAATGATTGTTGTTTTGTAAATATGAAACTGGAATAAGAATAACTTGTATGTTAAATCTATTGTTTTCGTTTGTGTCCCTTATACTGAGGGTATGTATATTGGTTCTCTGATTGGGATGTAGTAGATAGAACTTGCTCGTGGGTTTAACCCACTTTGTTGATATTTCAGGTTTCAGACAGGTTCCACTGTAAGGATAGAGTTTTAGGGTTAGTGGTGACAGACATCTACTCTCACCAGTCTCAGGGTAGGAATCTATTTTTTTTTTCTTCAGGAGTAAAACTATGAACTCATTTAGAGGTTTTGGTTTTGGATTTCAATTTAAGTGTTAAACTTTTGTTCTTTCTAGTTAAGGGGTCCTTGGGTTACGGGACTTCCAAATTGTACTACTAGAATTTAATTATTTAGTTATCAATTATTTCAGTTCAATGGGATTTCTGTTCAGCTTTTAACAATTATTCTATTTCTTTCTTTTGTATTCTATGCTTGTTGCTACCAGTTGTATGTATCTTCCAGGTTTTGTGTATGAGACTGGCCACCTCATGCGCAAAATTTTCTGGGGGGTGTTTCATAGACTATATGTATTAGTCGTGTGAGTGAAGCTTTGAATTGGAGTTAGTGGCGGACAAGCTTATGCATGTTTGATATGTGTGTCAATGCTAGACTTGAGTTGACCACTTCTGATGCATTATTCAAGGTAAGGATACTTTGCATACAAGAAATAAGAGACTAAATGGTACGGCTGAATAGAGAAAGAATAGAGAGAGAGAAACAGAGAGAAAAGAAGAAGAAGAGGAGGAGAAGAAACAAAAGAAGAAGAAGAAGAGAAAGAAAGAGAAGAGGAGGAGAAGAAGACATCAACCAGGCAAGTTAAATCTTACCCTTATGCTTCTATATATATATATATTTATATATCTAGATAATTATGTTTTAAATTGGTAGAAAATTCTGTTTTGAAACTGATTTAAGAGTGGGATTTTTTAACAAAAATTTCTGAATTAAGTATTGTTTGGTAATAGATTATGTGGATCTTAAGAGTTAGGAGTTGCATGTTATGTTGGGTTCGTTTTGGGGGTTTTGTGTAGTTATGAGTATGTAATCTATTTTTTTATATATAGAATAGTAACATTATATGTTCATATGCCAATGTTGTGGACTATTATTTTCGTGTGGGTTAGTAAATTGCTTACATGGACTAAGTATGGGTGAATATATGAATTAGTATGTGACTATGGTTTTATTCTTGGATATGTAGCTTGTTGTCTCTTGCTTATTTTCTTATATGTATAACTCTCTTCATAATTTTGGGTATATATATATATATATATATATATATATATGGATGATTTGATTAATATATCTATAAGGTGGTATACTTGTTGTTGATTGATATGCATGGCATTAGACTTTTGAATATGGGTCTTTGAGGTGATCGTTCTGGGTGACGAAGCTTGTGGGTTTAGTTGTTGGTTGGCAGTTTGGTTTAAACGGATTCATAGGATGGCTTGGGGGTGACAGCATGGGTGCTGCTATGGAGAAGATGGTGGTTTGCTTGAAATGGGCCATGGAATTTGGTTAAGCTTATTTTATAAGCCTAATTTCATTGTATATGAATCATGATTTTTACATGTTGTTTGTATATTTGGTGATGTGCACAAAGAAGGTTATAGCTTGTATTGATTATATATAATAGATTTATATATCACTGTTGATGGGTATTGTTTGGAGGTTGGTGGAATGATAGCGAACAAGGATGGTTCGGCTGGTGCATGGTGGTGAGCCTCAATGTTGTGGGTCTTGTTTGGACAGCCATGATTGTGAGCTGTTTGGTGTGGGTTCAGCAGGCTCGGTTGAGTTGGTGATTGCATGTGATGGGTTTGATATGTTTTGGGTGAAATGTACAAATTGGTTTATGTTCCACAAATTCATTATGGATTGTGATTGCATAGTGGGTTTGTGTGGACTGAATTTGAATATTTAAGGTTTGGGCTTAGAGGATGGATTGGCCCAAGAGTGGAAGTTAGTAAAAATGAATGGGTAAGTGAATTGGGCTTGGTGAACTGGATTGGGCCGAAATTAAGAATTGGCCCAGCGTCATTTAAAAAGAGATAAATGGTGGTTTGGCATTGGACTAGGCCACAATTAAGAGTATGCCCAAGGTCATTTAAAAGAAATGTAAAGAATTTCTTTTTGAGCTGAAATTAAAACTTGGGGAAAATGTTTTTAATGCTCCATAATTTATGTAAATATTTCTGAAATTATATGTTTATGCATAATAGAGCTTTTTATGTAGAAATAGTCGGGTCTAAGGAGTAAAACACGAATAACGACGTTTTATGCATAATGAACACACACAAACTAGCCATTTATTTTATTAAATG
This sequence comes from Cornus controversa, assembly GCA_026545225.1. Taxonomy (NCBI): domain Eukaryota; kingdom Viridiplantae; phylum Streptophyta; class Magnoliopsida; order Cornales; family Cornaceae; genus Cornus; species Cornus controversa. Next base: position 104,053,591 of record CM048845.1, read on the forward strand.
TTAAAAAGCTAGCATTTAATAAATTATCAACGATGGAATGTTGGAATAAGAATGTTTTGTTTTCCTTGTTTCAGCTTTTAGTCTAAATTTGGGATAAATATCCTTTTAAGCTGTAAAAATTACAAAAAATCTTAGAATGGTACATTTTGGCATAATAAACTTAATTATGCTAAAATAATTAAGTTTAGAAAAGATTTGTGTGGTGAAATCCTAAAGTGATTAATTAATGTTATTAATGTTCGCATTAAAAGAACGATTTGATTTATTAAATGTTAAAAGTATTTGGTAAATCCTAAAAGTTTGAAATCTTGAAAATGAGATAAAATTCTTAAAGAATTTTTGAGGTATGGTCAGGGACCTACCTATGGGGTGTGTACTACCCTTTTGTTATGGTCATTAGGCGAAGCATGCCCTTATTGTGTGGATATAGTTCAGGACCATCTGGATGAGTAGACGTACAAGCTCAGCCACATGTGCGAGCTTCCTTAGTCCGAGACTATGCGATGCACACCACTTGTTGGCTAAGCATGCTATCTATTTGAGGGGAGCCCAGGGTTCATCTGAGGTTGTTAATGTTAAGTTAATCTAGGCGATTAGCTTAATAAGAAATTGTTGAGAATACAGTTCCTGTGTGAAAGAAATTGTGAATATGATAATTAACTAGAGTTTAATTATCATAAAAAAATTTGTGAATCTAATCAACAAAGATTGTTGTACAAGTCCTTATATATAGGAATTTAAGGTAAGGTCAATTTGTTGAGTAATGATAGTGTTTTGCAATTCTTGCTAAGCCTGTTGAGCTCACCCCATTTTATTTTCAGGTATCGGGTGAATGAAGATATTGTACAAGACAGTGGAGGCCATTTACATGTAAATCTCTTTGGCATGTAATTATCTATTGTTGTACAAAACTGATACTCAAGATGAGGGATGAGGTCTATAGATCAAATTTTTGTAATAAATGATCTAGATGATTATATTTTGATTGTAATATGTAAATATTGGACAAATGTATGGTATAATGGATGGAGTTTTTCAAGGGGTAAAGTGCATTAAACTCCCTCATAGTATGAAAAATGTGCAAAAAACACCCCTCATGTTCACTTTCCACCCTTATAGTTTGTATTAGATGCAAAAAACCCCTTTTGGCCTATAAAATTACCTTTATGCCCATTTATTTTCTTTTCTTTTTCTCATTAATTTTCTCTCTCCTCTCTCATTGTCTCTTCAATCTCTCTCTCTCTCTCTCTCTCACACACACACACACAAATATATATATATTATTTTCTTTTTCTCTCTCTCACCCGAGACACCCTCTCTCTCTCTCTCTTCAATCTCACACACACACACATACATATATATATATATCTTTTCTTCCACTTTCTCTCTTTTCTTTTCTTTTTCTCATTTTCTCTCTCCTCTCTCACCGTCTTTTCAATCTCTCTCTCTCTCTCTCACACACACCGTCTCTTCAATCTTTAAATCTTTCCACTTTTAAAAAGATAGCATATGAGAGATTTGGATGTTTATCCCTCCAAATCACTCATAATCCTTTATTTTCTCTCCTTTTTAACAAATCAAACATAAAAAACATTATCCTTTTATTTCTTTTCTTTTTTCCTTCTAATTCTGTCAACCCAAAGTAGCCCTTAGGCTATCCCTCCAAATCCATCTATATATATATATCTTTTCTTTTCCTCTCAAAATGTGGACAATTTCTTTAATAAATAAAAAATAAAAAATACAATTGATCCGGAAGCCAATAGAAGTATCGAAGAAGAATTCAAAAAGCATAGACTTGTGGTTCGACTGTTATGTTATATTTTGGTTTATCTTTCCAACCAACCAAACACCTACCTACCACCTTAGAGCTCGATCTTTTTATTTAATGATCAGTTCAGGAAGTGAAATATTCAACAACTTGTCTTCGCAATTGACCGATGATATCTATGGTTGAGCTAGCATGCTTGTCTCTCTCTACAAACACCGTAAAACTTTCAGATCTTTAGATCCATCTCACCAACAAAAAAAAATAAACCTAAATATGTAAATATTGGACGAATGTATGGTATGATGGATGTAGTTTTTCAAGTCGCACACTAAATTCAAGGTATGATGGATAGAGAATAGAAGAAATGAAATCCGCCGACAAATAATAGGTACCCCTTGGGCCCCCATATCATATTCGAATATGATATGACCATGGATGAATCGAATTAGGGACGAATCTTTTAATGATAATGATGATAAGGGGGATACACAGGGTCTTCTGTCTTGAAGTGCATCTAGAGAAATGGAGTGAAAAGTCTCAGTGCATGTAGTTTGTTCTTTAATTTGTCTGAAATTGCCTCTAATCGGAGTCGAGCCCGAACCCCTTCTACCAGAGCTGCAAGCGAATGCAAAAAAATTGAGTTAAAAAAAATATATTTATAAATATAAATATATATAGGAATCTATGTCCCTTTGATTCACTAAATTGTTAGGTGGTTGAACTTATTATTGAAGTATAGTTTAAATTGTGGATGCACCACCCAATCACTGGTTAGATGAAACCATAGGTCAATGTGTACCTAGATTTCAAATAGAGCTCATGATCTTATATGTGCATATAAGTGAGGTGTAATCATGGTACACGTGTCGAAAGGTTAGATTACCTTGTGTTTATATTTAGAAATGGTTTGGAAAGAAAAAAAATGTACATATAGATATACCTCAGCGGAAGTGCCAAGGTTTGTGATTTATATTACTGTATATCCTTACCGTGGTTTCCTTTGAAAACAAATGCCATTTGAACCGAAGAAAGAAAAAAAGAAAAAATAAATAAAAGAGAAGAATCTTATCCAGTATGAATCATACTAATATTGTGATAGATTCCGAAAATTGCTTCCCCAACCTCTGTTGTGCATTATCGACCTATTTCATTGTGCAATGTTTTCTATCGGATTGTAGCAAAAGTGCTAGCCAATCGGATGAAAGGGTCTCCTGAATGCCATTATTGGTGAATCCCAAAGCGCTTTCGTAGCAGGCGTCATATTACAGATAATATTCTGATTACTCATAAAGTGCTGCACTTTTTGAAAAATAAGAGGAAAGGCAAGAAATCATTTTTGGCTTTTAAAGCTTGATATTGATATGAGTAAAGCCTGTGATAGGCTTGAATGACCTTTTTTATTGGCTGTCCTTGCAAAGTTTGGCTTGCATCCTCGATGGATATGTCTTGTGTATGCATAATGCATGTATGCATATCCACTGACTCCTATTCGATCAGTTGTTATAAATGGTAAACCAGTGCGTATCGTTGTTCTTTTTTCTGAATGGTGGATGGGAGTGATCTCGTCTTTGAGGGTCTAAGGATGATGGCCCTAATTTAATTAGCTTTGTTTCATTTTGTTGTTGGTGCGTTTGGAATTGAAGGCTCGCAATCAACTTGTGTTTAATCATCAAGTTTTGTCTAGCCACTCCATTCTGGGTAAAGCTTTTGGGAGTTTTTGGAGGTGTCTACTTCTGGTTCTTCTCATCATGTGCAGTTAGCCAATAAATACTGATCACGACTCTTGTGAGTCTCCTTCCTCATATATGCGTCCCTCCAAGTGATGGATTTATGAAATGCAATGTCGATGCATCCTTTTCTCAGCGTCAACTTCTGGTTTTCAATCTCATCATGTGCAGTTAGCCAATAAATACTGATCATGACACAGAATTATATATTTTGTGTCATCTTAGAAATATACATATCCATGATTGTATGACCTTAAATTGTTATTTTACTTTGAGATAATTGGTGTGTTTGTGAAAGGAAAAGCATGATTCTGAACTGATATTTTATTCCGAGATTATCCGTGTGTCGTGGTGGTATTAAAGGCGTGATTTCTAGATTTTAGTATTTTATTTGAGGTTATTGATGTTTTTGTTGTGAGAAAAAAAAAACAAACAAACTGGTTTATTGACAGGATTATGCCATAGGAATTCGTGAATGAAAAACACTAATCTTGGCCAAGTAGTGTCGAATCCCATCAGGTTAGTAGCCCTGCAAATTCAAGAATTGTGTTACGGCGCTTGCTTAGGTAAACAGACGGCTAAAGGGCTCTTGCTTGTAGGAAAGCGCAAGTGGATGATTATACGGACAATGCCCAGGTGGCCAGGTGTGTGTAAATTTGAAGTGTTTTATATTTTTGAAAAATGCTTAAATGAGTGGATTATTATTTTAAATTAATATTCTATGGTGTAGGGAAATTCTTGGCATTTCATAAATTTCTAATTCTCATTATTAGTGCATTCCTATTAGACTTTTTCCCAAAGCTTACCTTCCACAGATTTTGCAGACAAAGGAGATGACGCCGGAAACAATTAGAGTTGAATGATGTGATTTGTTTGTGTCTGCTGAAGTTATAATTATTCGATCTTATAAAACTTTATTTATGTCCGGGACATGAAATAAATGATTTTATTTTCAGATCATAAGTCTTTGGAAAAATTATGGTTATTTAATTATTTTGAATTGGATTAAGTTCAGACATTTTGTAAAATATATTTTTGTAATTGACAATTTTTGTTATCAAAATCAGACATGAATATTTGCTTTATACTCTAATCATTGATCATGAAATTGAAGTCTCAAAGTGAGTATGAAGTTCTACACCAATCATGCAAGTGTTCTTTAAATGATGAAACTTGAAATTTCGGAAGAAGTCATCAATGGTTTGAGCAAGGATTCGATCGATTAAAATTTCGAGATGGTTCCGAGTGCATGAGGATATCGTTGATCACATATGAGAGTCACGTAATTCAGGTAAAGTGGTGAGAACACATATTTCAAACCGGGAGGATCCGACCTTGAATAAATGAATTTTTTAGCAAAATAATGAAATATTTAAGGTTAGACGGTCCTACTCAAACGCTGGACCAGTCCAAGAGGTCTCAATATCTCGCATATAGATTTCAACAGGACTAGACTGGTCCAAGGTATCTGGTTTGTGGAATTTTGCTTTTTTGTTCTGTTTTGACTCAGATTTGATCATGAACTTTCCTAAAACACCGGGACTTATTTACTATTGAATTTTAACTTGTTTTTCAAGAAAAATTAGAATTTTTAATGTCTATAAAAATCTCATATTGTTTCTCTCTTATTACACTTTCAATATAATAGAAATTCATATTCTAAATAAAAATCTCAAATCTTCCTTTTTTTTTCTTTCTCACACTTCTCATTTCACGTTTTTTATGAATTGTTGAATACTTAAGTAATAATTGTAAAAAATTAGGAATTATAAAATTTAATCTTCTCATATTAACTTTTATCTTTTTTTTTTTTTATTCCTCACGTTTTCTCTTCTTTCATTACAACAATTTTTTGTTATAATTAATAATAAAATAACAAGAAATTTAGTTGAAAAATTAACAAATGAACAACCAAATCATCTAAAAGAATTAGAAGATAATACAATAATGAAAGAAAATATATATTTTCGACTTAGATTCATAATGATAATCAAGTGTTATAAAAAAATTGTTTACGAATAACATGAAAAAAAAAATTAACCAAGTAAAACAAAATGTAGATCTTATTCAAAAATCATATTCTATTCCCACAAATATCTATGTAATGAAAAATATTGTTTAAAAATTAAGAGATTTATTAGTAGAAAATGATTTAATTAAATATAATAATTTCAATAAGAATAATTTTTATATAAACATTATTAACTTATATTTGATACTAAAATATTACACGTTAAATGATCACTCTTGTATTTTTCGCCTAAGGCCTCAAATTACGTTGGGTTGGGTCGCACATGCGCCTAGCGCTCATCCGGGTGGAGTCTAGGTCATTACTGAGTCCTTCCGTTGTTAGGGGGATGAGTAGGCAGGTGGTTCGATCACAAAGAGGGCGTTGCAAGTTCGGGTGGGAGAGAATGTTAGAGGTGCCTTCTTTGTCCAATATCAGATCCAAATGGAAAAGAGAATTGGTATAAATAGGCGAGAAGGCAACACTACCCAATAACTTAGGATTTTGAGCATTGGTAAACGTCCAACCCGTTACACCACCCATATACTTCAATGGCAAACATGGCAGGAAACCCAATTAGGTACAACCATTTAACTAGTGATTTTTTATATAGAGAGACAAGAAGAATTATTTATAAATAATATATTAATATAATTTTATATTAATAAATTAAATATCAAAAGGCTACATGGTGTTTTTCTGCCTTAGGCCACAAATTGTTTTGTGCCGGTCCTAAATATTTTAAGTACAATTATTATTTGATCAAATCAATCATAAACTATATCCAGTTTGTTTAGGTATTGGATTCAAAGTGTTAACAAAATATTGAGTGAAATATTCAATTCATATGAATTAGATTCAGATCTGATGAAACAAAAATCGACACACGATCCGGGTTAATGCTAACCTAAAAAAGATAAGAAAATGGTAATCGGAAGGGCAACGAATCATAAGTCGATTTTTACTTCATTAGTTGGCGCTGTTGTGGGAACAACTTAACTGTTCTCCAACAAGCATGATGCACTTACAATCTGGTTTAGACACTGGGGCCGGACGAGATTTTCCAGCCAGTCACAACCCGCCAACCTACCGGTCACAACCCTCCAATCGAACAAGATCTTCCTATTAGTCACAACCTTTCAGCCTAGCAGGACCTTCCTGTCGGTCACAACCCTCTTACCGATCACAACCCGCTAGTCGGGTAAGATCCTCCTGCCGATCCTAACCTGCTAGTCGGGCAGGACCCTCCTACTAGTCATAACTCGCCAGCCAAGCAAGATCCTCCTGCCAGTCATAACCTACTAGCGAGGCAGGACCTTCCTGCTGATCACAACCCTCCCATCGGCGAAGATGGTATCCCAAGGGTCCAATGATACCTGATTCCCTTTATGGGTGGAGAAGGTTTACGGGACCCTGGTCATGGGGACTCGTCTAGAGTATGTCCCAACACCCCAATTGACCAATAGCATGTCGAAACATTGGAACACCAGATTTAGAACCTCAATCAAAGTTTGATCCAAGTGCTCCAACAAAATGCGGCAATCCTACAAAGCCTTCCTCCCATAGATCTGACACCCTCACGGACTACCCATCTAATCTGGAAGGAAATAAAATTGTGCTTAATGATGGTCCTTCGGTAGCAGACGACAATTTCCAAAGTCGTGTGAGAGGCCAAAAAAGTCATATGGGGGGCCAACAAATCATGGCCGATCATATCTATTCGCTGCCCATGAGGACCCACATTCATGGAGACTCTGGGCATGTAGTAAAAACATCTTGTTATGACTTGCAGATGCAACATCTTAAAGCTAAAGTGGAGAGTATAACACATACCCTTAATGAAAAGGGTATTGCTACAGTTGAAAATCTTGTACAACAAACCAACCTCTCTTTTAACCACAACCATCATTCCTCTACTTGCAACTCAACCCCAGACCTCTCACAAAATGACCACTAGGGCCAAGAATAACATCCATAAACCTCTCAAAAAAATGAACCTTCACACTCAACCATCCACACCCACTGACCTTGAACCACATACAGTTACACAAGCTCTAAAGATCCTAAATGGCGTCAAGCTATGTTTGAGAAATATGATGCTCTAGTCAAGAATGGAACTTGGCAATTGGTTCCCCCAGATACTCGCCAGAATCTAGTAGGATGTGAGTGGATATTTTGAATTAAACGCAAATCTAATGGTTCTATTGACAGGTTCAAAGCTCTCCTTATAGCAAAGGGCTTTCATCAACGCCCTGACATAGATTATCATGACACATTCAGCCCTGTGGTTAAACCAACCTCCATACGTGTTGTGCTCAGCCTTGTAGTGAGTCATGGTTGGTCCTTAAGACAACTAGACGTTAACAATGCCTTTTTTCATGGTAACCTCTCCGAAAATGTCTACATGTCACAACCACCTAGATTTGCTGATCAAGACAATCCAACACATGTGTGTAAACTCAGAAAAGCAATCTATGGCCTAAAACAAGCTCCTCGGGCTTGGTGTCAAGAATTAAGAAATTTTCTTTTTTCTTCTGGGTTTAAGAACTCACATGCTGATGCCTCTTTATTTGTCTTCAACATTGTTGGTCGTATTTTGTATCTACTTGTGTATGTAGATGACATTATTCTTATGGGTAACTCTACTGCCATAGTTAATCACTTCGTCACAGCTGTTGCTCAGCATTTTTCACTCAATAATCTTGGCCTTTTAACCTACTTTCTAGGAGTAAAGGTTGTCCCCAACAAATTTGGTATGTTACTCTCTCAACGGCGATATATTCTAGACCTTTTATCTCAGACAAAAATGAATGATGCCAAATCAATTCTCACTCCCATCCCCACAAGTCCTTCTCTCATGTTGAATTCTGGAACTCAACTTCTTGATCCATCTGAGTATCGTCAAGTGGTTGGCAACCTTCAGTATCTCCTAATTACACGCCAGATATAACTTTCGTTGTCAACAAACTCTCTCAATATATTTATTGTCCAACCACAAGACCATTGGTCCTTTGTCAAGAGGCTTTTATGTTATATGGTTAGTACCATTGATGATGGTCTACAGATTTATCATAACTCCTCCATCAATTTGCATGCCTTTACTACTCTCTCAGTTTAAATGCCTTTCTAATGCTGATTGGGCTGGAGATCGACAAAGACATTTTCTGCGCCACAGGAGCTTATGTTGTTTATCTTGGCAGGAATTATGTCTCTTAGAGTTCTAAAAAGCAAACGATTATCGCACAATCATCAACTGAGGTAGAGTATCGTTCTGTTGCCAATACTGTTGCTGAACTAAATTGACTTTGTTATCTTTTATCAGATCTTGGTATTTCACTTCCTTGTTGTCCAGTAATTTATTGTGATAATGTTGGGGCCACCCAACTCTGTTCCAATCTGATTTTTCACTCAAGAATGAAGCATGTTGCAAATGATTTTCATTTTATTTGAGATCAAGTTCAAAGTGGTGCTCGTCGTGTCGCTCATGTTTCCTCTAAAGATCAAATTGTTGATTCTCTTACCAAGCCTCTTCCAAGACCACGGTTTCTTAAACTAAAATCCAAGATTAGACTTCTTTCCCGCACTCCATCTTGAGGGGGCATAATGTGTCCTTGGCCTTAGGAATCTGTTATGACTCATTCTTATTTGCTATTATTTAAACTTTATTAGTTGTATATTTTAGTTGTATTTCTCCTAGTTTATAGCATCTGTAACAACTCATTTTAGCTCTCAGTTGTAATCTTCCTCTATATATATTTGGCTACTGGTTTAATGAAAAGCATGAAGGCAAAAGCATATTCATTCCTCATTCTGTCACTACAAGGGTGTGACTAGAGTAGTAGAGAAACTCGAGGGGCAGGTTGAGAAGTGCACTTGTGTGACAACAATCATAGCTAGAGAAATTGGCCAGTGAGAAATGAGGAGGGAGTTTCTGGTACCTGCCGTGGAAGTCGCACTCTAGAAAGGAGCCGGATCCTCTGCAGTAGTGGGCGAATGCAATACTGATGCTGTAATTTTTTTATCCGAAAATCAAATTGTTACTTCCCATGTCACAAACAAAAAAGAACCAAACAATTAATAAAATAATCTTATTTGTGATAGTGTACCAAAAAAAAAAAAAAAACTAATAAACTCTAATACAATATTCGTACCTTCTTTCTATATATATATATATATATATATATATATATTTATGATTTTCATTTTTTTTCTTTTCACTTACAAGTCCATAACTTTTACTACAAATAATATTTTTTGATGAAATTAATTTTGTTAAATAGAATATTCTGAGAGCTTCAATTTGAGTGTAACTTAGACTATGTTTTGACTTAAGACAGAAAAGTTATAATTTTTCTAATTTATGTTTATACACTTAAAAGTAATTTTTCACAACTTTAAAGTCATTTTTACATACAATTAAAATGTTTGTCCATACACTGAAAACATATACATTTTAATGTTTTTTTAAAATGTTTATAAAAAAAATTCTTCTTAAACGTTTCTAAACAAATGGAAAGAAAAAAACATAGAAAATTATTTATTTTCAATATGTGAAATTATTGCAGGTGTGTGGAAAAGTACTTTAAATATGTAAAAGTGTACTTTAAGTGTGTGAAAAACGATTTTAAGTGTATGTAAGTGAAGCTTAAAAATATGAACATCAACTGTTATAATTTATTTCTGTGAAAACATATTTTAAGTGTGCCTAAATGCTGTTTAAAAAATTGGAAGAAAAACAATATAAATTTATTTATTTTCAGTGTTAGAAAATTACTTTAAGTGTGTGAAAAACTACTTTAAATATGTGGAAGAATACTTTAAATGTGTAAAAAGTGATTTTAAGTTTGTGTAAGTGAGGTTTAAAACTGTGAACATCAAGTGTGATGATTTATTTGTGTGAAACATATTTTAAGTGTGCCTAAATGTTGCTAAAAAATTGGAAAGAAAAACATAAAAAATTATTTGATTTTAGTGCGTGAAAATTTACTTTAAAAAAAGTGTGTGAAAAAGTACTTTAAATGTGTGAAAATGTACTTTAAGTATGTGAAAAGTGAGTAAAAATGAGACTTAAAAATGTGAATATAAATTTTTATGATTTATTTGTGTGAAAACATCCTTCAAATATGCCTAAAAGTTGCTAAAAAAATTGGAAAGAAAAAACATAAAAGAATACTTGTTTTTAGTGCATGGAGAATTACTTTGAGTGTGTGAAAAGTACTTTAAATGCGTGAAAATGTACTTTAAGTATGTGGAAAGTGAGTAGAAATCAGACTTAAAAATGTAAATATAAATTTTTATGATTTATTTGTGTGAAAACATCAATCAAATATGCCTAAAAGTTGCTAAAAAAATTTTAAAAAAATGTAAAAAAAAAAATTTGTTTTTAGTAAGTGGAAAATTAGTTTAAGTGTGTGAGAAGTACTTTAAATGTGTGGAAATGTATTTTAAGTACGTGGAAAGTGAGTAGAAATGAGACTTAAAAATGTAAATATAAATTTTTAAAATTTATTTGTGTGAAAACATCATTCAAATATGCCTAAAAGTTGCTAAAAAAAATTGGAAAGAAAAAACGTAAAAAATATTTTTTTCAGTGCGTGGAGAATTACTTTATGTGTGTGAAAAAATACTTTAAAAGTGTAGAAATGTACTTAAGTATGTGGAAAGAGAGTAGAAATGTGACTTAAAAATGTGAATATAAATTTTTATGATTTATCTGTGTGAAAACATCCTTCAAATATGCCTCAAAATTGCTAAAAAAATTAGAAAGAAAAAACATAAAAAAATATTTGTTTTTAGTGCATGGAGAATTACTTTAAGTGCGTGGAAAAGTACTTTAAATGTGTAGAAATGTACTTTAAGTATGTGATAAGTGAGTAGAAATGAGACTTTAAAATGTGAATATAATTTTTTATAACTTTTTTGTGTGAAAACATCCTTCAAAATATTTTTTTATGAATTATTTGTATAAAATGTGGTTTGAATGAAATAAAATTTAAATCAAATTATCCAAAACACCCCTCCTAATGACAAATAATTTAAACCAACAATAAATGTGTGGTGGTGGAGGAAGGTGGCGATGTGGAGGTGGTGGGGTGGCGGTGCAGGTGGTGGCGATGGTGTGGTGGTGGGTGTGGTGATGGAGATGGGGGTGGAAGGTGGCGATACAGAGGTGGTGGTGGTGGAAGAAGGTGGCGATGTGGAGGTGGTGAAGTGGTGTGGTGGGGGTGGCAGTAGAGGTGGAGGAAGGTAGTGATGTGGAGGTGGTGGAGGAAGGTGGCAGTGGAGGTGGTGGCAATCTGATGTAGCAACGGCGACAGTGGTAGAAAAAGGTGGTGATATGGAGGTGGTGTGGTGGAGTAGGAAGGTGGCGATATGGAGGTAGTGGGGTGGCGGTGGTGGAGGCGACGGCGGTGGAAGTTCTGGTGGTGGTAGAAGAGTCGGTGCGGTGGTAGTAGAGTCGGTGTGGTGATGGAAGTGAATGGTTATTTAGTAATATGCTTTTTTTTTTTAAATCTTACTAGGAATGGAATGCCCATTTCATAAGTTTAACTATGGAATGGATTTTCATTCCAAGGGAATGACCATTCTCACCTTAAAATTCATACCAAATAAATGAATGGTTAGAATGACTATTCTATTCCATTCCATTCCTGCGTACCAAACGCAACGTAAGTGTCTTTCCCTATTAAAGTTAGGATTCTTCCATTTCAATTCATTGGTTTTCTCTAACATTTATTTTTTAGCAAGAAAAACCACTATATTGAAAAGAAAAGAAAAATTCTCTTTAGTTCTAGTGCATCATTTTAGTTTATATGATAGTTTTATTTATTTATTTTTGTTTAGTGTTAAAGTTTTCAACTCGTGACAACACAATTTCCTGCTGTACAGATGAAGATGAATTTTTGAGAAAGGAATTTTTCATTGTTTTGAGTCTTAGCCTTCACAAATTTATATAATATATATAAACACTAGAAACAAATGAGATAAGTTGTTTTATTTATTGATATAAAAGTTGCTTCTAAGTCAAATTCTTTTTATTTTAATTACATACTTTTTTATTCTAATTACATATAAATGAGTAAATGTAAGTTTTCTATATTAGCTAATTTCTAATATGTTAACGGTTAAAACAGAATGACAATTATGACATTAAAAAGGTAAGAATCAAATATTCTATAGTGTAGAGACTTTTTTATACTTTTATTTTATAATAAAAAGAAAGCGAAGTGTCTAAAAATATTAGCGGAACGCGAATATAAACTCCCTAAATTGAGAGAGAAAATTAATTTAGTCACCAATTCATGATCTCTAAGCCTCTAAACTTCCGTTGACATTAATATCATTATTTCCTTCAACAATCTCAAAAAGAAAAGAAAAAATTAGTTTGAGACATTAAAGTATAAATCACGGTGGAGTAATGCTATAACGACTCTCTCGTGAGCTTCTGTTAATTTATGGTGAACATTTACAAATATTAAAGTGAGCAGTTAACCATTTAAAAGAAGATTATGTAAAGATTAGATGGTGAAAATTTCATACCAAAATTCATTTACAATCATTTACAATAAATCACCCTTAAACTTTTACACTCTTTCTTTTGACTTTAATTGACCAAATTACACTACCAATTTGACCTTTTTGAGCTGATTTTTTTTACAATGATAACACTTTATTAATGGTTATGTTTTTTTTGTCAATTAATTCAAAAAAGAGTCTTTAAAGGTGATGGAGCAAGTAAATTAGTAAGGTGGCCATTTAAATCCTTCATAAATGGTCAGTTGTGACAGAGAATGATAAAATATAAGATAATGCTACTCAGGCAGAATTTTTAAATAGAATTCGTAGGTAGAAATATTTACATCCATTAAATGTATGTGGTAAATCCCACCATATACACTCACCGCATGCATCCAATAGATATAAATATTTCTGCCTACGAATTCTGTCTGAGTAGCATTACGCTAAAATATATACGAGATAGTATCTTAGGGGTAAAAGAGGTTCTATAAATTCAATAAAAAATATAGCCTCGGATAAACACAAAAAATTAGAATTCCAATAACCTAAATCAACAAATACAAAAGGGCAATCTTGGCACATTGTAAATACATAGGTTTTTTTTTTGGGGGTTAAGTTGCATAGAATTTTTTTTATTTTTGTTTTTTTATGCTCACAAAAAACTCACACACCCGCCTTACCCTACCCAGGCTCGCTTGAAGCTTGACCATCTACGCGAAGAACTAACACTGAACTACAGTCCTAGAACCAGAGAATGACTTATACAGTGAAGCTAATGTATAACAAACAAAGTAGCATGATGCAGAAGTAGAACGTTGACTGGAGGGCGATTGATGAAGAATCGTTGATTTCAGAGGAATCTACGGCTAGGGGCAATCCATCACTGTTGAGGCTGCATGACTGAGGATCAGAACCGTCTGTTGTCATCATGATGGTCCGTAAGACCGCAGAAACGGTGTGGATGTAAGCGGATCGATTCTTGGAGAGGAGCCACGTCAGACCCATCAGTTCACAATCTCTGTTCCGCATTTTACTCATCCTGTCCTCTGTTTTGCTTAAATTTCCAGTTTTGTCCCCGCTAAGCTGCATAGAATTACAAAGTTATCATAAAACTAGAATGAGAGAGAGAGAGAGAGCACAGTAATTCTTTGGACTTGAACAAAATTGTAATCTAAAATTACAATTTAGAAAACAAATTTGAACCGTTCAGTCTACAGAAAAAGTTTCAGTTTTCTCGTACCACATGTGAATAGGAAATTTAAGACTCGATTGGGATACACTACAGTACACATTTCTTTACTATACTATGTTAGTACAATGTAAGTACCTCGTCAGTGGTGAATTGATATTCTGTGTCATAAGAAATAAATAAATAAAAATGAGTTTGCATACTCAGAGTAGCAATAATAAAATGCAAATCCCAACAGCATTGCGGCGGCGCGTGGGAGAAACTCCGCTGTAGACGCGCACATTGCCGTGCATGACTCACCAAAACTCTGTATCCTACTAAACCTAGCTAGTATTTGTGCCCTTTTACTAGCTTAAAAGTAGGTAACGTAATGAACTATGTCAGCACGGTGGCGCGTGTTACCAAATTATAAGATTGCGAGTGGAAAACTAACCGAGCACAATTCTCAGTGACGAGCATGTGCGGAGCAGTAAAACAAAAGGAAGAAGATACTTTCCCAAATGAAATGAACAACACGGGCGTTGAAGAAGACCCAGAAGAACAAACCCTAAATCTCACCTTTTTTTTCCCATCATTCGATCACGAAATTGGGTAAACTAATTAATCAATCAAAGAATAGAGATATATATAAATACATTTATAGAGAGAAAAAGAGATGAGTAATTACCAGATTGAGACTGTTCAAGCACTTGGAACAACCCACAAGACCCGAATAACCATTGACGCTGTTACTCAAGCAATCTCTCTCTAACCTCTCCACACTCTTATCTCCAACAAGCTTCCCTCTAGAAGAAACCAAGAATGACTCTGGGCAGCTCAGTGGGTGCAATCTTATGCCACAGTAGCAGTAAACGACGTCGCAGGTCTCGTTTGGGTTCACCAATTCAATGCCTTTGATGCTGAGACCCTTTTGGAGGCTGTCCACACAGGTCTCCGAGTCGTCCGGAAGGAGTGGGAGGTCGTACGACGCCGTCTGGAGTGGCCTGCCAGCTTTGCTCAGAGCGGTCTCCGAGTAGGCGGAGTAGAGCCACGCCGCCAGGACCGGGCAGCACCGGCTCCGGTGGTTCTGGCTGCCGGTTTTCCGCTTCCCGACGCTGCAGGCAGCTTTGATGTCGTGGAAGAGCTCGTCCGGGAGGTCTAAGGAGCAGCCTCCGACATCAGATTGTTCCGGAAACGCCGGAATGGTGGCCGGCGGTGATGGGGTCGGGAAAAAGGGTTGCGATGACGGGTCGGAACCGGGGAATGCAGGTAGTGCCGGCAGTACGGGCAGGAGAACAAAGAAGATAAAGATAAGGAGGAAGTTTGGAGACATAGCTACTAGGAAGTGAGAGGAGATTTGTTAGAGAGAGAGAGAGAGATGGGTTTGATAATGGAGGATTGGGTTTGGGTTTGGTTTTTACCTTATTTGTTATGTGGTATGGTGTGGTGGTGAGAGAGTGAGCCAATAAAGGTGGTAGGGGCATTAGGTGTTTGGAGGAAAAGAAATGAATGGAATGAACAAAAGGTTGGTGGGGTTGGGAGAAGCTGGCTGGATTATTAAGTTTGGCTGTTTGCTGCCAAGCCTTAGATCTAAATTACATGTATATATCATCACCAAATCATTCTATCAAAATTTAAGTGTGTACCCATACAATACAACAATATGCTTCATTTTTTATTATTATTATTATTTTTTTTTTTTTTTTTGACATATATAGTATACATGTTACCTAAGCTTATATCTCTTTGCCCATTATATAACCATTTGTCTTGAGCTTTTACATATTTTTCTATATTGCATTATTGTGCTTTTTGTCATTCATAATAATCATATAAATTACATTTATGCTAGATTTAGAAGTATGAAATTAGTATTTTGAAATTACAATTAGGAAGAAGAAGAAAAAAAGTTAGCTAAGCTTGAACTCAGTAGAAGTGATTTTGGCACTTGTGCCTTTCTAGGGTTTACAATAGTTTCCCCCTTTGACTCATGGGGATCTTCAACCACTTCAATTGTTAAGCTAATTATTCTCTAATCTTATATTTAAAGTGTTGATTTCATTCTTTAAAATGCAAGTTTGATTATTTTCATGATTATTGGCAGTAGCATTATCGGGCTCAAAACTCTTGGCCATTCTTTATGGTACAAGAATTTGACAATTGACATTTCAATGGCACTACACACCGCGCACTGCACATAATATATTGTTGCCTTGCATAAAAGGACATAAAGTTTTGCCAGTTATTGCGAGAGAATCATTGCCCTGCTTTAATGCCTCTTTATTTTATCACAATTCCATCTCCCTAATATATTTATGTGTCATAGACTCATACATATATATATATATATATATATATATATATATATATGTGTGTGTGTGTGTGTGTGTGTGTGTGTGTATTTTGCAATGATCATATAAGTCCTGAATTTCAAGTCTACGGTTCAAGTCTCAGTAGAGTAGAGGCAGTAGGTATGAGTTTGCTTTACCATTCAAAAAAAAAAATGATCATATAACATTTATATAATTGCATATGCACATGTGACATAATTTTCTTTTAAATAAATTAAGATTGTGTTTGCTGAATGTGTGTCTTGAAATTGGACTAATTTTTTTGAAAAAATAATTCAAGCAAACACACACTCACAATATTACAAGAGGTGCACAAAAATCTGTCTAAACCAGAAAATCGGACCAGACCCGACAATTCGGTTCAATTTTTTACGTTTGATTTGGTCACAGTTTTAAAATATTGAAACCGTGAGTTAACTGTATGATTCCGATTTCACGCCCCTCAGGACGAACCAGATCAGATCGTTTACATATATATATATATATATATATATATATATATATATATATTTTATAAATTAATTTAAATAAGTAAGTTGTAAACTTATAAGTGTAAGTGTGTAACTAATAATGTAATGTACTAATAATCTTATTGTGATAACCATTTATACTTTATATAATATATATTATATAATTTATAATAATATAATAACACACTAAGACACTAATAATGGAATCGAACGGAACCGGTTCGGTTCCATTGGTTTAAACGATTCAATTCAATTTTATACGGTTTGGTTCAAAAAAATATTAAAATCAGATTGAACCGGATCATGTGCACCCCTACCTCTAACAAAACTCGAACATGTTTCTTCTCATTCTAATTTCAAAGCACATATTTGGTGTCTCCAAACATAACCTAAGAGCGATTTATAATCTATACACTAGATGGGACAATGGAGCTCTCTCTCCAGTGAATCTTTTAGCTCTACAGCTGGTAATGTTCGGTTATTTTATGTGCGAGGTTGGAGATCCCGATAATTGATAAGCATATAATATATATTGATGAAATGTCAAGTTGTCAATTGATAAATGTATTGTCATGTATATGCCAAGAAAGACAGGTCCACCATTATTGTTGATCACTCATGGTCTATGATGCAACTGGTCCACCAAAATGATCAGTTACATCAAGCATGTAGTGAATTGATATTTAGGCCCTTTTCAAAATTTTCACGAGACACAATAAAGAATCATTACATGAAAATAAATGAATTATGTAAATGGCACATTCATCTTACTTCGTTTTGTTAAAGTACAGAGCGTTACCATCATATACGTGTATTTATATATGAATTATTGAATGGTAATAACAATCATTCCTTATATTTAGAAATTGAAAGATAAAGAACTTGAGATTAAGCTTAGGTCAACTTTGTATTTTTTATTTTATTTAATACAATATTAATATGAATTTATATTGAAATAATAATAAAAAATATTCATAGTAATTGAGTTAAACAAATTACAAGTCAATCGAATTAATTTAACATAATTAATTAAACTGTGATTATCGAATTAAACAAGTTGAGCTTCCAAATATGAACATAATACAATTAATCAAACGAGTAACACAAACATAAAACAAATTTTGTTACCCTTCACGACATAGTGGGCTTTTGATATTAAAATGACCCGTGTAAATAATGGGCCTTTTATTGTGGGCCCCTTCATATGTCACACTGTCTCATGTAGTCTTGAAGGGACAGACCGGATATGGTTCTAACACGAGTCACTCTCTTGATATGCAGTGCTCCTACCACTGTGCAGGGACGGACCCACAACTCACTTTCTTGTTCAGTTTTTAATTTTCGGGCTGAAAAGATTTTTTTTTTTTTTTAATACGGACACAGCAATATTATAAATCTTTAAAATATAAAACATAAATACGACATACATATTTATTATATATATAAATAATAATTTTTGATTATTTTATCCATATAGTCATGCATAAAAGCACTAAACTAGAGATTAGATTTAGATGTTTGTTAATTTTGTTTTCTTAAATTTTATATTATTTTTTTAATTAACACATAATATATTTGAAATTACATTAAATTTGTTTTTTTTTTAAATAATTACAAAATCACTTCGTTGTATCTTAAAAGCGTCTTTGTCATGTCAGAGTCATATCTAATCAGAAAATAAATTCAAAATACTTCTAATTTCTACGTCGTGTCGGTGCTTAATGTTTCATAAGAAAAAAATTAAAAGGACTTTATTAATAATTTCCGAGGGACATCTTGTATCATATACTCTTTCTTATGCTTTCTCGTATTTTTATTTTGTAGAAATCTGTAACTCTACCCGCTGCTTGTTTTTCTAAAATCTTACCCACTATATGTAGCAAGGACTATTCTGATTTGTGTTATTTCGTTCACCGTTGTACCAAATATTGTTCACCAATTATTTTCCATGTTAATTTAGTACTGTCAAGTTTACTCAAGAATTAGACTCAATTGCTCGCTACAAACATGGTTTCAACCACTAAAGAGTCACAAAACAGACTACCCTGCATACACTACACATTACAAAATACAAGGAGAAAATGTCAACCAAACTGGCACCTTCAGTTATGAAACTCAGCAGGAGGGAAGATCTTGAGGTGGAGGAAGCAAGCCCTGAGATGGTTGTGGACCATCCTTCACTATCAAGGCCATAGCAAGCCCCCATGAAGTATGCTCCTCAAGATGGCAATGTATGAACCACACTCCTGGATTGTCCGCGTTGATTCGAATTGCTGCCCATCCCCCAACTGGGACAGCCACTGTATTCCTCTCTGGAGGATCAACAACATTGTAATGTGTCGGATCTTTGGTTGCCTCAAAGTTTCCGAAGCCTCTCCCAACAACGAAGAAGTTGTGACCATGAACATGGATTGGATGGTTCTCAGGATTGAGAAAACTTGTATCCTGAAGCACAATCTCCAACTTGGTGCCATAAGGCACCACCAGAAGCTTAGTACCAAACTCTGCATTCATATTTTCAGTCAATGGATCCACTCCCGTGTAATCAAAAGCATTCGGTGGCTTCTCAGGGAAGTCGTGGGAGTAAGCACCGGTGGTGAGGTTCCGGTAGTGGGCTTCCAATATCGACATGGAAGGGCGAAGAAAGGATTGGTTGTTCATTGAAGCAAAGAACCTCTTGCCATCATAGCCCTTGCAGGTTTGGTTAGCAGGACAATCTTGAAGGTTAAGGCTTATAGTTGTGATCACTCTCTTGTCAACCTTTTTGGGCACATTACAAGGGTACTGAGCAGATGCTAGGCTTCTGAGCTTGTCTCCAAATTGAGAGGCAAAAGGGGTATCTTTCATTTGAGGGAGGTTTAAAGGTAGAGAAGTGGAAGGTCTAATTCTTTTGGTCATATTGTCTGTGTATTTTAAGAAACCAATTGTAGTAGAGTTGTTGAAGGGGAAAACTGAAGTGACATAAGGCGTCGCAGCCATTACAAACATGCCAGAGGAGTCAGGGACCTGGTTTGCAGTGAGTAAGACATTGGTGGTTTGTCCAGGAGCAACCATTATAGCTGTGGTAGTGAATGGTTTTGTATAAACTGCATCAATCTCTACAACAGTAAAGGAATGGTTGGCCACCGCGAAGAAGAGCTCATTGTTGAGTGCTGCATTGATGATTCTAAGCATGTAGGTTTTGCCACGCTCAACGGTCTGTGTAAATGTATCTGCAAATTACAGATGACAATGGAAACAAGACATGCTCTGTTATTTAATTTTCAAGAGCTTCACAAATTGATGATCATGTAATGGAAGGGGGGTTGGTTGGTAGTTTATTTTTTCACCTTTGTCAGAGCAAGGATAGAGAGCTCCTGGCAAACCATTAATGGTGTAAGCATCAGAAGAATTAGGCCCTGCCCCAGACATCATCATTTCATTTTCCACTGCTTCTATATCTGCATTCCACCATTCACCTGTACCAAAACACAAACATGTTAGCTCACATAATGTAATCATAATTTTAACCAAATGATACATACTCAAAATATTAGAGAGAAAAAATCCAAATGTGAAAGGAACAAATTTGCGCCTGCTCGGTTTAATTCTTAGAAAACCATTTCCAAAACTTAAAACAGTTTTTAGAAAACTGGAATAGATTGTTCCTTGAAACGGGTCCTAAAAAAGACTTATTTGAAAATGGATCTTCTCTATTATGTTTCTTTTTTTTTTTCTATTTTTTCCAGTTATCTTGGTTCAAAGACACAATGGGATTATACAATTGGTGAATGAAAACAACTTCTAAGAGAACAACTAGAGAATTTACGGCTTCGATTGTGACGTTCGACTTTTTTTTTTTGGGAGAAAAGTTGGATGTCTCTCAACTGTGTATATGCGTTTTGAAAACTGTGAACACTGAAAATATGCAAAACAAATACGGCATGGGAAGTCCTATAAAGAAAATCGGTGCACAGAGACTCGGCAAAGCAGGTGGGCGGGTTGTGACATCAATTCTTATTGGACAACACACAAGACATAGATGACAATATCTACATAGTATGGACATGTCATAACTTGAGTCGTGTGCACTATATGATGGATACAGGAAAAAATAAAAAAATAAAAAGTTACAAGACAAGAAATAATGGAACAGTTACCAAATATTATGGAAGTTTCAGCTTGGATTGGAACCGAGAATGGATAAGGCATACGAGGGTATATGATGAAGGCACCATAGACAGAAGCTCGTTGCCATGAAAGATGAGCATGCCAGAGCAATGTGCCCCTCTGGTCGATCACAGTGAACCTGTAAGTATAGGACTGCCCTTTTGAGATGGGGCATTGTGTAATGTAAGCAGGACCATCAGCCCATCCTGTCCTTAGCTGCCTTATTCCATGCCTATATATGTCACACACAAATAAGTACATAAAAATATGTTAGTATCATTAACATGTCCAGAATAATTTTAATTATATGTGCATCTGTCATGCCCCACCTTGCGCATTTGAGACAGTTACAAGCACATGCCTGTCTTTGACACCCATCAGAAATGGGTCAGAGACTCAGAGCTCCTTAAACAGTGATGTATCATGCAACATGGAATGTTTTGTCACGACTTGTGGAGTGTGTCTCTGTGTGTGTGTATGTATAGAGAGAGAGATAAATTTTGGGTTTATAGCATGAATATAATTGTATATCTCTTATAGCTTTTGTAACAGTGAATATGTTACAAAAGAAATTATTTAAAATATAATCAGTTGTATTTTTTTAATTTAAGTAATTATGTCTCTGTCTGACTGACAAAATAGGCGAATTTGATGGTGTAATGGTTGAAACAAACTATTAGAAAATGAAGTTTGGATATGGTAATAAAATATGCATGTGCACTGACATACACGTGCATATAGATATATTAGCGCATACAGACAAAAGAGTATTTGAAAACATGTGTATAGAAATCAACAAATTAATGTTTATAACAACACTGCTTCGATCCGGATGCGGAAAATTACTTAAGACGGTGGATTTAAATCTTTTTAAATGCTTGTTAAGTGTGTACATACACCCCCATTCTACGTTTTTACGAATCTACATATATATGCACAAACACCATAAAATTAGGAGTTGTCAGACTGATACACATGCACAAACAACATGAAATTAGGTGTCGTCTTAGAGCTGTGCAGGATGCAATCAACTGTATAAATTTGGTCTATTGTGACGGCTATATATATATATATATCAAGGAAACCTTGAAATTACAGAGGTCCAAGCCAGTCTTCCCACAAACCTATGCAATTTTGGTGCAAGCTTAAAAGTCCGACTCTGAGTCAAACAGAGTCAAAGAGCATATATTTTGTATAAATAATTTCAAAAATTAAGTTTATCTCTGCCCCGTCACTCTCAGCATCCCATGTAAGCAAAACCAATGATAACTAATATAGCATTTAACAAAATTTCCTTTGGGTAAGTATTGTTATGTTTAGTGATTAATAGGTAGGCATGGTAAAAGTTTGGATTGACATAATCACAAGTTTGAGCAAGCAAATTAAAGTCTAAGAGCTAGCAAAGATTTTGTGCAAATAATTCTAAACATTAGGTTTCCGACTAGTACTCTTTCACCGTGCAATATTGGTGAACCAACACAAGATAATGGTATATTTTAAAAAAAAAATGATTTGGAGTCTCGCAGTCAGACAACTCCAATTATTTTGTGTGAGTGAAAAATGACATTATCCCTTATATAAAATTAGTCGGAGTTGTCCGACTATCGAACTCCGTATTATGACTTTATTTCAAAACAGTAATGATACTCTCGTCAACTTTCTGATTGTGAGGGGAGGGCCCTCCCCTCACAGTCGAAGCCAGGAAATAGGGGTTTACAGGGGTTTAGGATTTTTCTTTGCAAAATGCATGCCTTCTCTACGAATTGTCATGATTAGTGATTAATGTGATTCCTTACTAGCTAAGACCCCAAATAAGATATAGAATAGGATGTTACATGAGTTAATTTACATCATATATGCAATGTAAAAATTAATACTCACCAATGGATAGTAGTGTTGCTGGCGACGAGGTTAGTGACCTTAATCTCAACGTTATCACCTTCATGAACAACAATGGTTGGCCCTGGAAACTCCCCATTCACCGTTAGGAGTGGCTTTGTATGACACAAACGGGTTACATTTTTCCACTCTACCTGAAAGCAAATCCATAATGCTTCAATGACATCTTTTTGTTCAACACAAGTGCGTGTGCATGTGTGTGTGTGTCACAGAGAGAGAGAGAGAGAGAGAGTACATTGAAGTGAAAACGCCGTGTCGCTGGCGAAGAAGAAGAAGAAGAAGAAGAAGGCAGAACACTGGCAAGTACTAGTAGTCCCACTACTAGCAAACCATAGCAACTTCCCATTATCACCTTCTCAAGTGCACCCTTGGAAGATAGGGACTAAACTGCCAATGACTTCCTACCAGCCATTTAGACACAAACCCCATATATATATAGGCTTGATTCCAAGTTTTAACTTTTTTTTTCTTCTTGGGTTTAATGTATAATTAACTATTAGTTAGTATGATAAGACAAAATTTTTGATGATACATAGACATGACAGATTGGTAGAGAAGGAGAGAGAGAGAGAGAGAGAGTGGCAAATTGACCTTCTTATTTGAATGAATAAATTTGTTTGAAAAGCTTGGCTGCTATGAATGATTCTCCATTAAGCTAAAAGCCACTGAAAAGGGAAAAATAAAATAAAATAAAATGAGGAGGTCCATCACCTTCAATCCAGCAAAGTGACCAATTATAATTTATAGGTTATATGTTATCAGATATGTCAGTTTCATAACAACTTCATTGTCAATTACTGCACAATTAGGACTGGCGATAGGGTACATTATTGACTACTAAATTATTAGTGGGTTGGTGTTGGGTTAAAATCAAGACAAACTTGGACTCAATGAGTATCTTGTATAATTTGATAACCACAAATACTACAAATTTGAAGCAGCTTCCTCATGTTCAATTACTTGACTTGGGTAGCCTACTTTTAGTTTGGTCCAAAGGGCAGAAAGAGAGAGAGACTGTGTGTGTGTTATGCAGCTTACATATAATTTATAAGGAATTTTTATTCTATATGCACCTGCCTCCACCACCAAACAAATTAAGTTGGCTTCTAATAAGGAAAAAAAAAAGTTAGCTTCTAATATGACTTCCCCTTAAAAAATTTACTGATGTGATTCCCAAACATAGGTTTCCAAACATTTTCTTTGGTTTTCAATTTTTATACCACGAGGGTTGTACTCTAGTGGTATCACCTTTATTCCCAAAGTAGAAAGTGAGAGTAGCGATGACAACGGAGTGGGTTCCGCATGAGTTTGCCTAAACCCGTTCCCGTCCCGCTACCTTCAATACTATTCCCAAACCCGCCACGAATTTGCGACGAAACAGAATTTCAAAACTCGTCCCCGCCCCGTTGGGAGAAAACTAACCCCGTCTCCATCTCCGCCCCGCAAATTTGTAACCACATTAAAATATCAACGAAAATTCATTTTTTAAAAAATTACAAGCCCAGTAGTTGGTACCAAGTTTGATACTATTAGATTCAAAGCAATACAACCCTTGTTTAAGAAGTAAAATGACAAGACTTCACAATTAAATAGTCTATTATAGAAACTACATTCCACAATTAAAGAGCCCAATAACAAGTATGATCTAACAATGAAAGAAGATTTAATACAACCAAACGATAAAATAAAAACATAATCCACATCCAACAATTAAGAAGGCTTAATACAACCAAAAGATGTTAAGTTAGGTTTAGGTTAAAAAATTTAAAGAGTATATATATATATATTAAATGCATTGGTGAGTACGAGGCGGGTCCTTATGGAATCCTGTACCCACCCCGTACCCACGGCAGGTTCTACTTTTCTTTTCCAAACATGCCCCTATGGAAAAAAAAGAATTCTCATACCCATCCCATATGAGATGGGACAGGGTGGATAAAATTCACATCCCTAGGTAAGAGTTTGATTCCCTTAGAGCCTGTTTGGTATGCAATTTTGTTTTTATCTAAAACAGAACAATTATTTTTGTTACGAGTGTTTTGAATAGAAATCGAAAACACGTATTGTAACAAAAATGTGTTTTAAGTTTTTCTTGTTTTTTTTTTCTACTTTTTCCACTACAGTACCCGAAATACAATAAAAACACCAAAATGGTGTTTCCAATTTTTTGTCTAAAGTTTTGAAACTTTTTGACACTATTCAAAATACAATGGGTGGTACCAAACATGCTAATCAAATTAAAATTCCAGAAAATGTAGGTAATTGATCCAAAATTGTAAATCAAATGCCAGCTAGCAGCTTATAAGTTATAAGAGGTATCAAAGGTACAATGTGGAATCAAATGCTAGCAACCAGGTCCATGATTGAATTAGTACACTACAATTCTGGAAATATACACGACTGCTTCCAACTATTTTGCAAAGAGAACATTTGCTCACTCACACCCTTCTAATTAACCAAAAGATGCTCTCATTTTACTTTGGTAAACTTTCCTGCAACACAATCTGGCAGCCCTTTTCGTTGGACTTTCCAGTAGTTTCTGGGAAATATTCACTATGTTTGGGAGCACAGAATTGGGGCTTTGGAATTGGAAGAACTATATTTTCTCCAATTCCAATCCCAAGGCGCCGATTTGGTGGTCCAAACGCAACAAAAAAGGGATTTCAGTCTTGAAAACTTTGGCCACGCCTTCACCTTATTTGTACTGAGATTAAATTATAAGACCGATGATCTGGCGAAAAAGGAAACAAAAAACCTCATATGAAAATAATGCAGCACAGAAATAAGGATATGCTATTAGGATAAGATTAGCTGGATGATCAAAATATCCATGGTAGGTGGCTTATGATCATATGAAGAATGTAATTGGTCTGCAATGTAGTGGTCAAAAAGAAATGGTAGAGACATGCATGAAGGCCCAAGGAAAATTCCTTCATCTGTAAAGATTGATTAGCAACTCAATGGAAGAATGAAAGGAAGAATAGTCAAAAAGTTAGGCAATTTTGTTAGTCCAGTTTGTTATGCTTTGCAAAAAAGAGAATCCAATTGTGTGTGGGATCAAAATTCGCTTTGAAGTGTGGCATGCCATGAAACCCTCAAGGAAAGTCGCATCTTTTTTTTGTCTTCCAAATCCTTCACTTCAAATACTCTTCCATGTTTTCTCCATTTGAGACACAAGTAGCCCCACCCATCTGTCGAAGTCACAATCCACTATGTGTGGAAACCGAGAGCCATAATGCCATGGATTCCACACCTCCACCATCCACAGGCACTCCCTTTGAACATGTTCATATCAGTCTCCATCTGAGCCCCACAAAGCAAAGCTTAGATTGAGCATGAACACTAACCTTTCTTCGAAGCCTGGTTGAACTGGTAGGCAAAATATGCATCGAGTGAACCAGCTAATAGGAAGGTTGAAACCCACCTAATTCTTTCCATTCTCTCCTTTCCTCTCCTCTCATCATCCATAGATGAGTTCACTACTTGTTCCATTTCTAACCTTCCAAAATGCTTCTCCACACATAAAATGGCTTGCGTTACAAAATTTCTGAAATGCCCTGCCAAAAAAGGAGTTTTGGTTTCTGATCAACCTTGAGGTTGAAAGGCCTCCATAAATAGTACAGAAAGAATCTCATAATAAAGGCAACCCAATGATCACTGATTTTTGGAATAGCTAGCACAATATTGTTGTGATCAACTTTACCAAGAGAGCTACCTCTTCTCCATTAAGAAACTCCAAAGCAGTTTAATCTGATCATCCCCACCATACCCAAAATTATACATATATAATTTGAGAAAAACATATTCTTATGAAAACTCAACCTGACACAAATCAGAAATTACTTCTGGCCATCACTCTGTGCAGTTCTAATTAAGTAAAAGATGCTCTCGTTTTACTTTGGTAGGCTTTCGTGCAACACAATCTGGCAGCCCTTTTCGATGGACTTTAATTTCAGTAGTTTCTGGGAAATGCTCACCCTTTAAAGGGGTTTCAGTCCAGAAAACTTTGGCCACACCTTCACCTTACTTGAATGATCCGAAGAAGTTTATTTGTGCTGAGATTAAATTATAAGACCGTTGATGTGGCAAAAAAGGAAACAATAAATCTCATATGAAAATAATGCAGCACAGAAATTTGGATATATTATTAAGATAAGAATCATAAGATTGGCTGGATGATCAAAATATCCATGGTAGGTGGCTAATCATAACTTGTAATTGGTCTGCAACGTACTGGTCAAAAAGAAATGGTACTTTTTGTAGATTGATTAACAACTCAATGGAAGAATGAAAGGAAGTGAATAATGGTGAGAATGATCCAAAAGTTAGTGTTAGTCTAGTTTGTTTTTCTTTGCAAAAAAAGGAAAGAGAAAAGCAATCCCATCACAATTAAGAAAGCAACTAAACTGATACCAAAGAGCCCCATTAGATTAAACCAATACTCACTGTAACTAATAATTGAAAATAATAATTGGAAATAATTGTAACTAATAATTGGAAAGGGGCCGCGGGAACACAGGCCACCCACCGCCACATAGACTTGCAATGGATTGGCCAAAAAATAGGTCAGGCCATTGCTTGGCTAAGTGGTTCGCTTGATTAGCTAATCACTTAGTCAATCATGTTCATGTGAGCTCGCTTTAATGCGGATTCATATTTTTTTAAAAAAATAATTAATTATCGAAACGACGTCGTTTCGATAAGTAGTTTTAAAAAAAAATATATGTGGCACGCTCTTAGGGCACCGAGTGTCTTGCAATAGTCATATGACCGTTGCACCTCCAAACAGACCCTTGTTTGGTTACCCAGAATCTGTTTGTTTTGACATTTTTTGCTTTTCTTTTTTTAAAAAAATAAAAAAATTAGAGCTCTGCCAAAGAGCCGTTAAGGCACTATTTGGCAGCACCAAATAGTGCCTAAAACGGCTCTTTTGGATTTAAAAAAAAAATTTATTTTGATTACTTTTTTCATCCCTATAAATACACCACCCATACATTCACTAATTTCACAACCAAAAATTCATATTTTTTCCTCTTAAGTCTAGAATCATTTTTATTTTCTCAATCTTAGTTAATTATTTTTTTATAAAATCCAATTTGGATCCAACACCACCAAATTTCAACTTCAACCCTTTATCAATTGATGATTTTTTATCAACCCTTTATCAATTGATGATTTTTTATCATTTGACTGCTCTTATCAATATTATGGAGTGATCGGTAAAAAAAATTAAAATATTATAAAGAAGCTATTATAGAGTTAAAATTCAAAAATTGGCGACTAAAATTTGAATTCAGATAACCATTTTTGGCCTAAGCCACGATGGATGGCCTTGGTCTTTTTTGATCACCACTTGACCCCGCCCAGGCAAGTATGTTGCCCCTTTGACTTTTGATTCTTAATATAGGCCGTACTCCTCTAACTCACTTCTCTCTTTATTACGATGTGGGACAGCAAAACTCTAACATTTCTGATTTTCTTCATTCCCTAAGTATGATCAATCAAACAAATGAGAGATGAGCTCAAGAACCGTATAAATGAAATGAAATAGTTCTGCTCCAAACATGTTTGTTAAATCTCTATTATTATTATTATTATTATTATTATTATGTCCTTTTTTGCGTGAATATATATATATATTTTTTTATCTGTGCAAGCATATATATATATATATATATGTCCTTTGCTTCTATTTGAATGAAGTACTTGATTCTGAAGTCTTACCCGCCAAAACCAGCATGGTTTAAAGTTTAAAGGTATTAACGTCCCGACCAACTGTGTTGCTCATGTCATGAGCTTCCGTAACCACTCCAGGAAAATACACAGCAGCTGTTTACGCTGGCTGCGAAGTGAACCCCTTAACAATATACAAAGAACAATCCCTCCAAGCCCCAAACAATATCGTCGATCAAAAAAAGCAGCGATCAAACAACCACCAAAGCAGGTATCATCTTTTACCGCAGACTCGGATATAGTGAAATGCAACATTGCAATCACCAATCATATGCGCAACGGCCAATGCGAGTCCGCACTACATCTCTTCAAGACCATGCCCCATCGTAGTTCAGTTTCGTGGAACACCATGATTTCTGGCTACTTGTTGAACGGCAGGTTCGAAGATGCCCGGTGGATGTTCGAGAAAATGCCTGAAAGAGATTTGGTTTCATGGAATGTGATGATTAGTGGGTATGTCAGAAATCGGAATCTAGGGGCTGCCCGGTTGTTGTTTGATCAGATGCCTGAAAAGGATATTGTTTCTTGGAATGCCCTGTTGTCCGGTTATGCCCAGAATGGGTATGTTGATGAAGCAAGGATTATTTTCAATAAGATGCCCAACAAGAATTCTATATCGTGGAATGGACTACTTGCTGCTTACGTGCAGAATGGGCGAATAGAAG
The DNA here is from genome assembly GCA_026545225.1 of Cornus controversa. Lineage (NCBI taxonomy): Eukaryota > Viridiplantae > Streptophyta > Magnoliopsida > Cornales > Cornaceae > Cornus > Cornus controversa. The sequence continues at coordinate 104,083,050 of CM048845.1, forward strand.
ATGCCAGTCGGTTATTTGAAACGAAATCGGATTGGGAGGTGGTTTCTTGGAATTGTTTGATGGGTGGGTATGTGAGGAAGAAGAGGTTGGTTGATGCGAGGCAAGTTTTTGATAGAATGCCCGTGAGAGATGAAGTTTCATGGAATACCATGATCTCAGGTTATGCCCAGAATGGAGAATTGTCAGAAGCACGGAGATTGTTTAACGAGTCTCCAATCAGGGATGTCTTTACGTGGACGGCAATGGTGTCTGGGTATGTGCAAAATGGAATGTTGATTGAAGCTAGAAATTTTTTCGATGAAATGCCAGAAAAGAATTCAATTTCATGGAATGCTATGATTGCAGGGTACTCTCAGAGTAAGAGAATGGATATAGCGAGGGAATTGTTTGAAGCAATGCCTTATCAGAATGTTAGCTCTTGGAACACAATGATTACTGGTTATGCTCAGGGTGGTGAAATTGCTCATGCTAGGAACTTGTTTGATAGAATGCCTCGACGTGATTCCATCTCTTGGGCAGCAATTATTGCTGGGTATGCTCAAAGTGGTAATAGTGAAGAGGCTTTGCGTCTATTTATAGAGATGAAGAGAGATGGGGAAAGGTTGAATAGGTCAACTTTTACATGTGTTTTGAGCACATGTGCCGAGATTGCATCACTAGAGTTAGGGAAACAAGTGCATGGGCGGCTTGTTAAAGCAGGATTTGAATCTGGTTGCTTTGTGGGTAATGCACTTCTTGCAATGTATTGTAGGTGTGGAAGCATAGATGAAGCATACAATGCATTTGAGGGAATTTCAGAGAAGGATGTCATCTCATGGAACACAATAATTTATGGTTATGCAAGGCATGGCTTTGGCAAAGAGGCTCTGAAAGTTTTTGAGTCAATGAAGTCTGCGGGTATTAAACCTGATGATGTCACCATGGTAAGTATTTATATAACTTTTTAAGTTATGGTTAAATGGTATGTATTGATTACATGGTGAATATGAGTACCATATTCTTGACAACATCAAACTTCATAGTTTGTATCCCGCACCTTTCATATGGCTTTATATTCTGGCTAAGTGTGTAACAGCCCACTCATTCCCCTTATTCAAAGAATTGAGGCGTGAAAATAAGTTAGATAACCATACTTGGATATGTCCTGCACATTTAAATTCACTATATTTTTGTCCCGCACCTTTTACTGTATGGTTCAACTTTCATATGTCTTTATAGTTTGTGTCCCGCACCTTTCACTTAGTGAGCACTCTTGGATGGTAAAAACCAAGTATGGATATGACCAAGTGCATTGGAATGTACGGAAGCTGAACTACAACTTGTATGGTTGAAAAGCACAAGTAATCAAGGAAATAGCCTCGAGTGTGTAAGACGGTCTGTGTAACAGCCCACTCGTTCCCCTTATTCAAAGAATCAAGGCATGAAAATAAGTTAGATAACCATCCTTGGATATGTCCTGCACATTTAAATACACTATATTTTTAATGATATTGCAATAATGTGAAATTATTAATTAAGTATATACTTAAATATAATTTAAATCTAATTGAATGTGGAGAAAAGAGGTTATCATGTATCTCTCCATGTTAAAAGGTAGCCCATCTCTTCTATTAAATCTGAACTCTTCTTTTACTTTTATCGTCACATGTAAAGGAATTTGAGTTTGTGTTTCGGACACATATCCGATTCCATGCACATGTGGTGTCATGTTGACAAAGGTGCAATGGGGCTGTGGGGGAAACAAGAGAGCCCATACAACAGAGCATGACATGATAACTAAACACGTCAAGTCTTAGTCATGCAGATTGAAGACTGAAATCCTAACGACTTATATAATATATAGTTTAATTGTGTGAACATACTTATGACCAAAAGGTGATTATGGTCAGTAAATTCCTCTAACTACATGTCAAGTTTGAGTTGTGTTTGTGGTCATGGGCCATGGCAGGAATTGCCACCCCAGGTGATAGCAAGGTTCCCCAATCTGATTAATGTTCGACCAAGCATTTGAAATGTTTGTTCCTTTTTATCCTATGTTCTCATAATATCTATAAAACAGTACTTTTCATTTACTGTTTTAATTTTATTCTTACATGAATATATTATACCAGTGTAGGAAAATGCTATGAAGTGTATAAACTGGAATTATTTCAAGTGTAGTATCTGTATTTTAAGCTAATATAAGTTTTATATTTTATATTTAGTGCTAGGAATGTTGTTAAATTTGGCATCAAAAAGGGAAGATTCATCTTTCACTTTCAGTGACTAATAGTTTCTCAGTTTTTCATTTCTCCTATTATCTTGTAACATACTATTCTAAACCAATTTATTTTCACCAACCATAAAATGGTTCCATGCAGAATTAGTGAATAACTATTTTATCACTTAGAATTTGTATATTTCACCAAGTCTCTTAACTTTTTTTTGCTCCATATAGTGGATGCTACAACCTTTGTTGCATTTCCTCTCACTTGATGTCTTATATGGAAGTACTTTAATCTGAATGTTTCACTAGAACTTTATAGTTGAATGTGTAAGAGTTGCATTTCATATGTATGCGTGCATTTGTGCACGCGTGTATATTTAAATATGATAGTTTATAAAGCTAAACATATTGTTGCCAAAAAGAAAAAAAGATTTTATTTTCTCACCTAGTTCATCACTGATTTTACTATTTTTCTCCCATTTCTGGTAGCTACTTTGTTTTTCTCCAGTTATGTTTGAATCTTGATTTCTTAGATGTTCTTGCTTAGTTTCATGATCTTTCTACATTTATTATCTTGATTCATAAATGTAAGTAATACGATAAGGTATGGCATTGTTAAGATAGCATTTCAAATGTTTTTATTTTTTAATAAGAACATTGATGTTATATTTCCATTGTAAGGTAAAATGCATTATAGGTGCCTTAATCTTAACATAATTATCACTCTTGTAAAGAAAAAATTGTCTATCCCTCACATCATCAATACCATGGCCATCCCAATATACTTTTTTTTCATATCATAGCTAGTGCTTTTATTGCTTCTCAATAGCACTTCAGAAAAGCTTATCAAATGGTGCCTCAGTTGACTGGTTTATTATTTTTCCTGCCGATGCTGCAGCCCGAAGAGAGAATATATATATATATATATATATATCTTTGATGTTGTGCAAGCCTGATTTCTAAGTTCTGTTTATTGCTTCCCTTAAATCTACATGGATGAAATTAATTTAGGAGAGGCTTGAACTTATTATTTGCTTATTTAATCATTTCTTTGTGTGTGTATATCTCTTCTCCATGCAGAGATTTTTTTGTTTTTAATTGTGCTTATGTTTATTTAGGTTGGTGTCTTATCCGCATGTAGTCATACTGGATTGGTAGACAGAGGAAAAGAATATTTTTATTCAATGAATCACGATTATGGGATAACTGCAAATTCAAAGCACTATACCTGCATGATTGATCTTTTGGGACGAGCTGGACACCTAGATGATGCCCATAATCTTATGAAAAACATGCCTTTTGAACCAGATGCTGCAACATGGGGAGCCCTACTTGGTGCGAGTAGAATTCATGGCAATACCGAATTGGGAGAAAAGGCTGCTGAGATGATTTTCGAGAAGGAGCCTGATAATGCAGGAATGTATGTTCTTCTCTCAAATTTATATGCAGCTTCAGGTAGATGGGGTGATGTTGGTAAAATGAGATTGAAAATGAGAGATACAGGTGTGAGGAAAGTGCCTGGATATAGTTGGATTGAAGTGCAAAACAAGATTCATACATTTACAGTTGGGGATTCCACCCATCCGGAATGGGGTAGAATATATGCCTTCTTAGAAGAGTTGGATTTACGGATGAAGCAGGAGGGCTATGTTTCTTCTACGAAATTGGTTTTACATGATGTGGAAGAGGAGGAAAAGGAGCATATGCTCAAGCATCACAGTGAAAAATTAGCTGTTGCATTTGGGATTCTTACAATACCAGATGGGAGACCAATCCGGGTGATAAAGAACTTAAGAGTGTGTGCAGACTGCCACACCGTGATCAAACACGTTTCCAAGATTGTTGGAAGGTTAATAATTCTCAGAGATTCTAACCGTTTTCACCACTTCAAAGATGGTGTGTGTTCTTGTGGGGATTACTGGTGAGGAAACAGAGAAAAAATGAGACATAGCCAAGTATTTGTTTCAGATTCACTTGCTGCAACTTTGCAGCTATTGGGTTGATAATTTTTAATATTCAACTCAGTATGTTACTACTTACTAGGAAGGAGTGAGTGAGGAATGACATTCCTGCACCCTTACTGTAGGGGATCTACAATGTGCTTGGAACAACCCATTTCCTTAATGGTTTATTGGGCAAAAATGGAGTAAAACCTGAGATGATCAAAATGTAATGTGATCTACTGGAATGCACTGAAGAAGATTACTCTGTGATTAGTTATCTGACCTGTGGCAGAACCAATTCATGAAGATGCCAGAATGCAAAATGATTAGAAACTTCAACCATGCATCACCAGAGCATGACAGGCAGAAATCGTTCAGCTGATTATATAGTGGTTGGGGAGATCTGAATATCTATCCTTCATGGAAGCTGTCATCACCCAATATAAAAACAAGTCTTCCATTGGGCTCCTCGATATTTAATTTGCAGGTTTACCCCCACAGATATATGAATATTCTATTATAGGCATGGCTTTCTTGCGCTAATACGGAAGAAAAACATCAGAAGAGAGGTATACCAGAAACTCTTTCCAGATAGTTCCTAACAACTGCGTTTATACTAAGCTTGTCCTAATGTTCCCATCATCATGGTTTTCAACTACTTTTTGGGGCAAAAGCCAATGCACTTTGTGGCAATTGAGAATCATTCCTTCTCTTTTCAATCATTGCTGAAGATGGTTAATATTGGTACATTTTGAAGCAAAGGTTAGAGTTTGCTTTCGCTAATAAGAGTGCATACAAGGTCATCCTCTTTGTTTGTTTGCCAAGCAGTTTCAAGTCCCAATGATCACAAGATAAGTGTTTCAAATAGGGATCGTATGTCATTTATGATTGCCAGTAAGGTGCAGAACGATAGGCTTAGCTTTGTCTTAAATTTCTGAAAATTCCTTCTGTTTTCATGTACCATCATTTAAACATACCTGAAATTCTAGCTTAGGGTTTCAATTCCATTAGTCCTGAGCTTGGCTCAGCTCTAATTTAACGTATTAAATTCTGAATGCTATACAAATGCATTTGATATAGTCTACAACAATATACCTGCTAGTTCTAATTACTTTGGACGCTTTTAACTATGGCTTTCTTCAATGCATTAGAGCTTAGCCCCAAGTAAAAGTTGATGATGTCTCTGGTTCATTTTTTTGGGTCAATGATGTCTCTGGTTCATTAAGTTGCAGTAATATTATACAAGCCAACCTGAGTCTTCTACCCAATACACGAGTCAACTTTTATCAAAACTATATGACCTACAAAATAGTATCACTAAAAACAAATTGCTTGCTTTGAAGATGATATTGAAACAACCAGAATGCCATTCTCACCTGCTGCAACCTGAATGCCAATAGCAGGTTTGGAACCTCCTGTAAGCTAGCACGCATACGTAAATGGAGAATTGGAGAGAGGATAATCTTGATTTTTAGGTCCCCTTGAATAAGGAATAACAATGACAACACTAGTTTTTCATACTTGAGCACAAGCAATGCATAGAGATGTAGAAGAATATTTTCTCTAGATCTGGCCTTCAGAGGACCAAAACCTTTAAAACGCATCAATTTACATAAAGGAAGCAAAAGGCAAGTTCTTTTTGTAAAATAAAATCCTGAGAACCTAAAACCATCCGAAACACTATACGTATTTACTTCCGATGACTTCTAGTTTTCTTGTTCTCCAAATTTTCAAGTTCAAGTCCACGTTTTGCCCCACAGATGGCATGAACAGTTGTGCAACCAGAATTGAAGCTGGTGTCTGAAGGCTGTAACAATTGAAACAGAGAAATAATTGCATAAAAATTTCATCTTGTGGTTTCTTATTTTTTTTTCATAAAGAGATAGACGATCTTACCACAACATTACTCAGTTGTCGTGAAGAACCTTCTGAATATACAGCCATTAACAAATTGTTAGTGTCCTTTATAATTGAAATTTGAATCATCATAACCAACTAACATGGTTCAGACCCTTACTACCTGGCTGAGCAGCTGTAGGAAAGATTTCCCGACTGACACCCAAGTCTCTCACTGTATGTGATGAAGGATTACGTTTGTCCTTCGACTTGATAATTTGATTAAGAAGATTTCCTGAATTTGATCCTGCAGAAAGCATGCCAAATGCTTAATATTATCTACGAAGACGAACACTCTATCTATATATAGAGAGCTGCAAAAACTATACCAAGTAGTGATTGAATGGCATTTCGAGCTGCCAGCTGTTCCGCCATTTTCTTGCTACCGGATACATCACCAATATATTCTTTCCCATCAAAAATCAATGAAGAGACAAAAGCTGAACCTGCCCCTTTTGCAAGTTTAGTTGTAAACTTGGGACCATTCAAGTCCATCTTGATAGCAAATTCATGCAAGACTGACTTGCAAATTAAGGGGTCCTAGAAAAAAAAAAAAAAAAAAAAGATATATGTTATGTTCTCAACAGGGCATTTTAATGAAGTTGAACATGACTGTTTTTCCAAAGAATTCAAAGAGCTGTCAGTTTTACCTGTACCAATTTGTACAACAGAGAAACCTAATTATGAAACAAATGAACTAGACTTGACAAACAATCTGCTTCAACTGGCTCCAAATATGAAATAATAGGCACTACATAACTGGTGCTTAAAAAACATTGTTTGTAGAAATATAGTTGGGACACCGCTGTGCCTAATTCAAGGTAGATGATTAAATTACAAGTAACACTTTTACTGCTCACACTAGCCACCAGCTAACGAGGTTCTACCAGTGTATAGTTATGGTTGGCACCCTAGAGTAAGCCTATGGACACCGGTAAGACAGCCATGTTTGACACCATTAGTGAAGTAGTAATGCCTACCCAATTATGAGCCAAAGCAAATGCCTCACCTGGAGAGAAACAGTAAAATTGACACCCAACGGCAACACAATTAAAGACATATTCACTGCCTAAGGAAAAAGAACAGGGCATCACAAATCTCCAAGGTCGTCGACTCTTAACACTAGACATGTCAAGTTATGGCAGAGGCCCGAGATAAACCCTCCCTCCTAGATTTATAGCAAATTTTTTAAATAATTCGCTTCAATGCACAAAGAAGACATACTATCTTTTGATATCTATGTAGTCTCTTGCAGCTAGAGCAAAACAATAGCCAGAACCAACAAATCATCAGACAAGTAATTCAAATTCTAATAATAGTCGAAAACTAAATAGACATTGAATCATCTGAAACAATGATGACATTGATCACCTTCACTAATATATAATGAAATTGAACGGATATTAATCTAAGTAACCTGAGCAAGTTTCATTAGACAAGTTTACTTACATATGAAACAAACCAGGCATTCATCACTCTTTTGTATCTTTCCTATCCAAATAAATAAAGAAATAAACAAACCTGATGGATTAGGGGGCACCCTTCGTTTTTTATCCTTTTTGTTATAAGCTCTAATGCGTGTTTTGCAACATCTTGCTCAGCTTCTTTCACATTTGTGAAAGTTGACATAGAGATGTACTTTACTTCATCAACCAACACGGTTGATCTGAACTTTGGGGCATGCTGGAACCCCTCATTGATAGTCTGGTAAACTGGAAGCTGAAAGCCTGATTTTTGAGCATGTTGTTGCAAACGATTCTTATGCATCAAATGGTCTGGGAGACCTAAACAAACTCATCATATAAGTAAGTAACCAAGACATGTGATCATGAAATATATATATATATAGACACACACACACACACAAATAATGTAAAAATATATATATATATATAAGACGGTGGACTACAGATATGCAGGAAGATTCTACCTATCAATGTTATTGAGACACTTATTGACAAGATCATGTAAAAGCCATTAATTGGAGATTATTCAATCTTTTTATATATACCCTTCTTTCTCTTTGTATTAATGGATGTTTCTAAATCTAATAAACAGATCAATTTCAATTTTCCAACACCTGAAATCATTCACAAAATGAACCTAAAACAACTTCAAGATAGCCCACTTTTCAGGGTTTATGGAGCTGAAACAGATAAAAGTCCTCTAACTTATTGCAGGATCTAACCTTTCAACAAAACTATGATATTTTTCATAAAGAGTATCTGATAACATCAATCAACTGCAAAATTCTATTCAGAACACAACTATATATTAACTCCAAAACAAAACAAGAAAAAACTCTCAAAATCTCAAAAGCGCATTTCCCATTAGGGTCATTACATCCCTTTTCCTAGGAATCAAACCTCATATACCCTAATAATCCTTGAAAACCCATAAACAACTCTTGCAATAGTTTTCTTCTGCAATCCATTCATTCATCACAAATGTGACAAACCCCTTTGCTTCACTTCCCAGAAACAATGTCCAAGGTAACATCTGTATCTAGTCCAACCCTCCAATACTTTCAATCAATGAAACCAACAAAAACCCATCAACTTTTAAAATGTTTAATGTAAAAATTCCTCATATATATATATATATATAGAATAATAAAAATTAAACAAGTAAGACCAAAAAAAAACTGGGTAAAAATGAAAACTTTAACACTTCCGCTTCCCAACAGTAAAGAGAGAGCTTAGAGAGAGAAAGTTGATGCAACCAAGCAAGATGACACAATGCATGCAAAACAAAAAAAAAATGATACTGAGAGGTAGAAACACACTTACTCCGGTTAATAGTGTCGGAAGATGCCATTTTTTTTTTAACAAACTCAAACGAGGATCGCTTCACTTCAACAAAAATTACAACAGAGAGGAGACGAAGAAACACCAGTGAATTGTGGTGCTTTCACTTGCTCTGTTGGAAAGTGAAAAAACAGGTTATAGAAGGAAATTGATTGACCGGCATGGGTCCCACACTAGTAAATGTAAATGTAAATGTAAATGTAAATGTGTGGTAGGTACATAGGGGACCATTCGGCTCCCCATTCGGCTATCTACTCGTTACAGAATCGTACGGGACTCTGGATAATTCTGTGGTATTAGGAGCCTTTCGCTACTCTTTTGCGTGTTTGGTTCGCTTTTCAAATCATTTTTCTTTTGTGTTTGCTTCTTTTACGGGCCGGATCAACCCGAGTCCAGGCCTTTTTTCCACAACTATTTTTTTTAGTTAGTTGGGACTTTAACTCAATTGGATTAGACTGATCCTGATTAGAGTGACAGCGATCCCAATTTATATTTTTATATATTTAAAATATATTATATTATATACTTATAATTTTTTTCAATAATTATAGTCAACCTTTTTTCTTTCAGTTTTTTTTCTTTAAATCTTAACTTATTATAAATATTTTTTTTGGAAAATGAATTTCTTGATGATTTGTTTTTAATTATTTTTTTTATATTTGCTTTCAATTTTTTGGATTTTTAATCAATAAGAGTAACCAAACTCAAGACTAACTTAAACTTGAACCAATTTTCAATCTAATTTTTCTAATGAATTAAAAATAAAACATAACCAAAGATGATAATTTACTTTATAGATGTCAATATGACATACTAAGAGAAAACTACAAGACCCTCTGTGTGACCGCGATTTCTAAGACATTTTTTTATTTATTTAAAGACTTGAACCCTCATCATACCATCCCTTTATGCTATTGAGTTTACCTAGTTCGATTCTGAAAAGTGTTTAACCTCATTTGAAGAAGCAATAAGAAAAGTTTGAACAAGTTTAAACGGACTTGATTAAACGTGTAGCTTAGTGTTTTTTTTATAACATGCAGTAGGGTTGCAGAAAAATTTGTTTATACCGAAAAATCGAATCGAATCGGATTAAACAAAACGGTTTGATTTTTTACGATTCGATTCTATCACAGTTTCAAAATTTTTAATCTGTAATTTTTCGGTTCAGTTACAGTTTTATGTTCATCGGAACCAAACCGAATCGTTTATATATATATATATATTCCAGTAGATTCACAAGTAGCCATAACAGTTTTAAACTATAATTTTTTTTGCCTTTTGATAATAGGCTTATATAGTAATTTTTATGATAGTAGGTTAGTAGCAGTTTTTTAAAAATCTAAACTATTATATTTTTTTGCCTTTTTATCCAACAAAAAAAAATTGATGATAGAACCATGGTTAGAACTAAATCAAACCGTTTCATCATAGTACGATTTGGTTTAATTTTATACTTAAAATGACTTGGTTTGATTTTATAGTTTAATAAAATTAATTGTACGATTTAAGATATTTTAAATCAAACCAAAACAAATCAAATCGAACCAAACCGAATCAAACCGTATGCACCTACCATGAAAATAAAGCCGTCACAATTCATTAACGTTCCACCATTTTTTATTTTTTATTTTTAATCATATAAACTGCAGTTACACTCTGATTTGCGCGATTGCATTTCAATTCATTACAAGTTGAAACTTGAAACACAGAGAAACTCTTGATTGGTTCCACTCTGCCCATGATCTGTACAGAAATTCTTTACATAATTTTGGTGGTTGTTGAATTAATATTTTCACAGAGCATTAATATATCAGGAACCAAAAGCCTCTCTTCTTGGAAGATGGATCAATTTTTTTCCCAACAATTTCAATAACAAGAATGGTAAAGTACCAAAAAAAAAAAATACAAAATACAAAATTTGTGCATTAAACACCCCTACTTGCATATAATTACCGAAATTTTGAAAATTACTTGAAAATACTCCCGACCAAGTTACCATTCAAAAATGACAGTTGTTGACTTAAATATTAAATGAAATACCGAAATTACCCTTTTGTGGGTAAAGTGAAAAAAAAAACCCTTCTATATACAAATTGTGCACAAAACACCCTTTCATTTAAGTATGAGCATGTAACCTCCGAATATTTTTAAATGATCGAAATGTCCCTCACAACCTTCTATATATTTTAACACCCATGTGTTGGATGTCATATTTCATATTTTTCTTATTTTTTTATTAATTAAGATTATATATTAATTATTTTATTACTTCGGATTGGTCGAAAAAAACTATATATCTTCATTGATTTTTTTTATTTCTTTTATTTTTTGTAAAGGTATTTTAGACATTTCAATTGTTAAATTGACAAAATGTCTTTATTCGCACAATTTCAAAAGTGCAAGGGGCTTGTAATTAAACGTCAGAGCGTATTCGCATAATTTGTATATGGTAGGGGAATTTTTTGCACTTTACTCTTTTTTTATTATATCGTAAAGGTATTTTTGTCATTTCTTAATTCTCGTACCGACAAATTGACAATTTGTCTCTATTTAGACGATTTGAAAAATGCAGGGAGTTGATTAAACTCAGCAGGTGCACATTCAGGAAGGTTTTTTTGCACTTTAATAAAAAATGAGGACTATTTTTGGAAAGTTGCACATGAGCTGCATTGGGGCTGTCCACAGTACTCTCAAGTTTTCATATGAGAAGACTATTAAGCGATGAATCACATACTATTTCATAACAATGGGTTAGAAGTGTTTGCTAATACTAACATTCTTGTTGATTTCTAAACCTGTTTAAAAGCACAAGAAAAATGGTTTTGTCTGAAAACATAAAATTGAAAGGGCGAGCCAAACAAAGCCTTCCTCATATGCATTTAACTATTTAAGTGAAATTAACAATTGCTCTTTTTTACCATGTTTTTGATTTCTAAACGTATTGAAAAATATAAGATAAATGATTTTGTCTTAAAAAGGACAAGTTGAACAAAGCTCTCTCCTTAAATGCATTTAAGTGAAATCTTATTTGAATCCCGCTAAGGGCATTCGAAAGAAAATCTTGTTGGACTCTTCTTTTCAATGCGTTGTTTTGGGACAATATTTCACTATCGAAGAAACAACGTTTTTACTTTCTCAAATATTAAAAAAAAAAAAAGGTAAAATTATTGCCCTCTCATATGATCGCTCATTTAACCAATTGCTCATCTTATCATCACTATTTTCTTGATGGTATTAGAAGTCATCATTAATCCCATCTAATGGTATTGGAAGTCACAGAAAAAATATATTAGAGAATATGTGAAATATATACAGCATGTTATTACTTTATTTAGCATTATGCCCTTTTGAGAAATTTGTGGTATATCAATTATTATCCTCAAAGAGTCACATGTAGTCCATCTAAGTGTTATTTTTCATGAACTTTATAGAAAAGAGGTGAGCGTGCAATTATTTGATTTAATTTTGTGTCCTCTGAGGAACACAAAAGCAATTTCAAGTATTAATATCCAACATCAATGTCAGTGAATGGTGACCACACAAAGAACAAGCAAACATAAAACACTTAAGCATTGTAAATCATCTCTGAATCACTTCTTCCTTCCAAACCTAAACACTTCCAAGCACTAAATACTACCACTTTTAGTAGTAACAAAAACTTTCCAAGTAATATCCAACATCATTTTCGAGGGGTTTAGTCCAATTTGCTCCAAATACTTTCATACACATTATATATATATATATATATATATATATATATATATATATATATGTATATATATAACCACAATTTGTGATTTGAGCTACTTTAATACCAACAGTGAGGCTTTTAGCCATTTATGTTGTGTAATTCATAAAAATGTGTGCATAACTATAATAAAAATATACCTACCAAAAATAAAATTGCACTAACAAATATAATAAAGGTAATATGCATATTGCCGGAAAATATAGTGTAGGAATATCTCCTCAATCTCATAAAATGGATAGTCCCGTAGGCCAAGTGAATGTATGAATTATTTGCTAGAAAATTTTTTTTAAAGAAAATTAAAAATTAAAAAAAGAAGGTATATTTCTAGTTGTTACCATACCCAACTATGTAACAGAAAATAAAATAAAACTATTTGACAATTTTATAAAAAGGTAAATTGAATTAAACCTCTCTTATAACAAGAATTTTTATTTTTATTTTTTTGCACAAAACACCCCTTAAATATTCAATTTGTTGCGACCTTAAATTTTTTCTAATGATCCTTGACAACTAGCTGATGGGTGTAACCCCTTATAACAAATTATTAAGTTGAGGGGGCGTAGTGCAAAATCTTGATAGTTAAAAGAGATTTAGTGCATTTTCTCATTATATATACATACATATATTTGTCGACGATGGTGTTGTTGGATCTCTTAGAAACCCCCTCATATATAATTTACCATCGGGTTTGTGTAGTGCCCCTGTGTCTTACATGTACTAAGCAATTATTGAGAATTTTCCTCGTAAGAGATTTTAAACACTCACCCTCTAAGATGTGAGGTGAGAGCTTCATTGTAGACCATCTATTCTCTGTTGGTCCACAAACATAATATTAAACAAGTGTTCATCAGCATAACTCATTTGTAAGGGTTTATTTGGATTAATAACAAGTTTTTCTCCTTGTTAATCTTGGTCTCAAAGCCTTGGTACAAAATCAAGTTAGATTAAAAAAGATAAACATTTTTAAGGAATTATTTGGATGAATAACAAGTTTTTCTCCTTGTCAATCTCGGTCTGAAAGGTCTAGTACAGACTCGGTTAGATTAAATAAGCTAACGAGTCACGCTTGAAAATTAGGGTTGGATTGTCGGTCAGATAACAGTTTTCAAGAATTCAAAAAACTGTTTTTATACAACTATAAAAGACAGTTATTTAACAACAAACATTTTTTTTAATTGAGTATGGAGAAAATAGTTCTTAGAAACTGTCAACTAAACAAATTTTTGTATAATTTTCTAAATTTCATATATTAGAAAACAGAAAAATGTTTTCCAAAAACTAAACCAAATGTCTATTTTCAAAAAATTGTCTTTTAATAATTTTCTAAAAACAATTTTGCTTTTTAAGTGACAAACCAAGCAAGTCTTTAGTATCTGACTTTACTTGAACTGAGCTTAGAATAGCTGAAAGATGAGCTCAACTCGATTCCACTACCAAGCATGTCTTTAATATCTGACTTCACTTGAACTCAAATTTAAATTTGAACTGGACTTAGAATAGCTAAAATATGAGCTCGATTCAATTCTATTTCATAACCAAGTAAGTCTTTAGTATCTGGCTTTACTTAAACTCAAATTTAAACTTGGACCGAGCTTAAAATAGCTGAAATAAGAGTTCGATTCAATTTGATTCCACTTTTGTCCGAAGATAACTCAAGATCCCAAACATGTATGACCTAAAATGAAACTTATGACAAAAGGGCAGGGAGGAAAATGGAAAGCAATAAATTTATGTGTATTAAATTAAGAAAAGATAAAGACATGAAAGTCCACTTCATCTATCCGAGGTGCAAGCATATATGATACATGGCCCACCCTCAACGGTCTGATCTCTCTCTCTCTTCATCCCAATCTTATTTTTCCGAGAATCAAAGCGTAAAGACCACCTAACCCTTTTCCCCTTCTCCTCCATCCCCTTTTCATTTTCTCTCTAAAACCCCACTCTCTCTCTCTCTACGTCTTCTCTCTCTATATATGGACCCATCAACAGATCCACCGGCGACCACTGAACCAGCAGCTCACATAGCTCATGCCGCCAACCCTACTCCGAGCCATGGCCCTAATCACAACCACAACCACCCACCATACGCTGAGGTATGCATCTTACATACAAATTACAAAACCCCCTCTCTCTCTCTCTCTCTCTCTCTCTACATATGCATACACATGTCTGTATTTATCTATTTTCTCTCACTATAAAGCATTGATTTTTTTTTTTTAATTGGGGGTCCTGTTGTATCAGATGATAACTGCTGCAATCACGGCTCTGAAGGAAAAAAATGGTTCGAGTCGACGCGCCATAGCCAAGCACATAGACAAGGCCTACTCGAATCTGCCACCGAGTCACTCGGCCTTGTTGACTCACCATCTCAAGCGACTCAAGAACGGTGGACAACTCGTCATGGTCAAGCACTCTTACAAGCTCGCTAGATCTGTTCCTCTTGCTTCTGGACCTGGTAATGTCTCTTCTTCTGGGTCCAAAAGAGGCCCTGGGCGACCCCCTAAGCCCAAGTCCGTAACCGAGCCCGTTGTTGAGAATGGGCCCGGGCCTATGGCTGAGTCTGTGTTTGTCTCACTCGGTCTTGTTGATGTGCCCACCACGGAGGCAACGAGGGGTCCTGGGCGTCCACCTAATCCCAAGACTGGGACTGTTTCTGTTGGGCCCATGACCGTTAAGAGAGGCCGTGGGAGACCCCCGGGCCTCAAGCCCTTATCACTTGTGATGGCCTCGGATAGGCCGAAGAGGGGACGTGGGCGCCCACCCAGAACTGGGCTGAAGAGCGTTTCTGGGTCAGCTGGTGTATCGAGACCGAGAGGCCGGCCCAAGAAGGGTGCTTCTTCTGCGGCGAAGGTGCCGGGAAAACCGCGCGGCCGGCCGCGGAAGAGCATCAGTGCTGTCGTTGCTGACGGTGGCAGTGGTATTGGAGCTATGGTTCTCGTTGGTGGCAGTGATGGAGTATTGCCGGTTCCCGTTGGTGGTGGTGATGGGGTGTTGCCGGTTTCTGTTGCTGGTGGTGACGGAATACTGCCGATGAAATTGCCGGTGAAGCGCCGGGGCCGGCCGTCAAAGTCTGTTGAGGCCAAGAAGAAGACACCGAGGAAACTTAGTGGCAGGCCTTTGGGCCGGCCCAGGAAGGTAATTTACATGTTTTTGTTTGCTTCATTTTGTGTTTTTTTAGTGATTATATTGCGAGGTTCAAGCTGCCAGTGGAATTTAAGGCCAAATTGCTTGTTTGATCAACATAGAACAGAAATCAAGTAAAAATCTTTAAGCCCCGTTAGTTTGCTAAAAATTCTAATTCTCACCAGTTACAAACTCTTGAGAGTTCAAATTCTAAGGTTATTACTATCTGGATGTACTTAGACTTTTACGAGTACCACTTATAAATAGTTAGTGAAAAAGAAAAAGGAACTAATCTAATTTTATTAAATCAATTTAATTTTAGTTATTGTATAGTTTTACAATTAACTAGAAGAGTAAATAATGGTTCAGTCACAGAATCCCTAATTTTCTAGGGTCAACTTTATATTTTTTAGAAACTTTCTATATTTTGAATTTTTTTAATTTTTATGTAATTTCCTTAGTTTCGGTCATTTTCTTGTTTTAGTTTTAATTTATATTTGATAATTGTCTAATTTATGTCATAGATTGGGAAGGAAGAAAAACTCTATATAAAGCCATGTAATTGCTAGGGTTTGAGAATTTTTATTGAAGAGATAATTTACAGTAACTTATAGTTTGCTTTCAATTCTCCTTTCTCTTGTTTAAGTCTTTTATTTCGTTTCAATATTGCTGTGACGACGATTTGATTGTCTCCTCTTGGTAAGGCGACATCATTTGATATTAGAGCTTTAGTTTCGGCTTTTTGACTGCCCAAACATGCCTCCACGACAACCACCAAGAGGAGGAAATCGTAGGATGCACGCTCCAGCTGAACCCTTACCCCAACAACACAAAGACGAGATAGATTTTTTACGGAGACAAGTCGAGTTGTTGACTCGCCTATTGGCCAACGTGTTGTTAACTCGTCGGTTAACAACAACCCACCAGTTGACAATATTCTGGGGGATGACAATGTGTGAAGCACCGAGGTTATCGCGAAATATCCATTCTGTGTTTCGCATGGCCATGGATCAGCCAACGAGTGGACTAACCGTTGTTGGTTGACAAATATCAAGATATTGAGAATTTTGTAAATCCTTTTTGCGGTAACATAGCACTCAAACCAACACCTATTCTATTTGATGAAAGGCATTGGGGTTGTGGCTTTAGGGTGAAAATTCCTGAATTTGTAGAAAATCTTAGTAGAGGAGATGGTACAATCCTAGAGGTCGAGCCAAAATATGATGAGTCCACGGATGAAGAGGACGATGATATCATATATGGTGATGTAGGAGACTTTTTGGTCATGCGAAAGTCACTATTGCTTTCGGAACATGAGGTTGAAAAAGACTGGTTGCGCACTAACATCTTTCACACCACTTGCACTATTGGTGAAAATGTGTGTAACAAATGAAGTGCATAACCTTTTATCAACAAGAGATTTGCAAGAATACAAGTTTGACCATTTATTGGTATTTGAAGATTCGAGCACTAAAACAAGTTTTTGTAGCTTGGAAGATATGGTTGATCATAAAGCTTTTAGGTCTATGAAGATGAAAAATAGTGGATTTCACTTTTATGATATGATTTGGGATGAATTTTTGGAGCGCACAACAACTACTAAGCGTTTGTTGGAACAAAAATTAAAGTTGATTGAACTTCTAGTTCATGATACGTGTTCCACAGAGTTATGCAAATCTATCCAAGTTCAAAGAAAATCTAACAAAATATATGATTATTATGCAAATGAATTATTTGTTAGTATAAGAAAGTTATTATATTTGATTCGAGTTCGGAAAAGAAGAAAGAAGGGATGGAAAGCCATGTTCAGATTTTTTTATTGATCGTGGTAATTTATTTCAAACTCGAAGGCGAGTTCTTTCCAACTCGGAGGGACAGATGCAACCACAGAATCCCTAATTTTCTAGGGTTAATTTTATAATTTTTAGAAACTTTCCATAATTTGAATTTTTCTAATTTTTATGTAATTTCCTTAGTTTCAGTAATTTTCTTGTTTTAGTTTTAATTTATATTTGGTAATTGTCTAATTTATGGCATAGATTGGGAAGGAAGAAACTTTATATAAAGCATGTAATTGCTAGGGTTTGAGAATTTTTATTGAAGATATAATTTACAGCAACTTATAGTTTGCTTTCAATTCTCCTTTTTTCTTGTTTAATTCTTTTATTTCGTTTCAATATTGTTGTGACGACGATTTGATCGTCTCCTCTTGGTAAGGCGGCATCAGATAACTAAGGGGTTGTTTGGTAAAGATGTCGGATTCCATTTTTTGATTTCTGAAAAATGAAATCTGAAATCATGCTATGCTGCCATTTCTGTCAAAAGCAGAATACGTTTGGTAACGTCATATGTTGTTGAAATTTTGAAAGCACAAATCTGAAAATATGTTTGGTAACCCAAAATTAATTTTTTTAAAAAAATTAGTAGTATCTTTGACTAAAAATTGTATGTGAGTAATATGGTTCTAACTCATTTTAACCAACATAAATATGATATTACATATTTTATGAATATTATTTCTTCCAAAATTATATTTGTTAGACTTTATTTTAGTTTATTTTAATTAAAATTTCATTTTTTTTGCATTTGCATATTTTTGGTAATTGTCATAAATTCAAACTATCACGTATTTTCTTCTTATATATATTTATACATATATATTAAATGTTTATTTATTATTATTATATATATCTTTATATTTATATATATTTTTTTATTTATTGTATTTTATAAAAGATTTCTATTCTTATTGACTTATAATTTTGTATTTTATTTATATTATATTATTTTTATTTATATTTTTCTTATTTATTGTATTTTATTTTGTTATATTTATATTTTTTAAGTAACCAATTTTTTATTTATTGTATTTTATGAATTTTTTATTATTGTTTTTTTATAAAATTTTAATTTATTATATTATATTATATTTTTTATCAAGCAAAATTTTTATTTATTGTATTTTATAAAAAAATCAGAAATGAAAACTTGAACTGAAAAATGAAATCTGAAACTGAAAGCTTCATAATGAAAATTTCTGTTGTGACTTCGAGAAAATGAAAATGAAAGTTGAAATCTGGAATCGGAAGTATTACAAAACATGGCCTAAATTATTAGCGTGCAAAATTATTAGGTTATTATGGGAGGAGGGATGTTCTTGCGAACTATCCGAACACAGCCACAGTTCCTATTGGTTATTTTCTGCTCGCGAAACTTTGCTTTTTTTTTTAATCAATCCCAATTACACTCTCTCTCCTCTCTTTGCTTTGGTTTTTTAATCAATCACAATTAAACTCTCTCTCCTCTATCTCTATCTCTATCTCTTTCTGCTGCATAACTCTCTCATTTTGCCCTCAATATTACAATAACTGCCATTGCAATCTTCCTCTCTCTCTCTCTCCCTTACCAAATTTTTATTAGAATTAATATATCAAATGTAACTTAAATGCACTGCACATGACAAAAAATAGTGATAAAAAATTATTTTTAATTTTTAATAATTTAAAAAAAAAATTAGGTCTCATCAAGCAAACTTTATTCTGAATGAGAAATAGACATACGTGATTCGTGAAGGAGGAGATTTATATTTTTCTCTGTATGCCTATTTCTCATTCTATTTTTTTTAAAAATTTTAAAAATCAAATATAATTTTTATCACTATATAAGTCTTGTATTAATTTAGTGATAAAAATATCATTTAGTGTACTAAGTCTTGTATTATTAAATTTTTTTATCACTATATAAGTCTTGTATTATTAAAAATCAAATACCATACAAGTCTGTATAAATTTAGTGATAAAAAATGATATTTTATTTTTAATAATTTAAAAATTTTCAAGTCTTATCAAACTTTATTTTGAGTGAGAAATAGACATTCGTGAAGGAGATTTTTTTTTTGTCATGTACAATGCATTTAATTTATATTTGATATATTAACTCTCACAAAAATTTGGTCAGGTAGAGAGAGAGAGAAAGATTGCAATGACAGTTATTGTAATATTGATGGCAAAATGAAGGTAATTGTTTGTTGAGAGAGTTATACAATAGAAAAGAGAGAGATAGAGATAGAGGAGAGAGAGTGTAATTGTGATTAATTAACAAAACAAAGCAAAGAGAGGAGAGAGTGTAATTGGGATTGATTAAAAAAACAAAGCAAAATTTCGCATGCAGAAAATGACCAATAGAAACCGAGGCTGAGGCTGTGGACAGACAGTCGCAAAGCGCGACTGTCCGTAGCATCCCTCTTATGGAAGAGAGCTTAACACGGCAATATAGGTTCATTAGTTTTAGACATATATACTGAAATACAATCAAGAAAAAGAACGAATCATATAAATCTAATAATTAAGTTAACTTAAAATTGGAGAAAATAGAGTTATTTAGAAAAAAAGATGTCGGAAGAAGAAAAATGAAATTTAGAAGATGAAATTAATATCACATGGAATAAGGGGACTAGATATCTCAAAAGAATACCAAAAGAGGTTCTTTGAGAACTAAAAGGAAAAGGAAACTTGGTGGTAGAATGAAGACGAGTGTTATGAATTTACCAAATAATTAGTAAATAAAAAAACTTTAAAAAATTGCAAATAAGTTAAAAATGTAGTGTAGGCATATGACAAACTTTATTCTTAATTAGATACAAAGGGGATGGGGAGAAGAATATTAACCTACTTATTAAGAGATGAAAATTAGATATTCTTTTTAATTAATTTAAGAATTGCACAAAGAGTGAGAGATTAAGGTTCTTAGTGAAAGGTGATGAAACTAGAGAAATTATGAATGTTACTTTGAGACATTTTCAAATGAAAATCAATTATGGAGCTTAAGTTCAAAAGAATATTGTAATGTTAGAGAGATTAGAGAAAACAAACTTGTTCATAGGATATGGGTGTGTGGTTAAAGTGCACGTGTGTGTGTGTGTGTATATATATATGGGAAAAGCTAACCCCTCCACCTTCATGGGGAGGATAAGTATCTCCCCACTTTTTTAAGAGACAAATATGGCCTTAATACATAGTTCTAACCCTTGTATGATAAGGGTTATTTTAGTCACTTTACCAATTTAGACCAATGTCTCTCTTTTTTGTGTCAACCACTCCCACAAACAATACCATGGCACCACAACCAGCATAATTGGCGGTGGCGCCACCACCACCATCCCCAACCCCATAACCACCACTACAATGTGTAGTCCAGAGAATGAACACCACCACAACCTGGCCACCACCACCACTAATTTTATTTCGGTGAATGAACCCCATAATCGAAGTTCTCGTGCTCGGCGACGACAGCGAAGTTGTTCTCGGTATGGCAGTGGTGAGGTCAGTGTTTGCATGATGACAACATTGTTTTGGTTCAGGGCTAGGAGAGACTAGAGGAAACATTAGGGTACAAATATGTGAGAGAGAGACGGATCAAAAGAAGAGTGGGGAGTTTAGGTTTTTGAAATTACATAAATGTCCACTTTTTTGATGAGGTGGTAGGTTCTAATGAGGGTGTTTTTGTCCAACAAAATGTGGGGACAAGTTTTTCTTCCCCATGAAAGTAGGGAAGTTAGCTTTCCTTATATATATATATATATATATTGGGTTGGCTCAAATTATTGACCACCTGTTTTGTTTTATTCCTTTTTGCATTAGTCATTTCTCTATTCCCACCCCTTATCTCCCACTTGTTTCCTTGTCTTGAAATTACATAAATGTCCACTTTTTTTATAAGGTGGCAGGTTCTAATGAGGGTGTTTTTGTCCAACAAAATGTGGGGACAAGTTTATCCTCCCCATGAAAGTAGGGAGGTTAGCTTTCCCTATATATATATATATATTGGGTTGGCTCAAATTATTGACCACCCTCTTTTGTTTTATTCCTTTTTGCATTAGTCATTTATCTGTTCCCACTTGTTTCCTTATCTCCCACATGTTTTATTCCAACTATCATTTTGTATTAAATGTGTGAAAAGAAAACGGAGCAGAAAACTATTGTGTAGAGGCAATACTCTCATTGTTTTGGGAGGGCACTTAGAGAGAGAATTCTTGTTTAGAATTTGTGATATCCTTTTGAGTGAGATTGGGTGTACAAGGGTTAAGAGTTGAGTGTACTCTTGGTACAATCTTTCAACTTGTATTGTTACAATCTATATAGTAAAATCGGACTCTCCGTGGATCTGGGCTTGTTTAGCCGAACCATATAAAATTCTTGGCGTGTTTTTTCAAATTACTTTAATTTGTTACGTGTTTATTTACTTATCATCACACTATAATGTTTGGTGATACGTACATGGTTGGAGGCTTATCTTCAACATTAGTCTCCTCAACAAGTGAATAGCCTCCATCATTGACCTACTCGACATGAATCCAAATTGATTCTCCGACACTTCCGTCTCTCGTCTTAGGCGTTGTTCAATCACTCTCTCCTAGAGTTTTATAGTGTGACTCATTAATTTAATACCACGATAATTATTACAACTTTTTACGTTTCCTTTATTTTTATATATAGGTACAAGAAAACTTTGACGCCACTCATCTGGCATCCTCTTAGTTATAATTTTATTAAATAATTTTGTTAACCAAGACAAGCCAACTTCTCCTAGACACTTCCACACCTCGATAGGAATGCCATCGGGTCCTAAAGCCCTTCTCGATTTCATCTTCCTTAAGGCATTCCTAACCTCCCACTTCTTGATTCTACAGAAAAATATAATATCTCTAACATTTTCCTCCATGCCTAAACTTCTTATATGGTTTTCATTTGGCAATTTCTCAAAATAGTTTTTCCATCTTTCTTTAATTTCATCGTCCTTTACTAAAACCCGTGAATCTTCACTCTTAATACATCTAATATGGCTAAAATCTCTAGTTTTCTTCTCCCTTAGCTTGGCAAGTTTATATATATTCTTCTCTTCATCTTTTGTACCTAGTTTAGAATAGAAATCGTCATATGCTCTATGTTTTGCCTTACTTACAACTTTCTTAACTTCTTTATTTGCTTTTTTATATTTGTTGGAATATAAGTACCAAAAATAAAGATAACTCCTAAATATTATAATTCCTAAGAATATCTAAATATAGGAAAACCTTGAAATCTGGCCCCTTCCCCAATCTTAGGTGGGAGTCATGTGCAACTCGCGTGTGTAAGCCACCATGTCTTGGTCTTCATCATCTCCCGAGTTGAGAGGAATTGCCTCTGGAGAGTTGATGTTGGTGGTATTGCTCCAAAAGATCAATCAATCTGAAAATTATTTGCTTCAAATTCTTCCACTTTACAACTTTACTTACTAAAAAAATTATCCTTCCACTTTAGATGGCTTGTATTCAAGAACGGGCTTGCAGTTCTTTCCATTCTTCCAATAAAAAAAATATTTCAAAGTTGTGCAAAAAGCACCAATGAAGGCATAATTCTTCCATTATCTGCCACTCAAACATAAAAAACAGAACCAATGTCAAGATCATTAAATTTAGCCACAGATTGAGAAACACATTGACCAATTTCGTTAGGAGAAATGTTCTGGGCACACATGCTTTAACCTCCTAAGATGGTTCATTTGAACATTTCAACTTTCCATATGGTCCTCTTCAAATGCTTCTTTAGAAATTATGCAAAATTAGTTTACAAAAGGTCCATATATGGTGGCAGAGTGAGCAACAAGGGGATTTAAATACAACAAGTAATTCAACAAAAGGAAAAAAAAAGTTTTAAAGCATCGCAAAAAGGTAAGCAACAAGGGGATTTAGAGAAATATAAAAAAATTAAAAAATGAAGCTAAGAAGTACATGAAGCTAAGCAAAATGCATTAAATGTTTTATGGAAAATTTAGATACAAAAGAGGGTGAAAAAACTATTTATAAATTGGCAAAGTGTAGAGATAAATAAAGAAATTAATCAAATCGATGTATTTAGACAAATAAAATTACTTAAGGAGACCAATAGATTAGCTAGATGGAAAAACTATTTTTAACACCTACTAAATAAGGAATACCCTAGAGAAGAAGTGGAAAAAAGTGAATTTGATATGAGAATGATAAACAAAATCAGCAATAAGGAAGTAGAGGATACACTTAAAAAGATGGAAAATAATAAAGTGGTTGGTCCTAATAACATAACTATAGAGGCATGGAAACCATTAAGGTAGGCAGGAATTGAGTAGCTAACAAATTTGTTCAACAAAATTCTAAAAGAAGGAAGGCATGATGCCAGCTGAGTGGAGGAAAAGTGCAACAGTAGCAATTTACAAAAAAAGGGGGGATATACAAAACTGTAGGCAATTATAGAAGAGTTATATTAATGAGTCGCAATGAAATCATGGGAAAGGGTGATAGAACAAAGATTAAAGAAAGAATCCATAGTGTCTGATAACCATTTTAGATTTATGCCAGGGAAATCAACAATGAGAGCTATTATGGGTTATATAGATTTAGAAAAAGCACATGACAAAGTCCCAAGGGATATAATTTGGTAGACTTTACAAAGAAAACAAATTTCTATACAAATGATAAAGATTATCCAGGATATGTATATGAATACAAAAACTATAGTTCATTCTATATTTGGTGAGACTAGTGAGTTTTTGTAAACATAAGATTGCACCAAGGATTAGTACTAAGTTCATATTTATTTCATGGTTGTTAAAATTGTGATCCGGATTGTAGGATCGTACAATCCTACAATTCAAAGGTTGCTTGAAAGTAGGATCAGTAGAATCGGAAGTAGGATCGTAGAATTGTATGAGATCGTACGATCCTACTGATCCCACTAAAGGAGTTGTTTTGTTCTTTTGAATTTTTTGGAATTGTACTAGGATTGAATGCAAGATCAGTAGGATAAGGTAGGGCTTGGTATTGCTGCAATGATGACCCTCTTGAGCACATTCTCCAACATAATTGGACGAACTTGTCCCGAGATCTAGCCTTGTTCTATGTTTATTTTTAAAATATTTTTCTTTAGAAAGTTAGTTTGAGTTATTTTTCTGCTAGTTTTGTAGAACGCACTTGGAAATGGTGGACAATTGGCTAGAGCAACGGATGTTTTAGCGAAACTAATTCCTATCTCGATAACCTTTCATGGAGCGATAATAAAGGATGGAGGTGTGATGGAGAAATTAGGGGTTGCATCCACTGATGACAAAATAAGAGAAAATAGACTTCGGTGATAGGAGCACATGCAAAGAAGACTTATAGATGGGCCGCAAAAAGAAGAAAACTAGTTTGCATAGAAGATAAGAGACAGAGAAGGACCAAAATTAACATGGTATGAAGTTCTAGAAATGATTTTAATAAGTTAATTATAATAGGTGAAATGGTTTGTAATAGAAATTAATGGAAAAGTATAATTCATGTGGCCGACCCTATTTATGTAAGATTAAGGCAAGGATGATGAAGGTGAAGAATTTTTGCTGAAAATTAAATATTTTTATAAAGGACTAAACATGGAAATTGTAGAAAGTTTCTTGTGTGAAAGATTTGGACTTCTAAGATGTCTAAATCAAATCAATGAAGGAAAACTTTTTTTATAGGAATTTTGCTAGCCGACACAACCAAGGTCTCTTTTAGCTTGCTTTAGCCAACGAATTCATATCAAGACTGAAATATTTGTGAAATTTTGCCTATTAGTTATAAAGACATCTTCTGGTGGACCTATCTCATTTTGTCATGTACGTGATCGAGACACTTCAAATTTTTACTACCAATGTTCACTATAACTACACAATGAAACTATATACCAACTAGCAACTATAATAATAAAACGAAGTCTAAACTATAATCATAATTAAGTCCAAAACATCCAGAATTTCAGAGTACTTAATTCATAAAGAGATGTCCGTCAAGAAATCCAACAAAACATTCTAGAAATTGAAAGGTACACAAATTTTCTACATCAACTTAGAACTATCAAACTAATGAAAACCAAGCCCATCTCAACTCTTCAAACCAAATGGTGGCTATTACCATCTTGTGTTCCTCGCTGTCCAACATCTGAAATGTAAGAAAAATGAGCTCGACACCTAGTAGATAATATTCCACTCTTCTAATATACATGATAAATATTAGGCATGATATATAAAGTCATTGCACTAAAAATTCAATCATATGGGCGGCGGCTGTGTTGGAAGGATGAAGGTGGGGGGCAGAGAGAGAGGTAGCGATGGTGGTGTGTGTGTGGTGGGTTGGGCCCTTTTGGGTGGGGGGGTTAGAGGGATGGAGGTGATGGTGGTTGAAAAATTTTACTGAGAGAATTAAAGGGCATTGAAAAGAAAATAAGGAAATTAAGTGAGGGTGAATTTATCTGTTTACACATGCTGGCTTTTTTTATTTTATTTTTTTAACATATCTTCACTCTATTTGTGAATATAATAATATCAAGGGTAAAATGGTAAAATAAATCATGAATATAGTGTCCGTCTAACTTTGACAGGGGTCAAATTACTTTGACATCCCTGTCAGAGTATTTTTTGCACAAGTTTCATCCAATGGTGATTAGCCTAAACCTTAGGGAAGGTCAAAATAATTTACCTCTTTTTTTTAGGTATGACAAATACTACACATACACACTCACTTTGCCTCCACAGAACTTGAATCGTTGGAGATAGGGGATGCTATTGGACTACAAATCCTTGATGGTTGGATGTTAAGTGAAAAAGAAGCAAAGTGTTCCCATCCAATCTGCTATAAAATGATTTGATAATGTAAATTTATAATAAATTCTCATGATATGGCAATTACTTCAAAATGTGAATGTGCTAGTCTTCCAAGTAGCTCTCAATTCAACCACATGAAGAAGTTTGATTGCTTTTTACTTGGAAGAACGTTGCAGATTTGATTTTTGATTTGTTATTCTCATTGAACTTATACTGTATTTGCTTACCTTTTTGGATTCTAGAGTGCATCAATTGGAATTGAAGTGTCGGTACAACAACAGCAGCAAGTGATGTCCTATGAAGATCTAAGAAGCAAGCTTGAACATTTTGTAAGTCAAATGATTATATTAACATAATTGCACTTTCCATGTATGTCAATATGAATAAGTATTTATGTTATGTTACATATGTACAGCAATCCAGAATAAAGCAGGCTGTTGGAGTGGTAAAGCCTCAGTTAAATGCTGAAACTGCAGTTAGTGCTCTCGGAGCATTGCAAGAGTTAGAAGAGCTCGCAACCATGGATGTGAGTGCACCATTAAATGTTCAAGTCCAAGAACCACTCCTCCAAAACTAAGAACAGTTGCAGCAAGTGAGAGAGCCTCTGTTGCAAGGATTGAAAACTTCGTTACCAGGAGCAGAAGATTGAGAGGAAGTGTTTCGACTAGAAAAGAAAAGAAAAGAAATGAGAGAGGCTCTGTGGAGGGAACAAGAAGCAAAAAAAAATCCTAAATGTGGTTTAAGGTGAAGATCGGTGTAAAATTTGCTGGCGCAACTGTATGGAGTGATGGTCATCAATTGGTACTTTAGTTTGATGAATTTGAATGCATTATCAAGAATCTTAGTGTTGTATAAAAGATGGTCATGCTTTTCGCATTTGACAACTAGACACTTAAATCGGCACCTTGAATCAAATTGGGTGAAAATTAATTTAACTGAAATCCATGGAAAGTTGAGGTTGAGATATATTTCAATATTTGCCTCAAAATTAAGGTTTTCTCTCTCTCTCTCTCTCTCTCTCTCTCTCTCTCTCTCTCTCTTAATATTGGCTGGTATGGCATGATTGGATTTGTTTTGCAAAAATGAACACTTCACTAGCAATTCCTAGCAAGACAGCCCAATTGGAGGGAAGCTTTCAAGCATGCAGAGACCAGTTCCTCTGTGAATATATATGCTATAATTTGCAACTTCTGAATCCAAGGGGGGTTTAGTAAACACGCCCATTTGTCATCTCAATTAGGTTTCTTTTTGCAGTTTTTAGAACTTCAATAGAAAATTGATATGGTGGTAAAATTATCAGGGTGATTGTGGAGTCTAGCAATGGTTTTAGATAA
This sequence comes from Cornus controversa, assembly GCA_026545225.1. Classification (NCBI taxonomy): domain Eukaryota; kingdom Viridiplantae; phylum Streptophyta; class Magnoliopsida; order Cornales; family Cornaceae; genus Cornus; species Cornus controversa. The sequence goes on from CM048845.1 coordinate 104,110,739, forward strand.
ATATTAATTTACACCACTAGTGTGATAATTGTTGTTATTGTTATTGAAATAATAATAATAATAATAATAGGCACCGGGTCTTACAAAACTTCTTTTATTTGTTGATTTGTTATTTTTAAATGGCTTTTGTTGATTATCCGATCACTGCTCATTTTAAAATTGGAACAGAAATATATTTGTTTTTGAACAAAGTTTGACCTCTACCAGTTCAACGAGTATATCCACCAACAAAAAGAGTGAACAAATTCCTATTTTGATTGGATAATGCATGGTGGAGGCTAAATTTCTGAGCGGTCCAATCACAAGCGTGTGGGCCCAACATATATTACTACTAGTATTATATTACAATAAAACCAATGGATAAAATTTTGAGGACACACCATACTTTTCCTTTTCAGGTCAGCTAAACAGATCATCTAATTATTGAACACCTTTCTGCATTTAAGGCTTAGGACAATCAAAGCCGCCCAATGAGAATGTGTCCACTTCAACTACCTCTTCAGAGACTGGAGGAGGACTACTTTTACTCGTAGAGGATAATCATCCTTCGACTATTCTCTTCCGAGTATGACAATTATTTCGCTAACTTTCGAATTCGGAACACGTATCATTATTCATTATATATAGATGAGGCCGAATTTTGGAGCAACAGCAATCATTTTGCATCTTTTGAATTCGAAAGATGTATCATTATTCATTATATATAATTTTGAGTGAATTTTGGAAAAACGGTAAGGTGGTTGTATTATAATTTGGTGGTTTCGGGTTCAAAATAAAAAAATAACCTCTTCGCATACAGAAAGAGAAAATTGCGCAATGGCAGAAGCCTTGTGCACTGGGTATGCCCTTTTGCCCTATTATATATAGTTGTTATTTAAATACTCAATTCAAACCAAGAAATAATAAAATTGCCGAAGCATACTTCATGATATATATATATATATATATATATATATATATATATATATATATGAGTAATAATAGGAAGTCAGACTCGGATCAATAAAAAAGTAATTTTATGTAAGAGAAGTGGTGAGCTCCACTACACTTTACATGGAATCAATGGACATTCTACCAAGAAGCTATTGCATAATATAAACATTAAAATTTGAACATCGAAGTCCGAGAACTTGGATTATAGTTGAATTCATATTGTCAATTATGTTAGATGGTTGAAAATGTTAAAGGACAATCAAAATTGTAACAAACAATCTCACCTCAACGATTGTGTGTGTGTGTGTGTGTGTATATATATATATATATATATATATATATATATATATATATATATTATGTGAGAGTTTGATTGTCCAACAACATTAATTCCTCAACATGATTTTGTCAATTACTTGCTAAAAGTCCAGCTAAAACTTCAATTTTTTCATTCTTGTAGTTCTTCACTCTTTTAGGTTGAACGCATCACTTTAAGTAACTTATTATATATTTTAGTGAAAAATGTGAATATATATCCTTTTCATAAATCTTTAATCCAATGTGAGAATCTGATTAATTTTTAAATCACCACCCAACCCTATTACGTAGGCCATAAGCTATATCTCTCATTCTTAATTTATTTAGCTTTATAATGGATTTGACAATGTGGCTTTGGTTTAAATGTGAGCATGACCATAATAACCAGTTTATTAAATAATGATTCAATAGACATTTTCTATTTTTAAAATCTGGCAGATAATAAATTAACCAATCGCCATATTAAGAGAGAGAGAGAGAGAAAGAGAGAGAGAGAAAAGAAAAGCAATTCCTTTACTTCTATTCTGATTTTTAAGCGTAAGGTGAGATATAACTTTCATAAGTATGTATAGTATATACGAACCAGTCAATCTCTACTATTTAAACAGTAATGGTTTATATCTAGCAACTTAGATAATCTTGATGTTAATTGGTGGCTTTTTCCACAGGTAGCTTTCACGAGGGTGGAGTACGCCATTAGGTATGGACATAAAGTGTGCAGCAGAGTATCCCACACCCTTTTATATATATATATATATATATATATATAAACACATACATCCAAATGCATCTATATTTCTGTCATGAAACGTTAAACACTATCTTTATCTACCAATTTGAACCGGGGCTTACTTGCATTGTGATTGTAGGCAGGATAGCATAACTTAAGTTTAATCCGACATACTTATTCAAGGTCAATTCAACTCATCTTTCAATTTTTAAATTTGGGGTTGGCAATTCGGATTGAACTTTCAAATTAAAAATTTGGATGATCTATTTACACCAATCTCACCTCTAGTTAATTTCAGATTAAATTACTCCTAAACACATTTAAAAAAAAAAAAAACTTAATGCAAATTTTTAAAAAATTACAAAAAAATTCTTAAAATTTAAATTTTCAAAGTGTTTACGTATAATAAATTAAGATTTAAACAAAGGAAGTTGAAAAAAAAAAGTTATCATAATTTGAACATTATATATAAATTGTATAATATATCTAAAATAAAAAATGTAGAAAAATAATATTAGAATTCTAGTTTGAGTTGGGCTCGAGTTACTTGAACCTCAACTCAAGCCCAACTCTAATTACGTTCGGGTTGAGATTTTTCAATCTAAACCCAACTATAATTGTAAAAATTGAATTCAGACTCATGAAAAATCGGATTGGTTTTGAATTGGCCATTTAAGGAGTTGAGCTAGCCTTTTTTCATTTACCAATTTGATTGGTTGATTAAGTACTTTAATCGAATCTTAATTAAACACTAGTCTCCTTATATGTTGGAAAGAAAAAATTGAAAATAGACCCCATATTTGATGTTTTTTTAGTTAAATTAATTGTCCTCAGACTCAAAATTCTTATCCATGAGTTTTTAATTTTACTGTACAAAAGATGGTATATTGTCTTTAGATTGCATCATATCTAGTGGCATATTTGATTCAAATTTCCAAACTGAGCCACTCAAATTAAGGCCAGGCACAAATCCGAGATTGTTAAACTTCATTTGAAAAAAAATTAATCCCACTGCCTTGGTATATATATATATATATATGGTTGTGGAAAATAATTATTTATATGCAATCTGATAGAGGATCAGGCAGAAATATAGTTGAGCAGCTGCAGTGGTAGGACCCCTCAGTTCAATGAAAAGCTGTTCTTGGTTGGAGTTGACCTAATTACATATATCCATTGAACTTGTTTATTTTTCAACTTGACTCTTAATATAATAATGGGTATGCATTCTTAATCATTTCGAGAGAAATATGAATTGAGTATAAACAACTTTATGCACATGAGTAGAAACAAAACTTTACTTGTGAAATCAATCAAAACCCCACACATACATATGAGGGAATGATTACATTCCCACAGAATAACAATATAAATTCACTTTTTTTTTTTTTTTTTTTCAGTAACGGATGGTATTCGAGACTTTCTCTTGACTAATTATCGCATCGTGAATTGAATAAAATTCAGTTTGTGTCGTGTACACTCTAAAAGAGTCAAATTTTAGATTTTATATTTTACGAGGCACGAGACACAAGTAACTTTACTATTAAAGTCAATTCTTTCGAATTATAAATTCACCAAATATATTCGGTTGCATTACACCAATTTTAATTTCAAAACTACAATTTCATGCCATCAAACATAGCCTTTCTTTGAACACATCTGAATTAATTTTTTTTGTGCATATTTCTTGGAAAACAAACACACACTACCTTAATCCTCAAATAGAATTGTTGTTAATTTCCATGACAGTTCTGTTTCTCAAAATCTCAACTACATAAAAATTTCAAAAACAACCCAAAATTGTTAAATTAATCAATCCTACGTAGAGAATTCAATATCTCAGTTATCTCTTTCAAAATCCCAATAAAGTTTTGAATTGTCTATCTCACTAAATTACCATTTTTTTGGGAAAACATAATATTATATTTAATTACAGAAAAACCATAATACTAGTTTTAAGTCTTTTTTTTTTTATTTTTTAAAAATTCATCCTTACATAACTCCCACAATCAATTCAAATACAACAAATAACTTTCATACTTTAAGGTAACTATTACAATCCTCAAAAAAATAACAACAACAATAAAGATTTAAATGTAAATTGTTATAGGAAAAGAAATTTATCAAATGCGTAAAGTAAAAATAAAATAAAAAAATCAACGAATGATTTTGCTATGCAATTATCTATAAATAATATCCTTGTTATTTTTTTTCTGGTTATAAGGTATGTGACATGCATGCATGTTAAGTATTACCGCGCGTATCAAACAGCTCTGATGCACCCGTATATTCTCATATACTTGATGCATATATGTATATCTGAACAAAAGGAAACAAGGGACAAAATATATGGACAAAAAAAAAATATATATATATATATATATATAAGCTCGGCTCAAAATGTCTTTGGTTATTTACAATCTAAAATTAATTTATTTAACGATCTAACAATCACGATTCCTGTATTTATAGCACTATCAATGTAGAAGAAATTGTGATTATTAGATCGTTAAATAAATTAATTTTAAATTATAAATAGACAAAGACATTTTGAACCGAGCTTAAATTATATATATATATATTCGCGCTCCAAAAGCACTTCTAGAAACTTGCATCTTTTGGTACCTCATTCCATCGGGGCGAGCAAAAGAAATCTTCCTTCTTCTTTTTTAACATATATATATATATATATATATATATATAGAGGTCAAATCAATTTCAAGAGAATGTATAATGCATTTCTAGTCATACACGATGTTCTTCTTTAAAAAGTTCAGTAACGTGGCTATATGATGGGGAGTCTTCTCCCTTTCAATAAACTCCTCTAATCCCATCTCCATGGATGTGAATTTGAACCTTAAACCTAGAACAAATGATCTTATCTGAAGTAGGATTTTAACGTTCACAATGTCAATTTTATTCATCCTTTTATTTTAAGTGAGAATTTGAACTAAAAAGAGAACAATCTACCCATTTTTACATAAATCTTAATCTTAGAAAAGATATATAATTTTCTAAAATACAACTGTAATGGTAGTAATACCAAATTATCGTTTTTACATAAATCTTGATCTTAGAAAAGATATATAATTTTCTAAAATACAACTATAATAGTAGTAATACCGAATTATCATTTTTACATAAATCTTAATCTTTGAAAAGATATACAATTTTATAAAATACAACTGTAATGATAAAAATACCGAATTATCATATGGGTAAGTTTTTTTTTTTCTTTTTCATAAATCTGATTAATTAAACTGCATAAAACTCTCCCATTATATAGCTGTGTACAAACTACAAAACATCCCTTATATTGAGTATGCGAGTATAATTACTTATTATTTTATACAATTGTACGTCTTCTTAGAGTTAGAAAGTAGCAGTTATATGTATATTCTTACATAAATTGATAGTAAAAATCTAAAAGAGCTAAAATGCCTCTAGTTAGTTTGATGGTATAACATCTCACTCTCAAAGAAGAACATCGTAAAAGTACGTGTAAGTACTACGTACAGATCTATCCTCACTCGAACTTGCTCCTCTCTAACAACTCTTTCTCTCTCAACAACATCTCTATTTAGGATTGATTCAATTTGAAACATCCCATTCTCAAACACGGTGACATCAATCCAAGACAAAATATATATGCACACATCGAAGGTAGAACAAAATTGAAAATGCCAATTGGTAGGAAAGTTCTCAATGATCCCTTTTACTCAGGGCATCTCAAGAGGTCCTCAGAGACACTCACTGGCAAGTCGTAATAGGACAAAAGAAGAAAGAGAATATCAATTTTGTGTTGTACCAATCTTGTGAGTTGCTTTTTTCCCCATCCCTTTTCGGATAAAAAGAAGACATCAACCTTAAACTAATTTTATGAGTTCATGGTTGAAGGATTAGTAGAAAGTACGTGGGAAAGTAAACCACGCATTTTTAGCCAACCACAAGAAGTAAAAACCATTGAAAAGTGTTTTCTAAGTCACTCTCATTTATTTATGAGATTTGGATGCATCCAGCTGCACACATATATGCTACTTCCACCACAAGGCACCTCCCTCCCACCAAATATTCAGCCGCACACGTTTTGCTACCTCCCCAACCACACACACACACACACACACACACACACACACATATATATATATATATATTATGATCCATGCTTTTGGCAAATAAAATATTTTTTAAAAAATTTTGAAGGACCAAATGTGAGTGTTAAAATCGTGTCGCAAGTTTAGTATACTCCCTCGGAGTATTTTGAGGTTCGAATCCAACCAACGATGCAAAAACGTCATGTCATGTACTTCTGTTAATGTAATTTGAGTTGTGAAATTCACTACTTAGTTGGTGAAATTTTACCATTATAGCAATGAGCGAGAAAAAAAAATCTATTAAAAAGAATTTTAATTCACAAGATACATGCATGTCGCTTCAACCGAAGTCATTTCTTACCTACATTTTATGATCCATGCTTTCACTGAGGAAGTCTATTGTGCGGGTCCACTAAAAAAAATGAATTATTTATTTATTTATTCTTTTATTATCATGGTCATGTAAGAACTTGAACCCTCCATCCACTTTGAAATATAAGAAAATTCCACTAGATATGTTACAACCTTTGTTTTTGTACTTTTAAAATATTACAGAGAGTTCAAGTCCAAACATATCAATTTTTTGACACATATTGTAACTGTTCGCAAATAGTAGGTATGGGTACAAAAAATTACTTTAGCAATTTCTTGCTAAATAACTTAATGCACACGTTTAATAGAAAATTTCAAAGGATGATTTCAAGATCCCTTCCATTCTATGATTCAAATTTCTATTTTTTCTCCGAAGGATTTGAATTCCTTTTCGAGTTTGGACTTTACGTCTGAGCTGAATTGTTTTGGCCTTTTTGATGAGGCGACCATATCTGTTGGTTTTCTCGAATCAATCCACTAGGACTTTTGCTGATAATTGGACTCAAACCAATTTGGGCTTGGTCCGTTGTGTATCAATTTGACCCATTAAATTGAGTGAAAATCTTACTCCTACAAAAAGGTATTTGCATATTATTAAAATAGTCTAAAGAATTTTGTCCAAAAACAAAAGTTCATAAAACATATCTTAGCGATAGTGAAAGTTGAGAATTTTTTTTTTTTCTTATTTCAGTTTACTCATGTATCAACTTCAATATCATCTTGGTAGTCTTTTCTATGTCCCCCATTAATCTAGAAAAGATTATGCCAAGGGAAGTGGTCTATTTTTGTTAGTTTTGATTATTACTAAATGCTGAAGTGTTTGTTATACTGAAAAAAAAAAATAGAAATCATCTTTAGGCTTATTTTCATACCCGTTTTTCTTCTTTATCTTAATTTGTTGTGGGGAAAAGAAAAAGAAAAAGGAATAGAAAAAAAAGTCTCATTTTCCTCCTTATTTTTAATCAAAAGATAGCACTTATTAACTTGGAGAAAAGCAAAAGTGAATATTTGAATAACAAATTTGGATCACATCCGTAAATTGTCACACGTTAAAAACCGTCAAAAGCCGGTTACAGTTGAATGTTTTCAGTTTAAGTGGAAGTCTTACTACTCTGCCATCAAATCAATTTTGTCTTTTAGTGGCAATAAAGTCATTTTACAGATACGACAAAACCAGGTTCCCTTTCAAATAGTAAAAGTCGAGCTGGAAATAGTATTATCCCAAGTTGTTCATTTGATATTCCATTCATGTACAGTTTACCACAAATTTCCAACTCCTGCAGTCCTGCCCACGCTCTAATGCTTGGAATGTCTATCCCAGTCTAGAGAGAGAGAGAGAGAGAGAGAGAGAGAGAGAGCAAGTTGGTTTTGTTTCACACTAATATAACCTTTTTCTGGGACCATGAAATCCTTGTGCCTCAAAACTCAAGTGGGTCATTTTTGTTGAGGTACTACTTCTACTCTCCCACTTGTTCGTCTTTGCTGTCTCTGCCTTCGCCTTTTTCCAAACCTCCCAATTACCACCCCCCCTGTATTAATTAAATGTCCATTATTTCCTATCTTGATACAAGGATCAATCCATCTTCTCTCTCTTCACGCAATCACACATCCACTTCATTGCATGTGTGCTGATTTGTTGTTGTATGAATCTGTTTATTCAACAAGGTAATAAAGAAAGAGGTTACCTTTTTGTTGATGTAGTTGTGTATATATATACTAGTATGTTCTTTCTTTAAATACTATTGTTGTATTGCATTCAAGACTGGATCTTTATTTGTTCTGCTGTGATAAGGAGGGTGTCTTCTTTTAATTTGGGTATCTGGGTAATGGTTGTTCTGGTTCTTGATTTGATGACTTTCTTTGGAGTCCTTGGAAGGGCTGTTGACCAAAAGGGTTGTTTTGGGTTAGCTTGAAATCTGCCCTTCTTCTTGTTGTAGTAGTGATTTTGTGATTCAGATTTTCATGCTTGGTCCAAGAAAATGGAGAGGTTTATGGCCAGATTTTTTCTTCTTTAGCATTGAATGCTACTATATCTTACTGAAAGTAATATGAAGAACCTTCTAAAGAAACTTCATATCATGTCCAATCAATCTGAAGATTCATTAGGGTCGTCTACTTCATCAAAGGGCAATAGATTGTTGAGTGATGGTGCATCCCCTGACAGGGTTTCTCACTCTAGGTCTCATCACAATTCCGAGCATAAACCCTTTTCGGGACTATCTGGATGGTTGAATTCGGTTACCAATAGGCATAGTCCTAGTCCTCCATCATCTTCGAATGTGGTGAGGGAAGAGAGAATGGAACAGCCGGATTCCGAGAGTAGTAGTGCTCTGGATGCTGCTTTGGATGCGGCCAGGCGTGATTCGGGGTCTAGCAATTCAAGGGATCCCGAAATAGAGGAGGAATATCAAATACAATTGGCTTTGGAGTTGAGTGCAAGGGAAGATCCTGAAGCAGTTCAGATTGAAGCAGTTAAGCAGATCAGTTTGGGCTCCTGTCCTCCCGAGAATACTCCGGCAGAAGTAGTTGCATATCGATACTGGGTAAGTTTCTTTCTCATCTGTCTGTCTCATTGGTTTCAGTTTGTTGACTTGGTACCATTGGTTTTAGTGCTCTAAATCATGATCCATTATCGGAAACTGGTCTCTCTGCTATATGCCCGAGTGTTAATAGGTGTTACCACACCTTATGTTGTGTGAATAGCCCTCATTATAAATTTAATTAACTTAATCATGGTATTAAAGTCAACTTCACTGTTATAGTACACAAATGATATGGTTGCCCATTAGTATATATGGAAGGATCAAATTCATTCATTTTCTTTCTGGCTGTGTATTATAATGTATAAATTTCACCATATATATATATTTATTTATGTGCTTAAACCTTCAAAGGTCCAACATAACTCCAAGGTCCATGAATTGGATGGTCTTCGCATGTGTGGGTCTCTTGCAAATGTGTAAAGCTTGAGTTGTTCTTGTGTGTATTCTTTGATGCTAGGGCATCATTGTTCCTTGTGAAAAAAATTACACATAACCAAAGACATGTGCATCTGACTGCAAACTTTAGCACCATAATTGACAACATAATGATATTTGGACTTCCCATCATGTTGCATGCATCGTTTCTTTCTACCAGCAAACGGGAATAGGAGCCTTGAATTATCAACATTCACTATGTAGAAAATCTAGATATAGATGGGGATGCGTTGTACTATCACTGAGAAAAGTGAGGAGCTGCTACGACATAGTGTAACAAAACTATGATATGCACAAGTTAGGGCTCTTCTATGTTGAACTACAATTGCGAAGCTGGAAATGGTTTTTGCCGTCTAGATATCTAATGATTTCTCTCTGTTGTTTCTCTTGATTAGTGATTGAAACTGATCTGATTTTATGTCATTGCTAATGGGCATGCCTCGTTAATGTTGAGTGTTAGTGATTTTTTGCATATTTGCTTAGTTGTAATTACCTTGTGCTTTCTGTAAATTTTAACTGCTTTGTCTTCTCTATGCTGGTTCTCAATGGTATCAAGAGACCATACCTAAGTATTTATACTCCGTAAAGTAATATTACGTGCTTGATCATTGAGTCATGGTCATGGTTTTTATCTTGCTTCTCCCTCCCTCCTTCCTTCTTTCTCTTCTCTCCCTTCCACTTTCTCTCTCTGCTTCTCTTTGGGGCTTGCCTTCCCAGGCTACAGTTAGCTAAATAAAGTTAATTTGTAATTATATATTGGCTTTGCTAATGGTAAAAATCAGTTCTCTAGACAATTTCGAGACATTCCATTACTTGAATTTTTCCTTATTCTTTTTCTCAATATTACTTTGTCACATGATTATTCTTTCTAACCTTTCTCATATCGTAGATTTATACATGCTTCACAGAATTACAATGCTCTTAGCTATGATGACAAGATCTTGGATGGTTTTTATGACCTATATGGCATCATGATGGAGTCGACTTCTTCAAAGATGCCTTCCCTTGTTGATCTGCAAGGAACACCTGTGTCGGACAATATTAGTTGGGAAGCAATTCTTGTAAATAGAGCTTCTGATGCAAACCTGTTAAAACTTGAACAGGAGGCCCTTCAGATGGCCGTCAAGTCAAGGTCAGAATCTCTATTTTATGTAGGTAGTGATTTAGTGCAGAAGCTTGCTGCTTTAGTTTCTGATAACATGGGGGGACCAGTTGGGGATCCATACAGCATGCTGAAAGAATGGACAGATCTTAGTTATAGTTTGAAGACAACTAGTGGGAGCATGGTTTTACCTCTTGGTTCTTTGACAATTGGATTGCCTCGTCATCGTGCATTATTGTTCAAGGTACTAACTGTGCCTTTTGGGTATTATATTTTTAAAAATTTGAGTAAATATGTTGCAGAGCAAATGAGACTTTTATGTTGATGGAAAGCCAATAATACATTATTTGAAATTCTTGTTAAATAGGTCAAAAATATTTAGTTAAATATTTCGTCATGTGGCAATTTTTTTTTGTCCTGTTATGATGTGTGAAGTCTTTATTTAAATTGTCAATATATTTTTGTTATATTCATGTTTTTCAATCACTTGTTGGATTAAGTTTTTATTTTGTAATTTAATTGGTTGGATGGTTGATTGCGATTGCCCTTGCATAACAGCACTGGATGCAAAGTAAGTCAGTTGTATAATGACATTACCTTCCTGAAACCTCACACTTTCAAGAGCCGCCTCCATGAGAGGAAACCAACCTTTTCTCATTCTAGTTGTCCTTATTTCCATATTAGTCTATTAGCTTCAATGATCCACACAGGTACTTTCATAGGGAAGAATCTAAAACCTTTTACCCATCCATCAATTAGAGGATTTCATAATCTAAGTCTTTTTTCCCTTGTAATCTAACTCCTCTTCAGTTACTTAGGGCATCCACACTTGCTTTCCATTGAACTAGTGATTCTTGTGCCTTTGTCTGCCTCCTTTTATAGAAACTTCCAACTGCCGTGCAAGTATTTCCGTATTTACATTTCCTTGTGTTAGGTTATTGAGTATGGTTGAATTGAAATTTTTATACAGGAAAATTGTTGGAAAACGGTGAGCTTCACGTGATAGTTTGATAGCTTGAAACAATTCCAGTGAGCTTTGATTGATGGGTCGATTCGATCGAACTTGTCAAGCACATCGTTCGAAGGGTATTGGAGGGAGTTCGATCGCTTGAACTTTGCTTAGAGCGCTTGATTGAACCTGAACTGTTTCGGAAATTTGTGAAAATCAAATTTTAATTGGTTTAACCTTTCTAGTTTATATAGAAATTCTATATTAGCTATAAATATGAGCTTATGGTCAGTCTGGGCCATTGATTACACATTATTTAGAGAATTTGTAGCTTTTAGAGAGAGAGCTTTGAGAATCAATCTAAGGTTTTCATAATATACAACATCAAACAACCATTAATGGGGTATTTTTGTGAAGAACAAGGAATTGAACAACCATGGAGAGAATTTTTAGTTCAACTCTGTCCTATTGTTCGTGCCTTGACTGAGGGTCCCCTGTTTTTTTCTCTTTCTAGGGTTTTCCACATAGAAAATCATCTCTCTCCCCTTAACTTTATTTCTCCTACTCTATATTTTTAAATGCTTGTGTTCGAGACATGTGAATTACTAAATAAACTGAAAATAAGTCAGAGTTGAATTAAAATTTGAAAAGTTAGTTATTGACAATTTATTATCTATAAGACCTCTTCCCCCTCCTACTAGGGTTAAATTGAACTGGTTGTTCGTTGACGTATTAGAGCCTAGAGTGTCGGTCTGTTCCCTCAACTGGTATCAGAGCATGTTACTCAACATAAGGAGTTGCTCTTAGGCAAAATTGGATTCTGGTTGATTTTGTTTATTATGATGATTTTTGTTTTTGATAATCTGATGCACAATAATACCCCTAAATCTAATTACAATGACTGTGAAAATTGAGAAAAAATTGATCAAGAATGATTATCTATCTTTTGTTGTCTATGAGAGAATTTGATAATTTTAAATCTTATCATAATGAACATAATTTAGATATTTATGAAGATATTTTAGGCTTGCTTTTGCTGAGTTACAACTTACGTAATAACTGAATTGTTGGAAAATTTAAATGCAATGGAGCTTGAAAAATAATAATAATAAAAAAACTAATGTTAGAAATTGCAAACTTTACAATTCTAGTTGCAAAACTTATGGAAGAGAAATACTTGTTATTCAGTAAAATAAAAACTCTAGGGCAAGAGGCAACACAGTCAACGGAATTAATGAAATTTTGAAAGTTAAAATTGATAAAATAGAAATTTATTAAAAAAAAACACACGATAGGAACATCAAAACTAGATTTTAAGGATAGACTGAAAAACCTCAAAGTTTAACTTTGTTGATAAGTAATATAGTGAAATTATAAAGGTAGATCCCTCTATGTATGGTCCTATATGTCACTATCAATCTGAAAAAAGATCATATAAAATATAAGTGCTAAAAAAGGATGGAAGACCTTAATAAATGAGAAAGCATTTAAATCTCTCTCAAAAACAACAAAAATTCTGAAAATAAAAAGAATATAAAATTTTCCTCTAAAGAAGAAAAAGAAATAAAACAAAAGAAAGCAATACAATCTAGGAAGGAAATTTGGATAAGTAGAAAGATGAACACTCTTTAGTAATCCACATGACAGTAAGTATTGGTATTTTGGTAATGGATCTTCTAGACATATGTCTGGAAACAAATCTTTCTTTTATACTTCAACAGATTGTGATGGTGGTACAACTAGGTTTGGTGATGGTAAACTTGCCCACATTGGAGATTGTGGTTCACTTGAGATTCCCAGAATTTTAGAACTAGATGATGTTTATTACGTAAATTGTTTAAAAGCTAATATACTAAGTATAAGCTAGCTATGTCATAAACAACAAAAAGTCAATTTTAGTCAAGATGAATTTGTAGTATAATGGATAAAGATGGAAATTATAATGTGAGGGAATGATTCTCTAAAGTTTGCAGTTCTTGACCACTAACACTCACGGGGCTTGAAATTCTTAATGGATGTATTTCATTGCACATGATTTTAGAACCTTTTCATGCCATATTTCATAACTGTGTTTTATATATTCCAAATTATTTCATTTACTCATCTATATCAGTATCATCTTTCTTGTTTTTAGTATAAGTTTCAGACATGAATTATACCTTTCAATTGCTTGGTTGTTTTGAATGGTATGTAGGTTTTGGCTGATAGTGTGAACATCCCTTGCCGCCTAGTGAAAGGACATCAGTACACGGGTTCTAATGATGTGGCTATGAACTTTGTAAAGCTTGATGACGGAAGGTGGTTGTTGTTTTAAATTTATCTTTTTTCATGCCAGCAAGTCAACTAGATGGTTCAAAATCTATCTGTTTTTCTTTGATTTCTTTTATAGCAAAAAACACGATATATCATGCTTAATAAGTCATGAAAAGATTTAACATATTTCCTCTGTCTGGTTATGCAATATTTGCATACTATTGTGTAATAAGTCCATGAAACGGATTTGACTTTTTTATTTTTCTTAATAAAGTAGATTGACTTCAATGTTTGTTTAAGATTTTTTAGATGATGAATCTCTAGGTTGTAGCAGTTAGCAGATTGTATTCCTTTGTTCAGGGAGTGGCACTAGACATTATTGATCAATGAATCTGATTTCTTTTTTAGCCAAAATTGTTGTGGCTTCATTTTTGTCTCTTTATTTTATTCTTATATCTTTGTTTCTTAAACTACCAACAAGTCACAGCCCCAGAATTGAGCATGCATGTAGTTGTATATTTCTTGAATAATCTTGTAGGAAAAAAAAAAACACAATTTGGATTTGCCAAATATTAATATGTTCACTAAAAAAGGAGATATGTGAATTTCAGGGAGTATATCATTGATCTTATGGCGGACCCTGGCACACTTATTCCATCTGATGCAGCAGGTTCCCATATAGATTATGAAGAATCTTTCTTTTCCACTAGTCCTTTGTCTAGAGATGTCGAATCCTCTCATATAGCCTCCTCTAGTAGTGGGGTCACAAGTTCATTTGAAGAACATTCGGAATTTGGGACATTAGACAAGAGATCCAGGTTTAGAAATCTTACTGATGCAGAAAATAGATCTCATGACAAAGGTGAGATTGTGCCATCTGCAAATTTAATGAGGCCAATTCAAGTTGAGGAAGGATCAAGGATGTCCTCAAATGATCTCAGAAATCCATGCAATTTGGAAAGCGAGCTGGTTCAGGAAATTGCCAGCAGGCCAAATCTTCCTTTCATGCATGCCAGATCTCCTTCCTGGACTGAAGGTGTTAGCTATCCAGCTGTACGCAGAATGAAAGTAAAGGATGTTTCACAATACATGATTGATGCTGCCAAAGAAAATCCCCAGTTGGCTCAGAAACTTCATGATGTGTTACTTGAAAGTGGTGTTGTTGCTCCTCCAAATTTGTTTACTGAAATTTATTCGGAGCAGTTTGATGTGTCAGCGGTTGAGGCCAAATCCTCAACTGAAGATAAGGAGGAAAGTAAAAAGAGGAGTGACACCCAAAAAACTATTGGTCGTGATGATCTTAGTCAAGCTCGATTTTTGCCTCCTTTGCCTTGTCACGGTGTGCATTCTAAAGGAATTCCTTGTGGACAACTGGAGCATCCACTAGATTTAAGGGAAGAAATGGGATTGCCTGTTTCGTCTGAATCTGAAGTGAATCCTTTCAAATGTGTCAAAAATGTTCCTGTTGCTGCTGCAGCCGCTGCAGCTGCAGCTGTTGTTGCATCTTCAATGGTAGTTGCTGCGGCAAAAACAAGCACTGATTCAAACCTTGAACTTCCTGTAGCAGCTGCAGCCACTGCTACGGCTGCAGCTGTGGTAGCAACAACTGCAGCAGTCAGTAAGCAATATGAGCACTTTGAGAATTCTGCTCATTCGCCAAGTGGTGCTGCTGCGTTATCTAACCCCATTTACTGCGGACGAAGTGATGGAGATGGAGATGCTGTAGTTTATGAGGCACGGGGTAGTGGTGACCGGGAGCATGATGCTTTGGGGGCAAATTCAGAGGGTGAGAGAATATCAGATAGATCAGCTGGTAATGATAGTGCAAAATCTGATGTGGCTCTGGATGATGTGGCAGAGTGCGAGATTCCATGGGAGGATATCACCTTGGGTGAGCGTATCGGACTTGGTACTAACCTTCGAATTTTATTGTATCAAATCTATATGCTACATGTCATTTATAGTACTATGTGGCTGTCAGGTATATTTTATTTTTTAACTTCATTTTGTATATCCTTTCTGTTCAGGATCATATGGCGAGGTATATCGTGGAGACTGGCATGGAACTGTGAGTTTTCTCTTTCTAACTTTCATAGTTTTACCTTTTTTTGTTGTTTGTTGTTGTTAATGGGTATATATTATATTCAGTACAATTGTGTTAAATATTTTGAACCATGTTTAAAAGTCAACTGCAATGCTCATTGTTCAATTTAGGAAGTGGAATTTGGGAACAATATGGAAATGTAAACTTGAAGTGTGACTAAAAAAGATTACATGATGAGGGGGCATACAAAATCTCATGAGAAAATTTCTGGGACAATTATCAGAATGCATTTAAAATATTCCCACTGATGTTTTAATTTGTGTTCACTTTAGTCCTTCACTATATACTGTGAGTCCGTGCCTAAGATCCTAATTTTTATATGAAGTTATGTGCGGTTGTCTTTTGTTAAGTTAATACTTTTGTTTTAGTCATTTGAATCACTTAAGTATGGATAATAATACTTTTGTTTTAGTCATTTGAGTCACTTAAGTATGAATAATAATGTATTTTCTTTTGCAAGGACTGTTAGCACCTTTCTTCACTATAATTACTGCTAAGTCAGAGTGCAAGGGTAGACTTTGAAATTTTGTTATGAAAAATAAGAAGGGTGGGCTTTCCTATTATTTGCTGCTGGTTTATCTCCATAATCTTCATTACTATAGGAGACCTGATGAGGGGAAAATATTTTTTAGACAATGGGAAATCTATATCGTCATCCTTTGTTTTGCTTCTGAGAAAACTGAGGGAAAAATAAATGATTCTGAAATACAAAAAAACTACCTAAACTAAACCAAAATGTTTGTATAGGACTAATTGAGTTGGAAACTTTGTTTGGGACACAAACAATGGAAAATTAAAGATTCATATGAATCTTTTATTCATTTATTTATTTATTTATTTTTAAATATTTCCTACCTTCTCAGCAACCATATAGCCCGAAGTTATAAGATAAAAGGACTTCTATATATTAGTTCGCTTTCTATTTGGCAGGAAAAAAGGAAAAAATTGGAGAAGCAAGACAGAGAAATTGTTTCAAAGTGAATTTGACGTGTTGGGAACTTGGGATAACATTTAAGGAACCAAACTGTGGATTCTTTTATCTAGATGACATGAAAACGTCACAGTTGAGTTTGATTGATTGTGTGTTAGGGTTTATGAGAGGAGAAGAAGAAGAAGTCTGTCTCTACTCACGTATCTTTCTTAGACCTAATACAAAACACCTTATACTCTCTTCAATAATAGAGAAACAGTAAGAAGACAAAAATACCCTTAATACAAGAAGCCCCAATAACCCAAACTCTCTAACAGTCACAAAACCTATATTCTGAAGTTTTAATCTCTTCTGTTGGGAAGTTATCACGTTTCTAGTCAATTATGGGAAACACACAATGGTATTGGTTTTTTTCTAAAGCTACTAGCAGATTTCCATTAATTTGGTAAAGGGCATACTAGGAAGTGGGTTTCTGGTCTGCAGAAGGTGTTCCCAGTGGCTATGATATGATTTAATGTCTATGAGTATTTTTATTTTGTTCTTATTCCTGTAGATGATTCTTAAAGTTTGAAATAATGCACAATTCCGAATATGTTTGTGGGCAGCGATGAGGACTTTGCTCATTGTTTCTTTCAGTTGTTTGGTAAGAACTGCTACAATTAGCTTGGTTTTGGAAAGTTTACTTGTGCAGGACTGAGGTCCAAAATAGGTTTAAGCTAAATCTTCATCTGACTTGGTTAACGATGTCATCTGGGCCACTAAAATTATTCTCTGTAAAAATGGCATTCCTCAGGAGCATACCTTAATAGGTTGTTTCAAGCATTGAGCATGCATTGGCTAGGAGGTGTTCATAGAACTTGAGAGGCGAAAACAACATAAATTCATTCTTGAAAATTATCTGCTTTAAATATATAATTTTAATGCCCTTTATACTCCATGTTGTAGGTACCTTCTATTTTGTTTGTTTGAATTGTCTGAATTAATTTTTATGGAAGATCTTTTCATCCTTGAAATTTTGAGTGTCTTTTTTTTTGTGTGTCCCCTTGGATCTTGTCCACATAATTTAATTGCATGTGAGTCTTATTTGTATTTCTTATTTCTCTCATCTCATCTTGGAGGGGAAACATTTTTAGCCTTATTGCCACTCTTAATCTTTCAGGAGGTTGCTGTTAAGAAGTTCCTAGACCAAGCTGTATCTGGTGAAAGGCTCGAAGAATTCAAAAGCGAGGTACAATCCATCTCTTCTCTGACATACACTCCTTAAAAAGCCTCTCTAGCAAATCCTGAGTAGATTTTGTGAGTTGAAAATGGCTTCAAATATGTTATCATAGATGCCTTTATGTGATTTGTATGGAAGTATCCTTTCAATGATGCCATATGAGGCGGCACCCACTCATCATGATAAACTAAAAAGGTTTTGATACTTCACATTATGGTTATCATCATAGATATCTATGACCATCTTTGATATAGTTGAGTCAATTTATCCAGGTTGATCTTAATATTGAATCATTCAGTGTATGAGTTGGTGCCAATCTAGGAAGCATGGATACGGATACAGGACACGGGTACGATACGATGTGGGTACGGCAACACCACAAATCTCAAAAAAATAGGATACGGGTACGGTAGGATACGGCAATATAAAAATAACAAATTATATTTTTATATATACAAAAAATGGAGTTGTTAACATTTCTTTATAAAATATATTGATTAATAAACAAAATAAGAGTTAAGAATCATATTGCATAATTTGCATAGATAAATTTTATATTAAATTATAATATATATCTCAACACTTTTTTTAAAAATAAATTTAAACTTTTCTTAACAATTATACTATGATATTATTGTACATTTTAATGTTCAAAACTTGTTAAAAATGTGTTGTGAAGTATTTGAGAAGTATAAAATACATGGTAAAATTATCTAAGAAGTATCAGATACGTGTTAAAAATAAAAATATATAGTTTAAAATTATGGATACGTTTAGAAAGTATTGGACATGTATCCGCGAGTATCCGAGGAGTATCGGTATTCAATAAGTATCCGATACGGGTGCGTTACTCTTGTAGAAGTATCCGTGCTTCCTAGGTGCCAATGTTATTAATCCCTTTATCTGGCTGGAACACTGTTTTGGCTGTTGAGACTTGAGAGGTATAGATGATTCCCTCATCTTGTCTTGGCTCAAATTTCAGACAGTTCTAGATAGTTCCAACAGTTTTGGCCAGTTTCAGATGAAAATGGCTATTTGAATGGTATACAGTCCATTTTTGGTCTTCAGCTATTTTACTTATCATATGAACAGTACCATGATAAAAGGTCAAAGACAATTTTCCTTTTAGCCCCAGCTACACACATAATTCAAGGAGATGAATTTCAGACCCTTTTTGGGTAACTTGACGGACATGTGTCAATATTCTTAAGTAGGGTAAATTATCCTAAAAAGGCGTAGAGAGCTCCTGTGTGCAGTTCTACTCCCCTTTTCCCCAACCTCCAATTCACTCACCTACACCAATCTCCATCTTGTGGATTTATATATTGATACTATTTTTCATATTTGTAAATGATTATGTAATGGATTATCGATTGTCATCAATAATTTTAGTGTGTTTTGGCTTTGCAAGGTTCGGATCATGAAAAGGATTAGGCACCCCAATGTTGTTCTCTTCATGGGAGCTGTTACTCGTGCTCCAAATCTTTCAATTGTTACCGAGTTTCTTCCTAGGTATGCTGAAACTACAAGTTTTTTTATTTCTATATGTGCTTGCATCTTAAATATGATTTTCTGGAAAAAAAAATGCTCTGAACTATGTCATAAGGTTTAAAGACATTGTCAAGTACTATTGCTTTCCATGACATGATACTCAGAATCTCAAATATGATTAAAAGCAACCTAAAATGGCCCCATACATTCAGGTTACTTCTGGCGGTTTTTAATCCTAAGTACCGCTACTCTAGGAACATTTGCAAGTTGACAAATGGTTCTAACTCTTGGTAGATTATATTTTATCAGAATGCACAATTAACACAAGCATTATCTTTTTCTTTTACCTTCAAGGCTCTGGTCTCCTCTCCCCATATGGTAGGTTTAAGGTTCAAGCCCCTGTTGGGGCAATAGCGGGTGTGTATTCTGCCTACCAAGTTTCTAAATATATATATTTTACTTTAATTAATGGTCAGAGATTGCCAAAAGGACAGAGGTAGCTAAGGATTGTTTGTTAGCAAAGCAGATCTTGTATGTGGTAGTGCTACACCGAGTACAAGCAGCAGACCAGCAAGTGTTATCCTGGATGTACGGGGCTGCTGGCTCTATGGGTTGATTTATCGGCCTTCTATCCTCTATCTAAACCCTTTCCTAGTCTCGACTTTCGGCAAATTGTGGAGGGTTATTCCTTTGGTTTCGGTATCAGCCTATTATTCTGAACCAAAGTTTATCCAAGCACAATTTCCTAACACATCAATGGAACCATCCTCAAATTTGCTATACCGACTTCTTCATAATTCCTCATTTAGGGAACACTTAATCCTTTACTTGGTCAATGCCACACTGTATTGGGGTACTAATGTTCTGGATGGCCATGGTTATTAAAGAATTTTTTTAAATCTATATGTTTTTGTTAGAGTAATCCAGTTTCTCAGTGAATCCTTGGTTCATGTTAATCTACTTAATATAAAAGATGGTCAACTTGAAATTTTGAAGCTTATTATTATCATTATCTTTCTGCAGAGGTAGTTTGTATAGGTTACTTCACCGGCCTAACAATCAATTAGATGAGCGGAGGAGATTGCGGATGGCGTTTGATGCTGTATGATCTCAATTTTTCTTACTATGACTTCAATGTCTATCAACAAAGCTTCTGGTTGACTTGTGACTCACTGGATGTCTTTGCTTAAATAACTGAACTTTCAGGCTCGGGGAATGAATTATTTGCACAACTGCACACCAGTAATAGTTCATCGTGATTTGAAGTCCCCAAATCTTCTTGTTGATAAGAATTGGGTTGTGAAGGTCATTTTCTTATCTTATAGCTGAGAATGTTGAATAACATATTATGTAGTTCCCAATCAAAGTAACATGGCTTGAATTTTCTGCCCGTCTTTCAGGTCTGCGATTTTGGATTATCACGGATGAAACACAGCACATTTCTTTCTTCAAGGTCTACTGCAGGGACGGTAAGCTGTACTTAGCAATTAGTACCTCAGCTTTTGTCCTATTTTTGCAGGCATTAAACAAAAATTATTTTAGTTTGTCTCATTTGGTTATATATTGTTCGTACTCATAGTTATATGGTTTCTTATCTCTTGCTAGACATTGCATCCTTTTGAGGGAACATAACATGCTACTATACTGCATATTGATTCATCTTTGCTTGCATTTTGTTTTGACTTTTCATTTTTTGGATCTTTCATTGTGTATATCTTACTGGAGACTTTTCCTGATGGCCTACAGTACTTCTGCAATGCTGGAAATTGCCTGATCTTTGGTTATGTTATTTTATTTATCAGCCATTTTGTAGAAGATACCTCAGTGCTGTTGGTTCTAGTACCCAGGACTTTGGGGATGCTTTGGTTGCCAAGTTTCTCCTTCAAAAAGGTGGTTGCTGTGATCTATGGTTAAAAGATACCTCCATATTTATGATGTATATTCCTATCTATAGGGAGAATTCAGTTGGAACTGGTGTCTGAGTCGTGTAGGCTTATTGCCTTCTCTTTAAAATTGACATTGAAATTCATGAAAATAATTATTCTTAATATACATAAAACTAACTATGCAAAAAGAGTTACAAGACATTTTATGTTATTCTGGGAGTATATAGTTGAACTTTAAAGGACTTGAAGTACATGCAGAAGAAGGAGATGATCAGCCCATGCATCTCCATGGTCGTTACTGGTAACCTTCCATTGGTCAATGCTTGTGAAAAGATTTAGTAAAAAAATATAAGAAGGCTGCTACTTAGTGTTGGTTGCCATTAGTTGAGGGTTCAGGGAGGGGCGAATTGGTAAAAATAAGTGTGATAGTTGAAGAGATGGGAGAACAAATTAGGATTACTCATGCAATGGTAAATTGGTCGATATTTCAAATGATTCCAGATAAAAATGCAGGAGCATTTATCTTTGCTCATTTTTACTGCCAAAATTCATGAATACAATACATAATATTTTGCAATGTATTTTCTTGGCTTCCAGCTGTCCATTAAGGTCACTAGCAAAGTTGTGAGATCATTTGGTCCAAATTGGGTAGAACATATTGATCTCATTGCACTAGTAAGAAGTGGAAGTCTAATTTTATAGAGGATAAGAGACATAGAGGACAACCAAAATTAATATGGGATGGAGTTATAATTTTTTTTTTTTTTAAATTAAATATTATAGGTGAGATGACTTGTAATAGAAAAGAATGGAAAAAGAGAATTAATGTGGTCAACCCCATTCATATGGGATTAAGGCAAGGATGATGATGATGATTTTGATCTCGTGACTGGTAAATTGCATGTTCCGTCTTTCATGAAAGGCAAAAGGTAACTCAGTTTATATATATAGTATATATTCATTGAAATGGGTAAATATTAAAGCTTGCTAGTAAGGCATAAATATATTTCAAGGCAGTTTTGAGGAAAAGTAGTATGATGTTACAATGTGATGATAAGTGCAGCAAAATTCATTAAGATCGTATTTTCATATGCCAGAGATATGTAACTTTGCTCTCTTAATAATTTCTTCGAGCATGTGGAAGGTGGACAAAGTACTTTCCACTCAATTGAGGTAGAGGAGAAAGAGAGAAAAATGGAAAGAGAGAATAGAGGAAGATGGAGAACACAACACTACCCCAAATTTTAGGCTTGACACTACTAGTAGTTGAATACAAGACTCCTAGGACATGCCGAAAGACCTTATGGCAACTCTGCTACCCTGTGGGAGTTAATGGTCACTATCATTTATCCATATGAAAACTGGCATTCTCCACCTAGGGGTCTCTATCTATAGGCCTTCCCAAACCCCAGTCACACGTAACTTCTAAAAAATTAACCTATACAAAAGGAGTTGTTATAAAATTTAATGACTAAAATATATAAACTATCTCATTATCTTCTTGTGGGTCCAATGTCAAGTAGGGTTCAAGGAATTATTGACACAATAGAGACAACCTCAATTTAAAGGCTATAATATTAGAGCAATGCTACACATCTCGAATTATTTTTGAGATGTGCATCTCGAATGTTGACGTGGCATTCTCTCAAACAGACTCTCTCTTTCTCTCATAAGGGAATTATGTTTTTTCCTCTTTCTATATACACATTCTTTTCTTATAAGCTTCACCATATCTCTAATTAGAAGTTACTACTAATTAGCAGAAAATAAGCTTCACCATTCTTTTCTTATAAGTTACTACGATATTAGCAGAAAATTTAATTTGAATTCTAAGTTATTGAGTTATGTTAGGGTTTGGACTCTATAATGATAAGTTTTGCTAATTTTTCTCTTTTTCCTATCCCGTATTCTCTCAAAATAGTTACTTTTAAAATATAGGAAGTTGTCAAATAATCAGCCACCTAATTCGAGATACTCAATCACAAATTATATTCTTGAAGTTTAGCATTTTCCATAATGTTATGCCTCGATCCCCTCTTGTTGTATAATAAACATCTGAAATTTTATGCTTTTTCAAGATTGTGATCTTTGCATCATCTTGATATCTTCTTTAGAGATTGATCCAATACTAAATTGATGAAACTTGGCTTGCTCAATAATTTTGTAGAACATGTGAGTGATTAAACTATGTAATATTGTGTGATAGAAACAGAGGAGAAAGAGAGAACTGAGGATCCAGAGAAGGGGGCAATGCATCTTCCAAACCTATTGTTTACAAGATAGAGGAGGGAAGGAGAGAAAAAAGAGATGGTAAGAGAGGATGGATACAAAAGTGAATTCCAAGCCTGTCAGACATAAGAGGAGAAAAATAGAATTAGAAAAAGAGGGAAGAGATAGCTTTTAGAGCTTTATGAAACTCACTGTTTTTGATCCATATAAGCATTTTTTTTATTATTGAGAGGTCTACTTATAGGCTTGAAAAAACCCCTAATAACATAATCTAAAGTTAACTTACCTAATATAGTACAATACAAGATGGATCTAATTCCTAAAACTTTAAAAAAATTAACAAGTCAGAAAATATGGAATATTCTTAGAAAAGACTCCTAACAGTGTTCTAAGTACTAAATGTTAATCAGTTTCCTCATCATCTTCTCAGGTTGCCATGTCAAGAGGCTTCAGAGATCTATTATATGACCACATCCATCATTATGAAAGGACTATCACATTAAGATGCATCACAAAATGAACCAAAGCTTTTGGTACAATTGCTGTAAAATTTGCAGTTTATTACCCACAATTGCTGTAGAATTTCCAGTTTATTACCCATGTAGGAATTAAAAGAAGGAACTTTGAAAAAATAGGACATCTGAAGCAGATTAGATATTTTGTTACAATTCTACTTATAATTGTTGCAGTTGCCTTCTGTGGTTGTATGTGGTTATCATTGCTTGCAGTCAATCTCATTGTCACTTAATAGACATTTTATTGGACCGATGCCTCTTTAGAAGCAACCGTTACACAAGACAGCTTTATGAATGCCATGGTGTTTTTCTCTTCTTCAGGCAGAGTGGATGGCTCCAGAAGTGCTAAGAAATGAACCTTCAAACGAAAAGTATGTTGTTACTTTTTAGCATATTGGTCAATAAATTTGAAATTTTGTTCTGGATTTTCATTGAATTTGGATGATAATTGGTCCAAATGCAGGTGTGATGTCTTTAGTTTTGGAGTCATATTATGGGAGCTTTGCACTTTGCAACAGCCATGGGGAGGAATGAACCCAATGCAAGTTGTTGGTGCTGTCGGATTTCAGCACCGTCGTCTTGACATTCCAGATGATATGGATCCTTCTATTGCAGATATTATTAGGAAATGCTGGCAAACGTGAGTATACTTTACATATTTGCCTTCAATTTTGGCGGCTGCAAATGAGCTGAGTTGCTCATGAATGATTGAGGCTTGTCTTGCCAATGAATTTAGCTCGGGCTTGTTCAGTAGTTAAACAAACTAAGCTTGCACATAACTGCCATGCTCATTTATCAAATGAGCCGAGCTTGAGCCAACCCATGCTCAGCTTGTTAGGCTCATGAACACCTGTGCATCCAGGAATTTTGAGAGATAGGTATGCTTTATCCCATGAGAATCCCCATGGGGTTTTATTATATTGGCTCCTGTATTAAAAAAAAAAGAAAAAGAAAAAAGAAACTGCTTAATGCGATCCAATAAAAGTCCAACATCTTACTCTTGCATAAACTTGAATACAGTCAACAACCAGTTAGTTTACCTTTTTAAATGAATTGGGGGTTTGTGTTATTTAATGTTAGCAGCTTAATGTGGAAAAAATTCCTTTATTGCTTCTAGGAACCCAATATTTCGGTCCAGATCTCTGATTCAAGTTCCAACTGCCTTTTTCCATGTTCCAAAATTTCTTCCCCTCTTCTCTTGATTTTTTTTATTTCCTAATTATTAAATATGAAGACATGGGATTAAACTCTAAATTGCCGGTTCATCTCACTTACTGATGAAGACAGAAAACCTGATTATTTTGCTTCCCCCTTTTCATCTCCTCCCCATTCTCTGTATTTTCTTTATTATTTTTCTTGTACCTTTATCTTTTTTCCATTGTGGGTTTTCTAAAACCTGATTTGGAAATATGATGAAATCTTGAGACCTGAACAGATTCGGTTTCATAGTTAAATAATTACCTTTGAAAGCAGACTAATTCACCTATAACCCCTCCCACAAAAAAAAAAAAAAAAAAGGAAATGAAATGAAAGAAAGCAGACATTTCATGTTTGAATCATGAGGGGACAATTTTTTTTTTCCTGATGTGAGAGAACAATAAGATTCATTACATTGATCATGTATTCAAGTCTAGCAGAGTCCGAACCAACCATTTTCAGACAAGCCGAGTCTGAACTTCTAGCCTGAGCTCTTTATAAACACTAACTGATCTTGAACGCTTACCTTGTACAACCAAGCCAAGCTCAAATACTCTGATACTCAGCTTGGCTCATTTGCAGCCCTATTTATTCCCTTTATTTGCAGAATGCATGGTGAAATTCCACTGCTGTTTATATTACAATATAGTGATTGACAATATCCGATGCCCCTGTTATGTTAACTGACTTTTTTGCTCCCAACTACAGTGGGTATCTTTTTATCCGAAGAATAGTTTCCCTTCTGTTGATCGCAATATTAGATATTTCACAGAGTTTTTGTCGTCATCCTTGCCTTAATTCCATATGAATGGGATTGGCTACATGAATTCTCTCCAATTGAGTGAGAATTCATCAAGAAGATTTGACATAAGAAGATATTTCACAGAGTATTTAGGGAAAATTACATACTTAATGGGTTTCTCTTTTCAGAATGGGAAAACTAGTTTTCACAATAATATGAAAGCATCTGGATTCTTCACTGTGAGGAGGGTTGCTTTGTATCTGAGCTACCAATTCCAAAAGGCTTACTTTAGAACTAGGATCACACTTCTGACCCTAAAGTCTGCTAACTTGAATAGCGAGGTGCTATTCATCAACTTCTTTGAGGATAAATTTAAGAACTCTTTGAAAGCACTCTGGAAAAGAATGCTAGAATTTTTGTAGTAAGGTTCTTTGGGAGACGAATTTGGGGTATGGTTTGTTTTTGAACTTCAATGTTGGCTTATGTTACAAATTCTTTCAAAGGGGTTCCTTTTGAGCTTTACTTTAAGAATCAGAAGTCCGTTATCAATGACATCTGAGCCTGCCTCTTCCCTTTGGAGCCTTTTGATGGAAAGTCACATTTGATAACTCAATTCATTACTAATTCTGAAATTGAGTACTTGTCAATTAATTGCATTTGATAGCGCAATATAGGTACCACTTAAAAGGATAAGTGCCACTTAAAAATGGAGTAATATTTTAAATTAGTGAGTCTTCACTTATCATTTTATACTGAGCAGTTAAAGTTTAAAAGGTTTTAAAAAAATTCTCAATTTATAATTCAGTACTTAAAATTTCAGCTCTTAAAATCTTCAATACTTTTCAGTTTTACCAAACAACACACGTTAGGTATATTAGTCATGTGTTGGCAATTTCCTACTCAGAACTTGGGTTGTAATGTGTCAAAGTGTCTCGAGTCATTCAAGTACAACTGTTGAAGACGACGCAGGCATAGATTTGTGAAGAACATGACGAGAAACCCGCATCCTCAATCACATATCTAGGGCACAGATAAAATGACCTTAGAAATACCTAAATTGACCTATCTTGATCTTGGAGAGGCTCAAAGTTTTGTTTTAAATGTGTTTTTGCAAAATGGTTTTTCAAAACTAAATGATGCTACCGATACTTGAAAGATATAAACATTTTTATTTTGAACTGAACAATAGAGTGCATCGATTGATAGGTCGATTGTCGAGTAGAGCACATTTGAGAGACTATAGAAAGATCGAAGGAATATTTGTTTTGCAGAGTTGAAAAACTGAGGGCATTGACTGAAGTAGCTCTTGAGGGAGTCAATCAATCGAACACTTCAGACCTGTTTTTTTGGAAATTTTATCAAAACATAATTTTACAAGGATTCCACTTACTAAAATGCATGGGCTACTTGTGTTGGCTATAAATATGAGGTTATAGTCCTTCTAGCCTGTCTAGGTATGATTTTGAAGTCTCTAATCATCCAAAGGGAGAAAATTCTTGAGAGAGAGAGCAGAATACCCAATTACTCAATCCAGGGTTTCCATAGACACCATTATATGTGATTGATTGTTCATCAAGAAGGGATTCAACGATTCAACAAATCAACCAATCAGATTTTAGAGCAGAAGGGTGAACAATCACTAGAGAAGCGGATTTGTGAGTAGTGAAGTCTGTTGACAAGTGGACGGACGGCCTAGAGACTTGATAGGAGAGTTTGGCTTCAATCTTTGTCAAAAGGTAACTAGGGGTTTTATGGTGTGGAAACTGTCACCTAGTTGTAACTTCTTTCTCACATAGTGTATTGTGCCTGTCTGGACTAGGTCCTGTGGTTTTCTACGGTGGGGTTTTTCAAGTATTTGTGTGTTTCTGCTCTACTTTATGTTATTTTCTATTGATGCATGATTGTGGTTTTGATGGATGCAAATTGATTTTTTTTTTTATAAGTAGGATTTTATAAAGGGTGCTCAAAGGGAGAGCACTCCCAAGTATAAAACCATAATTCAAATCATAATCATCATAACTAACTGAATTTGAAACAAGGATAAATGCTAATTAAAAAAATCAGTTGCAAATGAATATCCATAAGACCTATGCACCCCCCCTCTAGGCTTAATTCACCGCTCACACTTTGACATATCAGAGCCTATGTAACAATCTCACGCACCATCAGCAAGTTTTATGGTTGTACTCTATAAAGCCAAGTCAGTTATGAGTTGTGAAACTATTTAGAGATAATTTTGTTCTCTCTTTTTTTTTTCGGTTGTTGGGGGGCTGGGGGAGTGCTATACTACTATTAGATAACCACTTGTCCCAAAAGTGAAGCTGTTAGGATAAATCAATCTCTCACACTCTCCCTCACGTGCAACCCTCTCTTGCTGTGGAGAAGCAGACAGGCTGAACGAAGTGGAGCGAGATAGAATATAGGAGCAAATGCAGAAGATAGATATCAGATTATGCCAAACTTTCTAGAACCACAGATCTAATGCCATGTCAAGATATCAGATTATAAATGAGGAGTAAATGAAGTAGTGGAGAAAGAAGAAAGAAAAGAAGGAAAATCTAAATGAAAAACCAGGGCTGCACATCAATAGCCAACCCTCATATATCTTAGGATTTCTGTTCCTCTCCTTTCTGTATAGAATTTTTTGTATATGGGGCTATGTTTGTTTAGTTCTACTCCCCTAAAGAAGCACCTGTCTTCTCCATCCAAATGCTCCATAGAATGCTCATTGATAACAATCATAACACCCTTCACTCTTTCTTGACTCTTAACATCTGAGCAACACCCTTGCTAATGATCCAATGCCTCACAATTGAAAAGGGATAACCCAGTGAACCCTTAAAGGGTCAAATTCAAGCACCATAAAATCTCGCTCCACTGTGCATTGCAATACCAATTTGGTAGGACTATGCCCTGTTAGGAATTGTGGCTTATATTCCTTTTATAATTGTGTTTCTATTTTAGAGTTGTAATTTATTTGGTAATTTCTTTTTAGGCACTTCTTGGGCTTCAAGTAAATTGTAATCCTTGTGCAACAAGGAATGGGTTTGGAGACTCTATAAATAGAGGCAGGGTTAAAGGGAGGGGGGAGAGAGAGAGAGAGAGAGAGGAAAGATGTAAGGGGTTGGTGAGTGTTGCGAGGAGAGGAGAGGGTATATGTAATTCCGGGGTTGCCAAGAGAGAGTGAAAGAGTGTGTGTGGTAGGCATGTTTTCCGCGTGTTATATATTCTCTTCTCAATATAGTGAAATCTCTCTCTCCATGGACGTAGCCCTAGAGTTGGGTGAACCATGTAAAATATTGTGTTGTGTGTGGATGTGTTTGATTATTATCTCCATATATGCTTGTGTGATTGTGGATGTGATAATATGCTTCCGTTGTGCCGAACGAAAGGGGGATTAATTCCCAACATGCCCCTCTACGTCAGATTATCAAATGTCAAAATCTTTTTGCAACACATAGGTCTAAGCAAA
Source organism: Cornus controversa (assembly GCA_026545225.1). Classification (NCBI taxonomy): domain Eukaryota; kingdom Viridiplantae; phylum Streptophyta; class Magnoliopsida; order Cornales; family Cornaceae; genus Cornus; species Cornus controversa. The sequence continues at coordinate 104,140,254 of CM048845.1, forward strand.
GAAAGTCACTTGAGATGCACTTTATTCTCCAAATTACTTCTAATGGAAACTTGGAGCCCCACTCTCCACTCAATTCTTGTTATAAAAATTCACCTCTAAAACTCCCATCTTCCAAATTGTCTTTCGACCCTCTCACAATAGTATCACACAACAAATCAAAGAATGTTTTGCTTTTTTCAACTCTCAATCTTAGAATGAGCTAATAAAGCAGGTATTCAGGACGATCCCTCTGTCCAAATTTCTGGCATAATCTGCTACGGAAGCCTACTTATCTGATGTTTATAGTGGAGCTGGGAAAACCAACTTCAAAGCAACATCCCGCACCGTACTTACCAAAATAAATAACTAAATCCCCACACCTATAATCATTTCAAAACTGCAACCACTGTCCTCTACTAGAACTTTGCATGTATTCAGAACTCCCATATATCCCTTTCCACAAACCCTCTCCTTGTGAGCCTTTGAGTTAACTACCCTTAGTCCTCCCACATTTTTCATAACCACCCTTCATTGGTTGCCTTTATCTTTAGCTTGTTATCATAACCACTTACCTGGCAAGGCTTGGTTAATTGCCTCAATTTCCTAACACAAAAAACCCCCTTACTTTTAAAGGGCTGCAAACCATATCTGAGTCCACCAAATGATATTTCAATTCATCCTTCACAACACCCCATACAAAAGGGCCATAACTTTTTGGCAATTGAGACTGGAATGGGGGGCGTGGACACATATAGGGGTATTAATTCAGGAGGATGAAGGAAAGAGTATTAAAACATGAAAACTTTGGTGGACACTTTGGGAAGGGTTCTAGAGACACTAAAGTATGATTTGAAGTCAGAATTGCATTTGTATATAAAAAAATGTATATACCATGAGTATGTGGTGTCGCGAATGCAAAAAGGGTAGACCAATCCATATATAAAGTAAACCTATCAATAAAAATGTCAAAATGTCATGTAATGTTCAAATGAAACAAGTTGCATATTGGAAGTCTTATGCAGCCGTGTATTACCTGGGACTTGTAGGGGTTCTGAACTAGCATCTCTATCTTTAGTTCTTTACTAGTTTAGATATTGTTAATCTCAACACAATTTGAGCTGGATAAACACGATGAGATGGAAAAAGAAAACCAGAATTTTAATTATCTTGACATCTCATTTTATATTTTGCTAGAATGAAATATTTTATATACTGTCTTGAGTCCAGGGGCCGATACTTGGTGCAATGATAAAACTCAAGTTGAGAAGCTTGAGGACATGGGTTCACGTTCGAGAGTAGTCATTTTTGTAGAAAATATAGACGGATTTTAGTCTATATCCAGACTTTCCCTCTCAGCATCCACTCCATAGACGGGACTGGTGTTGAATAGTGGCCTTCAAGTTATCTGGAATCCTTCCAAGAAGTGAGTGAGATGTTAGTATACCACCCTGTGAACCCAATTTTGGGCAATCTTATGTCTTTTTTGGTATTCTCCATAAAATGCAGTTTGATCGTGGTTTCGAATGTGCATAAATTCAAACCTTACACATATAAATGGTTTCACTGTATGTTATATCATTTTTAACCTCAGTTATACAATTATACTAGCCTTGTTGAAACCGGCTTGACTCGGTCCAAGTCCTGATAAATGTGCATTAGTTTCAAAGGCTTAATCTGGTTCGAGATTGAGCCATGGTATCTAGGTGATAGTCTGAGTGGCTCAACTGATTGATTCAGTCTGGGTATTCGAGTCATTCCTCTCAAGTGAGTTCGGTAGCATGGATCCTGACATATGTAGATGATAGTATAATAATGTTTGCTATGTAAGTGCTCTGGATTTATTGCCCTTTTTATGCATGTGTAATCAAAGATTGCAGATCATTACAGAAGAAAAGTTAATACTTGATACTGAGGGACTACACTATTATCTAATTATGTATATCATGGAGCATGAGTTTGCAATGTCCATGCTTGTGTATGTAATGCATAATGGGGATGTTTAATGTGATTATAGCAGCGCAGTTAGGCTAACAAACAGACTTATTAACATTACATGAATTTAACATGTAGAGATCCAAAATTGCGGCCTTCATTTGCTGAGATCATGGCTGCTCTGAAGCCACTACAAAAGCCTATAACCAGTTCACAAGTGGCTAGAGCAAGTGTGTCATTAAGCAGTGGCCAGGAGAAGGGTCAGCCGTCAAGAGCGTTGGAAGAACCATAAGGTCAAAAAAGCCATGGACGAAGCCAACTGAATTATATAACCCATTGGATTGCCTAAAAATGGAGGCAAACTCGGGATTACACGGGACAAAGGAGAAAGAGATTAATTAATGATTGTGACCAACATATACTTGGGATATGAGATGATTGTGATTCTTTTTCCAGGTTGTCTTTTCCTTCTTTGTATTCTTGGATTGGTCATGCACCCATCCGCAAAGTTGTGTTTTTTTTTTTTTTTTGTAAAATTCATTTGGATTTGTTGTAATCGAGTTTTGAAGTTTTTCTTTTTGTGTTTTTATTTTAACTTTGTTTCAGGCGAGTGTAAATTAGAGAGTGATTGAAGTGCCTAATTCAAAATCATGCCATGACTAGTGACCAACAGAAGAAGGAATTGAATGTATGTTGACCATGTGCAAGCAGGGCAGGATCTTGAAAATAATGTGGATTTATTGAAATGAATACATTGGGGTAGCTTATATTTTTTCCACACGCTAATAAAGAGTTTTTATTCATGGTTAATACTTAATAACAATGAACTGTAATGATCCTTCACTACTTGACATCCTAAATCAATTTTCTGGGATGTTGAGAATATATAAATCCCACTCTTTTGCATAAACCTGGATGACATTAAGCTCATGTCAGATAATAAGAGTAGCTGTTATCCTGGAGAAAGTGTAATTGCCAAAATATACCTGAGGCATATTTGGCTGGATCAAAATTGTCTCCTGTGAGGGAATTCCTGCAGTTTCTCTAGTGACGATGTTCCTATTTATTGACATTACTCATTGTAATAACGTGAGCTAGCACTGGTAGTGATAAACGTTGTCAGGAGAGAAGTGCGGGAATTCTTCAAGGGAGAGAATTTCGATCACCAGTTTTACTTGTTGAATAGATTTGGCATTCCAAACGTGAGTATATCTGTATTGTTTGCTACGGGTTAAAGAGTTACTCAGGTTTCCTTGCAGCCAAACACCCCGCATAATTGGCAATAGAAACTGAGACGCCTACCACTAGAAATCCTATCACACATGAGGATAAGGTTGGGACCATTCTCTACTTATTCAGTGACCCCAGAATGTTTCCTTTTGTTGCAATCTAAAATTTTCAGTAGATGGCTTCCTTCTTTGGATCTCCACCATTTCTCTCTCACCCAATTACAAGAACTCATCACTTCTCTTCATCTTCACAAACACCTCCCCCTCAGTCACCAACTCCACCTTCAGAACCACAATCTCCATCACCATCCCTAAGTACAGCTTCCGCGGAGCAACCATCACCGGTCTCAGTTAAAGTGCCAAAACAAAAGCCTCCAAGACCTGCCAATCCAACTACAACTGCTGATTCCACAGATTGGATAGCATCCACCTTAACCAGGAGGTTTGGACTTGGTGCCGGCCTTGCATGGGCTGCCTTCCTAGCCGTTGGCGTACTCTCTGAGCAAATAAAAACCCGCCTAGAAGTCTCCCAACAAGAAGCAAATACGAGGTATGTGCTCTAGAAACATGTTCATTTGAGCTTCATATCGATCAGTTTTAAAATGATAGTAATTGGCTTTGTTTTACAGAGATGTCGACAAGAAGGAAGAGGTAGTGTCGCCTAATGGCATAAGGTACATTTCTTGTCAGGAATTGGCCTTTCAAAGTAAGCAAATTGTTCTTGTTCTCATTACAAATACATCTAAATCAGGTACTACGATATCAAAGTTGGCGGTGGTGCTTCTCCACGGCGTGGAGACTTGGTTGTGATTGATCTTAAGGGAGCTGTGGAAGGTAGCAAGGCTGCATTTGTTGACACATTCAGTGGTGACAAAAAGCCATTGGCTCTTGTAATGGGGTCGAGGCCGTATTCTAAGGGAATGTGTGAAGGGATAGAGTATGTTTTGAGCTCTATGAAGGCTGGTGGTAAGAGGAAAGTGATTGTTCCTTCTAGTCTGGGGTTTGGAGAGAAGGGTGCAGATTTAGATACAGGGGTGCAGATACCCCCATATGCCACTCTTGAATACATTGTTGAGGTTGACAAAGTTTCAATAGCACCAGCTTGATTTTCGAATGTCTTTGTGCAGTTATATGGGCAATGGACAAATATGTAGGAACTGTTGTAGCTTCACATTTTCTTGAATATGTCTCTTTTATTTATCTTGAATCATAAATATATATACCCAAGCAAAAGGAAATAGAAGTCTATATCTTCACATTTCATGAATTGTATCTTTTCTTTATCTTGGATCATCAATATATATATATATATATATATATATATATATATATATATAAAGTAAAATATGTTAAAAGTCTTGTTAATTTGTTATTAGAAAATTGTGTTCAAGAGGAGAGAAAACTGACTGCAAGTTTTAAGAGACCGGAAAAAAAAGTGTTGTGAGTTGCGAGGTGCAGAAATAGTTGCGAAAGTTAGATTTAAAATCTAAAGAGGGGTGATTAGGTTTATTCGTTTTTTGCTTAATCTTTCAGATTATCCACTTTTAAGTCCAATTAAAAATTAAAGCAATTCTACCAAATAAGTAAATAAAATAAAGTACAATAAAGTATAGAATGCACCAATGATTCGTGTGTGAGTGTGACTCAAAAAGTATATCAATTAAAAATTATCACACTTCGCAATAGAACGAATTCCTTGCAGAATAGGGCTATCGAAAGGAAGGGGTGTCGAACCTCAGGGACTGTGGTCTGATTGAGTTGAATTGTTATGACTAATTCTAATTAAATTTAAAAGAAATAAATTCTGATTTTTAATTCTAAATTAACTAATGAAGCAATTGAACAAAAGCAAGAAAAACTAAGGAGTGTAGAAAATATAAGATAAGTCTAGGGTAATTGATTTCACCACTAACTTCACAATCAATGGTCAATTGAACTAACTATGGGGCATCATATCATGCATAAGTGGTGTCGGTGGCTACAAGCTCACCTTCATCCGTCAAGAAGATAACATATGATTAAGGCTAAGTCATGGACTATCTTCGATTGGCATGGGCCATCTGCCTAACTACTCTAATCTAGGGTGCAGTATGGTTCATCTTCTCTAGGCATAATCCATCAAAGCTTTTAATGATATATTCAATGAAAACTATTGTGTAATAATCACTCTTATGATCACAGAAAACAAGAGGGACGAGTTCAATAACAACAATCAAGTATCTAAGACAAGATAAGAAATCATTGAAATTGAATTTATAAGACTTTTATTGCTCAATTCTATAATAAGAATCCTCTAAATTACACAATCTATGAATGAATACAAAAATCCCCAATAATTAGAACAATCAAACCAGTGATGTTTAGTTAGGGCTCCATCAAAACCCTGGTGGCTGAACTAGCCGCTCATGATACGCCTTGTTCTCCAATTATTCTCTATCCCAAAAGCTCTTCAAAACTGCTGCCAAGCCTCCTCAATACAGCCCCAATTTGTCACTTTAAATAGTCAAGAGAATACATCAAAGTCCTAATCCAATTAGGAATTAATTAGGTTTTCCCGCAGCACTAATCAGGTGGGTTTTTCCTGCTGACTTCGGCCCAACTTTTGACCCACTAGAAGTCCGATTTACGGAATTTTCGTGAAATACAAAAGTGTGCAGAATCAAATTTCGTTCAACCTCACTCAAGAATTATGTCGATTTGAGGCTCGGAAATAAGACTTCTGGTCCGTTTTCCAAAATGGGATTAAGACTGTATTATGCGCAGATTTGGGCTTCAGGCCCGAAACCTTCTTAAGCAGCTGTAATTCTCTTGGACCTCTTCCTTGGGCTGAGTTGAGTTAAAATATGAAGTTCAATGGATCCCTTTGATGTAGGCTTCATCCAACCATCTTGCATGTCATCTTTAAAAGCCCAAAATCACGGTTTTAACTGAAATAATCATTAAGGCCCTGAAAATAAAGAAAACACTAAAACAAAGTAAAATCACAAAATAATCTATCACTAAGAGAATAAAATACACAAGTTAAGAGGCTAGAATGCATAACATTCAACGCCGATCACACCCCCAAACTTACATATTGCTAGTCCCTTAGCAATAGAATAAAACAAAATTAAAACAAAAGAAACTACTAAATATTAACTAAACTACCCAACTCCACTTTCGTGGGAGAAACGATTGCATTTAGCATATGCAACAAGCCTTTAAACCCCTAGGTTCCCCCTAGTGGACGAGTATAGTCTCGTGAGGGTTTCCAAAAATGTTACCTACAAACATTCAAAAGTCTGTTTCAACATTAATTCAAGAAGAAGATTACAATATATAGTTACAAACTTGCATTCAAGAATAATTTCAAACTTTCAAATTCCATAATTCAAATCAATGGTCCCCATGCATAATTCACATCAACATATCTCAAAATAATCAACTCTAGCTCCCTCGTGTAAAGTGAACTAACAGTCCTCTCATGTAGCAAAACCAAGCTCTGAATATATTAAGGCACATACCCCTTCAACTCACTAGCTCCCCTTATTGAAATCATACTTCCAAACATGAATACATGACTTTTTCATTTTTTTTTTTTCAACATTCTTTTTTTTTCATTGCTTTATTGGTTGTGCAATGTCTTGATCTATTAAGCTTTCTGAAAGATCCATGTAGCAAGCTTTCAGTCAGTGGCTCCCAAACCAGATGGCTTTAGGGCACTAGGCTTTAAGATACCCCGAAGACCTAATTACTCGAATCAGTCAGGCTACAAATTAAGACAACCAATGCTCATCTTTTCTCACCCTTTCACTTTTGACGCGAACACTCCGTGCTTCCTGAGGCATAGAGGCCCGGTTACTCATGAAAAGGATCAAATTGATTTGCTTATTCATCACTTTTTTTTTTCTTTTTCTTTTCTTTTCTTTTCTTTTTCATTGAAGTCAAGTAAGACATTATCGGTACTCATTCTCAAGAGATACTAATTAATATCAAGCATATGTAACTCAATAACTCAAAACCAAAGTTTATACCCCATAAGACTATGCTAGTGTATTTGTGCATGTAAGGAAACTAAAATCAATCACTCCAAAACATGTTATTGCAATTCATGATTAAAATCACTTAATTTAAACCATAGTTTCCAAGAATTTAAAACATACTCAAAAATTGCAAGTTATGCACCTATATAAGGTACTAATCCCTTAGATAATGTTAAAACATTCTATCTACAAATAAAACAAAATAAAATAAAATAAACTAAGAAAATAAAATAAAATAAAATAAAATCCTAATACAAAAAGAATTTCACACAAATTTCTCCCCATAATGCAATAAAGCACAAAAATAGGCATCGCCTCACCCCCAAACTTAAACTGTACATTGTCCTCAATGTACTACTAATCAAAGCATAGAGAAGAGTAAGAACGATGTTACCATGATCATGGAGTAATGGCGAGAAAATATAGCAAACCAATAGCATGAAGGCAAGGCAAGCACACCCCCAAACTTGGATGTTACAACCTGTGAAAACAAACCACTATACCCCAAAGATCAAGTGAATAGTATGGGTGAAAGTAAATATGAAATAAATTTGTTTTTTTTTTTTTTTTAAACTGAAGAAAGAAAGAAAGAAAAAAACAATCTGAAAAATAAAATAAAGAAGAAAAGAAAAAAATAAAAATACAAAAAAATAGTTACCTCCGAAAAAATCAAAGAGAAGGTGGTGTCGAAGCATCTAGGTCATGGCTGGAATGGAGCATCAAAATCAACCAACTAGCCCACAATCAATGTTCAATGTCCTCCCCCAAACTTGGAGTACAAAACCCCTCAAAGAAATCTCCTCACTTCCACGATGAATGCACACCTCTTGTGAAGAAGGAAATATGAAAAAGTTAAAATTTTAATGATGAAGGAGAATAAAAAGTTGTAATTGATGATGATGGTGATGAATGATGATGATCAAGTAGGTGTATGGAAATAAAATTGAAATATTTTAGAGTGTATATTGATGTTGGACAAGCACAAAGAGGCACCAAGTCTTAAAATTTCGAGTGGGAGCAATGAGGGCATGAAGGAGGGTCTCAAAATAGCAAAAGAGGTCAGATTTGGCCTTCAGGGGCTGGGGCGATCGATCCCCCAGGGGCTGGGCGATCGATCGCCCAGCTGGTTGGTCTCCCAGCTTGGGGAAAAATGGGGGCGATCGATCCCCCTTGCTTGGGCGATCGATCCCCCCGGCTGATGCCTGTTTCGCTCTCCATCGCCCAAGGTCGACCGGGACGTGTATTTTTGGAGTCTCCATCGCCCAAGGTCGACCGAGAGCTCAGTTCAAATACCTCGGTACACCTCTTGGCATCCTCCGGAAGCAACTTATACATCAAAAAATTCAAAGAAAATACATTAAAACACACCTAATAATGGAAGAAAAATAAAGAAAAACATAAACTAAAAATTAAAAAAATAAAACAATAATAAAATAAAATAAAATAAAAAAATAAAAAAAAACTAAAGAAATTAAAGGATAGAAATACATACAAATCCTACAATTTAACGTCCGTAGGAGACGGTCATCGACTTCAATTGAAAGTTCACCCAATGCCACATCTCTGGAGGAGATTTAATTTCGTTCCTCCTGTATGATCCTCACCTCCTTGTGTCGATCTCAAAGTAATCGGAATGGTGTCATTGGCTTCAAAAAACACATCTCTCTCCCTTAACGGAACATGTTTCAATTTTACCCATGGAGGAGACTCTAATGATGGCATCGGAGGAGTGCTAGAAAGAATAGAAAATGGCTTAATCGGAATCCTCCAAGGTGGAGTATTTTTCATGGCCACTACATCAAGTAAATCATTCACCCCCTCAATGGACTTATCAACATCATGTGATAGAGCAACCGGATCAACTTCTTCAACATAATCATCAAAGCCATCCATGAAGAAACAATCACTCTCATCTAGAGGATGTTGAATGACATTAAAAGTATTCAAGTTCACCTTAGGCTCATGAGAAATTTCAACATTTGGACTCTTTGTCACCTCTTCTTCATCAAGCTTCTTCTCCCCCACCTTGTTGTCACTTATTTCTCCAATTTTAAGAGTGGTGATGGCTTGAAATTTTTCATGGTGTGGGTTGCTCAAAGAAGAAATATTGTTAAGGACATGAACCCCTCTTGGGTTGGCAACTGGTTGGCTTGGTAGTTTTTCCTCTTCTCTTTTACTCACGACATTGACAAGTTGTCTAAACTGAGATTCCAGTTTGACAATTGATTGAGAATGAGAATGAACCAGTTGAGTTGTGGATTGAACTATTGCTGCAGTAGCTTGCACTATCTCTACAATAGAGTCGAGCTTCTCAAGTTTTGCTAGGACAATTGTCATCTTGTCCTCAATAGCTGAATACCTCTGTGCCATATGAACTTGTTCTTGATATGATTGTGAAGGCACATAGTTCTGAGATTGAAAAGTGGGCTGAATTGCTGCCCCTTGCTCTTGTGGAAGATCAAAAAATTGCCCAAGTGAAGGACAATTATTCACATAGTGCATAGGACTCGAGCAAAAATCACATGGCTCAAAAATAGGAGGATATAAAGATTGGTTAGGAACATGACCAACCGCCATAAGTTGCACCACTCTCTGTGACACAGCATCTACAATGGTAGACATAGCATTTGCAGAACCACTCTCAAAAATACTATCAACCTTCCTTGTATTGGATGATCTGCTCGAACGAGATGAAGACACATGTTGTAAAGAATTGTCACTGAGATTCTCGAACAAAGTCCATGCTTCATCTTCACTTTTTAACATAAAAGTACCCCCACGTGATGCATCTACCATCAGTCTGTTACCTTAAATTAGCCCTTCATAGAAACATTGCACTAACTGCCACATTGGAACTTGATGATGAGAACACTTTCTAAGAAGGTCCTTGAATCTCTCCCATGCCTCAAAAAATTGTTCCCCCTCAAATTGAGAGAAACCAGTGATAGCATGTCTGAATTGATTGGTCCTCCCTATCGAAAAATATTTCTTCAAGAACTCACTTTGCATTTGAGTCCATGTAGTGATAGAGCTTGCCGGTAGAGATCTGAACCAATACTTAGTCTTCTCCTTTAGAGAGAATGGAAAGAGTCGCATCCGAAAAGCATCTTCTGAGAAGTGATGAATTTTTGTTAATGAGCAAACTTCTAAAAATTCATCCAAGTGCTTGTATGGATCCTCATGAGTCAACCCAAAATAAGATGGCAACATATGAATGATACTGGGCTTGATCTCATAGTTCTGTGTTGTGACATTAGGCAATTGAAAATCAGCTGGTGAATTATAAGTCTCTGGGACATAGTAGTCTCTGATCAATCTCACTTTTTCCACAACAGTATTAGGCACAATATTGTTGTTCTCATTATTCCCACACAAACCATCCATGATGTCAATATTCTCTTCCTCTTGCTCAATGGTATGGTGATTGAAGTACCGAAAAAAAAAATAAACAAAATAAAATAAATTAGATTAGTAGCAAAAATAAAAATTCTAAACTAAAAAAAAAACAAATAAAAAAAATTAAAACAAAACAAATTAGTACTACAAAAGAAAAAATAAATAAATAAAAAGAAAAAAAATCAAATAAAATAAAAATAACATAAAATAAAAGAAGAAGAAAAAATTCCTAAACTAAAAATCCAATTAGAACTAATTCTAAAAATCCAAACAATCAAATAGACAGTCCCCGGCAACGACGCCAAAAATTGATTCGTGTGTGAGTGTGACTCAAAAAGTATATCAATTAAAAATTACCACACTTCGCAATAGAACGAAGTCCTTGCAGAATAGGGCTATCGAAAGGAAGGGGTGTCGAACCTCAGGGACTGTGGTCTGATTGAGTTGAATTGTTATGACTAATTCTAATTAAATTTAAAAGAAATAAATTCTGATTTTTAATTCTAAATTAACTAATGAAGCAATTGAACAAAAGCAAGAAAAACTAAGGAGTGTAGAAAATATAAGATAAGTCTAGGGTAATTGATTTCACCACTAACTTCACAATCAATGGTCAATTGAACTAACTATGGGGCATCATATCATGCATAAGTGGTGTCGGTGGCTACAAGCTCACCTTCATCCGTCAAGAAGATAACATATGATTAAGGCTAAGTCATGGACTATCTTCGATTGGCATGGGCCATCTGCCTAACTACTCTAATCTAGGGTGCAGTATGGTTCATCTTCTCTAGGCATAATCCATCAAAGCTTTTAATGATATATTCAATGAAAACTATTGTGTAATAATCACTCTTATGATCACAGAAAACAAGAGGGACGAGTTCAATAACAACAATCAAGTATCTAAGACAAGATAAGAAATCATTGAAATTGAATTTATAAGACTTTTATTGCTCAATTCTATAATAAGAATCCTCTAAATTACACAATCTATGAATGAATACAAAAATCCCCAATAATTAGAACAATCAAACCAGTGATGTTTAGTTAGGGCTCCATCAAAACCCTGGTGGCTGAACTAGCCGCTCATGATACGCCTTGTTCTCCAATTATTCTCTATCCCAAAAGCTCTTCAAAACTGCTGCCAAGCCTCCTCAATACAGCCCCAATTTGTCACTTTAAATAGTCAAGAGAATACATCAAAGTCCTAATCCAATTAGGAATTAATTAGGTTTTCCCGCAGCACTAATCAGGTGGGTTTTTCCTGCTGACTTCGGCCCAACTTTTGACCCACTAGAAGTCCGATTTACGGAATTTTCGTGAAATACAAAAGTGTGCAGAATCAAATTTCGTTCAACCTCACTCAAGAATTATGTCGATTTGAGGCTCGGAAATAAGACTTCTGGTCCGTTTTTCAAAATGGGATTAAGACTGTATTATGCGCAGATTTGGGCTTCAGGCCCGAAACCTTCTTAAGCAGCTGTAATTCTCTTGGACCTCTTCCTTGGGCTGAGTTGAGTTAAAATATGAAGTTCAATGGATCCCTTTGATGTAGGCTTCATCCAACCATCTTGCATGTCATCTTTAAAAGCCCAAAATCACGGTTTTAACTGAAATAATCATTAAGGCCCTGAAAATACAGAAAACACTAAAACAAAGTAAAATCACAAAATAATCTATCACTAAGAGAATAAAATACACAAGTTAAGAGGCTAGAATGCGTAACATTCAACGCCGATCAACCAAATATATGTGGAAAACCCGGATCGAAAAAAATCACAGGTGAGGCTTTGTAATCCCGAAGAAACAAATCCACTATCGTCGAAACAAAATACAACACACTCTATCCCAAACTCACACCCACTCTATTTTGACAAGAACTTAATGCGGAACATTTTAGGCTTACAATTACGAATATCTCATCCAACTGCTGCAGATTCCCGGCTAACGCCAAAATCCTTTAAGAAAGGTAACTGAAAGAACACAAACACTTAGCAAGTATTTTGTCCCCTTCGTAGCTCAATCTTCTTCTCCTTCCTCATCAATGAACAGTTGTCGAAAAAACTAATCTAGTAACTTAATCACGAAGAAATTTTTAATGCAATCTTTGAACAGTTGATCAAGCAAATAGAGACACCCTAAATCACTCAGTGAATATGTGTGCTCTAAAAAATATAAACAAAGAATTGAGGAAAAAATTATTTGCTAGAAAAATAATCAATACTTTCTCTCTCTAGAATATGAATTTCTGGTCTGTTGAAAGCTTAATGAGAGAGAAATCATATGAGGTTTTTTTATAGAGATTAAAAAATTCTAATTTTTCTTGAAAAATAAGTTGAAAATAAATATGAAACAAGACCCAACATTTAAGAAAAATTCTGGGTCAAATCCGGGTCAAAACAGGACTCTACAAGACAAAATTTGCCAAAGCAGAAGCATGGACTGGTTCAGCCTATTCTTGGACCGGTCCAAATTTTTGTTTGTCCTAAATTAAGATCCCACCTCTTGGACCAGTCCAACTTTGAGCTGGACCGGTCCTACCTTAAAAAGTGTCTAAATTTACTTAAAAACTCTTCTTTTCAATGTCAGAACGTCTCGATTTGAAATATATGTGTTCTCACTACTTTACCTAGACTACGTGAGTCTCATACGTGATCAACAATGTCCTCATGCACTCAGAACCATTTCAAAACTTTAATCGATCGAATCCTTGTTCAGACCGTTGATGGCTTCTTTCGAAGATTCAAGCTTCATCCTTTGAAGAACATTTGCATGGTTTGTGAAAAACTTCATGCTCACTCTGAGACTTCAAGTACATGATCAATGACAAGAATATAACTCAAAGAATACAACTCAATCATGTTCAATTTTGACACCGAAGATTGCCAATTACAAAAATATACGTTACAATCTCTCCCTTTGGTAATTTCTTGACAAAATCAACCTAAACAATTATAACCTAACCACTGAAAAAATTATATTACAATATGTCCCACATACAAAGAAATGTATGTTGAAAAACTCAGAGTATCATGAGCAAGCTTTCAAACTTCAATCATAGTGTCTGCCAAAAACCTGTAAATCTGCACATCATACAAATAACACTACTTGTGAAGGCTTAATCAAGAAAAATATAATGATAACAAGTATCATAAAATCATCTCCAAACTTTCCCTTAATCATATAACTAATGAAATATACTATCTCCCCACATGTCTCAAAGAAAACATATATCTCTCCTCTTGTCAAAGCACCTATATAAGTCTTCCCATTTTTGGAACAAATTGACAAAGTATAAATAATGAGAATAAGAGAGAACAAATCAACACACGATTAAGTGAGATATAACCTCCAATCAAATATATCACATAAGTCTCAAAATTATAAAGTGTTACACATAAGCATTGCAACAAAAAAATATAGAAAATATAGAACATAACATACCTAAGCAAATAACAAACATAGAACATAACAAGTTTAAGCATCAAGTCTAAACATAAATAGAATTAACTACTCAAAGTCTAACGAAACATAAAATAGCTCTAAACCACCAAGATCTAATTCTCATCATCATCATCATCACCACGAGCTCTAGAAATTTCAGGAAGGGCTCTCTTAATCAATGCTTCAAGCTTTGAAAATTTTCTCTTCAAGTACTTCTCCAACCCCTTCATGAATTGATTGTACTGTCTAGCAGTCAAAGCACAATTAGAATCTGGAACATAAAGTCTGGTAATAAGAGCATTGTTATCACTCTCATCCACAATCTCCTCCTCAATATGATGTCTTGCAGCCTCATTTGAGCTCTTTCCATCATCTTGTTAGTAATTAAAGACTTAACATCTGAAACCATGAACTTTCTTTTGGATTTCATCACTAGAGCATTTGAAGAAATATAAACATTTTTTGCCTTGAGAATCTGCATCACAATCAAAGGAAAAGGCAAAGCATTGGTAGCCTTAGAATTATTTGTCACTTGAATCATAGTCCTCAAAATAGTAATCGTCACATTAATTCTATTACCATTCACAGTGTGATACAGGATCTCACCTCGATGTTGTGGCAAATCACCCTTATAATCACGGGGGTCAAGAGTATAGGAGACAATCAAGTCAATGCAAAGACATTGTCAATGATGTAAGCACTTGGAATTTTATTATCAAGTAATGGAGCATTCGGTTCACACAACATCCTAATGATTTCTTTCATGCTTGGTCGGTTCTCTTCAGTACCTATATAACAAAAAATTATACCATTCTGTACCTCTGGAACTCTAATAACCTTATAAATTAATTAGGTAGTCACCTTGATTTCTATCCCAAAACTGTTGACCTCAAGGTTTCAACCCTAGGTTACTGGGGTGATTTTGATGATAACAATCTATTGTAGTGTAGATTTAATAAGCTTACTTGAGTGTGCAGTTTACAAAATATCATATTATCTCAAGTATCTTAAAGGTATTGGACTTCAAAAGAAATTATAAGAAAATCTATAAAGTCACATGATCATAGGACTCAAAGATCAATAATCAAGATCAATGGCGAAGTTGAAGTGAATCCAAGCCACATAATGAAGGAACCCAAAGGCTTAAAGAATTGAAGATCAAAAGACTTAGGTAGGCTAGTTTAGTGTGAGCGTTTGATTTAATGAAAAGTTATTTTTGAAGTAACTTCATTTGAAAGTTCATCTCTTGACTTAGTAGACCATAGGAATATGCATATCATTCATATCATCCATAAGTCTTTAGATCATAAGTAATAGGCAATGAACTTCATTTTTAATATCATGAGGCATTTACTAAAGTTGAGTTAGTTCAAGTTTTGGAAGAACTTAACTATTAAGCCCTAACTAGAACCATATTTTTCAATCATATCATTTGGAATGGTGTGTAGGAATTATTAAAATAAGGCTTTGAACGTATATGTTTAAATCATGAAAAGCCTTAGGTAATATTGAGATGATCTCTAATTGAAAATATCTTTAATTCTCAATATTCACATTTAGTAAAATTGTGAAGTCAAAGACCTTGGATCAAATTGAATTATTTCATAAGGTTATAGTTGATTTTGAGGAGGTTCAAATATTCAAAAACTCAACTTATAATCTAAAATTGATTCTAAGACCACATGCATCTCATTTTAGTATCTATAATTGGTTCTTAGCATTTTAGAATATAACTTGATCTTAATGAAATTTCTTTTCATCGGTCCTTGAGGTTTTAGGCTCATTCATGTTTTAACAGAGTTGCATTTCAAATGAGGATCAAAACAGTCGACTTATTTAAACTATATAGTCGACTTTTTCAAGCAACATGTTTTTGGCATTTCTAGAGCACTAAAGTAGAAGATTATTCCATTTTATATAGTCAACTTTCTTTCAATGGAATTTCATGAAATTAACATTTCTAGAGCACTAAGATAGAAGACTATCTCAACTCGTATAGAAGACTATCTTTCTATTTTAGTTTATGAAATTTTATGAAAATAGCATTTCTAGAGCACTAAGATAAAAAAAACTATCTCAATTCATAAAGAAGACTATCTTTCTATTTTAGTTTATGAAATTTTATGAAAATGACATTTCTAGAGTACTAAGATAGAAGACTGTCTCATTTCATATAGAAGACTTTCTTTCTATTTTAGTTTATGAAATTTGATGAAATAGTTGACTTAGTGATTTGAGAAAGTCGACTCTTTCTAGCAACATGAATCTCACTCTTTAAGGACCAAAATAAAGTCGACTGCTTTTCTCCAAATTCAAAATAACGGCTAGTTTTGGACCCCAAACGGCTATATCCTCTTGAGACCTTATATATACCAATTTGTATTGGGAATTTTGCAACAAGAGAGAGATAGTGCAATGTAGAACCGATAGTAGAGAATAGTGGAGGAGAAAGCAAGAGAGCTAGAAAGAAACCTACCCATAAGCATACATTTGAGAAACTCTTGAATACATATTTTTGCATTCTACTTAGTAGAATATCTCTTAGGAACCACCATTGAGTCTCATCTTTTATATAATTCATTGTGGTTGATCTTGCATATCTAGAGTTGGAGCTTTTCATTTGATATCTTCATATATAACTCTAGGATTTGAGCGTATATTGAATATATATTCATTGAGGAATATTTTTGTAATTGTATTACAATTTATTATCTACCTGTGAGAGGAAAACCAAGTGATGCACTTGACAAGGAAGCCCAAGTCATGAGCTTGGCAAAGAAGTCTGGGTGAGGTTTTCATTGAGCAAGAAAATTCAAGTCATGAGCTTGGCAAAGAAGTCTTGGTGAGGTCTTCACAGGAGCAAAGAAGCCCAAGTGATTCACTTGGCAATTTTACGGTTTACTTTCCACCATTAAGGAATGCTCTATAATGAAAACCTTAAGAAGTGCTCTTGAGGCATGAACGTAGGCAAGAGGGGCCGAACCATGTAAAAATCATGGTGATGCACTTGACAAGGAAGCCCAAGTCATGAGCTTGGCAAAGAAGTCTTGGTGAGATTTTCATTGAGTAAGGAAATCCAAGTCATGAGCTTGGCAAAGAAGTCTTGGTGAGGTCTTCACCGGAGCAAGGAAGCCCAAGTGATTCACTTAGCAATTGTATTGTTTGCTTTCCACCATTAAGAAATGCTCTATAGTGGAAACCTCAAGAAGTGCTCTTGAGGCATGGACGTAGGCAAGAGGGACCGAACCAAGTAAAAATCATGGTATCACTTGGTTTGCATTTCTCTATCCTTAAACTCCTTTATTTGATAGCATTTCATTTGTTTAAATTTCATATGTTTTGTATATGAATACTATAAGTTTAAATGCTTTTATTCATAAGAGGATAATAGGATGAATGCTTGGAGTATATTGATTGAGTTGTGAAATTGATTAAAGTGTTAATTGATTAAGTAGTTATTTAAGTATATATTTGCCAATCAATTTGCATACCTTGTATTTGACAAGTGCACAATCAATATTTTCACATACTACAAGCATGATATGTTGCACTTACATGTACACTTATACTTGTTGTATTCACTATATCATTTAAGTGCATAATAGATAGAGAATTTGCAATCCCATTTGTTGAATACATAAGTTCATCAAGTGTTTGACAAAAGTCCATTCAAGCTAATTTTTATCAAAATAAACTAAATCAAAAAAGTTTCATCATTTGTCTATTATTCCTATTCACCCCCCCCCCTCTAGGGACAATTCTTGAGTAACAAAAATATTTCACCATCATCCATAGCTCACCATCACTATAAGTAAGCACATTGCTATAGAAGTAACGAATCATGTCAAGAACACAATCATTGCCTAGTTTAGCTAGTGAATCCCAACCATTGTTTCTAAAGTAGTGCACAAACTCTAAATGATAGCATTGTCATATGCTATCCAAATCAATGCTCTGTTCACACCTCATTGGCCTACAACCAACCACCTTGTTATAGTGATCAAAGATTCATTCACATCAAAATAATCCTCTATGAAAATTATATTTTTTTTTTGTGTTAAAGAAACATTAACTCTTTGTCGCCTAGAGCCACCGGCCATTGCCATGATGAGAAGAATGCAAAATAGGAATGTGAGAGCCATTGGAGTATTTTTCACGAACACTTGGTGTGCAAGCTTTGAAAACACAAGTTTCAATAAAACTTTTTTAGTAAATTCTCCCAAAATCAACTCAAATACTTCAAAGATCAATCTCTTCCACCAATTCAACTCAAATTCAATCACAAATATCAATCAGTTTGATGAAGATCAAGTAGCACAACATATGTAAGAGTTTAGGCAAAGTAAGGGAAAATAAGAGAAAAAGGCACTCAAGAGGAATGAAGGCACATTACGAACACATAGCATACATGCACATTTTAAACCTTCTGGCTGAGCCTAGTGGACCGGTCCAGCCTTCACCTTGGACCGGTTCAGCTGGGTAAATTGGTCAGTTGACCAAGTTTGACCAGTTTTGCAATTTTTTGAAAAAAATTCCTTAAAATCTGAAAAAATAGGAAAATCTTTTTGGGTTTTTCTTTATGTGAAAATAAAAAATATAACAATCATATAATCATTAAAACCACTTTTTCACATAAAATAACAATGAGTTCTAAAATTTCTGAAAAAATTCAAGAAAATTCACAAATGCATAATTTTAAAACCCATAAATTTGCCAACAAAATTCATACTTAATTTCATAATCATGGTACAATTTTTAATACACAAATATTTATAAAAATTTATCTAATAAATTCATGTGTGTGTGTAATCCAACATCATCAAAAATTAATCAAATTCTTTTGATTCATCTTCTAAAACACATTGGATGATAAGCAAATAAAACCACACATGATCAAATTATTTTTCATTGAATTTTATTTTTTTTATTTTTAAGACGGTGACTTTCGCGCTTACGGGCAGCTAACTATTTTCTCAAAACAACTTCTTTAAAAGATACTTCACCTATTGAAGATTTATGTTGTAGTGGTAGCTTCTAACACATCTCGAATGTAGCCTTTTCCTTTTGTCTTAGATTTTCAGTAATTCAATTTTTTATTTTCTTTTTTTGCCGAATAAAAATAGAATATTTTCTTTTCATTTTTTTTCATTGATCATTTTAGCCTTCAATGATACTCATACAATATACTCTAATCAACTTCATATTAGTTTTCAATTAATTCTCTCAGAGTTGGACTAGTGCACAAATTATATGGACTCAAATATTCACCTCTAAAAAGAAATAAATATAACACATTAATCATCAATACTTAGATCATAAACTCAGGTACTTCATTCATTGATAAACTAAGTGTCTCAATCATGCATTCACAAATCAAAGTGAACTTCAACAGAAATATAAAGAATTTACATTATTTCATAGAAAATATGATTTCTATATTCACATGATTATTAGCAAAAATAAATAAAACCTAACCTAATTGAAAAGATATGGTCCAATAGAAAACAGATAATGAACATAAGCTCAGTCTATGACCATAAAAGTCCTAAATGATATAATTAGGGGTTTTGCATCCAAAGACTATTAGGAATAAATCCCATAGTATCAACAGGCACAAACTTCTCCAAATCTTTATTTTTCGTCCAAATTATTTTAACATGTAATCTATCAGAAAAATATTGTGGAGAAACAAAAAAAATTTCTTTTTATTTGAATTCTTTTTAGCTTGAGAATTTTTTAGTTTATTCCAATAATATGGTTTTCAGCATGAACACTATTATTAGTAAAAGAATTATGCACATGAAAACCAGACTTAGATTATTTTCTCTTCTTATAGCAATAGTGTTGGAGTATGTCCATTCTTACCACAAAAGTACAATGAAGCCATTGGACACAACATTAGCATGCATAGACTCAACTTGAAGCTTAAATTTGGGTGTAGACAAATTCAAGTTATTGGGTTTAACAAAAATAGTTTTACCCTTAAATGATGACCCAACAAAACCTAGTCCAGTCTTATCTCCTACAAACTTACCAACATTAATCATGTTATCAAGTTTAATCTGCCTAGAAGTAAATGCAATCAATTTCTCTTGTGATTTTTTTAATTCAGATTCAATAAAATTAATTCTAGCAACAAGAGTATTTCTAACAGAAATAGCTTGACTTATCTCGCTTTCGAGAAACATGACTATACTTTGAATATTCAAAATTTATGTTTTATCCTCTTTAATCTTCTTGTGGATCTTCTCAAATTCTTCCATCAAAGCTTTTCTTTCACTTTTCACCATCTCCAACTGTTTTGTCTACTTTTTGTAGGCTCTCTTCACTTTAACAGTTTTTGTAAACAACTCCTCAAAAGTCTTGGAAAGTTTTTCCTTGGTTGGTTCTTCTTTTCTTTTATCTTCAAAATCATCAGACCCACTTGGCTTAGAGTTATAAATTTCTTTGTTTCACCTACATTAGAAGAAGAATCATTAGCAGTATCATCATTCAGTAAGGCAACAAAAGCAAAAACATCATTCTCAACAGAAGAATCACTATCAGAACTAGATGACTTAGATTCCGAAATAATAGCTTTCATGACTTTTTTTTTTTGTCTTTTAAAATTTTCTTTGCACTAAAATTATTCTTTTTAGGACTTGGACATTAAGTAGATATGTGACCTTTACCACCACATGTCCAACAAGTGATTTTAGAATCCTTAGAGTGATCAACTTCTTTTTCCTTCCTATCCTTACCTTTAGATGATGTTGACTACAAAATTTAGAAGAATTTTCTTTTCTAAGAAATTTATCATTTTCATATTTAAGGATTTTTTTAAATTTTCTAGCTAGGAGTGTAACATCATTATCTGAATCATATTTAAAACTTTCAACCTTTTCAACTTCAGATTTTGAAGAATTTGAAATATTTGACAAACTTGAAGACTTGGAAGTCCTTGAGGTTTTTATAGCCAATTTTATTTTATTTTATGAAGTTTTGGATATTTCATCTCAAAAGTTTGAATTAATCAAACTAATTCTTCCTCCTTCATTGAATCAACATCTCTACCCTCATCTAAGGCTTCCAACTTGGCTTGGAACCTATCAGGTAGTGATCTTATGATTTTTTTAATAACCTAAAAAGATAAAATTTTCTCACCAAGTTTAGCACTACTTTGAACAATATCATTAAGACTAGAATAACAATCAGAAAATATTTCATCTTCATCCATTCTAATTGCTTCAAATTTAATTGTTAGTATTTGTAACTTTGATTTCCTTACCTTGGCGGTACCCTCATGAGTTAGCTGTAAAATTTCTCATGCTTATTTCGAAGTGGAACAAGAAGTAATTCTAGTAAATTCAGAAGGAATAATAGAATTAAATATAGGATATAAACCCTTATTGTTATTATTAGCATATTCATTCTTAGCATTAGACGTTGTTACTTTATCCTTATCTACGGTCACAACTGCATCACAAATACCAGTAGTGATAGGAATTCATGAGCCATCAAAACTTTCTCACCTTGAGATTTGAGAAAGGCTTTCATGCAAGACTTCCAAAAACTATAATTTGAAACATCCAACAAAGGAGTTCGTTGAATCGATTCACCCTCTTTCATACTAGATTCCATGATGATTTTTGAAAAAAAAAATAAATTTTGATATTAAAAATACTTCGCAAGAAACTACTCACAAATTAGAGAACACTGCTCTGATACCAATTGTGAGTTACGCGATGCAGAAGTAACTGCGAAAGTTAGATTTAAAACTTAGAGGAGGTGATTAGGTTTACTCGCTTTTTACTTAATCTTCCAGATTATCCAATTTTAAGTCCAATTAAAAAGTAAAGCAATCCCAAATAAAATAAAGTGTAGTAAAGTAAAGATTGCACCAAATATATGTGGAAAACCCAGATCGGAAAAAAATCACAAATGAAGCTTTGTAACCCCGGAGAAGCAAATCTACTATCGTCGAAACAAAGTATAACAGACTCTTTCCCAGACTCACACCCATTCCACTATAACAAGAACTTGATGTAGAACACCTCAGGCTTATAATTGCGATTATCTCGTTCAACTGCTGCAGATTCCCAACTAATGTCAAAATCTTCTTAGAAGGGTAACTGAAAAAACACAAATACTAAGCAAGTATTTTGTCCCCTTTGTAGCTCGATCTTCTTTTCCTTCCTCACCAACGAACAGTTGTCGAAGAAACCAATCGAGTAACTTGATCACAAAGAAATCTTCAATGTAGTCTTTGAACAGTTGATCAAGCAAATAGAGACACTCTAAATCACTCAGTGAATATGTGTGTGCTCTCAAAAATATAAACAAAGAATTGAGGAAAAAAAATTTTACTAGAAAAATATCTCAATGCTTTCTCTCTCTATAATATGAATTTCTGATATGTTGAAAGCTTAATGAGAGAGAAATCATATGAGATTTTTTATAGAGATTAAAAAATCCTAATTATTCTTGAAAAACAATTTGAAAATCAATAAGAAACAAGTTCCAATGTTTAAGGAAAGTTCTTGGTCAAATCCGAGTTAAAACAAGAATCTATAAGACAAAATTCGCCAAAGCAAAAGCACAGATCGGTCCAACCTATTCTTGGACCGGTCCAAACTTTTGTTTGTCCTAAATTAAGATCTCGAGACCTCTTGGATCGGTTCAGGTTTGAGCTGGACCGGTCCAAACTTTTGTTTGTCCTAAATTAAGATCTCGAGACCTCTTGGATCGGTTCAGGTTTGAGCTGGACCGGTCCAACCTTGAAAAGTGTCCAAAATTGTTTAAAAACCTCTCTTTTCAAGGTCAGAACCTCCCGGTTTAAAATATATGTGTTCTCGTCACTTTACTTGGATTATGTGACTCTTATACTTGATCAACGATGTCCTCATGCACTCGGAACCATCTCAAAACTTTAATCGATCGAATCCTTATTCAGACCATTGACGGCTAGCTTCTTTCGAAGATTCAAGCTTCATCCTTTGAAGAATATTTGCATGGTTGGTGTAGAACTTCATACTGAAACTTCAATTACATGATCAATGACAAGAATATAACTCAAAGAATATAACTCAATCGTGTTCAATTTTGACATCGAAGATTGCTAATTATAAAAATATACATCACAAGTGTAGTATGATTTTTCTTTTTCAAGTTTTTCATATGACTTTCAATCAAATGGATTTTACACAATTGTTCTGTTTGGTTCTTACAGATATGTTTTTGAAAAACAAAATCTAACAAATTGCAATTCCAAATTTATGTGTTTGATAGTGTTTTTAATGCATTGTATTGACAATATGGACTACTTTATTTTTGTCGGAGGAGAAGAAAAAAAATGTTATTGTGCAAGTTTTCTTCTGAATCTAATACACAATCAACATCAAAAGAACAAGTTATAAGATCCTAAATCTATCTCAGAGCAAATACTTCTCTTAGAGAGAGTGTTGTTTGTTGCAAATGTTGACAGTACTCACTTTATACACAATAATATTAGAAGTTGGATAAAGTGCCAACCCCTTAAGGACATGTCCTTTTTGGACATTTTGTTTTTTCATTAGTTTTTTATTTTATTGTAAGGGTATTTTAGACATTTTAATCATTAAATGGACAACATGTCCTTATTTGAACAATTTGAAAAATGTAAAGGGTTAATTGAACGTCAAAGGAATTTTTGCAGAAGTTTTATGCACTTTATCCTTAAAAGTTAAATTTGTCTTGAATCCTTCCCATTTAGGATATAGTGTAAGCGAACTCGTACATACTTACCTTGACTTTCTTGTATGGATAATCTTTCAACGTACTTAGTCTGCACTAATTAAAAGGTGAGATGGTCAGATGTATGCAATCTTACCATTGCGTGTAGAGACACTTTTTTTTTTTGTTTCGAACCTGTAAAAGCCCCGTAGCCATATCAAACACATATCCAATACGAATACGACAGACGAATACAGCAGGATGTGTGTTCGATACGGCTAAGAAGTATCTAATTTTTTTAAATTATTTTTTGTATATCGAATAGGACTGGGATACGGGAGAAATACGACTAGGATACACGCGGATACGTTAGGATATATTTAGGATACGTCTGAGATACGTTTAGGATACTTTTCGGGGCAAATTTGTAATTTTTGTTATATAAAATGGGGTTGAGTTTGTAATATTAAAAACTTTATAGGTTAGAAAATAAGGGTCATTTTATAATAAAACAAAAATATTTTTAAAACCCTCAAGCAAGTGAGTCATTGTAAATAATATTAGAAAATATAGAAGATTTCTAGATTTTAACTTCTTATATTTTGTATAATTGCTTTAAGTATATTTATTGTATGGTTGAAGAATAAAACTTAATATTTTATGTATAATATTATATTTTTATTTATTTGACTTATCCTTACCGTGTCCGTATCCGATTTTTTTGAAATTTTTCGTATCGTGTCGTACTCGTATCCCATGTCCGTGTCTGTGTCCGTGCTTCCTAGGTTGTAAAGTGCCAAAAAAAATTCGAATTATGTCTAAATTTGCAAATAATCCCTAAACTATATTTTGTACACAATACTCTTGAACTATCACATTTTGTTACAAAATACTTTCATGCATGTCCTGTGATAGACTATTTTTTATTAAATGACCATAATTTTTTTCTTATTGAATTACACTTAATTCATTTTTCTTATTATGAAAAAAAATTATACTATTTTGATGACATATTCTCCATCAAATTTGCATAAATTTACCTTTAAATCTTTAAATGAATTGTTTTAATAAAAATCTTAAGTAACTTTTTAAAAAACAATTTAAGTAATTTATTAAATTTTCACGAATATATTGTATGAAAAAAATATTATTACGAGTATAATAAGTTTTATTATAAATAATGAAGTTTTAATAATAAGTTAATTATGTTAGAAAATGACTAAATTTGGTGGTAGCTAGAACTATGTGTATTTTTTTTACTATTGGTATGATAAATTGATACCAATAATAAAATTAAAGTAAATGGTATGATTAATATTTAGATAAGAGAAAAAAGAATATATATAATTTAATAAGAAATGACAAATTTAATAACAATCAGTAAAATTATTTTTTGTGATGGGTATATCTTTAATTGTAACAAATCATTAGTTCAGAGAATTATTTGCTAAAAAGCAATAGTTCAGTAATTCTTTTTGCATTTTATCCTAAGTTTTAATTTTTTTATTTTTACGTTTATTGAACTTTTGATGCTGAGTGTTTATAAAATATAAATATAATATATAATATAATACAAATATGAATTTCTGTACCCGAACCCGAAGGGAATAATCCGTCATCAATAAAATAAAATTATAAGGCTTTTTCTTTTTCCCCCTTTGGTACGGCTGTTCAATTCCTAACCACATGTAACACTGAAGACTTTCATATACACATATATATTGTAAAGGCATTCGTCAAATGTACTCTTTCAGTTGTGGAAGATCATGGGAACCGTTATCGATTCCCATTTTTTAGCCCTCACGGCAATTGTCACTGTACTACTTTCTCTCTCTGTATATATGTTTGTGTGTGTATATATACAATATGTATGTAATTTGTGTAAATTTTGTGTATTTGGTTATTGCAGGTGGGTTATCAGTTCTTGTTCTTCATAGTTACTGCACTTCTCAAGTTCGATAAAGTCACCGACTTTGCAGGTATTATTGTCATTCAATACTCTTCTCGTGGTAATTTTTTTTATATGATTTTCTTTATTTTTGGTTTTCAACGAGTTCAGATTTCTATAAAATACAGGTAATCTTAACGTTTTTGGTTGCCGAGAAATTGTAGGAAAATGGATGAGAATTTAGATATTTTAAACTTATTGTTTGGAAATTGGAACCCATGAAAACAATAACCTCCACCCACTTCCTACTACAATTTGGCTTATTTGTTTGATCGAGTTTCAAATTTTGAATTTTTTGACAATTAATATACGTAATTTGCAAGTTTCATAATTTTTGTTTTCTTTTCTTCTTGTTATTTTTTTATTTGTTAGATATTTAAACTTATTGTTTCATAATTTCCTACTTGTTTTGATAGAGCCTTTAAGAAACTTCCAGGAAAAATCTTGCCCACAACCATTTCCTATTATAACAAATGGAGTCTAGAGACAATCTTGCATTACTATTTGCATGAATAAATGTTATTGGCATTTGATAAGTGTCAAATGGAGGGTACTTGTGGCAAGTGAATTTAGTCATGGTCTTTATCTTAAACATTTTGGACTCATACTGGTTCTTTGCCTTTTGAAATATTGTGATTTCGCTTTTTGCTTTCTTTTATAATTTTTTTCCTCTTCATTCCATGGTATTCATAATCTGATTATGTCCAGTAACTGTTCTTGTCTTTACCAGGAAGCACAAACTTTGTTATACTTGCTGTGTTGACCCTGGTTCTTAAAGGATCATGGCATTTTAGACAGGTAAGATTCTCTTTTCAAGTGTAGATATGCAGTACTTTTTTCTTGCACTCTTTATAATCTTTTTTCCTTATTTTACCAAATTGACAATGTATCAGACAACTATTTCTCTACATCGAAGAAGCCTCTTTGACATCTTTGAATATCAATAAATATAAGTGAATTGGCTGTTGTTTTAATGCATTTCCAAACCGGTTATATGAGTTCATAAATCCTGGCTTCACTTCACTTGTTGGAGTTTTAATCCCTATATTTGATGTCGCAATACTATATTTTCAGGTTGTTTTGACCTCGCTTGTAGTAATATGGGGACTTCGGCTGGGATTTTTTCTATTACTGAGGTATGATTGAAATATGTTGGACAATTTTGTCTTTTTGGCATTTTGCATGGAAAATTTTCATGTATTGTACTCTATTGGTAAGAAGTGTATTTATAACATGATATGGATGAAGTCATATTTGATTAGCAGAGCCTTAATGAACACACTTTATAAAGTTAGGTTGTTAAACATTTAACTGATAGCATTATCTTTACAAAATACTCATCCTCCTAAGAAACCCATACATCCTGACTACTTTTGATGGCTTTCAATTTTCTTTTCACCACTCAGCAGTATCAGCAGCCTCTCATCGTTTCCCTCTGCATCAACAACATATTTTTTACTCTTCTTGTCCTTGTAGTAGCCTAAAACTTGAATGGAATTGTTCCTCCTTGTTGGTGAACCCATTGATCTTGGTGACCTTAGTCATATTATCTACTGCTCTTCTTATCACTTTCCGTACAATGGCGCTACACTCCAGCCACTTGTGACATCCCATTTTATTGTTTTATAATGCACTCAATCACTCAATACTCTCATTGAAACCTGCTTGTTTTATTCATGTCATTTTAGTTGCAATTAGGATTTGGCCTGTGATAAATCATAAATGAGAGAAGGAAGAAAAAATAGAAACCTAGAGAGATAAGAGAGTCTGATAATCCATGCAGGTTTTGAAACCCTAATATGTTACTATATATGAAGTCCATGTATTCCGCTAATGCTGCTATACAGTTGGTCTTATTTTTGAATGGTGATACTGCAATTTGCTATTACATTAGTGATTCATGATCCTATTTTGCTTCTTATCCTACAGCCTGATATCCTGCATAGGTATTTTTCATAATCCTGCATTTTTTTGGTCATGCACATTTTTTTATTATAATATGATTTTCTTGTTTCAAACTGAAGAATCAGCAACCAAAAAGTACAATCTTGTGAAATGATTTTTAGAATCATTTCGAACTACAGAATCATTCATTTTGAGCAACATATTAGAAGTTGCAAAAATAGGCCGTCCTTCATACATATTTTAAAAGGAACATATCTCAATTAAATTAATAATAGATTACATATAATCTAAGAAACACAAAAATGGATACGGGACACGGATACGACACGACTTGGCGAAGACATGGCAAATAATAAATATATATTTATATATAATATATGATGTTGTACTTTAAAAAATTAAGAGTAATATTATTTTTCATCAACCTAACAAAGAAAAAATTCACAAAACATAAGTCTCAAGTACACAATTGAATCTACTCCACAACAACAATAATTATAAGAAAACGATGTCACAAAGTCATAAAACCAAATCAAAACGAGACATTAGAATAAAAACTAGTCTTATCATTTAATCATCATTCCAGCTTACTCCAAATACAAAAGTATCATGAGAAAGTCACATGTAAAATATAGCAGTTGTACAACAAGAGAAAGAAAAGGAAAAAAGAACAAAGTTGAAGAGATGGGATGGGTTGTAGTTGAATGTTAAAACAACCTTTCTAGAAGTTGTGTTTTACTGGGGAAAAAGAAAGAAAGAGAAAAAAGCAAAGAAACAAAGAAAATTAGGATTTTGTTAGAAAAAGAATTAGGGATTAGTGAAAAATAAAGTACGAATCTATGGAAGAGAAAATATTCATGGAAACAAGAGAAAAAAGAAAAAATTGTGTTGTCCGTGCCATGTCCGAAAATTCATAAAAAAAAAAATCAAACACGTTTTTTGGAGTGTCCAACACATGTCGAGGCGTGTCCATCACGGATTCTTTGCCCTTTTAGGTGTGTCCATGCTTCCTAGCATATAATGATGTTAAATTGCATGTGAAAATTATTTGAGGTAAGTTTGTAGGTGTCACATCAAGTACTCCATTAGAAAAGCTTGACCTCATATCATGTAGTAGTTTTGCAACTAAATGAGATTGCATTGTGGAGTTTTGCCCATTAGAAGAACTTATGGTGAATGAATGGTTTTAACCTCAAAGTTAGGTGTCATTATGTATATTGCTAATTAATCTAGCATATGATTGTGGATATATTTAAAGAAAACGAATAAAGAATAAGTATTAGTATCATTTTGTATTTAATGTCAGATATGATATGGATATTTTTTTAATGAAGTAAAAGATGTTGGAATTACAGGGGAGTTAATGGTAGTGATACTTGACAGAATCTCTTTTTTCACAAAAGATGGCTTTTAAATCTATAGAGCTAAAGGATTTAATAGAAACTTTTCAGATTGACAGGCTACGTGTGCACATGCATGGAAATATTTGAAAAATGCAATTCTATTGTGGATTTAAAGATGTTACACTGCTTTGTAAGAATTCTAGCGCATTTAGTTGGTTTTTTCTTTTCTTTTTTGGCTGGAATTTATCATATCGTAAAGGTTCCTCTTCATTAAATTTACTTTTTTTGGGTAATTTAATTTGTGCCTTTTGACATTTGCTTGCTACTAATTTGATCTATAGATGACTTTAAAGGATATAATTTGAATTATTTGATGCAATGTATGTATATCTCGTTATCAGGTTCTCCATTTTCTATCCTTCAAATGCTATTGCAATGGAAACTAGTATTTTTATGTGTTAATGATTGCTTTATCGGCTTACTTGATTTAGTTTAAAAAGAAGTTTTGGGTTTTTTGGCTTGCTCCAACCGAGAGCCAAGAGCTATATTTATATACAAGAATAGGGTACAACAAAAAGGAAACCAAATCAAAGAAAACATGAAAGACGCCACAACCTACATGGCCCCATGATTATGGGGATCTTACATAAAAACACCTAATAAAAGGCTAAAAAACAGCTAATAATAAAATAAAAGTAATAAAGATATTTCAACATTTTATTTTTACTACTTTCATCTTTTATTTGTCCTCTTCTCTGTTGGTCTACGTACTACATGTAGATAGGAAATGTTGGACCCAACAATGAATAATGAAAATCAAAATAAATAGACTTATCGTTCTCAATAAACATGACTAATTTCTGATATTGAAACATGAGAACTAGTTTATCTTGTATAGATAAATTTATTTGAAATGAGTGTTAAATTAAAAAAATCATTTTATATCCAAGTTTTCTCTAATTATTCAAACATAATTATATGTGTGTATTTAACTTCAAATTATTTTATTTCTTTCCAAAATACTCCATTTTTGGGTTTTATACTCTGTAGGCTGCAATGAGTTATCTTGATGAGCACTTCAGAAGAAATTTAATACTCAAACACACATTCTTTCTTTAAAATTGAGAATACTGTTCCTTTCAGTTGCCTAGCTGTCTCGTCCACATGGTTGCCATGTCAATACTCTGCATCCTTATGTCACCAGAGCAGTTATGCTATTCTGGGATTTTAGTTGTTTAGTCTTTTATCCTGAAAGAACAATGCTTAAGCTTACATCATTACATGTAAATCTTATTCCAGTGACGTGCATCTTCATCATCATCATCATCATCGGAACATGAAAGAATCTTTTTTTATTCTTTTTCAAGAAGAAAACATTGCTTGTACATTACTCTTCTGGAACATGAAGGAATACTTTTTATAAAGTATTGCTTGGAGATTACTCCCAGACTCCCAGTCATTATTTTTGATTTTGTGATGTTATTATCAGGATTTTGCAATGGGGAGAGGATCGACGCTTTGACGAAATGCGTAGTAACTTGGGGAAATTGGCAATTTTTTGGATATTTCAGGTTTTTGAGCTTCTCTTTAAACCATAGAGTACACTGTAGATGTGTCTTAGTGATTCTTGCAAGTTATAAGTTAATGCTAAAAATTATTTTACTCAGTTTTCTGAACGATCAATTCTAAATCTATGGCAGGCTGTCTGGGTGTGGACTGTGAGTTTACCTGTCACAATTGTTAATGCAAGTGATAGAGATCCTTCTCTTCAAGCTGAGGACGTAATTGGGTGGATTATGTGGTCATTAGGTGTTATTGTTGAAGCTACAGCTGATCAACAAAAACTAACATTCAAAAACTCCCCAGAAAGCAGAGGGAAGTGGTGCACTGTTGGACTTTGGAAATACTCTCGTCATCCAAACTATTTTGGTGAGGTTAGCAATTCTTTCTCTCTCAATCAGTCTGTGGAACCAATGCTACAACCAGTCATGTGTAACAGCTTTTGCAACAAAACTAAGATTGTTATCGTCTTATGTAAGTATCATTTGTGATTGACGATTTCTATTATACTAATGCATGTCTGGTCATTCAGGGACAATACTGCTCCCTATATTTGTACATTTCTTTAAGCACCTCACCACGTTGTATTTAAATTCCTAATCTGACAACAGAACCTAACATGACCTTGGAAGATTATTAAGGATTAAACTCTTGGGATGCGCTCCCCTGTTGAGCGCCTTTAATGAAATTTTACTTTAAAAAAAATGATTAAAGTGGCTCAGCTGGAAATGCTGTTGACATCTTATTCTTGCATGTCAGGAGATATTCTAAAAAAAAAAATCTTTTATAAGTATTAAATAATTTACAAATATGAATTATCTTGACCTCCCTTGAAGTTTGGCCTTTCAACTCATAAATTAAACTTTGGTCAAACCTGCAGTCAACCTCCCTTGAGATTTGTACAAAATAACAGATGCCCTCCTGGTCATTAAGTGGCTATTAGAGCTGTCAACATTATTTCTCTGATGTCAAAAATTCCCTTAGGTACACTAAAATGATAAAATTAACCCTGTACGTACTTGCAATTACTGATATGCTCATATTAACTTGACAAAAATACCCTTATTTGTTACATATACATTTAGATACAGTTTTGATTCAATTCTATAAAGAATTTAAAAATATTTAAGTTCTATATATGTATATATTATATCCCATTAAATATATAATTGGGGATTATTATATATTATATACAGTTAATATATAGAGGCAACAAACCCTCCACCAGCCACTGTCACCTCCACCTCTAATCCATTAAGTATATAATTGGGGATTATTACATATATATAACATTACACATAACATATAAAGGCAGCAAACCATCCACCAGCCAACACCACCTCCACTTCCACCTACCACCTTTCACCACCTCCACCTTTGTTGCATGTTGTATCTCAAATGAACTAGGTACCATCAAGGAAAGTCCCAATGTAATGAATTGCAAATTCAACACTAACCCATTAGAACAAATGCCCCAAGCCCCCAACATCTTCTATCTAATCACAAATGCCCCAGTATCTTCTATCTAATCATAAATGCCCCCAACCATCTCCATCTCATAATCATTTGGGCAAATGATTGAAGATGTCAAAAGCTTTCTTTATACAGATTCATCCTATTACTTAAAAAAATCAAGGTAATAGGGCTTCATTGTTAGCCAAGGCCATGACTAGTTGATATCCCTCTTTAATTGCCTTTAGGCTGGGTCTTCTTTAATTTTGCGTTTGCTGTTGAACCGGTAGTGGGTTTGGGGTCATGGTGGTGGTGAAGGAGGTGTGAGAATAGAGAGGTGGGGTGGAGAGCTAGCTAGCAGTGGGGCGATGGTGTGGACGTTGCAGTGGTAGAGAGAAAGGGGAGGGATGGACACCTAGCAGTGGTTAGCGGTGGAGCAGGTAGAGAGAGAGAGAGAGAGAGAGAGAGGGGAGGGGGGGTGGGGGAACATAGCAGTTGGTGGCGGTGTGGAGGTAGCACCGTGGCGGTGTGGAGGTAGCACCGTAGCGGTGGGGGGAGAGAGAGAAAGAGAGAATAAACTTTAGATTTTGCAAATTAAATCTATATTTAATTTTGATATTATTAAATATATATTTTAATTTCCAACTATATATATTATACTCCCTCCGTCCCATAATTTTAGTCCACTATTCCTTTTTGGGATGTCCCAAAATATATGTCCATTTCCTAAAATGGATTATATGATTCCTAAACTACCCTTTTCAAACTCTACTATCCTAAAAGCTGGGCCACCATATAATAATAATACTAACTTTTAAACAAGGACTAATATGTAAATTCATTCATTATCACAATAAAAAGTGGGTCCCACCATAAAAAGTTGGATTCCCCAAACATCCCAAGAATTATGGGATGGAGGGAGTAGAATAAATTATATTAATTGCATATATGTTATATTTAATATCTATATCAAACATGTATATAATCTCTATTTATTTTATTTAATAAAATAAACTATATTATTTATATATTGAATAAATTTAAATATGAAACATATATTTAAATATTAAAGGGATAATACTTTTAAGATTAACTTTTAAAGGGACAAATTTGTCAATTTACAATGATTAGTAGGAATAATTGAACAGGAGAGGACAGATTTTTAGATGGGTTTTGAAAGATATTGTCTAATATTAACCGAGGATCAAATTTGTCCATTCAAAACAGTTATTGTGATGTTTATTGTGAGGGTAAAATGGTTAATGTGTAGTAATTGTTTGACAAAGTAACGGCCCTAATGCTGACAAGGGGTGGTCAGAATGATTTTACAAAAAATTTAATCTGTGGGTGAAAAAAGCCAACATGAAACATGAGGGGAGGTGAAGGTAATTCACCTTAAAATTAAGGGTTAAATATACTAACCTCCCCTGAGGTTAGGCCTAATTACACTCAAGTGAAACATTTCGAAAATCTTCCACCGCGTTCCTCTCGTGTTTGCACACTTGCTACTAATACCCCCTCCATCCAAAAAACTGCTTGTTTTGTCAAAAAATTTGAGTGTTCAGACTAAAATGCCCTCTTCCTCCATTTGAGATGATTTTGTTAACCTTACAATGTCATTTATTTACCAAATTGCCTTATCTTTATGGACAAAATTACCCTTCTTTGTCCTCTCTTTTCCTCTCTCCACAATCCACCCAACCCTTCTCTCTCCCTCTCTCTCGCCTCACACAGCCACCATAAACAAAGGGTGAATGAAAATATTATAAGAAATCCCAAGAAAACAAATGAGCATTATCAAATAACCATAATCTGCAAACCTTCTCATCACAAACAAAAAGAACTCTTAAGGACCCAACAATTGATTCTTATTAATCCAAATTTTAAAAACCAAAAAATATTTTAAATGTGTTTCTCTAATTACTAAATAGGAAAGTAGACCAAACAAATCTACAGGAACATAGATTAGTATCAACACCTTATTATCCAGAATTTGAGTACTCAATAGAAATTTGGGGGGAAAACCCTACATTACAGGACAATTATAATCAAAGAAATAATAAATTATAGGAAATAAAGCATAATTTTCCAAAAAATCAGAATCCTAGAATTATATTGGAACATAAACAAAATAAATTTGAAAATCTCAAAAGAGTACAAACAATGCAAGATAACGCCCTATACAAAAATCAGGAATGAACATTGCAAAAGAGCAAATAAATACAAGATGTGATTGCGTATGTTACACATTACAGACTCAAACATGGCAAAGACAGTCTTGAATCCAATCTAAAAACATGAATCGATTTGAACATGGCAAAGTCCTCTTCTCTTCTTCTTCATCGATTTGAAATTGAATTTTTCCTCTAATCGGAATGGCTCATTGTCGTCTTCAGTCAACCCCATCACCGCTTGCTTTTGATCGTCAATTGAACTCAACTCGAAACTGGAGACAAGTTGTCAGATTAGCTTGTCGGCCTCCGAAGCACACGTGAGCACAAGTGATTGTGGGATGAGGTAGAGAGGAGCGAGAGAGAGAACGGATAGTGTAAGCAGATGGTGGCGGTGATGTTGGGTGGAGAGTAGAGAGAGAACGGAGAGACGAAGATCGAAGAGAAAGGAGAGAGATGATGACGGTAGCCGCGACAGTTGGTGGAGAGAGATGGTGGCAGTGGCGGTGGGTGGACAGGATGCAGTGAAGAGGAAAGAGAGAACGGAGGGAGGAAGAAGACGATGGCAGTGACGGTGAGTGGAGAGATATGGTGGCAGTGGGTGGAGAGAGAGATAGAGAAGAACAGAGAAGGGGCATGCGTCGTTGGAGACTTGGAGGTAGGATGTGAACAGGAAACCCTAATTGTTCCTTTTTATAAGTGTGGACAAAGTCGTCATTTCACATGATAAGATATTTTTTCCATTTTTATTACTAAATTTTTCAGGGTATAAGGGTAATTTCACCTTAAAAATGGACATCCGTTTGCTTGATTCCGCTATAGGGGAGGTCATTGCAAGATTTTTAAAAAGTTTCAGTTAAGTGTAATTAGGCCAAACTTCATGGGGAAGTCAGTGTATTTAACCCTAAAATTAACGATTAGATATCCTCTCTCTCTCTCTCTCTCTCTCTCTCTCTCTACCAATCCTCAAACTCCTGACCTAAGGGTTGATCACACAAGCCAACTCCTAAGGCAAAGAGGCTAGAAGAGGACCAGTTAACTAATAGATACCTTATTGTCATTACAATGATCATGCATCATCTGATACATTTGTCTCACTTCCCTTGATTTCATTTTTTGTCGTGTGAATTTTTTTGTTCAGATTTTACTTTGGTGGGGTGTCTTTGTGGCTTCTACACCTGTGCTGGAAGGTGCTGAGTGGCTTGTTATATTTGGGCCGTTGTTCCTTACATTGTTGCTTCTTTTTGTCAGTGGCATACCTATGCTTGAGGTTTGTGATTCTTTGCTTTTGGTTTAATTGAAATACTATACCTTCTGTGAATGCCCTCATGTTTTAAACATACATGAAAAACAGGTGTCAGCGGATAAAAAGTTTGGCAATGTGGATGGATACAGGCTGTACAAAAGAACAACCAGGTTTGTTGAATTTTTCTTTTATTGATTCTTTTACCATCCTAAATGTAATTTAGAACAGAAAGTAATGGAAGCAACATTAACTGTTCCAGCCCTCTGATACTGCTGCCGCCTGTCTTATATGGGAACTTACCCTCGTGGTTCAAAAAATCTTTCCTGTTTGAGTTTCCCTTTTACAGTCGAAATCTTCCTCAAGAAGGCCCAAACTGGTAAGACGATATTCTGTTTTAATCATTAATTTACATTGGAGCACACTCATGTTATGCCCACAATTCCAAGTTAAACTTGTAGAATTTGTACAAGTTACCTCTAGGTTCACGTCTCCTCATGAAAATATTTCTATGCTTTATCTGGCCTTTATTGTTTTTTGTATATTCTTTTTTTAGTAAGACACCCACAATTGCCCCTTATGGGACTTGTATATATATCACCCTCAACTTTTCACGTGTTTGTTATACTTGCAGCTGGAAATTATGACTAATCTTCGTATGTGTATAATCTGTATTACATCTCAATGCATTAGAAAGACACTAGTGCAGCTTATAAAAAAAAAAGGCATTAGTGCAGAAACTGCAATGCAGAGTTGGTGTTATTCTTCTGATTTCTGCATAATAAATTTGCATGGAAATATATCTTTCCATTGTCAAAATTTCTTTTGATGCATGATTTTCTCTGGAGTGAACATTCATCTTAACTGTAATATTCCATCCTTTTCTTTTTCATTTATCTAATTATTTACTATAATAAAAAATATTTTGAGAAGATATTTGTGTCATTTTATTTTTGCTTTCATGATAGGGCCTTTTGTTTATGAATAACCTAATCTCTACTTTATTAAGTTCTTAAATGTGAGAGAATTGGTCAAGCGGAACATTCAAACTGGATACTATTCTTGAAAAGAAGTGAATGGTTAAAAAACAAGTAGGTGTGCAAGGTGAATTTTGAGGTAATTCACATACATACAAATAATCTGAACTATAGATGTGACATAAGGAGCCGCTAAATAACAAGTCGGTCCAACATATTTCAAAGTCAAAAAGTTGCCCTGATTGTCTATCATCTAGCCATTCCATTTTAAAAAACCACTGTTAAAAATGTGCCAGCTAGAATCTTTTGCTCAAAAACATTCCTTTGGTAAATTTACTGGCATTGGTGATAAAAGTAAAAGTCATCACTAAAATGCTAAACTGCATATAATTTTTCTTTTCATAGTCATGTAAACCACATATAATTAGTGAAAGCTAGACATGTTGATAAAAAAGTAAAAAATTGAAAAGAGAAATTAAGAATAAAACAACGCAAGGATATACATGGTTCGACTACTAAGGCTTACATCCATGTCACACAAAGCCCAAATGGCTACACTTTTATTTTCTCTCTTAGTTTTTTGTTTACAATGACCACCTTTAAACTATGTTTACAATGACCACCTTTATTTTTAGGTGAAAGAATACAAACATGTGATAAATATGAGAAGAATAATGAATTGTATAGTGAAAAGTTATCGCCGAATGTGTAGTGATCAGGTTGTCCACCATTGGATTGTGAAAGTATAATAAATGTTTGGGTCCCCCTTGCACTATCTAAGGAATTAGGGTAATTCACTTCTCTAATTGAGTGATAGCATTCCTAAAGTCATTTCCATGAATCACTCCTTTCAATATTCTGTCAAGGCTTAAATCACTCCCGTGATATTCTCAACACATGTATTGCGGGGAGAAAATTTACTTTGCTAAATGTTTCTCATTATAGGACCTTGTGTTCCACTTTTACTAGCTCAAACACTTGCTATGAACACTTGAGAAGTCATCAATACAACGGTCATTAACATTTTGAAATTTTTAACATTATACATCCTTAATATTGCTAACATATATCATATAATTAGCATTTTATTTTTTGTCCTAATAAATATAACTCACACACTCATTTGCCCTATGGGGGGACTTAAACCCTCAACCTTCCATTTGGGGAGGTAGAGGGGATACCATTGAGTTTACAATCCTTGGTTCATTGTTTTTTAATATGCTGAAGACATTTTCTGGTAATTTTAGCATTATTTTGGTTTGATTACAAATGTTGAACTCATACAGTTTTGTAGCTGACCAATTATTTGGATGTAGATTTGTTACATTTAGTGATGTTATCTAATGTTTAAATTTCTGAATAGATGCTAGTGAATCATGTTACTTTTTTGTAAACTTGTATATTTCACTGATGGTCCCTGCTGATTTATTTATGCTAGTCATTTACTGTCTGTGTAAGGTGTAGAACAAGCTGCAATGAGAGTTGCGGCGGGTTGAAGATGGGTTAACTACAGAGGATGCTAGTGATATTGTAATAGTTTATTATTGTGCCCCTGGCTCAAATCTGGTGCTTCTGAACCAATGTTTTTTGTCTGTAAAAAAACTTCTGAACCGATGTAGCTTTCAATGTAACTATGAGGGTAGCTTTCAATGTAACTATGAGGATAGCTTTATGAAAGCCTGTTTACTTTATACCATTTTGCATATAATGTTGCATTATAAAACAAAGAAACAGGCACATGTTTTTGATTGCTAGCAGTTTGCTAGGGAAGTATTGATTCTTTTTTTGTAATTAAAGCTGTTAAAAGATGTGGGATGGTGACACTAAAGTTAAGTAGTCCAAAGGCAGTTGGTGTGTTATAAATTGACCAGAATTTGAAACTGCATTTAGAGATCACTCATTTTTGTAACACACAAATTTTAAATGAGGCAGTGAGGCAATGTTTGTGATGGTAATATTGAGCATTTTTTCGAAAGCTATACTTAAAACATGAATTTAATTGAGTGGAATTACTAATTTATATGATTTTCTTGTTTTCTAAAGAATAATCTAATATGAATCTTTTTTTTTCTTTCTTGGCTAATTAAATTCTCACTTTTGAAAACAAAAATTACTTTGATTATTGAAACAGCTATCAAGAGAGGAAATTTTCCCTTGCACACCTTAATGCAAGGAAGAAAAATTGGCCCAATAGGATCTGAAAGTAAATCTTATGAACTATATTTGTGCTGCCTGAGTCTTGCAACAATAAGTAGATACATATCCATACAATTTAGTGTGTTATTGGACTTGAGGGCGAAGTGCATTAATATGAGCTCAGGCAAGTCAATAAGTAAATACACGTATCCATACACCTCGAGCAGTAAAGACCTCGTTAAAAATGATGAGGTAAAACCAACATGTTATGGATATAATTCATTCAGATGCCTCCTCCTCCTGTGTTATTAATGTTCTGCAAGGAAATGACAGCACCGGACCTGGCCTCATCTGATACTGGAGAGTGTGACATTAGAATATACGCGACCCATAAATGAAGGCAAACAAGGTAAACAAGACACCATGATCTTGCAGTCGGATTTCTCCTTAAAAACACTGCGCCAAAACAAAAAATAGAGTCCAACTGCACAACCAATGATCCTAAATGCCGCTGCCCAGAACGGATCCTCTCTTTCAGTTTTGAGTTGGGGAGTTCCAATATTCCTGATTCTAAATCATCCCTGGATGAAGTACTGGGTAAATCACCATCGTTCTCATCCAGGAACTTTGAAGCTGCCTGCAATAAACATTTCATATGCATTTCATTGTAATGTAAAGCACAAAGACTGATTGATGTTTATGGTACAATATACAGGGCGCCGTAGCACCAGGATGGTGTTAATACCTCGATTCTGAGCATCAGTGCAGCCTTTTCGGAAGAGAGCGCTTCAACCTGTTATATAACAAGCAGAATTAGAAGGATAATTTATTGAAAATCTAGTGAAATTTAATCCCTACGATCCATTCTTAGGCTCTTCACTACATATTAAATACTTGAAACATAAAATCCATTTTAAGTTGAGATCCATGACCAAGCGGAAAAGAAAGATGGTGTAGGGAGTGGGGTTGAAGTTCTCTCTTGTTAGGAGTGGATAATAACCAAAACAAAAGAACAAGATCATAATCAAAGACTTATGCAAGGTTTAGTACCTCAATCAGCTCATATAGAGAAGCATAATTATCAGTCTTGCATAATAAGAAAACACTGGTATTTTGCTTCCTCTTGCACCCTTCAACTCTTGATGGAGCAACAATCCATGCTTCTTGCAAATTATTATGTATTAATAGTCAATAAGTATGATACCTATGCTATCCACCACACCACACCACTCTTTTCTTTTCTCTCTTTCTTTCTTTTTTTTTTTTCAATCATATAACGATTATCACCTTTAAACTCTCTTCTGACTTCATTTTTCTTTTTCCCTTTATTTCTTTTCTTTCTTTCTACCTCCCCTTATCCCTCCCCACCTCTCTCTAAACCTATTTCTCAAAGCACACATAATGACTTAAAAAGCAGTGTTTAGGAGATAAATTTTCCTTTAATTTTTAATGTTAGTTTATCTTATATATATATATATAATAACATCTTTCAAATATAACAAAGGAATCCTATTCTTTACAGCTAACTAAGATGATAAGGTTTACAACTTGTATATGAAAGGAGACCAAGTTGACCGACTAGAATATGGCAAAGGAAATTTTGGGAGAAACCAAAGGGAAGACATTTGTTAAGAAAGAAGATGGAACATGATGGTGGAGTAATGAAATACAGCAACTCAGCAAGTAATACAAAATAAGAGAGAGTTTCAAAGATGGCAAAAAACTGAGAAACAAGAGAACATAGAAAAATTAAAAACTGAAGCTAACAAGATAATAAGTTAAGCTAAATAAAATGCATTAAATGATTTATATGAAATTAGGTACAAAAGAGGGTGAAAAAGCCATATCTATTAATTGGCAAAGAGTAGAGATAGGTCAATTGATATATTATATTAATCAAGACACATTAATGGTTTGGCCTTTAGACAGGTATTATCGATTACATTAAATTTAAGGTATGAAAGACAAACCTGGGCTTGTTTCTGAATCAAATGATTTGTCAGCTGACCAAGCCTTCTTTTGAGTTCAATTTCCACTTCTGTTGGATTCTCAATCTCCTTTTGGGTCATTTTGATGTTTGTTTCAAGAGTCTTTACCTGTACATATATAGATACATATATAAAGTAGTATTCAATTGGTGAAAATCAAACAACAGCACTCAATACATGTTCTTAAATAAAGAGAAACTTGTGCTGAATTATTAACCCTATATGGAACTAGAAAGTTACCTCTTTTTTATAGACGGTCTATCCAGGGAAGAAAATTACAGGGTCTTTTTCATATAAATCTTTTTTTTTTTTTTATAAGTAATTTTTCATATAAATCGGTCAAACTATAAGCTCTTGTGCTGTTTATTTTAATAAAACAGCCAATGCTTGGGTGAAACCAGAGAAAGTTGAGAAAAGGATCTTAATAGAACAATTTGAACCTATGTCAAGGACCTAGATAAGAGTCGAATGCTATCTCCTGATTGTTCCACGGTCACATGTTGGCAAGTATCCAACATGTGTTTGAAATTAAGAATTTTATTATCAAATTATGGACTCATCCAAGATTTGTCGGGCAACTTTCCAGGAGCATTTGGAAAATGCTTGTGTTGTTTTTTGCTTCTTAGTATGCGCAATATACAAAGGCCTAACAAGGCTCAAGAAAGAAAACAATACAAAACTACACAACAAAAAATCCTCACATAGGACAAGGAAGCCAAGCTCGAAAGAGGACGAATTCTCATGAAAATATCCTTACTTCTAACAATAGGATGCTGTTGAAGGATTTATATATTTAAGTTACACTCTCTCTAACAGCTTAAGCTTTTAGAGTAGATGGTGGTTAACAGATGCTCCCCATTCTCAAAAGTTGTTTTATGCATCTCTTCCACGCTCCTAAAAGGACAAAGGGGTGCCACAATCCAATAATTTTCTGATTTTTACTTGGAATTTTAAACCACGATCTCTACAAACAGCTAAAATGGTAAAACCCATTGGCTATGGAAGAGAGAGAAAGAGAGGCCCCTTAGCAACTGTTCGATGTATCAAAAGATAGTGCATTGAATTTCAAAATATTATTTAAGAAGCCTATTTTACCATAGATTTTCAAGAAGTCTATGTAGTCATATTAAATAACATATTCCAATGAAAAAAGAACGGCTCTTTTTTCTTTTCCTTTTTCTCTCTTTTTATTTATTTATTTTGGAGTTTTACCATCCCAATTGAAATCCTTAATCCTCAAGCCCAAATGGAATATGCTAAAGCATTACATACAGTTTATCAAATAGTTCAGTATAGGAATGTTCTAACTTGAATACGAACATATCAATTATACCAGAAATATTACAATATATCAGAACAAAAAAGGCACCTTCTCTTGCAATCGTCCAACTTTATCTGTTGTGAAAGAGTACTCTGCCTCAAGTATTTCACGTTCTAATTCAACCCCTTTTGAAACAACCAACTACATATTTTCAGGGAAAAACAAAAAAAGAAAAAAAGTTGTGAAGCTTGTTAGAAAGAGTCCATCCGTTAGTATGTACCCCAGAAAATAGCAGTGAATGACAAGTAGCATCCTTCATAAACCCTAGTGATACATTATAACCATTACAAGCAAACAGATTACTCACTT
Organism: Cornus controversa; assembly: GCA_026545225.1. Taxonomy (NCBI): domain Eukaryota; kingdom Viridiplantae; phylum Streptophyta; class Magnoliopsida; order Cornales; family Cornaceae; genus Cornus; species Cornus controversa. The sequence goes on from CM048845.1 coordinate 104,182,302, forward strand.
TATTGCCAGTCTGATGAGAATTCAAAATCTTCCTCTGCAGTTCTACAAAAAGGAAAAAAAACTTGGATTAGTGATTCAGAAGACAAGCTAAAAATACGTTGATAAGTTGTATCTTAAACTACATGTTATGGCCTTTATTGCAATACAAAATATACATTGAATATATATATATATCGGAAGTGAATAGAAACTTCTCATGAGGTAGAATCTGCTGGTGCTTACCTCTAAACTATGTTACCCGGACTTGGGTAAAGTGTACTGGGTGTGGGGGTGTGTGCAAGTGTCGGGCCCCTTGAACCCCAAATCAAAGTGTACTGGGTGTGGGGGTGTGTGCAAGTGTCGGGCCCCTTGAACCCCAAATCTTAAGATACGGGGTATATGTAAAAAGTTGGATATGGGTACATGCAGATATACTACGCATTTACATTATATGTTTTATTATAGAATAATGTCTAATGTTGTTATTTTATAAGAATATACTCAATTGTTACTCAAATCAAATGGGATGTGGTAAAAGAAAAGGGTTTCCATATAGATCATGGATGGGAAACTCATCTCTGCTTTTAAATTTGAGTTTTCTTCTTCAAGCATGTCATAAGAAGGATCGGAGCGTCTACACTGGGTTTGTGCATTACGCATATCTGGAATCCATACCATGTCATGTCGACATGGGTACATGAAGGTAAATAGGAGAGTCCATGTAGCAAAGCCTCTAAATACCCTAACATTGGAACATGGCATATTGATAAGCTAAATTAAATCATTCACTAGTTCAAAAGTTTAAAACAGAACACTAAAAAGATATAAAATACACAAAATGATGTTTTTAACTGTATGGAATTCGGCTTTATACCAAAAATTATTCAAGATATGTATAGAGATAAAGACAGATAACGACCAGGGGTAGTGATTTTTCTATAAAAGTAGAATTACACCAAGGGTTAGTGCTAAGCCTATATCTATTTACAATAGTTTTTAGATAAAATAGAAAAAGACATACATGGAGACATTCCATCATGCATGTTTCTTGCAGATGACATAGTACTATTAGATACTTTTAGGAAAAACCTCGCAATAAAATTAGAAATGTGAAGAAAAGAAAAATAAAAACAAAAGACTTAAAATTTAGTAAGACTAATACATAATATATGGAATGTAAACTTAATAAAGTCTCATAGAATGACAATATAACTATAACAATTCAAGACGGCGGATTACCCAAAATGATCATTTCCAATATTTAGGATCAACAATGAGAAAGATGATGATGTAATAATTAGTAGGATTGAAGTAGGATGGACAAAACTAGACAGTTAAAAAAAAAATTCTATAGGACGGTTAATAGGTCAGCTATCTTCTATGGAGCAGAATGTTGGGGTTATAAAAGAAACAAAAATAACGCATTCATGAGCTGAAATGAGGATCTGGGATGGATGATAGAAGTGACTAGAAGAGAGGATTAATAATCAATGTGAGGTAAAAATTAGGAATGAAACTTGTTTGTGAAAAAATAAGAGAAGGCAGGCTTCAATAGTATGGACATATCCCCGTAGACCCATGATGAACCATTAAGAAAATGAAGATTTGTCTGCATAGAAGGTAAGAGACAGAGACCGACATAAAATAACATGGGATAGAAATGACTTTAAAAAATTAAATACATAAGAGTCCTGGCATGTAATAGAAAAGCATGAAAAAAGAGAATCCATTTGCCCGACCCTATCCATATAGAACAAAGGCAAGGGTAATAATACAATTTGGCTTTATAAGGATACCGTGTCTAGAAGGAAAGTGTAAACTGTGTAATACATTTTTCATAGGTAGCTTAGAGCTAATGAAGCCCATTGTAAAAACATCATAACACATGCAAGAATTAGTAAACATCACAGCCTATGCGTGGTCAAATAAAAACTAGGCTTCTCTTTGTACTCTTGGAGGGCTTTTATTCAGATCAAACATTCCACGTAACAAAGCCTATAACAACAAAGGATAGGGTGGAAGGACGGAAAAGGGTTACTTAAATATGTTAGCGAATATAATATTGAATTTACACCCTCCCTAACAATTTAAGCTTTTAGAGTAAATGATGGGTGACATGGTATCACAGCAATCAAGGTCCTAAGTTCAACTCTCGCCATCATCCACATAATTGATGTACGTGTTGACGTAAGGGGGCATGCTAAAGACTACAATATTAAAGTTACACTCTCTCAAACAACTAAAGTTTTAGAGTAAGCTCAATCAAGATGGAATTCAAACACCATACCTTCAAATTTTCAAAAAGCATACCTTCATGGATTGCTTCTTTCAACTCAGTTTGTTGCCGGAGTTCAGATACACGATTAACCTAGTTCACAAAAGAACAAAGACTATAAGAAGCTCATCGATGTGCTAGATTCCATTTCATTGCAAAAAGCCTTATATTTCTTAACCTCTGTTAGTAGGTTGTAGCAGTAGTCACTAAAATGAACTGATTATGAAAAGTCACACCCACAAATCAGCAAACGCACTACATATACCTCAGTTAAGCCAAAAAGGAAGAGAGAGAAAACATGAAAAAAAATATGAGCAAAACCTTCAAAAAAGTATTCATTATAAGTTCCAGCTATTTAATTGTGGAAAAACAAATATTGATGTTGTTAAGGCGAATAGATTATAAAGATAACTTCAGTCAACAACATAAAGTATGCCGAGACAAAAAGGATAGTTGCTGAAGATTCAAGAATATAGTGCCATTGACATGTATGTAATAGCTAACTGATAGGAGTTGGTATAATTATATTCACAAACCAATAACTGCTTCATAATGCTCTTCCGCTGAATATTCTAATGGCCATTGCAAGAACTATGTAACAATTGACCAACACCAACTCACTTGTACAACCCACAACCCTACCCCAGAAACTCTATTTTATATTATTTTAGAAGTTCAATATTATAAACTGGAAGTTATCAAACCATCCAACCAAATTTGCAGTTCTGCATCTCAGAACCTTTCCTGCTCGCTAAAGCAGTACAACACTCAGGTAATGAACAAAGAAAATAATTTTTCTTCCCAAAAGAAACTAGAACAAAGATAATGGATAACATTTACCCGAACAATAAGAATCAGAATCACGCCATACCTCTACTTCAAGATTCCATTGTGCAGTAGCTAGGGATCTAGCGAGGTCAGCATTAGCAATCTGAAAAATAATATGAATGAAACATATGAATGAAATATCTGGCTGAAAATTAAAGCAAATGCTTGAAATTAGATGTACTACCTCAAGTTTAGCCAACCGTGTAAGGGCTTCCATTCTAGTATTGTTATGTTTCTGCTTTTCTAATTCAACAGCTTCCATCATTTCCATCGTAGTTGTCTGCAGTTCAGAAGCCTGAAACAAAAAAAGGTTTAAATTGACCATAAAATTTACAGCAAAGACGAAAGGACAGTACACAAATAAACAGCCTTAAGTAGATTTTACATTTTCATTGGAACAAAAGCTCATTTTTTACCACCTAGATTACATCTACAAGCTATTAGTAGCTTTTGTTCGTTGTCTAGGAGGGAGAAGATTTGGATAATTCCGGTTGCAATTCTATCAACTTTTCTCACCCCCCCCCTCTCTCTCCTCCCTTGTAAATCTTGTATAACTATCGAGTAAACTGCAAACAAGTTATGGGGCTCATGCCATTGATACCAAAAGGGTTCATTACCAGAAATTCAGAAAAGCATGTAAATAACACTGCATCACATTAACACCAGAACAGCTGTGAGTGAAAAAAAATTCAACAATATCCGCAAAAGAAATCTTAAGATGCTAGCGCACAAGAGAGAAGAGGAGAACATGGACTTGTATAAGCCGATAACTCTCTAAGCTTTTGCTTTAGCCATGTATTGGACAAGCAAAACACGTAATGCAACAAAACCTAAAATTGGAAGAGAGTACTGCCAAAATAGCAAGTCACAAACCAACTTTTGCTGGAGGCTCTCTTCCTCTCTCTTTTTGTGTTCATGAAAACCAAATAAATTCTAGTTGTTCTTATTTTTTATCCTAATGTGAATAGGTTCTCCAAATGAGAACCCAAGGAAAAGGATAAACATGAGTGCATAACTGATCAGAGAATATATAAGGAACTAACTAGCAAAATAATTTAATAGATTTGGGACTTTCTCTTCAATTCAGATCTACACATTTAGGACCCTCTTTCAATTACAATGTTGTTCAATTCGGTGTGGACTTTGTAAAGATTTGTGGTACAGCTGTATAAGGAAACATGCACTCAATCCTAAAGCATATGACCTACGAGATCAGGGAACCTGCAAGCCAATATCGCTCAATGATACACACACATATTTGCATCATCACAGGTTTTTATTTCGGTGCTGAAATTGGGTCGAGGGAGCTAACTTAATGGCTAAAAGTAACTTCTCACCAAGTGGTTAATTGAGACCTACCGCTACTTGGTTCATTTGCCAAAGGCACGTCAATGTTTCTCCTTAGAAGCTTTCAGAGTTTTGAAGCATGTAGGAACTATGAAGCATCCAAATGTCTCTGAGTCTATCATCTATGTATAGGTGTATGTGCATATACACACACACATAAATTACTTACACCTTTACGAAGTTTATATTTTTCTAAAGGAGGCATCTAAAATCAAATTATTAATGAAAAGAGGAGGCAAGTTGTGTATGATGAATAAATAAATGGTATCACTTTGCTTTAAAGAAAGACTAAGCAACAAAATACTGAAAATAGTTACTATCTGCCTTATTAGAACTTCGAATACTAAATTTGCAATGAAAATAATTTTTTTAGTTTTTTAAAGAATTAATTAATTCATTGATCAAATCATTTGAATCTGACTAGAATAATTTATTTTGCCCCACCGCTACAACTTATATACTCAAGATTTTCTCACAAGACAACAGCAAGACCTCCAAGGTTCTAAGGAGCAAGAACTGTAGTTCTCCTGCAAATAGATAACTCCCGCAACTTAAAACAAACCCACCCCTCAATTTGAGACAGCACAAGGTACAGATTTGCATACATTGTGAAGAAAGAAACGGCTCAACTATCAGTTCCATTGTTGGACTGAACACAAGAGGATAGAGTGTTCTCCTAATCATTAATAAATGTTAGTTGCGGCATAAGAAAGTAATGTAAAGAGGTCGACAGTAAATTGGTGATCAAGAAGAATTGTTTATTGGGAAAATTAGATTTTGGTGACCGAAATTAAAAAAAAATTGCCTTAGGGTGGTGACCTTAAACTCAAGAAAAGATAAATAGTAACCAAACTTAAAAAATGAAATCAGTGACCAGTTGAGGGTAATTTGGTCAAAAATACTTTTTATTTTTTATTTTTTAACAGTAAACCAAAAGCATGTTTTGCTGAGCTTGGTTCTCCTGTTGCTACTGATAGTTCAGGGGCCTCCTGAAGAGCTTATGATGTGAGGCTCCTAAAGGATAACTTGTCGTATCTCAATCCAGATTTTCATCCACTTGCCGGATATATTTTCTGCCGCGTCAGTTTCCCATCCACTCTGATCAACCGATACACGCCCAGTTACGGCCAAGAGCGGAATTATATAAGCCAAACAAGTAAGAATTATGGCAGCAAACAGAGCCAACAGAAAAATTATAATCCCACCTTTGTTCTAGTGAGCTGCAGAAGATCGTTCTTGCCTTTTAATTCTATTGATTTTTAGTCATTGTTTATGTTAGTTTTTCTTCCTCTTTTTCTAACAAATTTGAATGCTCAAAAACTTCCTAGAGTCCTTTCAATCTTATCCAGAAATCATAAATGCTAAGCTTGCTGGTGAAAAGCCCTAGTTTTATTGTCTATGATTCTCATAATGTGATTTATGGTTGAAACACATGTGATTAGATTATAGCAACGTAACCCTCTTTGATTCGTAAAATAATTTTTCTATATGTATGTATCTAGTATCTACATATGTATGTGAAAAAATAAACAAGGGAAAATTATATTTTTGTGACCAAATTGAAAAAAAAATTTTGCATCAGGGTGCCTTAGACTCTAAAAAAGATAATTAGCAACTAAACTTAAAAAATAATTATCAATTAGTGACTATTTATTTAGTGTTTAATGTCCTAAATACCCTTCTATTAAGAAATCATCTTCTCCTTTGGCATTCCTCGCAATCCTCACCTCAACTCTCGCCCTCTCCTTCCTCAACAGAAAAGTCTTCTTGGGTTTATAATAAGTCAATAAAAATTACAACTGAACTACAGGAAGAATAGTCCCAAGAACACTACATGAGAACCCATAACCACAGTAAACAAAATCAACACAATGGACGAAAGAAAGGACCAAAGGATCATAAAGTAAGACGAAGTATTACATAAACGAATGTTTATGAGGACCATAGCACTTTTGAAATGCACAATGGTGCGAAGAAATATGCTGGGTAACATTATTGTCTCCATAACATCTTAGATGCTTACGCAGTGGTAATTCAAAAATGAATATCAGATAGTCTTAAAAGACAAAAGTCAATTACCCACTACTGGTCCCCATTAACCACTGTGACAGGGAGGGGGACTGGATAGAGAACTAACCTCTACCAAAATGTCCACAAAGTGGACATCTCGAACTCAACCTACAATCTCTTGTTTGGCAGCCCAATTTTTCACCATAACACCAAGTAATGGCCCCCATAGCCTTTTTACAATATAGATCTTCAGTGTAGATTTTACAATATTTTATTTTTAACTTAGATTTTACAATGGCCTCTTAGCCCAATCTTTCAAATTAGTGTCTTATTTTACAATTTAGATCTTCAATCTCCACGGACAACAACTGACAACAGTTCAAATACCTGCTATAAAAAATACTTAAGCTTTCAGCGGAAATCAAGGAAACTGAGAACTTAGACAAGGAAAAATTTTCAGGGCATTATGTCAACAATCCAAAACGAAGACACGGAGTTTTTTCCACTCTAGGGACAAACATGACAAGAAATTCTTTAGGATTAGGACTGAAACACTAAGCTACGACAGAGTGGCGGTGAGGGTGTGATCTAGACCTAGAGGGAGTGAATAGGTTTTAGTTGCTCAATTAACTAATTTTTGAATTTCAAACAAAAATAAGAGCAATTTAAAAATAAACTAACTAGAGAGTATGTAAATAAAACCATTCATCTTGTTCAATAACATGCAAAATCATAAAAGAAAAGTAGGCAAACGCAAGATGAACACATAGATTTTTACGTGAAAATTCCAAGGGAAAAACCACGCGACCTAGTCCAGGCAAATCCAAACCACTATGAGAAAGAGATTTACAACTAGATTATCAGATTCCCCAAACCTAGAAATCCCCCAGTTACATCTTGACATAGACTTACACCAAACTCTCTGCTCGAATCTTCAAGTTGTTGTTCCACCATCAGATCGGCTCCTCGTGATCCGCCTCTCTATCAGCACATTGATCTCCGCGGCTGGTCGTCCAAACTTGTGTTCAGTATATGGTTGAACTTCGGTGTTGTTTACTCCATTAACACAACAATCAATGAACAACACCTCAAAAAATACTCTCAAAAACTAATGCAATGATAATGTATGAAACAAAGAAAATCTAGCAGAGAGTTGCTAGATTGTACTCAAATATGCTTTATATATGCTCAGAGATGGTCAAATTATTGCTAGCATATGTTTTATAAACATATGTGGTCTTTATATAGAATTTAGAAGCCGATACAGTTTACTTTGAAAATTGAAATTCTTAGTACTCGATTGATCAAGCGAAGTGTTGATTGATCTACACATGGTCAGTGGTCTTTGACAGATCGATCGAAGTGCCCTGTCCTTGTAGCATTAGGGTTTTCTTCTTATTTAAAACTCACACGCCCACTTTTGCCCCTATGGGGACTTAACCCCTCGACCTTCTACTTTGGAAGGTGAGGAAGTACCACTAAACTACAACCCTTAGTGGTTATAGCATTAAGATTTTAATTTATAAAAATTCCAAAAATATGTTAATGCACCTCAAAAATGATCTTTATGCATCAAAACATGAAATTTAAGAAACCCTAGTTTAATGAATGCATGAAAACATGAACCCTAATTGGTGAGTGCATATATACGTGTTGAATTTACCCTTTTGCCCTTGATTGTAGCTATCTTCGACAAAAGGTAACCAACTAGCTCTATGTAACAAAATTAGCCAACCTAAGTCCTATTGACTTAAGGGCATTTACTAATTCTTCAATCATTTCCCCCTGTATTTTCTGATTTTCAGAATAGTAGAGAAAACACTATTTAAAGGGTTAAACTATAGTTCTTTTTACTCCTTTCTCTTTCCTTTCCCTCTTCCTTCCAGTTCCTTCAATCCAAACACGGCGTAAGTTCTTTCTATAGTCCTCATAAACCTTGTTCAAAGAGAAAATATTACAAGACATTTATATATATATATATATATATATATATATAGTAATATTACAAGCTATTTGAACCTAAAAATTAGAAGTTTGAATATTTAGCTTCATTCAAGCAAGAGCTTGGTAATTGAATTAGAAGTGAATACTTGACAATTTAGTCAATGAGGTAATAGTGTATTATTGTTATAGAATTTATCTAAACTCTAGATTAATTACAAATTAAATGTGATAAACAAGAAATTCAGTATCATTCTCTCTTGTTCTAGTTAGAGTTTACAATTTATTATTCTTTCAAGGGTAGTTAGTTTTCTAGTAAAGCAAAAGGCTGCTGATCTGTTATTAGAGAAAATAAAACATTTTTCCATCAATATCATTATCAGGAACAAAACAAAAGTGTAAACAACTATAATAATAGCAAATAACCGAACAAATATTACCTCTTGTGCTTGTTGTTTGGCCCGTTCTTCAAGTATTTTCTCTAAACTCTGTTTCTCTCCTTCTAGTCTAGCAACCATATTCTCACGCTCCTTGATGGTCTCAACAGCTTTAGCAGCAGCTTTCTCAGCCAGAATCTGATCCCTTCGTCTCCTCCTTTCCTCCCTGGTTCGTTCACTCTCTGAGTCAGTCGTTGAAGCTGAATCTGTCTCTGAATCAGACCCTCCATCACTTGCCGAAGGAGAACCCCTCTTTAGAGAAGCAGAAATCCTTGGACCTGCACTGTATTCATTAACTCCGCCTGTATTATTTAGCCTGTTGGCATCATCATTCGTTCCTATCTTCAAATCAGACCCTTCATCAACAGTCACCGGCACCATTTCCAACGGTAACTCCTTAAATGTTGACTGTGGAATAGCACCCATTGATCGATCCATCAAAGGCAACTCCCCTCCCTCCCCAAGGGTATCCGACACTCCATTTGTTGCTTCATTTGCCTCGTTGTTATGCTCTTCCACAATATTCACAATTTCATCCTTCTGATCCAATTCTCTTCCTTCTGAATGCTTACCATTACTACTTTGCAATTCAACACTTGAAGTCCTACGCATTGAATCCGAAAATCTAGAATCTTCCCCATCACTCGGCCTCCCACCTAAGTCACCATTATTTATTTTATTCTGCAAGGCAACATCTGATTTTGGTGAAGTCTTTAAAATACTATTTTGAGTCTTCTGATTCCTCTTTGCCTCCAATGCTAACAAATTTGAACCCGAACCCCCCAGTCTCCTACCATCTTTTCTCAAAGTGCGAATGCCAGAAACTCCATTACCACGATTTGTAGGTGGAGGTGTCATCTGACTCGGAGCACTAAGTAATTCGGTCCAATCACTGTCGGAAAGAGCAGACTTGGGTTTTGGAGAAGGTTTCAAATTTACAGATGCCACAACCTCCTTGCTCAGATTCCGACTATTGTTTCTAATGACATTTAAATTACGATCATTATGTAATTTACCGACAAAATCACTTGTTTTTTCCGTTTTCTTCTTCAACTGATCCTTCAATGGCACGACCTCACTAGTTTTTGCCGGAATCTCATAATTTGACTCATCAGATCGCTGCTTATCGTTCTTTCTCAGCGACTCAGCCGCTTGCTGATCAATCTGAATTAAAACCACGAAAATTCGTAGTAACATTAGTTAAATCAAAGAAAATAACAAAAAATCCCTAGAAAATATAGAAAGCATATATATATTTCAAGGCTCTGTTTGTTGCCAAGAAAAATACAGGAAAAAGAAGCAGAACCCGGAATCTTACAACAATTTGGGGATATTCTGGAGTGGCAATTATGAAAGTTTCAAGATTTTTGTTCTCTTTGCTTTATTGGCAATCAAACGGAGAATTAAAATGAAACTACATGAAGAAAAAAAAAATCGAGATCGAAGGATTACCTGATGGAGGAGGGTTTCGGCTACCTTAAGTTTGGAGGAGATCCAATTCGCCATTAGCGCTCAAATTGAACTCCGTCCTTGGGATCAGTATCATGAGCTCCAGTTACGCACAGTGCGCATTTTAGAGGGATGCCCGTTTTATTGAATCAGATGATGAGATGAATGAAGAAGATGGAAGAGGAATGCGAGAGTAAATGCTGGAGTAACGGAGACAGGTGAAGAGTTGTTATTACAGACGGTTTCGTGACCGTTGGTTTGGATGAAGATGCTAATTATGTGTGGGTCCCAATAGAATGAGAGCTTTAGAGCTATGGCTTCTCTTGAATTAGAGGGTTTGTGATTTAAGGGTTCTGTGGTCATTCAAGTCTCTGTTAAAACATGATCAATCGGAGAGAAAGAGGGAGAGAAAATGTGTTATAATGGCGACCATGACCGACTACCTGCTCGGACTGTTTGGTTATAGGAACTAAACTAACCAGAGATGTGTTGAAGCCGGTTTGAGTCCAATGTAAGCAAGTAACGGATCACCAAACTCTAAAGCTGGATTAATCCAATCTCGCCCGTGTATGGTGTTGGATGGTGAACCTCGGAATGGATTAAAGTGCATGGCAAATGTATTTCGTCCAAAATAATATGTCACAGGTTCAAGATTTGATAACAATCTCTCTTAAAAAAATAATAAGACTTGTTATATCATGCTGAAATAGAAACTTTGTGCACTAGATATGACTTTTTATTTGTTGTTGGAGTTGTGATAGCAAATCCAATTTAAATTATATGAATTGGTCACAAAGTCACCTATGGACTCCACTAATTGTGGTGGGGCTTGTGGAAAATTTGTAAGCTTCACTTCCTATATTCGGAGTAGTCAAATAATATGTGTAGTGTGTCTTACACTCGTAAGAATTAATATTTATCCTTCCGTATATGGTGTCCTTCTGTTTATGTCAGCTCTTTCACCATGAAATGATTAATTAGTTTTGACCCTCATAAAAAAATCTATGAACGAAACATATGTTTCATTGCATCTCAAGTTAGGCACTCACTTTCTGGCTGAGCTTACTGTGGGTACATTGATCTAAATTCACTAACCTTAGCCCATTAAGGTTTCATGGGGAAGGATTGGAAGGTTGGAGATATAATTTGTTTTGAAGCCCTTATAAGAATGAAGCATATTTATTATTGGATTTCAAGTTGGTCCTCACTTTGGGCTGAACTTACCACTGGTCAAGAATGATCTGAGCTGAGCTACATTGATCTTAATTCACTAACCTTAGCCCAAAAGGTTTGTGGCAGAGTGGGGAAAGCTTGGAGCTAGAGCCAGCCCATTTGTTAGTCCTAGCCCAAAAATCTGTACCCAAATTCCTTCTTATTTACTTTCATGTCAATCAGGTCCCAAGCCAATTTGATTTTACAGAACATATTTTTGTTTTGATGTTATCTTTCACCTAGTAACAAGTCTTTTTTCTATGCGTACGCATGACATAAATATCTTCTTGTATTATTTGCACAAAATAATTGATAACCTAAACTTTTAACCCAGCTCTAATCCACCGGTGACGTGTTCGAAGTCGTGACATAAATATCTTCTTGTATTATTTGTACAAAATAATTGATAACCTAAACATTTAACAGTTGATAGCTCTAATCCACTAGTAACGTAACGTGTTCAAAGTCAGTGGGATAGTGTTATCTCTTATCGGATAGCTTTTTTAAAAAGAACAGTCTCCTAGACCTAATACAACATTAACCTAGACCTAATACAACATTAAAACCTGGTGTATCTCTATAAAAGAGAAAGAGAAGGTGAATCACATACAAATCCTAAACAGAATATTATCTTTGTTCTATTCATCTTCTTCCATTTTGAAATATTTTTGACTTGATCATCGAAGTCTTTTAGGTTGGTGCTAAGGAAGGTTATCGACCTTTTTTTTGTTTTAGGACTTAGACGCATGTATGTGACGAAATCCTTCATCACTCATCCTTATATATCAATGGAGAGGATTTTTACTCCACACAACATTTATTGTAATGGCTATGTGAGTACAAGAATGGAGCCATGTACTTAATGTTCAGTTGGGCTCCACTCAAATTCATTTTTAATTTTAATGTTGTATATTGTAGGTACAAAAAAATCACTTAGCTAATTGATGCTAATTAATTCAATGCACACACCCAAAATAAAGAACACAATATTTTTAGAGAGAGAGATTTCAAGAGGTGGATTCGAGGATCCCTTTTATTCACATGTCCTCGGATATTTATACAAGTAAGAATCACAGTCCTTATAGGAGTGGTGGAGCTCCACCACCCCTATTGGAGTTACTGGCTTGCCATCAAACCCTATCAGCAGCTCGGCAGTAGGCTTGATACGCTCTGTATCTAGGCCCATTTGCTGGAAAACTGATAGTGTCAAAATGTTAGAGATGCTCCCTACATCCACCAACACTTTCTTTACTTCACAGTTGGAAACAATGAGGCTGATCACGAACGGATCCTCATGTAGCATCTGGATTATGCTCATGTCCTCACCTGTGAAGGTGATCAACTTGTTGGCCGAACGGTTATGTACTGAGTGGATTTCTCCGATCCTCTGAAATTTTTGGGCACTTTGGAGGTGTGATCGCCATTCGGATTCACTCTCTTGATCTGAGGCTGGTCGACCGTAAATGGCGTTGATGACACAAATGGGAGCACGATTCAACTGTTTATTTACTTTTGTTGGGAATGGTCGAAAGGTTTGGCTTGTTCTTCTCGGGCGATGTACTCCGACAGACCTCCCTTAGTGATAAAAGCCTCCACCTATTGCCTTAGGCTCCTGCACTCATTGATGGTATGGCTGAAGTCACTATGGAGGGAACAATGTTTGTTCTTGTCCCTCCACTCTAGGCGTTGTTTAATAGCGGGAGGTGTGGGAAAGATTTATTTACTTTTGGTTTCATAGTAAAGCCTAGCCAGAGACACCTTTAGGGGGTGATATTCTCCTCAAGTTTCTATTTTTTCGCGCTCTCTGGTGCGGATGAGGGAATAACTTGAGGTGGCTTAGCCTTAGCAACTTAGGTTTTCATTTGATGTGCTACAGTGATCAAAGTTGATCACTGTTTTCTAACTGCTTCATCCTCCTCTATCTTTAGATATTTCTAAGCTCGAAAGTTTAGGTCGCTCATACTCTTCGGGGTACTTTTCACCGAGAATCGGTGGAAACCTTCTTCTAGAGAGATTGCTATCATGAAAACTTCCACTGCTACGGTCTGATCGCACTGATCTATCATGGACATCTCCAAGTTGAAGCGAGTTAGGAAAGATTTTAACGTCTCCCCTTTGGCTTGGCTCATGGTGAATAACGAGGAGATTGTCCTTTTATGCTCCTGATTTTCCACGTAATTAGCTACGAACAGCTCGGATAGCCTGTCGAAGTTTGATATTGAACGAGGCGATTGTTGCTTGAACCAGAACAATATTCATCCGGCCAGACTGGATGGAAAGATCTTGCACATAAGTGCATCATTTTCGATATCCAGTGTCATATTTTGTTGATATTGCTAGATGTGCTCCATCAGATCTATCTTTCCATTCGAAGGTAGGGAATGTGGGCATGGCGAACCTCCTCGGCCTTTCAGTTCTGGTTATATTCACGATGAAAGGAGACTCAGTTAACCTAGTTGTATCTGGATAGCAAGAACGGTCACCCTTTAGTTGGTCGATCTCTCATTGCATCTGAGCCCTCCAGTTTGAGTAGATCTGCACGTAGCCGCCCTGATCTCAGTTTGGTTGGCCGATGTTAAGGTTTTCACCGGCATGCTAGTTGTGATGCGAGGCGCTCAACGAGTGGTTTCTCAATCCAGACCCTTCGTTTCGCTGTCATCCAGGATTCCTCTCGCTTTCAGTGTGCTCCACCCTTGCTTGGAGGTCAGCGATCTGTCGATGCAGGGCCTCATTCTGCTGGGTTAATTGCTGAACGTTGGGGCGTGCTAGTGAATCCTTGTCATTTGGCTGTATGGGCGATACCTCCCTTTGATTCCTAGGGGGGTCGTAAGTATTTCTTATTGTATCCACCATAGTTGCAAATTTCTCAAGCTTTGGATTGGAAAACAATTACTCTCTTCCCACAGATGGCGTCAAAGTGTAGGTACCAAAAAAATCACTTGCCTAATTGCTGCTAATTAATTCAATGCACACACCCAAAATAGAGAAACAATATTTTTAGAGACAGAGATTTCAAGAGGTGGATTCGAGAATTCATTTCATTCACATGTCCTCGGATATTTATACAAGTAGGAATCTTAGTCCTTCTAGGATTGTAGTTTCCTTATTTGCAGCTATCTTTACTCTCAAAAATTTGGATTCCTTTTTGAGTTTGGACTTGTATTTAGATTGTGCTTATTTTAGGCTTTGAAAGAGGGTGACTAGACCCTTTTATGGGACGACTAGGCCCTCTAACTTCATCGACCCAACCCTTTGGGATTTCTGCTGACACTTAGACCCAAGCTGACTTGGGCCTAGTCCATTCGTGTATCATTTTGGCCCACTGGACTAGGCGAGAATTTTGCCCCCACACACATATATATATTATCATAATTTCAAAGTCGCCTGTCAAATTCTCAAAACTTTTCTTTTTACCTTATAGATGATTATTGTCTTTTGATCACAAACCATAGTATATTAAAAACATCAAACTATCTTTTGATCCCAAACTATAGTATATAAAAAACATCAAATGCATTCTAGTTAATATATAATCATTTGGTTCCTGGTTTGGAATGCACCCTAATCAGGATAAATCATTTGTTTTTTTTCTCGGGAATGAATAGTCTCGACAAGTCGTTGATTTTGAGTCAAAGTAGTTTACCTGTGAAGTACACGGGAGTGCCGCTTATTGTGTCTAGATTAAAAGCCTTCCAACGTAAGGAGTTAGTGGATCGTAACACCAAAAGAGTTCAATCTTGGCTCAACCATTGGTTATCTTTTGCACAAAGACTTCAGCTTATCCAATCGGTCCTCTTCTCTATCCAAGTTTATTGGAGTTCTGTTTTTGTCACTCCTATGGAATTCAATGAACACTTATAACATAAGAGACAGAAACATTTGGAGTATCAAAATATGTTCTCAAACTTCTTAGGGATGGAGGAAGCTTCTTAATTTGATAGACAAAACCAGATGGCTTATTAAGCATTTGGTGGGGAACGGCAATGGTACTTCCCTTTGGTTTGATTTTTGGCACCCTATTAGTCCCCCTTTCAGTGATAAAAAGAGAAGACATCATTCACAATTCTGACTTGGATAGAGAGGCCAAAGTTTCTCAAATTATTGTAACTAGTTGTTAGCAATGGTTTTTCTCGTCGGCGGAAGAAATCTATCAAATCATTCGAGACACTCCCTATTCTTTCAGGCCTGACCCATCTGTAGAAGACCAAGTTATCCGGCGCCCCACTGGAAGCTCCTTCTTCAACGTGGGATAGTATTAGACCCAAGGGGAGTTTGGTTAACTGGTATGGTTCAAAGGCCACATTCCTCATCATGCTCTTATTCAATGGATGGTTATTAAGGGCAAATTATATACCCAGGACAAGCTAGTGAGAATGGGGAAGATTAATTCCGTGAGTCGTCTTTTTTGTAAGGCTTCCATTGAGAACCACAACCACATATTCAACTATCCCTTCTCTCTTAGAATTTTTTTTTTCTTGGGTGCCAAATGCAATGCACAATGGACTTCGAATAGCTTAATGGATCTGGTTTCTTGGGGATCCATCTCCTTTGCATAATAAGTCTCTTAAGACTATGATTTTGAAGTTGTCGGTGGCTACTGCTATGTATGCCATTTGGAATGAAAGAAACGAAAGGATGTATTATAACTCCTTTAGGGATGTGAAATCAATCCAAAATGATATTGTTAATGTGATCCAATTGAAGGTGTGGTCCCTAAAGGATTTTGCTTGCAACCGGGAGAACTTGTGGTTGATGAGAGAATGGGGTCTCCCCTCCCATATTTTTGAAAATGTTTGATCTTTTTGTTGTGTGCCTTGATGTGATCCTTTGGCACTTTTGGGACCCTTGCTGGGTTTGGTGTTGTCTGGTTTATTTCGAATGTCTCTGGATTGAAGAAGGGATTGGAGTTTTTTTTGTTGTGCTGTTGTCGTCTGAATAGGATTGGTTTTGTTTGTCATAATCCTTTACTGTTGATGGTTGTTTTGGGGAGGTTAACACTTACTTTCTTTTTGTGTGGTGGCTTTGTGAACATGAAAATTTTCGTTTCTTTAATTTAATCTTACTTAGCAAAAAAATAATATATAATCATTTAAAACCCTAACATATGATTCAGAATCAAATAATAACCCATAAATAACAAAAGGGGGTTTTCGACTCATCAAAATTCACTCCTGTAGAATAAATTTCTAGCTCCGTCGCAACAATGAAGATAGATTTGGATGTATCAAAAAACTTAGAGATAGCTCTCAATGATATAAGTAATCAGTTCCATCATCATCAGCTTGAACAACAACTTATTTGTTTAGTTGCAGAAACTTCATCAACATTGATGATCTGTTTTCCCCCATGAAGTAGTGTTGAAGAAGTAATCTTTTGATCATTACTATTAGTAGCAGTAGTGATCTTTGCTTCCAGACTCTTTTGAGTTGTTATTTCATGGATTCTTGTAATCATTTGTAGATATGCCTCTTCCACATTGAGATTGTCTTTGGCAGATGTTTCCATGAAGCAGAGGCCTTCTAGCTGCGCGAGGCTTTGGCCATCTTCTATAGCAACCTGTCTCGAGTGACCCAAATCTGATTTGTTGCCAACAAGAACAATCACCATGTCTGCACTCCCAAACTCTCTCAGCTCATGCAACCATTTCTTCAGATTCTCAAATGTTGTCCTACGAGTTATGTCATACACCAGTAAGGCCCCCAATGCCCCACGGTAGTATGAACTCGTTATGGCTCTAAATCTGCACAAACATTACATATATACATACATATATTCGTATTAACAAGAATATTGGATGGATCAAGGTGTGTGTGTGTGTATGTATGTATATATTACTTTCAAAAAATATAGGTATATATATGAGCTGTGTTCTGGAGACTGAAATTATGATCCGACCAAACTTCTGAAAACTAACATTGATTAATTAATTGAATTACAAGTGGGATTGTCCTTTGATATTTAAAATGCGAAATAGATTGACTTAGCTCGCTAATTTGCTAAAAAACACTTCTATACATTTTAAATGTGATCAATTGGACCTCACTTGTGATGTCACTTAACGAACAATTCAACTTGGATAGTTCAGTTGCTCTATAAACTTTGATCACTATAGCATGTCTCGTAATTATATGCATGAGAATTCTGTCTGGTCTAAATGGTTGAGTAATATGTGTATGTGTGTGTGTGTATATATATATATATATCTTGTGTATACACACAGATATATATTACTTGTCTTCGGGAAAATGATTATATGTTCAGACACTATCGACATAGCCATGCGTGTTGCTACTTTTTATCTTGTAAACCTTTTTCACGTGTGTGTTCTGTTCATCCCGTGACTATGGTGTAGGGTAAAATAAATTTTTACTTGCACTAAAAGTTAAATTCATGACCTGTGTTAACTTATGTGACACCAAAAAGCCTAACATGTACTCAGTCTGTTAAGTGCAGGCAGTCTCGAAAATTTAGTATAATTGGATGGCAATGATACATAATATGAAATTATTTTATAATTTTGTATCATGAATGATGTGACAAGTTACAATTTCATATTTATAAGAATTTTATTAGCAATAAATTTTTATTTTTTATTATTATTTTTTATTGGAGATAAAATTAAATAGTGAATTAGTATTGATGAAATTCTCTTCATACAGAGTGTCCCGATAGTATTATCACCTGCCACATAGATTCAAGTTAAAATCCGTAAAATAAAATCGTGAAGTTTAGCATTTCTCTAATTGAATTCGGCATTTCTTACCGTAACTTCACCAGCTAATTTGTGTTTAACATGGAAGGTCACATTTTGCAGCCCTGTTTGCTTTTGTTATGTGAAAATAATATTCAAAAGCAATGTTGAAAACAGAGAATTATTCTCAAACAACAGAAAAATAGTGTTCTCCCTATTTTTAAATAATTAATAGTTTTGAGGCAAAAAATAAATAAATAAAGAAAAACTCAATCAAATAAATTATATCTTCTTTATTGTTCTCCGAGAAACACATATATATCTATATTACATTTAAGATTTATTCAAAATGTTTGTCTGTCATTTCTATTAAGAGAAATGATAAACGTCACAATTTTATTTCACGAATTTTAACTCGAATCTATGTGGCAGGTGTTAATACCATAGGGACTCCGTGTATGGGGGGAATCCCACCAATAATAACTTATCATTTAATTTTATCTCCTAAAATAATGGACCCTATCACCTGCCACATAGATTCGTGTTAAAATTCATGATATTTATTCGAGACGTGTAGCATTGCTCTTTCTATTAATGACTATTACATTAATAGTGTCTTAGACGTGAATATACAAACTAGTGCGCACGTATAAAAGCAAAGATTCCAAAGAATTGTTTGTGAAAGTAGAATCAATAATAGAGTGTTCTTTAGCTAACCTACCTCATGAAAATAGAAAACCCCACAAAAAAACAAAAAAGTGGGCGATAAGATTTCAGTCCAAACTGAAGAATTGTCAAGGTACTGAAACTGTGTTCAGACTATGATTCAGACCATTGACTATTCTTTTTTTCTTTTCTTTTTCTTTTTTGTTCTTTTTGGGTTAATAAAAGTAAAGAAAAATCTTGAAAACTTCTTACCATATAAAATTCCCTGAAAACAGAGACTAATCTAGACAATCATCATCACTCTCTTCATGATCCTAGCTTGTTCACCCAATTTTTGAAATTCTGATTTCATAGTTAGATGGAGGTCATTTTTAGACTAATTACTTTCTGCATATTCATTAGAAAATTAATGAAATCAAGCAAATCATATATATATATATACCAAACAGAAGAGAATTGAATTGATCAATAAATATATATATAGCAAAAACAAGGAGGTAGAGGTACGTACCTTTCTTGTCCAGCAGTGTCCCATATCTGGGCCTTGACAAGCTTATCACCCACCTTAATATTCCGGTAAGCGAATTCGACTCCTATGGTTGGTTTTGAGTCCAAGTGAAACTCGTCCCGGGCAAACCTTGAGAGAAGATTCGATTTCCCGACAGCCGAGTCTCCGATTAAAACAGCCTTAAAGAGGTAATCACACTCATCCTCAAATGAATCAGCCATGGGGATGATCGATCCAACTATGTGTGCATATATATATATATATATATATATATATATATATATCAAGAAGAAGAAGAAGAATGAAAAATATTAGAGAGACAATTAGAAACAATGAACATGTTGACAAATACAAAGAATAGGAAAACAGTATAACTAAGGCATGGTATCATGTCATAGTCACATATATAAATGTAACCCAAGGTCACAAGGCTCATTTTGTATTGGTAATGGAGGTATTGAGTGGTAGCATGTGAAAATATTGACAAAGACATGATGGTTGTTCTTGATGTTGTCCAAGGCCAGTTTATATATATATATATATATATATATATATATATATATATAGACAAACAAGGAAAGCTCACTTGATCATCAGTTTCTGGGTGATCACTCCTTTTGTGTAGAACAAGTTTGTGAATGTCCAATCAAGTGTGTCCATATGTTGATGTGCTAATATTTTAATTCTCTATTAGTCTAAATAATTTTTTTATGCTTACATGGCCTCCTCTGATTGGGCATTCCTCAAATTTATTACCAACTAAACATTCAACTTATGAGAAGCCAAGCCAAAGTTGTATCACTAATTGGTGCCTTAAGAATAAAGTAATAGTGTGGTCCTGTGGATAATCATTTCAAATTCACTCCTTTTGGAAAATATTTGTTCCGATTTGACCATTAATTTATTGTTAATGAAGCTAAATTCTCAGTCAGTCACCAAACTAGGATGTGTTTGGTAATATTACCAATGTTCTTCATGATGTGCAAAACAACTAACTAAATTAGAAATAGGGAAGACTGACTTTCAATATTAGGTTGAAAATATACTATTCACAATTTGGAATCCAATGATACACTATTTTCCTTGACACAAACACTGCACAAGAAAATGGATACAAGTCTTCTTCTTTTCTTCATTGATATATATATATATATATATATATATATATATATATGAAGGATTGAAAGCAGTCCTAAGTAATAAGTATGTGCGCAAATATTGTAGGATATATCTCCACTGATCTTTTTTTCATTGTCTGGAATAAAATGGATATGCAATTATAGTTATATGATCCTCTTGCCCAGACTAGTGACAATATTGCATTAGTATATTTGTTGGCTAATAAGTAACTTTTTCATACAAGTAACTTTTTCATTTTGACTTTTCTTGACAAACAAAAATTACGTACCTATGGAAGTTAGTTTGGTCACGGACTCCAAGCATGTGATACTTCTAATTAAACTAATGAAAAATGCATATTGAACAGAGTATAAATAGAAGTAGACCCCAGCCTGGGTTAATAATTAAGATATGAATTGAATATTTAATTTGATAATTCGTTAGTAATTCAAATTTGATAATTCATTAGTTAAATAAATTAAATATAGATTATGGTCGATCCAATATAATAATAATCTGATCTTAAATAATTTAATATATAATTTATTTAAATATATTATCTAATGTTATAACATATAATATTTACATACTATTTAAATATTTTTTATCATTATTTACTTTTTATTCTTCCCTCTCTCTATTTTGTCTTTCATTATAATTTTTTTTCTTTAATAAAAAGTCAAATACTTACATTTCTAGTACTTTTTCTTCATATTTTATTTTTCTTCTTTATTTTTTCCTACTCATTATTTATTAATCTCTTTTGAAATTACTTTTTAAAAAAAAATTATATTTTTTCCGAATTAGGTATCCGATTAATAACAAATCGGATATGCGTTTAATTATATATAATCTGTTGGGTTATCGGATCGGATCGCCTATATTTTTTATCTGTGGTTCGGATCGGATCACCTATATTTTTTATCTGGTTCAGATCATATCAGGCTTGATCTGGTCCAAATCCAATCCGTTTAAAAGTCTACACAGAAGGAAGAACAATTTGCACGTACAATTGTAACATTACATATATCATGGAAATTTACAAGAATTTTATATACAAATATAAAATATGGTAAATAAAATATTACAATGTTAAAGACGGAAAGGAACGACTGAAAATCATTTTTATTATTTTTTTTCCCTGTCAAACAACTCAGTCGATGCAAATACTCTCTATTTATTTATTTATTTATTTATTTGCAAGAAACTCAGACACCGACGTTCACAATAACGAGCCAGGATCCTCTACCCTAGTGGGTCTCTGCCCTACTATTTCACCTACTTTAATTTGCATTTCACGACCCATAAAACATATATTCACGACCCTTAAATCCACATTTCACCACCCTTAAATCTTAAAAAGCTTGAAATATTTTTTTTTTAATTTTTTTATCAACACTATTAATCCATGTTTTACTACCCTTAAAACATACATTCACCACCCTTAAATCCACATTTCAACTCCCTTAAAACTTGAAAATTTTAAAATATTTTTTTGTTAATTTTTTTGTCAACACTATTAATACATGTTTCATCACCCTTAAACATACCATCACCACCATTGAATCCACATTTCACCAAGCCTTAAATCTTGAAAAACATAAAATATTCAACTTAATTTTTTTGTCAACACTGTTAATTCATGTTTCACCACCCTTAAACCTACAATCACCATCCTCAAATCCACTTTTCAACACCTTTAAATTTTGATCCAAAATTTTTATGACTTTTTTTAATAAAAAAATTTTACTCATATTGTGGTGAAACATAAATTAAAAATGTTGACAAAAATATTAAGTTGAAAATTTTCAAATGTTTCAATATTTAAGGATGTTGAATTCAAGGTTAAGTTTGTTGAAAAAAAAATTAACTTGAAATTTTTAGTAAAATTATTAAATTTGTGAAAATCCATATTAAATTTGTTGAATAATTTAATCTTAACTTAATATTATTTTTTATGAGTAAATGGTGGTGAAATGTGAATTTAAGGGTGGTGAATATATGTTTTATGGGTGGTGACAAAAAAATTAACAAAAAAATATTTTAAAATTTTCAAGATTTAAGGGTGATGAAATGTGGATTTAAGGGTGATGAATGTATGTTTTAAGGGTGGTGAAACATGGATTAATAGTGTTGATAAAAAAATTAACAAAAAAATATTTCAAGTTTTTCAAGATTTAAGGGTGATAAAATGTGGATTTAAGGGTGGTGAATGTATATTTTAAGGGTGATGAAACATGAATTAACAGTGTTGACAAAAAATTACCAAGAAATATTTTAAGATTTAAGGATGGTGAAATACAGATTAAAGTTGATAAAATAGTAGGATACGGATAAGATAGAGACCCACTAGGGCAGAGAATCCTGGCTCAGTAACCATCTACAATTTGATGCGATTAAATGTAGAGAATAGTGAAGCCCATTAAGATTGATTGGCAAGACTTGTATAGAATAAAGATGATGTACATTATAAAATTAAATTTATTACATTAGCAAGTACTAGTACTTTACAGAGGTACATTACATAGTAACATTGTGAGTGCCTCCTCTACCCATTGAAAGTGAGAGTAACAAAAGGTCAAGAATGTTAGGTGGATTCAAGCTCACAACTTGGACGGGACAACTAAGAGATAATCGCATTCTGGTATAGTTGGGCCGGCCCATACAGAAAAAGTAAGGTTCAGTGGTCATTTGCCCAGACCTCTGCAATCTGGAACTCATTTCTTATTGGGCCACCAGTGGCCCAATATTTGGATGCCAAACAAACGTATCAGCCTTTTGATGATGTGATTTTGTCGAAAACTCACCATCGGTTGGCCAGTGCATAAAACTCCCCTCTAATTTTAAAAATACACAAAAAGAATATCTATTCATATTCACTTTGCACTTTTGTAGTTTGTATTTTGTGCAAATTAACCTTTTTGAGTTAAAAACACTTTTAAATTCCAATTTTACCCTTTCTCCTAATTTCTTAGTATTTTTAACAATAACAATTTTATTCTTTTTAAAGTATTGAATTAATTATAAATTAATATTCTTGTTTTATTATTATTTCGTGGCCGAAATTAAAAAAAACTTCACGGTTAAAAAAAAATAAACGGTATTTTTTTAAACAATGCCAAAAAAAAGGAATTTAGAAAAAACAATAAAGATTTTTTTTATTATTTTGGCTCGGCCACGGATAATAAAACAAGAATATTTAATTTATAACTAAATTAATACTTTTAAAAAAAGAATATAAAAATAATAAAATTGCTATTGTTGAAAATATTAAAAAATTCGGTAGAAGGGTAAAATTAGAACTTAAACGCGTTTTTAGTTCAAAATGATTTATTTGCATAAAATATAAACTACAATAGTACAACGTGAACATGAAGAAAGTTTGTATTGCACATTTTTTAAAGGGTAAATTACTCTGACCTTTCCTGAGGTTTTGTGTAATTATCTTGGAATTAAAGTTTTTAAAATATGGTGATCAACTCTTGAGGTTTGATTGACTTTACTTTGTGTATCTCTATCGTTAATTGACAGTCGAACTCCATTAAAGTCAATTAACATAAAAAATTAAAATACCAAAACTATCATCGGCGGCAGTAGTGCCATTGTGTTAGTAAATATGTATATAAAACATATATTAATCTCAGTCAAACAATTAGAATTTTAGGTTATTTTTTTTACAAAAGTTTTATAACTTGAGGGTAATTTTATAATTATATATTAGATGTATTTTTGTTTAACAAATTATTAGTCTAACAGAAGTATTAGAATAATTTTACAAAAATTTTAATTTAAATATAATTAAGTCAAACATCAGTAGAATTCGAAATAATTTATCATTTTTTTAAATTATGAGTTTTTTTTTTTTTTTACGCACTTTAGGCGTTGCCGAGTGGATTAACTCACAAATCACAACCGAAAGCCAGTGCACTAGAAGCAATTTGATGGAATCTTTCCTTTTCGAAAAGGAAAATGCTTTATGGACTAACCGACCCGAAAGAAAAGTGACAAAGACATGTGGAATGACATGTTCTTTTTTTTTCTTATTTTCAGTTTTTTTTTTCCAATTTTAATAACATTAACCTTTTATCTTTTCTAAAAATGTCTCTAATTCTTTCATTCTTAGTTTTTTTTTTTGTACTTTTCTTCTTAAGCAATTTTTTTTCTTATTCTTTTCAAAGAAAAATTTGCATTCCCTTTCTTCAATCAAATTCTAATTTTGTTCCTTCAAAATTTTCTCCTTTTTTTTTCTTCTCAAGAAATCTCTTCTTCTTGCACTCATATACAATATGTGTTTTAACTTTCTTTTCTCTTCTTATTCTTTAAATTTATTATGAAACACTGTGCAACAAATTAGTTACCAATAAATCACACCAAAAAAACATTTATGTTTCTATTTCATATGAAATAAAAAAATGCAAAATATAACGTGTTGCCAAAAGGACCATTGATGTTTGAATTTTATGTAAAAAAATTTTACAACAATTGTTTTTCAAATTATTAAATACTATATGAATGTTGATTACTGTACAGTTACTACACTTCTATATATATATATATATATATAATCTTGTTTAATTCGGTGCACCTGAAACAAATTCCTAACTCTGTCATTGATTGGAATCATAGTTTACCATTGTGGTCGCAGTAACTAATGCAAATACGATGTAACATAATATATTAGGGAACTAAAGAAATCCATTATCTCAATCTTGAATTTTTTCGACCCAGCATCTAGGATCTAAAATGCACCCATAAATAATTTTTTATAACACAATAATAAACATAATTTTTTAGATATTTTTATTGAATTTTTTAAAACCAATTAACACAAGCAATGAAATATTCAAAAAATCTAAGTTGTTGCCATTATATATATATAAAAAGAGAGTTATTAATTACAATAAAAATAATCTAAATTATGAGAGTAGATGAAAATTATATATATATATATATATATATATGAGAGAGAGTTTGTTGCAAAACCAGTAGTTGCGGAATTATGGCTGGGACAGTATCTTAATTGAAACAGCAAAAGTACCTTTAAAAAATAAAAATAATAAAAAAAAAAACTGAATTATTGATTACCATAATATCTCCTTTGATAGGAATAGGACACTGTTTTCAGGCATTAAGGAAATGTTGTCTTTTAACTTTTTGACTATACTGCATTACAGCCATTACTGGAATACGGCTGCTTTACCATTTTCAGAGAATCAAATAGCACAGCTGTTTTGCTTTATAAGAAAAGCAGTGCCTACTAGCCGTTCGCCGCTCTAGCTACTTTTTTTTTTCTCTCAAATAAGTGACAAGTCCTCTGCACAGCACAACCAGTTGATATTATAATGTTAGAAAAGTCTATTATTTAATTATATATGTGATATTCTATTAATAATAAGATATATTATTAGAATTTTTCATAATTGTTGTATGAGCTGCGTCATAATTCTCTAGCCGCACTATAGGCGACTTAAGTGTCTAAATACAATTTACATGCAGAAAATTTGTGTTGACCGGTTTTTTTAAACTCAGCATTATTCTATTCTTAGTCGATGATGTTACAATTTGGTATTTTTCGCAGGTGGTGATAAATTTAGGTACTTTTATCTATAATGTACTTGATTTCTAAGAGATAAAATGGTTTGTCTCAATTATTATGGTAGTTAACTCTAAGCCTATGCTTGGAGTAGATTGAACCGAATCACCGTAAAAATTATAGTCATAATTTTGGTGTGATTCTTATATGCTAAATGCATTAAACTTTAAAGGGTAAATATCACTTACACTCTTTCAATTTAGGCAATATCTCGACAAGACCCTCTCTAGTTTCGCTATTCCCCATTACATTTCCTGAATTTTGAGTTTATGTATCAATTTCTCATTTTCGTAAGTGTCACGTCAACAAACAACGGAATTTGCTAACGTTAGCAAGAAAGAAAAATTGACGGACGTTAACGACAGAGAGTGTAGTCGGGAATATTAAAATTAGAGGGGGTCTGATCGGGATATTACCCAATCTGAGGGGTGTAAGTAGTATTTACCCAACTCTAAATTATGGGAGATTTAGTGAACTCAAGTTTCAATGTTGGCCACTTTGACTTATCAATAAGTTAAATCTTTTTAGGGTAAATATCATCTACCTCCCTTGAGGTTTGCCAATTAATATAACATTTATCTCCCCTCTATGTATCATAATCCTACTTACCTCCCTTGAAGTTGTTATGTATGTAACGGATTCCTCCCCTGCTCTAATAGTGCCTAACGAAGGCAAGCAGAATGTGTGACGTCAGTTATAGAAAAAAATTATAAGTCCAGTTTTGCTCTTCTGATACTTGAAAAGACATATATACTCTCATTGACCAAATTAAAATTACATGTCTAACCTTTTTTTATTGGCACACACACATACACGCATATGTGTGTGTGTGTATTGTAGAGATTCAAATTTTTTCTTTTATTTAATTATTTTTTGAAATAGGATTTTAATTGATTTGCATATATTTTTAATGTAATTTACATATGTGGGGACTAGTTTAGAGGTCCAGAGAGTTTTGTGAGCCATTTGGCTCATTTTAAAATCTTGGGTCGTCGGGACCTGGGACTGGGGTCGGGTGGGCTCGAAAATCAGGATATTTTTCTAAAAAAAACTTATTTTTGATTATAAACCAATTAAAATATTCGAAGAGACATAGAGTCGATTTCGAGGCCATAGCCGGTTTCGGATTCGAAAACGGAAGTTAGGAAGGTACGTTAAGTGACTAGGGGCGTTTTGGTCATTTTACACCCTAGGACTTATAAATATCAACTACAGATATCTCAGCCATTATTTCTCTCTCTAAACAGCCGCCCAAGCTCTCCTTTCTCTCTTCTTTATGTTCTTCTTCTCTCTAGATTTTGAAGGCCTTAAAGCTTGATTCGGAATGTGCTAGTGAAGGAAAGTTTGTTCTACGTAATAAGCGCGTCGCTTGGAACTAAACAAAGTCAAGTTTGGACAACTTTAGTGTTGGTAATTTTGAGGGATAACTATAAAATATATCTCTTGAGGTAGGAGTGTGTGTTGTATCTTTTGTTTCAAGTTAAATTTCATGTTTTAAGCATCAAATATATGTTTTCATGTTATATATGATTATATGAGACTTTAGAATGGAATTCTTGATTTAAATTGATATATATATGTTTCTTTATATTGGAAATGATTGGTATGTGATATAGAAAACATGAATTGTTAGTGTATGCCTTGTATGAAGTGTATTACATATATGAGATTTTGGTGATTTGTCAAAAACCTAGTTTTGAAGGTTGAATGTAAACATGTGTCAATATAAATTCTTGCATAACATGCTAGAATGAACATAGGACATGAAATGGGTGCAATGCATCGAGACTTGTGAATGTATGTGCAAAACGTGACATGTTTTATGTGTGGGGGTGTTATCTCAGAAATGGCTCATGACAAAGTAGACGGAGAACATATCCTCGAGGGTTGAAAGACCTCAAACTTGGTGGGTTAATAGCCTGAAAATAACTAGAATATGGGGTATGAGTCTTCGGCACGTATCCGGATTATGTGTGTGAGTGTGATTTCAATTTCGATAGCATTTTTGAGTATTAAGTATAACAATGTGACTTATGTGACTTGAGTGGATTTTATATGCAAATTCGATTGTGTCATATGTTATAGATATGATGAAGTGTGCATATAAACACGATTGTGAACATTGTGGTTGTCAAGCGTTTTTGATATATATGTCATGTGAATGAAAGTTTCGGCTTTTGACTAGAATGCTAGGAAGCATGACACGTAGTTAGGCTATACATGTTAAATTATTCTTATGTAATGGTATGAAATATGAACATGATCACAACATATTACACTAAGCCATTAAAATTGTTCATCCTCCTACATTAACACTTTCAGGTCATGACAAGGAGATTGTGGACAATGAGCGATCGTGAGTCAAACTTAGAGTTATGAAAGCTTTCTTTTGGGATATGTATATAAATGTCCATGCCAGTGTGTGGCATGTTCACCACTTTAGAAAATTTGTCTTTACATTTAGATTGTCGTTATGTATTTGAACTACAATGTAATTCGCCAAGTATGGCATATGTAAAACTTTTGAAGAATGTATAATTGAGATTAATGTTTATGATTCAAGAGTTAATTGTATAGAATATATGATATTTTAACAATTCATTTATGTTGCAAATGTTGTATGTAAGTATCTAAGGAATTTGAATGTGTTGGGATGGATTTGGACATGTTTTAGTATAAGTATAAAGTTTCAGGATTTTTGTCAAAGGGCATTTCGATTGATCGAAAACCCCTTTTCGATTAATCAAAATCCTTCGATTGTGCGAGCTTATATGAAAAATATTTTGATGAAATTGGGTCAATTTCTAGGAGGATCTTGATAGAACTTCGATACATCATCGATTGATCGAGACTTTCAATTAATCGAAAGTCTAATTTCGATTGTGCAAAATACTTATTTCGATTGATTGAAGGGTACATTTCATTTAATCGAAATGTGCAGTCCACAACTATTTTGACAATAGGAGTAATGTTAGATGTGTGTGTGTGTGTGATCTTGTGTGGGACCCATTGAGACAAGTTGTAGTAGAAATTCTACATATGTGATCATATGTACATGATGATTTTTCGTGATGTTGATAAGAGTAAGAACGGTCCATTAGGACTTAATGGATGGACTCACCTTTGAGTTCTCGTATCACTTTGAGTATGGGGATTTAGGATGTGATAGTATGGTATTAGAGTATGTTTAGCGATGACATGTGGGAAGGAGTGAACTGTTCACCTCTATTTACTATATCAATTTGGGTATTGGAAATTGAGGCATGACATGTATGCATGCCAAAAACTGCTACTTACTCTCGCCATTGATGAAGCTCTGTTCTTTGTTTCTGGTTTATATTCATTTATTGCTTGTTGGCCATAATGATTCTAACAGAACCCACAACATCGCCCAAGCACCCACATCCAATATCGTCTACAATTTCTTCTTGGCCCTCATTGAAATTTCTTTCATCATTGCTACCAAATCTGATAGATCTCAGAGAGAAATAACAATTCACGAAGACTATGAACTCACATTAAACTAGTCGACACAAAACTTTTTAGATTCACTTCCTACCCGAATTTTTTATTTCTCTATTTTTACCTCTACTTTCTATGAATTAATGCAAGCTAGAGTTAATCCACCTCTAAAAGTCATCTGGGTTTACTCGATTTTTACCTTTCTAAGCAACAATTCAGCAAAAGACAAACATTTGAATCGATTAATATTCATAAGAGAAATCTTTTAGTTGATATTGGCTTGCTCGACTTTGGTTAGTTGTTCGAAAAGCTCCTGTTATATACGAAAGCAAAAGATTTGGGTCCTAAGAGAGATATTGATTTGGGCAACAATTTGCTCAACGGGTCTCTAACAACATCGATCTGGTACCTCTGCGATGGACTCCTTTCGTTTTGTATTCATGGTTTTGGACAGCAAGATCTTGGGACCTTCTGGATTGAGTACATGTGTTATTGCCAATATTGTGATTGGTTTGATGATCGAAGTGGTGGTTTTGGCTTCATTGTTAATTGGGTATGTGCAAGGAAGAACGGGGGGCAAAGAGGATGATGAATTGGAGGAAGAAGAGGACCACGAAAATGGCTGGTTTGATGTTAGAGTTTTTGGGTCTCTCTCTCACTTGGCCTCTTTAAATTGGATAAAAGAGCTAGGACATTTCAGTCTTTTGGTTTCAACTACAAACATTTGTAAATATTAATATATAATTCATGGGCAAAATAGTAAAATCACTTAGTACTGTAACTCTGTTGGACGACTGTAGTTGTCAAAAGAGGTAGTGAGATTATAAAAGATAGAGGGGAGGTCTCTGTTATATTGATAAACATCAGGGGAGGTAGAAGATATTTACCCATCTTTTTAAGATTAATATCACGATATATATCACATAGCGCAAGAGCGTCAAAGTCCAAATTTATTTGAGAGTCGGAGCTTCTCCATATCATCTGTATATATTTATGTGTACATTATATCAATTTATTAAATGTTATTTTTGTTACATTATTTTCAATTAATATAAAATGCCTTTGATATTGTGTGCGCAAATATATATAATGCAGTGAAAATTATATTTAAATAGATGAAATAGTATAATTATTAGAAAGTGGAAGTTGACACCCTTTATTTGTTAAAGATTTAGGTTTCAACCATTCTAGCAAATATTTTTTAATATATATTAATTATTTGTGAAGGAGGCAACGTGCATGGGAGTTGGGAGAATGAAGACCCAAGAAATTCATGGGCCCACGAAAGTTATTTTAATAAGGGTAAATTATTATGACCTCCTATGAGGTTTAGCCTAATTACTCTCGGATTAAAATTTTTAATTTATAATGATCAATCTCTCCTGAGGTTTGGTTGAATTTACTCTGGGTACCCCTGCCGTTAATTTCCAGCCAGCTCCGTTAAAGACAATTAACATAAAAAAAATTAAAATTTCAAAACTCTTCTCAGTGGTAGTAGTATTGGTGTGGCATTGATATATATATATATATATATATATATATATATATATATATATATATATATAACGTGTTAATCTCAGTCAAAGGATTAGCAATTGATGTTATTTTTGCACATAAACATTATAACTTGATGGTACTTTTATAATTGTATATTAGATTTGATTTTGTTTAATAGACCGTTAGTCTGACAGGGGTATGAGAGTAATTTTATAAAAATTTTAATTTGAGTGTAATTAAGTCAAACTTCAAGGTGGTTAGAGTAATTTACCTTTTTAAAAAATTGTTAAATAAAAGTAAACTTTATGTGAGACATTATTTAATTCTCTTGTAATTACTTGTGAATATTCAGTCGCGGAGAAACTTATAGCCATTGTTTAGTAGAGTATGACGTAATTTTTAAATCCTAGAATACAATTACAATAAAATAATAGTAATTATTGTAATTAATTGAATTAGATTAGAGTTATGAGATAACTCATTGTTATCCCTAAATATTCTCGTATATCAATCGCATAGAAAATCATTTGAAGAGATAAAACCACACTACTTGAAGAATAATTTCAATTTCTGAACATAAACAAAACAAAACAAAACACAAGTTGAAAAAAATTTTGGTTCATAATTTTCCAGATTGATTTAAGAAAAATTATAAAATGTAGTAAATCATAATAATCTTTCAATTAGAAGCGTGTGAATTCCTAATCATTATCATAGATAACATTGTACGAAAGAGTACCATGTACTAAAATACCCTAAAGTAAAGAATAACTTTTTAAAGGGATAGCAACCGACTTTTCCATGTGACGTACGCATGCACCATGTTATCTTTAGAGAGATTCAATGTCCCCTCATTTATCACCACGCTATCATTTCTTAAATAATTTAACAAAAAAAAAACCTTTGGCATTTTTCAATAAGATACCACCGGCCTTCGTGGCCGAGTGGTACTTCCTGGCCTCTCCATAGGAGAGGTCCAGGGTTCGAATCTCCCCTATGTGGGAAGCTTGCCAATGCCAAAAAATAAAAAATAAAAAAAATAAGATTCCCAATTTTTTTTAGTCATATTCCCATTTTTCTAATAAATGGTCGGAATCATTTTATCCACACGATTGTTCTATACCAAAGAAATATTCATTTTGAAACCATTCTTTATTAAATTAATGTTATTTAAACTTAGTTTTCAATGTTAGTACTGTTGTCCAATATATACTTTTTTTTAACATATATATATGATAAATTTTATAAATGCCCCCATTAAAATTTTGAATTTCTAAAAATATCTTTTAACGCTTCCCCCTCTTTTAATTTTTTTCATTGCCTTAAAAAAGAAAAAATGTTACATTCCCTTCTTCAAATCAAATTCTAATTTTTTTCACCTTTAAAGTTCGTAACCTATTTTTCTCTTTTTATTTTTTTTTCTTCTTATTTAAATTTATTATTATAATTTTTAATTACTGTCTTGCTGACAAATGGTTGTCATGTTATTTTTTTAAAAAAAATTACTATTAAGTCTTACTTTTTCCATTGAAAGACAAATAAGTCTTACAAAATTTTCTTTAGGACCAACGAAGTCTTACTTTTCTCATTTAAAGACAAATAAGACCTAAAAAGTTTCTTTTAGGACCAATAAATCTTACTTTTGATTTATTTTTTCATCTAAGTCCTAAATCGTCCATTTATACCCCTAATAAATTATATATACTATTTGTTATATTAGATATAAAATTTCAACTCAAATTTTCATATATACCCTTACAAAAGTAGACATAAAATTTGAATAAAAAGGTAAAAAAATACGTATTATGTTTTTATAGAACAATTAATTTTTTTGGAACTAAAATCATCTATTCTACATGAGTTTTTGAATTTAATTTAAATTAAATTAATTATTAATTAAACTTATAATTCAATATTATTAAGTAACTAATTAAAATTTAAAGGAATATATAAAAATAGATTATATATCAATTATTGGATAAATATATAATTATAAAATTGTGCTTCTATTTAGTTAGGGTGTAAATGAAGTATGTAGTGATTTAGGACTTAAAAAAAAATTAAGAGTAGGATTTATTGGTCCTACAGAAAAAATTTTAAAACTTATTTGTCTTCAATGAGAAAAGTATGAATTATTGGTCCTAAAGAAAAGTTCTTAGGACTCATTTGTCTTTCAATGGAAAAGTAGGACTTATTGGCCCTAAAAGCAATTTTTAGGACTTATTTATTTTTGAATGGAAAAAGTAGGACTTAACACTAATTTTTTAAAGATGTAATAAACTTATGTCTTCATCACTATTTTTTTTAAGGGAAAATGATAAACTGAACGACTTGTTTTAACTAACAAAAACCCGACTATCTACGTGTCAATGTCAAATAGTACTTCTATAGCACATTAAAAGCACAAATTATTAGTGACAAAAGTACCCTTAACCATCTCAGTTTTAAGTCATTTTCTTGGACCCTTGTTTCTATCTCTAACTAATAACTATATATATAGTATATATAAATATAGAGTTAAGTTCATAAAACCTCCATCTACTATCAAAAATTCTTATCAAACCCCCCTCTACTAAAAAATTAACCAAATTGTCCCCTCCCGTTAGTTTCAGTTGATTAAAATAGAAAAGTGGTGTGTGCATGTCACGTGCTCTGTTAAGTGGTATTGAAATGACTAAATTGCTCTTAACTAATCCATTAAATTTTAAAGGGCAATAATACCCTTACATGAGTCATGTGGGTGGGTCAAAATCTGAGTCTGTGGGTTGGACTAGATATAGGTTATATGGGTCAAGTTGGATCTGGGTTATAAGACAAAACCTAACTAATTCGGTTCTCCAAATCAATCACAAAGAGGAAGCTCGTGATACCATTGTAGAGACTTAGAACCACCCAAGTTCTTAGTTCAAAGTTGGTAAGACTTCGGCGTGTCAACGGTGAGAGCAACGTCATACCGACGAAGACGACAGAGAGGGTGGCTGACAGGAATGCTCTTACAAAGGGTGAAGACGAAAATTGTGGCTCATGCACTGGCGTTGCAATTAGGTCCATTTGATATAGGTTTTGCGAGGGTTTCCTGCGATCAGTTTACAAGGTCTAGGGTTATAGTAGGTTTGGTTTGCATGGTAATGATTTAGAAAAAGAGAGGAAAATGGGGTCGAAAGGAGAGTTCCTTAGCTGTGGTGGCCTACGACGAGTTGTGTGATAGTTTTGGGTCCAGTGACGAAGACGAAAGTGGTTATAGGGCTCGTGAGACTTCTCGGCGAAGGCAATGGCGAGAACCATGAGGCACGATCCTGAAGATGATGACTAGATATGAAATTAGAGATGGCGAGAAATTTTGAGATTGACTTAGCGATGTCAACAAGATGTTGACTCGTTCTCTGTTGTTTAACCTGCGAGATGGCTGCTGGGGGTATTTTTTTGCTGGTATAACAAACTGGGTTTCGAGTTTTAATTTAGCATGGGTTTTGTTGGAGAACAAAATGGTATTGGTTAGACACACCTGGCCTTTTAAAATAATTAAAGGGTATATTTGTCATTTACAAATAGCTTTTTTTATGTTTTATTTTATAAAATAACAGAAGGACATTTTGGTAATTTTAATTTCAAACTGACGGAGCAGTTTAAATATATCCTTATAGGAGAGAAATTAGTAGTATATGGGGGTTATTGAAAAATTAGGGGTTATTTAAGAATTTTTAATAATAGAGGAGGGTTTTATGATTTTAAAACATAAATATATTATCAACTAATCAACCTTCACAAACTAATGGCAAGGTTTTTTATGAATTTTTTTATTCACCATCTTTAATGAACTATGTTGGACGTATGAATGGATTTCGTTTACCTTTTTCTATTTTCTTCACTTATAATATATGCTTAATATGATTTCTAAAAGGCAAAAAAGAAAACATTTTAAAGGTGAGTTTCCAACATTTTATGGTTATAGATTTTAATTGAGATATTTTATGGAGCTGCTTTCATTTTAATTGATTTCAAAAAAAGTTTGGATTCAGAAGTTTAATCATGTGACATAAAACATATATATATAGATATGTACATAGAGAAGTTCTAATTCAGACGTTCAATAATATATATTTATATATTATAGTGTATATCCGTTTACGACACTATTACGCACTCACAATCGTGACTGTTAGATAAAATAATTTTAAATCGTAAATAACAAAGGATATTCTGGATCACATGATTAACTTTTTAACCATATAGATATATATCAAGAGAGGGCTAGTGAAGGAGATAAATGAAAGAGAGAAGGTATTGGTTGCATATAAGAGGATAGACTCTGAAATTTTGAGATTAATTTTGTCCTAAAATTTTTATGCCTTGAAAACAGAATTAGCCTATTGACCCATCATCAATCGGCTAAATTCGGGTTTTTCACTCGGTTAATTTTTCTAGCACTACCTTTTTACATCAGTTTTATCAATTTGGTGATAAAAGGAGATGATCTATCTATTATTGGCTGCATCCTCAATCAGAATTAATGCTCTTGGCTATGCTTTAATGGCCATTTTTAGGACAAACCCTTCTCTTTCAATTGCCTATAAAACAATAATACCACAACCACATATAATCAACACCAACCTTTGCTTACCCAACACTTGGCCCAAGTGTTTACGAATTCACCTTTGCCCCGGTAAGTTCTCTGGTAAACCCAAACCCATCAGTAATATTATCATAAATTAAGATTTCTCTCTTCCATCACATCTCTCATGTCTTTCTCTGTCAATTTCAACCGGCCAAGTAAAATGAGTAATATCAGATACAAAGTACTATTTTTCTGTGTTGAAGGAGAAGCATCAGGGATAAAATTGTCATTCCATTACTTACGTTAGTTGATGTCTGAAATAAGGAAAAATAGTGACTATTGATCTCGTCAACTCGTACAAAAATCTCTTCCACCACACAACACAGTATTCGAGAAAAAATGGGTTAAAATATAATTATTCTTAACAAAAACGATAGATAGATTACCGTTATGTGTGTAGACCAAACGGTTTAGTAGACACGATTCATGTTTTCTTATTTTCAGAACTACACAAACCCTTAATTTCTTTGAGATTAAGGGCACTAAGAGAAACGATACCCTGTATACGCACACATCATTAGTCCATGTGCTTGACCATAGATGTATCACCATCCCCGGTGGTGCTGTTAGTCATCATCTTCTTGAATTCATCAAAGTTTACGTTAACATCGCTGTCAGAATCGACGGACTTCACGGACTTGATCATTTTGGAACAATCCTGTTCCGAGAACTTCTCTCCCAAACGATTCAGAACCACGCGCAATTCGTTGGGGGAGATCAGACCGTTCTTGTCCTGATCGTAGATCTCGAACGCGTCCTTAATCTCTCCAACCCCACCGTCCGCCGCCGAGCCTCCCTTGCAGAAATCGGCGAACTCTTTCAGGTTGATGAAACCGTCTTGGTCGGTGTCGATCTCCTCCATCATGCGGCTCACCTCCTCCGTCGAGGTCTCCGATCCGAGCGCCTTCATCACGTCGGCAAGCTCCGTCGACGATATCTTGCCGTCGTCGTTGGCGTCGAACCGTTTGAACACTATCTCCACTTCTTCCATGTCCTGTAGGTACACCGTAGGTTTGGGACTTGGCCTAGGGTTAGGGTTTGTTGCCATTGCTCTGTTCTATAATCAACTTCGCGTGTTGAGGATACTGTAGATTTGTTTAGAGGGAAAGATTGCTATGTATTTATAGCGGTGGAGCGAGGCACCGCCAAGGAAGCTTTTCTGTCTAGAATAGATAAAGTTTTTTGTAGATTTAGATAGAGAGAGAGAGAAACGGGGTATGTTTGCGCGTGTACGATCAATGTCACGTCAATATCATCTGCAATTCTGCATTAATAAGACGGGTAAATTAGACTCACGTCCTTGAAGTTTCGTTAATACACATTTACTTTCCCACTTTGTTTGTAAAATTACTTTTTTTAATATTTTATTTTTATAACAATGACTTCTTCTCTAATTTATAAAATTACACTGACCTCCTATTTTCTTTGTAAAATTACACTGACCTTTCTTAAAATTTATATTTTTGTAACACCGTATTTTCTTCCCTTAACGACTATTAAAAGTCAGTGTGGTCAACGTGTACACAACAATTATTCATTTGTGTGATGTTGTAAGATTAGAAGCATAATTACACAATAATCATTAACGACATTCTCTCGATAGCTCTAATAAAAGAGATCAATATAATTTTACAATAAGAGGAGAAGTAAGTATATATTGATGAAACATCAAGAGAGGTTAGTGTAATTTACCCTAATAAAAATTTTGTCTCTCAAGAGAATCAATTAAGACCATAAGTAGAAGATTTTCCCTTTCGCCCTTTAAAACCAATTAACCAAAGTTTGATTGATTTGGTACCGCTGGATTTACATATTCAATCTACTGCACTTGCATTGTGAAATTTTCAAGTCCTATATTCTAGACATTGTGAAATTTTCAAATCCTGTATAGACATTGTGAATTGATCCAATTTTAATACCAATTCGAGCCAATATGATATGGATTGAACATTTAATTTCGGTTAGCTATCTAAATCTTATAATTCATTAGTTAAAAAAATTGAATATAGATTATGATTGATCTGATCAGATATAATATAATATATAATTTATTATAAATATATTATTTAATGTAATAATATATAGTATTTAATATTATTAAAATATTTTAATCATTATTTCATTCTTCTTCTTCCCTCTTTTTATTTTCTCTTTCTTTATTATTTTTTTCATTAATAAAAAGTCAAATATTTACTTTTTTTTTCTTTATATTTAATTTTTCTTTGGAGGCTTTTCTATTTTTTCCCTAATCATTATTAATAACAAATTAGATATGAATTTAATTATATATAATCCGTTGGGTTATCGAATTCGCCTCTAACTCTTGTCAAATCGAATTAGACTTGATCAGACTCGAATCCAATCCTTTTAAAGGCCTATTTTATCCTTTTGGTACTCTTGAATCTATCCATTATATCAAAGAGATAAAATATAATTATTCTTCACGTTTATATGTTAAAATTATAACAAAAAAAAGGGTTGATATTTCTAACCTCCATTGAAGTTTCCTGTAGGTGCAGAAAAATTGACACCACACTCTATAGAAATTTATTCTATATTTTTCAGAATGTCCTTTCTTCTTGAATTTCTCCGTCTTTAAATAATTTTGTAAATACATTAATTGTGCTTGTAATTATTCCACCCCTTTCTGGATAATGTTTTTATTCATAAAGTTATGCCTTGGCTTATTGCAAGAATTCGGTGCTTGATTCTGAAATCAAGGGAGGAGTTGTGATCTTTCCCTGTGCTTTTGTTACCCAGTGACAGGTGACTTGGAAGGTGACGTGGCTGCTGTATTCCAAATTGGCATTTACACGTGTCGTACGTTAGCGGGTAAATTTCTTCTACTACATTTACCCCCAAAGGGTAATGCTACTCAGACAGAATTCGTAGGCAGAATTCATAGGCAAAATGTTTTATATCCATTGGATGCATGTGGTGAATGTATGTGATAGGGCCTACCACATACATCCAATGGATATAAAATATTCTGCCTATAAATTGTGCCTGAGTAGCATTACCCTTTACCAAATTATCTCTCACATGAAACTTTTGGCAAATGTATCTCTAACACTCTATGTCAGAATTAATTACATGTTAAATTACCTTTTGTCCTTACTAAATTTTTAAAAAAATGTGTATACTCCCTTCATAAAAATAAAAAACCAAATGTGCACAAAAAATTATGAAACATGAAAATCTCACAAGATCTTGAAATATGGCGTGCCTTTTTTCTCTCATCTCTCTCTTTAAAAACTCGAAGAACTGCTCTCGGTGACTCACAAATTCTTGCCATAAACGCCAAGAATGGTTCTCCTCTTGAAAAAGACCTTCCACCAAAGCCTTTGTTTCCCCTTTTCTACCATAACCACCTCATTATTACCACCACCACCACCCAAAATCTCCAAATCCACCACCACCAAGAACGGCGGCAACAACACTCATCAACTACGAAAAATCGACATCGCATCGGTAAATTTCATCAATTAAAATAGCTTAGTTGAATGGGTCTTCAACTTTTGATTTGAGAGTATGGTGGTCTTTGAATTTTGCTATTGAATTGGGTTAATTTGGATCCTTGTTACACTAGTGGATAATTGAACGTCATGGGACATAGTGACTAGCAATGTTATCAAACGTGAATCTAGTCTCATAAAGACTGCTGTTGAGATAGATGAGATGGGTTCCGGTTAGTTAAACCGGTCAAAAGAACGATAATTGAGACTCCACAGGAGGATTTGATTTTGTATTGTATTTATTTTTTTAACTCAAATTATAAAAAGGTAATATCAAAGGAAATGAACTTTATAAAAATTTCTGCACTTGTGTGGTTTTGAATTTGTTTTTGGAATGGTTAAAGCATCGTTTTGGGCTCGGTCAGAAACAATTATTGTTTTATTGCATTTATGAACCTCATGGAGATGATATGTTGAAATCAAGCCACTTGATGATTCAAAGATAAATCAATTAAAATCAAGCCACTAGATGATTCAGCTGCACTGGGCCGTGATTGAGCCAAAACTTGGGGAAGAGAGAGAGAGGGGTAGTGTTGTCAAAATGTAATCGGTTAAAATTGTCATTTTACTATTTCAATGATAAATTTGGGGTTAAAAAAAATTGACTGAGATGAGAGGTGATCAAAGATATTTGAACAAATTTCAAAGGATATTCACCATGATTTTTTCAAAAGTTTCGTCCGAGAGATAATTTAGTAAACATTACACCCTCAGGAGAAGTTAGAGATATTTACCTAAAAAGAAAAGGAGAAAAGGTTATCCAAACTATAACTAAACATTTTTTGAGTTGTGTTGCGAGCGTGAATTACCTAAACAAAAGCAAAACATGAAATATATGATCAAACTCGAAAAATAATAATATTATTCTTATAAGGCTAAAAGTTACCCATTCAGTGATTCTTCTTACTCGTTTACTTTACTTTTATGCTTCATTTGATAGGAAAGAAGAAAGATGGGTGGAGAGAAGATAGGAAGTAAGAAACAAATTTTCTTCATTTAGTAGATAGAATGTAAGGAGGGAAGAAAAAAGAGTGCTATACATAGTGATGGGTATAATGGTAGAAATCACTTAAAACTCTCTCTTCTTTCTCTCCTAAGTCCTAACAAACTAAGTAAAATATTATATCTTCTCTTATCTTCCATCCAACCAAACAAGAATAGGGAAGAATACAATCTTTTTCCTAGAGATGTCCCATTCATCATTTTTCTCTTCCATTCAATTTTTTTCCTTCCTACCAAACGAAGCATTAATTTTCAAACCAAACACATATTAAGTTCTCTCTACTTTTCATTTAATTCATTTTCTTTCCTTCCATGTTCAACATTTCCAACTTCAAACTATTTTGAAGTGTATTCGGAAGCATGCCTCAAAAGTGGATGTTCCTTTGGCTACACCCTATTGAAAGATTTGGCTCATCTTCAATACTTTTCTACTTTAAACATCTCAAATTCTATATCTAATTATCAAAAACATGTCATGTCATCATTTGTGTAAAAATGGAGAGCACCCAAGCCCGCTATTTAAAAGTATTCATCGATCACATCCATTTTTATACAAATTCTTATAATAGATTTTTTTTTTCCCGAATGGTAAGCAAACACATACATATCCATTATATTTAGCTTTCATCAAGATTCGAACACTCAATCTCTCATTTGAAAAATGAGAGTTTATATCATCTAGGCTAAAGTCTATTGTTAATTTTTTAATAGATTGTTCTTTAATTACAATTTACAACCATTCCTCTAAAAACTGAATTTGTTAGAGATGGTGTAACTTTGACATGTCCTCTCATGTGTGGGCTTTTTTTAATCCTAACACGTGTTTAAATTTTAATTATTAGAATAACGGTAAAGTTTGAACACAGGACACTGTCAGATATCATGTTTACAACCATCTAATCTAAAACTTTATTTGTACAAAACAATTTGAAAATAATATCCATTATAAAAAGTAATCTCGCACTCCACTACATCTAAAAAGAAATCAAATCGATCATTATCTCTAAAACATATTATCACTCCCACACAATCATTTGGAGAACTAATTTACATTTTTTGATGAAGAAATGTGTTATTGTTAATTAAAAAAAGGTTAATTGCATTAAACCCCTGAACTTTTTTCTCTTTCTAAAGAAACCCCCTGAACTACTATTTTGACACTTAACCCTTCAAACTCTATTTTTTTTTTCTGCAAAAAAAAAAACACCAAAACGTTATATACACTTTTTCATTAAGGTAAAGAAAAAATTAATATAAAAAACCTTCTCTTTCTAATGGAAAATTTTTTGAAAAATAAAAAAAAATCAAAAATTTTATAATGTAATTGTGAATTTTTAGTTTTTTTTTTGGAAATTTTTTTTCTGGGAAAAAATCCCTATTTTTTTTTATTAAGGTAAAAAAAACTTAATATAATAAATCCTCTACTCTTTCTATTTTTTATTTTTATAATAATGAAAAGGGTAGAAGAAAAATATGTGCAAAAATGGATAGTTTACTCACTTTTACAAAAGTGAGGATGTAATAAGGTCCAAAATATATCATATGGAATTTATTACACCTTTTTAAAATCACCAAGGAAGTGGTTTGGGCCCTTTTGCCTTCAAAATTTGATCGCATAGTTAGACGACTAAATTCACTTTATGCACTAACTATTGGAAAGCTCAGTTAGGCTCCTAAGCTAAATAGTTAGGCGTCTAAGTTCGTTTATGGAAATTCTAGTTAGGCGACTGAATGAACCAGTTAGGCTCTTAAATCAAGATATTAAAACTTGGCTCAGCTACTGAACTTGCAGTTAGGTGTCTAAGTGAGCAAGGTAGGTGTGTCTAAGTCATTTTGGACAGAATGTGTATTATGTTTTTGGTCAAATAGGCGCCGAAATCATTTACAATTATGAATTAGAATTCTTTTAAGGCCTCGAAATAACTTCTAACTTTTCCAATAACTGTTTTATCCTTATAATGTGAGAGGGCTTAGTCAATTAAAGGTTTTATGGACCTTTGAATGATGTCATTTGATTTGTTTGTCAAGTTCTAGAATCTTACAAGTTTTTGAATTTACCTTCCCCTTATAATATGTGAAACGAGCAATGCTATACGTTATAAAATTATTTCATGAATTTGTATCATGAATGATGTGACAGGTAACATAGAGAGTTAGTATTAGTAAAATTTTTTCCATACACAGAGTCTCATGAGATTATTACCGAATCTCACCAATACTAACTCTCCATATTCCCTATCACATTATTCATGATAAAATTTATGAAATAATTTCATGACGTTTAGCATTTCTCATGTGAGACATCCAAGTTCTTGGATTTAGTCAACTAAATGTTCTATGAATCTTTGAATGATTGTAGGGACCAAATTTTTCCCATGTTTGTGACAAGTGACAAGTGACAACTGAGTATAAATTTTATTAAAAAGGTGTCAATACTTTTTAGGGTATGGTACGAGAAACTTGCACGTGACGTGTCGTTTGTGCAAAATGACCTCCTATTTTTAAAATAATCATTGTCATTTCTTATTGTTGTAAAAATATGCATATACTCCATTATTCCAATTTTACTCTTTTAACATGTCCAAAATGCCCCCACGTTTCTCTCTCTCTCTGTACCATATTTCTTTCTCTTTGTAACATAAGCTTAAACCTAGTAAATTATAGAACCAGTAGGGATTGATTTATGTTATAACATACGAAATAGGATAAGATGGATTAATAAGTTCAGTGTCTTAATTTGCAAAGGATGCACAAATGCAAAAGAAGCACAACATTTGACGAGTAGCCCAATGATTTCTATGCTCTCTCTCTTGGCTCCAATGGCCATCACAGTGTCTTTACCATTAATTACGA
Source organism: Cornus controversa (assembly GCA_026545225.1). Lineage (NCBI taxonomy): Eukaryota > Viridiplantae > Streptophyta > Magnoliopsida > Cornales > Cornaceae > Cornus > Cornus controversa. Next base: position 104,225,301 of record CM048845.1, read on the forward strand.
TGTTCATGCTCTGCCCCCACTCAATTGTATTCAACGAGGATGATGAAGAGTAATCATAAACTGAATCGAAGTGGCAATATTGTGAAAAACTTTGGACATTTTGTTAATTCAAATCGTGCACAACCTCAGTATTTTAAGTAGCGAATGAGTGTAGGCAACAATTTCTCTCTCACATTCAAAAAATTAGAAAATGATTTGGTGGCATCGACGTGTGGTTGATAGTGCAGCTTCCGTAGTTGCTCTTCTCTACCACAGAACGGTGGTCCTCAGAGATCAAATCAGATCAGTGGTGGTGGTGGCAGCAGCCCCGGCTTGTGAGAGATTGGACTCCTTTAGCCGTAATTGAATTCCGGCCATTTTTCTCGGAAAATATCGAGAAAAACCCCCCAATGGCTCCATTTAAATTGAGAGATTCGAAATGATAAGAAAAAAAAAAAGAAATGAAAGGAGATGAAATGTCATGTTATGTTTGGATAAATATCATAAAAAGAAAAAAAATAATAAAGAGAGATAAGAATAGATACTTTATCCCTCATATTCTATATTTTCAAAAATAAAAAAATTAAAAAAGAAATGATAGTGTTTAACTAGTAGTTTCATAATTTTAAAATTGTCCTCAATAATTGAAAAAAAAATTGTTATTCCACTTATATCACATAAATATAAATATATAAAAATATAATAATAATTAAAAAATGATAAAAGTACCGATCGATTTTTAAAACCGACTGATTTGTCAAATATTGATCTAAACACTATAATAGAAAAGAGAGTATCTTATTGATTATGGTGTAAGAGTCCTTGTTGAATACTGCTTATTGGAGTCGCCAAAAAACTGATAATAGAAAAGAGAATATCTTATTGATTATGGTGTAAGAGTCCTTGTTGAATACTGCTTATTGGAGTCGCCAAAAAACTGATTCGGGCATCGTATCATTACTCAATAGTAATTTAGTCAATAGTAATTTAGTCGTTATTCTTTCTCTCTCCTATCTTATTCAAACAAGATCTCCTATCTTATTCAAACAAGAATACTACCATGACATGTCCCAAATGATAATTTTCCTTCAACTTATTTTTAAATATTACATTTTAGCCTTATTTTTAGAAGTTATATAAATAAGTAATTCTTCTTCCCTGAACATAAATAAATGCACATGCTCAGATTAGATAGCTGGTAGACGGTTTAACCAAGCTCTAGTCGTCAAGGTATTAAGCTTTTATCAATTCCTACAACCATGCTCAGCCAATTCACATCATTCTTTGAAATTTGGTTGAGCTCGCTCGGATTAGAAAAATCAATCTAAAATTTGTACTAGAAAATTAGAAATCTTAATTTACAAAACTGAGATAACCAAAAATAATGAACAAAAAGGACCATTTAATATATATATTATATATAGGACAGTACAATAAAAACCAAATAACAAAAATGTCCACCCCTTCTCATTTTGCAACTCTGATACCCTTGTGGCATGCCGTAATCATCACCATGACCAAGCAGATCCAAAAGATTAAAATCTTGTCCACCAAAGATTAAGAGCAATGCCAAATTGCCAACCCATAAAATCTTAAATAAACTTAAAATACCACTAAAATATGCTTTAAACTTTCAATTACATGTAGTAGTAATGTAATAATAAGAGTAAATAGCCCCCCATGAAGCACTGTTACATATAGTAGGAGATACTATATAAGTAAGATATAGAGAGAGAGGATCAGGAAACTAGAGAGAGAGAGAGAGATTTAGTGGTGAGGGCAGAAGGTGACCAAGTAGCTTCCACCACTGCAAGTAGCAATACTAGTAGGATCATCATAGGCGTAAGAATAAGCCTTCGGACAAGCCGCCTTGAAGATCCTCGAGTACGCCGTCGGCTTGCATGACTGTGGATTCCCAAAGCTCCCCGTACAACAATACCTCGGCGAGTTAAACGCAAAGCAAGCACTCTTACACGCCACAACTCGCCGATTGTCATGAGATCTCACCTGAAGCCCCACCGGACACATCATGTTCAGATCGCTCACACAGCCGGCGTAGCTACACTTGCCGGACCCCTTGAACGGCGTGATGGAGATGGCCAGGTTGTAGCCGTCGACCAGGCTCACGTCATAGAAGTCCTGCTCGCCGCCGAGGGTGATCTCGGCGAGTGTGGCCGGAGGGGCACCGCCGGCGCCGTTGCAGTAGAGGGTACCGCCGCAGTCGCCGGTAGCGCAGTGGCCCCGCCCGGCGGCGTCGAAGGAGCAGCCGTGGCGGCCCCAGAGGCGGCCCGACCAGGCGGCGGGGAGGCGGAGGGAGTAGGCCTTGCTGGGCGGAAGCTTGAAGCCGCCGCGGGCGAGGATGGGTTTTCCGGCGCTCGGTTGAATGCCGGGCCACACTGGGTGCTTGCACTTATTGAACAGAGTCATAGTTGTGGCCGAGACCTCTACTGTCACCATCATGAGAAACACATTGTTAGATAGAGAAACATAATGAGAAGATTTGGGAACAGAGAATGTGAACAACCAGAGAAGGATCTGTGTAGAACCATAGTAGGTGTGTGTGTGTGATGCAGGTGAAATAGAAGCCAGCTATATAACTTGACAGAAACACACAATGTGAAGAGAAAAAGCTAACATAAGTAGATAGAGAATATCACATACATTAAAGAGAAGATCAGAAAGTCTAATTAAAGAAGTTCAGGATCGGATGACATAAAATGTGAAGAACCATAAAAGCATATGAAACAACTAACCATAATGTTCTTTCTGTGTGAGAGTTGGGGGTTGAGGAATGTGTGTGTTTGTGAGACAGAGAGAGGGAGAGAGAGAGAGAGAGAGAGAGAGAGAGAGAGAGAGAGAGAGAGAGAGAGAGCATATATTTATATATATATACCTGAAATGTGGGTAATGTAGAGAGTAGTGAAGAAGAGCAGAGTGAGGAGTGGTCTGAGCATCATCACTTCCATGGCTAGCTCACTCAGCTGAAACGGAAGACGTTGGTGTAGCAATGAATGAGAGTGACTTCTGTTTGGTAAAGAAGAAAATGTCTTTTCTCCTCACTTACAACTGCTAAGCATGGGAGGTACTTATATAGAAAAAAAAGAAAAAGAAAAAGAAAAGGTGAAGAAGATACATGAATGTTTTGATTTTTTCTTTCTTTTTTTTTTTAAAGAGACAATGAATGAATAGGAAAATTAATGAGATTCGGTGAGTTCATTTTTGATTGAAAGAGGTGGGAAAGCAGTTCACTCTCAAGCTGTAAAGAGAACTGAGAAGAATTAAGAGATAGATGTAACATTTGATTTTGGGAGGAGTGATATGTATATATTATATTATATTATATGATATGATGACAAAGTGCTCAAGTATCGATGGTGTCAGAGGGTCAGTGGGGAGAAGGCTGTCCGCACCGATGGAGTAGAGTAGAAGGGAATCTCTGTGTTCTTTTTCTTTCAAGTCTGGGCTCTGCGCAAAACAGAGGGTGGTAAAAAAAAAACAGTGCTTGTACAAATGCCTTGAAAGCTATTTAAACCACGCTCTTTCATTATTTCAAATGGTACGTACTAAGGTGGTCACGGATGGAATCGAATTATGCATATTTTTAATTTTAATCGCGTAATATGAATTTACAAAAATTTAATTTGATTTAATTCATGGTAATTCGTTAATTCAATATGTGATTGAATGAATCAGATTAAATTGACGGATTAGACTTATACTCTTATTTGAATTTTTTTTATTTACTTCAAAAATTTTAAGAAAAAAATTTACTAACACTTTTTAAATTCACATCTCAAATAAACACAATTGTTAAATAAACAAATATAATTATATTGAATTTTTAGGTTTACCAATTTAAGTATGTAACATATTATATTATTATACATATAATTACTAATTATATATATATATATATAGCCAAGGATTAGATTTCTGACCCTCTAATTCGTTATCCGATCAATGACTAACAGATTCTAATTTTTTAATCCGCCACCAATCCATTACCTAACGGATTGAATCGGATTCGTGAATTTTTTATGCACTCCTATTACGTACCCTCCTCACTCACTAGGTGTAAAATTAATATATCTGAAATAATTCATTTTTTTTAAAATAGTTTTAACTCGGAAAATTAAAAATGTTTTCAGAAAAGTAAAAGAGACAATTCACTAAAAATAAACATTTTTTAATTGAATTTTTAAAAAATAGTTTTCAGAAATTGTCAACTAAATAATTATTTTTTACAATTTTCATTTCTCAAAAAATAAAAAATTGTTCTCATAAAATTGAACCAAGAGGAGCATGCATTAACATTCAAAAAGTCAAAAATAAATTTAATTGATTTATTATGAACAAAAGTTAATGTAACACTATTTATATACTTATTGTAAAGACACCATTAATTTCTCTCATTAATTAAAAGTATTAAAAAGTTAAAAATATAAAAATACCCCTACAATTTCTCCGGATTAAGAATGTAAAGTTTACATGAGAATATCCTTATTCTAATTACATATAAATATATGTTTAAAATTATATAAATAGGATATTTGTACTAGTATTTTTCTTCACTTGCACTGTTTTTGTAATGTTTTAAAAATAATAATTACATAACTGTAATTAAAAAACACGTTTACACTTCATTTTTGAGTGGTAGTTTTGTCTTTTCATTTATAAAAATATTAAACTTAATTGCTAAGAATTCATCTTTAAAATGAAAAAAAATAGTGTTTGAATATTATCTTCATCCGGAAGTTTAAGAATTCATTTGATGTTAAACTTGTCTAATGGCCTTTCAAAAACATTGTGGGGGTTGTTTGCCAGCATAAATAAAAAATTTCAATAAACAAGTAAAGTCTGAATAAATATTTTCAACTAAATTCAAAATTTTATTAATAATATTTTTTCCTCCATTGACTTTCGTATTGAAATGTATTTAATATTATTTTTTTACTAAAATACTAACTATATCCTTTTATCTCTGATTTGTAATTAGCACTAATTTACACTAACAATGAAAAATAGTTTTAATTTCCACCAAATAGCAAATTTCTAATAATTTTACACTTTATTTAAATTTTAGCAAGTGTAATAAAAATAAATTCTAAAAGTTCCACAACTTTTTCATAAAATACATTCATGTACAATTAGTGAATTATTTAAATCCTTTTTAGCTTTTTACATTCTATTTTTTAAAAATAATTAATTTCAAAAATGAAAGGAATTTACACTTTGTTATATAAAAAAAAAAAGTGTATCAAGCTAGTATAAATTTTTCTCTCAAAATTTTTTTGTATAAGAAAATGAAATTAATTATATTTAACAATAAAAAAGTGCAATATAGAAAGAAAAAAACAAAAATGTTAGTGAAATTATGAACTTAGTTAAAAAAAATTACTATGGGTCTATTTAGCCTGTGTTTTATTTTTGCTTTTGCTGTTTTGTTTCAGCACTATTGAAACAAAGTATATTTGGTATCCGTTTTATTTTGAATAATGTCAAAACGTTTTAAAATTTTAGATCGAAATTGAAAACACCATTTCAGTGTATGGAACTTTTTTAAAAAAAATAAAAGAAAGATTTTACACATTTTTATCAAAACACTCGTAACAAAAACAGTTATTTTGCTTTCAACAAAAATGAAAATACAAAACACAAACGCGTAGCAAACAAATCCTGTATAAGCATAACTTACTTGTATTAAAAATATTTTATGGGATGTATTGATTCTTACATTTAGAAAGTTGGGACTAATAGCTAATTTGTTTAGAAAGTAATTTATCCTAATTTTCACGCGCTGACGGTGAAAGTGTGATTGATTGACATTGATGTAGACAATCAATATCACGGTCCCACGTGATATCTCATCTCTGACGGTTTATCACATGATTAGGGACCCATACTCAACACGTGTGTTGGATCGGTCAAGAACGAACGGTTTGGATGGATTTTCTATAGTAACATTTTATTGAATGTGTAGTCTCTGTCATGATGAGCACACACATGTTAACAAACGCGTCGTAAAAATAATTGCTCTCTCATTTGTGACCCACTCACATATACTGTTGGAAATTGTTGTCGTCTGATGCTCTACAAAGATCTACTGTATTAAAATATTAATAATCATCATTAAATAAAATTATATTATATTATATTTATAAACATAGATCTAATGGTAGGTTTTGTCAACGAAACATAGAAATTTGAAACGCCAGATTCCATAAACAACCCATTATTAAAATTGAGTAAATTACGCTAACGTCTCTTTCATTTCTTATGATTGCAAAAAGTTACTCTTTTACCTAATTTATATTGATCTTCTTTATCCCAAAAATTTACGTTCATCTCAAAAATGATCAGAGGGGTGCTAGAGTTTCTGCATAATCTCTCGTTTGATTAGTTGAAAAATTAATCATAAAATTTTATTTTTATTTTATTTATTACTTGTTTGTTATATTTAAAAAATATTAAAAATAAAATATTTTAGGACAAAATTATTCTCATAATCTCAATGCATTTAATAGATTCTTTCACCACCTTACTTCTATGTATGGATGGCAACAGATCGGTTATGGGGTGGGGATCCTATTCCCCATTCCCATAACCATTTGATTTTGAAAACTTCATAACCGCTCCATAACTGGTTATAAATTCTCTCATTCACTCCATTTATGTCCCATAATCGACCTAACTCACTTCACCCCGTCCTAAAACTAGTTAAAACTCATTTGATTCATGAATTTTTAACATTCTCCAAACATTAACATTTTATTATTTTCAAAATTTTCTTATTTATTTTTGTTATCCTTATTTAAAATAAAGGATTACACAACTTTCAACAAAATCAAATATTTTAAAATTTAATATTTTTTAAAGTATATATACACATAAGCAATATAATATAAATAATTAAATTTAGTATAATCGGGACGGATTTTAAATGGGGCGGGACAACTTTTCCCGACCTTCTCCCCAAAACCGACTGGGTTTTAAATAACAAAATTCATCTCCGTCTCATTTAAATAAACGGTTCCCCAAACTCGCTTTAAATGGGGCGGGGCGGGGTGGGGTGGGTCTCTGCCGGGTTGGGGATTTTTGCCATCCCTACTTCTCTGTACCAATTTTAGTATTTTATTTCAATTAAAACTTTCAATTTTATTTTAAAATAACTAAAACTCAATTTCAAATTTTTACTACAATTAAAACTTCTATATATATATATTCAATTTTATATAAAAAAAAATTAATTGAGTTCACCGTGTTGATTTTTTTTAGGAGATAAAGATGAGGATGGTAGAGAGATGTTCGGTGGTGAAAGAATTTATATATAAACAGACATATTTAAAGAGGAGGGATAAAGTATTAAGAGACTATGAGGATAATTTTGTCCTAAATTTCTTTGCTTTTAATGTTGTCTAAAAATAACAAACAGGTAATAAATGAGGCTTTATAAATGAGGTTTTATGATTGGTTTTTCAATTAGAATAATGATATTCTGTCCGATCGGACTTATTTCGATATTTTTTTTTAGGGTAAAATGCTCTAACACCCCCTCAGGTTTCATTTTATTGCTCGTAGATTAAACTTGTGTCAAAAATGGCTCTAACACCCTAACACCCCCATTCTACCCAAACTACCCTTTATCTCTCTACTTTCTTCTAACTTTATGCCCCTTATTCTCTCTCTATTCTTTATTTTATTTTATTTTTATTTTCTCTTCTCAGCTTTTCTCCCTCTCTGCAAGACTACACCAGAGAACCACCATTATTGCCGAAACAAGCTTCACCAACCAGACAGCCCACCACCGAGCACCAGAAGTCACCACTGTCAACTAAGTTTCCATCGTTGGGTTGTCTTCCCCATCAAATAACACCATTGAAGACCCATTTTGCTGCTCTTCCCCACTGCCAAGGTTCATTTCACCTTCCACCTTCCGGCGAATCTCCACTGTCATATACCACCTCGCACCGCCAAAGGTCCAGAGATACATTTCCAGAGCATCAACGCTGAATTGCTCAATTGAAGAACAGACCCACTATCACCATCTCTAACAACCCATACACCGAACTCCATGCTCACAGCCGAAGCATCACCGGCCATTAGCTCAACCTCCATTCCATGGTTAGCCCCATATTCACCATGTCCACTGTCCATAATGGTTGTCACCAATGCCGCGTGGAACTAGACCCATCACCGAAGAGAAGACCCATGAGCTCCACCTATGTCGAACCACCGTTCTCAAGCATCGCCACCGGAACCATCGCCGAGCATCTCCACCACCGCAGAAATGATGTCGCTAAAGACCTATGTCTTTACCATCAATCAACCCATTCACACCGAGTCTCCATCTTCACTATCTAAAGCACCGCCATCAACAACCACCATCATCTTGGATGTCCCCGCCGAAGTCCATTGACTCCCATGGCTGGAGTAAGGAAGAGAGCAATTTCTGACAACCAATACCACCTTCTCGGCTCCACCATGCGCGACCACACCAATGTTATCTACCACCGTGAGGGATGAGAGAGAAAGAATAGAAGGAAGAGAGAAGTAAAGAAAGAATCGAAGGAGAGAGAAAGAGAGAGTAAAGTTAGAGAGAGAGCAGAGATGGGTTTGAGGAGAAAGAGGAAGGGTAATTTGGGTAGAATAGGGGTGTTAGGGCTACTTAAATCAAACTTGAGGGGGTGTTAGAGCTATTTTTTACACAAGTTTAATCTATAAGCAATAAAATGAAACCTAAGGGGGTGTTAGAGCATTTTACCTTTTTTTTTATGTGAGTGGGGTGGTGGGTCCCACCACATGATGTCATGTGTGGGACCCACCACCCCACTCACATAAAACAAAAATCGGACTAAGTCCGATCGACCTGTCTATCATTACTCTTTCAACTAATTAAAAGAGCGAATGTATAGGAACAGTCGCCTAATCACTGCCCCTAGCACTCCTCAGTAGATTAATATAACACCAAAGAACTTTAGCAATCAAAGGAATATTTTAGAAAATCTTATATAATTCATTCTAAAATTACAAAGGCTGATCGTATGGGCTACTAAACCACCCAAAACATTTTTTAATGTCATATTTCTCCATGGGATTTCTTTTATCTTCTTTCTCACGTTTTCTCCGTCTCTCTTAACCAGACAACACGACATGAAAAAAAAACCAAACATATGTTATCCCAAACTCTTTTATTTAATATTTAAATCTATAATACTAACGCAATGCTAAGCTCAAATACAAATCTATGCATCTATCTCCAATTTCTTTTAAAAAAGTGAAAACCTTAGAAGAAAAACTTTAACGATCCAAAAAATGTGAAAGAGTGTTGATCCGAGGAATGTCATGTTATCTAAGTAAATAAATAAAGAGAGAGAGAGAGAATGACAGAATCTCGGACAAATATGACATTAGAATAATGCTTTGTGTGATTTAGAGATTTTTTTTTTTGTAATTTCATTTTAGAATAAGAGGAGAGTGATGCACCTTAGAACGTTTGTGAAGCGGAATATGAGCTACCGTTGCAAATAGTTAATAAATTGTTAGTATCACGGTTGGATCACCCGAACAAATTAAAAATATATCTAGTTTAGATATCCTTATTCAAGTATTGGAAATTTTGACTTGGCAGTTAAGTTCTTGTCCAAGTGAGCTAAAAGTTATGTATGCACTTTTGTTATGAGATGTAAATGGACTAGTGTCTCCACTAAAATATTCTATACAAAATGTGCATTTCATTTCCAATATTCAAAAGTAAAATTGCATATTTATGCAACAACATGTGTGCCCTCAATCAATGAGTACTTAAATAAACATGAGTACTTAAATAGAAATATACATGAGTATTTTTTTTCTAATTAAATAAACAAAAAAGAAAATTGAGGTTAAACCCAATGAAGTTAATGTAGGAATAAATTCAATGTCAAAAGTTAGCAACACCATTTTTTTTTAGTTGGGGTTGGCATTGAAGTGGACTTTTGGAAGTTCATCTCATAGTTCATATGTTATTATGTTGGCACTGGCAAATTTTCTTGCTCTTTATATATTGCCCAATCAAATTAAGCATCTTTGAAGAGAAAATAAAAGTAAGAGAAGAGAAGAGAAGAGAAAGTATTTGAAATCCTTTATTTCTTTTCTTATTATTCCCTATTTTTTCTATTTTCTGTTTGCTTTCTCTTCTCAAGCAAAAAAAAAAAAATCTCTTGCCTTTTCATTTTCTTCCATTTCTCTTCACTTTACAATCCACCAAACAAACCATTTCTGTCTATATTTCAACTATAACCAGACACTAACAGGCCGTTAACAGAAAAAAAAAAAAAAAACATTTTTGTCAATAGAGCTGGCAAAAAATTATTGTTGATAAACAAAATATTCAAGTGTTTGGAGATACATTGTATAAAGTACTAATCTATTTTTAATATGTTTGATAGACAATATTTAAAATAAAAAAAAATTATATTGCTAATTTTACAATAATGCCCTTTAATAGAATGTCACAATATTTGATAATAACAACTTTAGAAAAGAAGGGATGAAATTGTTTTAAAAAAATAAAAAAAGAGATAAAATTGTCTAAAGAGAAATAGTTACCTAATATATAAAACTTTTGCTCAGTTTTAAAAAATGAAAAAATTAGATTTTGGGGATCAATCCTAAACAAAATTACTTTAAAGTGACCATAAAGTCCGAAAAAGATGAATAGTTACCAAAATTGAAACTTAATTGCCGATGAGTGACTATTTGAGGTTAATTTGGTAAAAAAAATACTTCATATTTATTAGACATTTTAAAAATAATTTTTAAATGATGAAATTACCATTCAATATAAAAATAAACTCCTTGAATTCATTCTCCTCTCTCTTTCTCGTTCATCAATCTATTTTTTTCCTTTTTAATTTGCCAGTCTACTCATTAAAAATATAGTATTGATATATATGTTAACAGTTAATGTTTTGATTCTTAATTAATAATATATCTTTCAGCTTGCTCTAAAATAAATCAACCATGCTAACTATATCTATTCAACTCCTCTATAGGTATTCATTCTACTTCCGCACAGAACTCACACAATTCAATTGATTGGATTGGATAAACCTTTAAAAGATATATGGTACTTTATGTTAGAGATTTCATTGTATTAACATTTTTTTTTTTTGCAGAATTTTTAATATGAAAAAAGAATTCTTAATGATATAAATTGTAGAGAAAACTCTCTGCAAAACAAGACCACCATAAAAAAGAAACAAAATCATTACAAGATCCAACTGTATATGAAAAAGATTTTAATTGTTGCCGCTCTAAATTATTGTTTCTTATTCTAATTATTATTCCAGTATTCTTGTTGCCATCACTACATAACAGCTTCTAGCATCACTTACAAATAAATAATAATAAAAAAAAAAGTTTCCCACTTTTACACATTATTTGAATATAATTTTACAGTAAATAAGAATATAAATAATACAATATCTGAAAATAAAAATAAATAATTATTAGTTAAAAGTTTTTTCTAAATATTTATTTGACAACTTGAAAGAGCCGCCTCTTATTAGACAACTCTTGAAGTAAAATGTTTAATTGTGATTAATGTAAAGGGCAAATTTGTCAAATTATAAATAATTTATTAGAGGAAGGATATTTATGTAATAAGTGATCCAATGGTTACTTATCAGCAATTAAGTTTCAATTTTGGTGACTATTCATCTTTTTCGGACTTTATGATCAGTTTAGAGTAATTTTATTTATGATTGGTTACCAAAATCTAATTTTCCCTTTAAAAATTACAAATCTTACCTTGCTCAAAAACTATACACAGCTAAAATTGGTAACTATTAAAAGTACTTGTAATGGTTACCAAACACATCTATATACTATATGCTATTTTTTAAAGGGGTTAATTTAATTTTTGACCATTTTTGGCGGTCTAATTACAAATATGCCAAGTTTTAAATAGTATTGGCTCAAAAAATAACTTATACAAAAGTATTTACGTATTTGACACTTTTCACCGTTCTTCAACACACATGACCAAATTACTCATCTGCAATAATGTTTTGTGCATCATGCAATTAAAGTATTATATAAATGCAGTAAAACTATTATATTGTGCACTAAAAGTTTTAGTAAACTACACTGTTTAATGTTTTGTGTAGCAAAATTATATCATGCAGTTAAAATATTACATAAATGCAGTAAAACTATTACATTGTGCACTAAAAGTTTTGGTAAACTAATATGTAAAGGGTCTTAAGGGCAATTTGGACCTAAATAGTATAAATTGTTGTACTTGTAATTACTTTTTGAAAAATTATTTTTTGACCATATACTAGTTGAAAGTTGGTGTACTTATAATTAGGCTCTTAAAAGTTGTCCTAAATTAAATTAACCATTTTTTAAAATAAAAGCGCTTTTTAGCTCTTGAAAAACAATCCCAAATAAACTCTAAGCTTTTAGATCGAAAGCAGGGCCGCTGATCTAAAGCCCAGATAGGTTGCTAAAGTAACAAAACAGATCCATAGCCCTACATGGGCTTTTGTTAATTATTTAAATTGGGCCGTAAATTTTGACTAGGTAAAGGCCTGGTTTATCCCAGCCCAATTTAGAGCTCTATTTGAGGGATGTGAGAGTGAGACAGTATATCTGTATATGGGCCTTTAATGGGCTTTATAGTGTTAAGAGGGAGTTTTGGAGTCCCTTATTCTATATGGTCAAAATATAAATAAATGTAAATGGACTCAAAATTTACCATTTAACCGGCGATATATAATTAATATTTCATGTATAATTTACCTCGGATCAAATCAATTACTTCATTTGGTGGGCCTAGAATAATGAATGTGGACTCTAGTGGCAAACTCTTAAAGATATATGAAACAAATAATCAAACATTATATATGGGCCAGAGTGGGCTGAAATGTAGCTAACAGAATGAGAAACAATATATGAAAATGAGTTGTTAAATTAACAGATGGAATGGAACAGTTGAAAAATGAAATAAGCCTATGTCACCCAAACTTAACCAGCCAAAATGGGAGCCTTTGTATCCCTATTATATAGGTTGATCTCCTCCATATCAGTCAGGAGAACACAGATAATATTCTCTTTTTTTTTTTTTTTATTTAAAGAGTAAAATGGGGTGTATATATATATATATGTAGATATTGGGCAACAATATATATCAACCAATAATTATGTATCTTGTATCCAACACAAATACTTCACATGATCATTGTAGGAGAGCGGAGAATGCAGCTTTTTTTTATTTTATCTTGCATATATATATTCTTCATATATATATATATATATATATATATATATATATAAGATTACAGCTTCATCTTTGGCTTTTCTCTCTTGACTTCAAGTCTTTAACAGTCTAAGAAGGACTGTTCAGTCATCATTTGTTGAATATATATGTGTCAATATTTGTGGAAAGTAAGAACTTGGTAGGTCTGGAACTTTGTAAGTTACCCATATGATATGAAATGTCATGTATGAGATGCAGGGACTTGTCATGCCTCACGGTTTCTTTTGTATGTGTACAATCAATCTCAGGCAGGACTTAGAGGTACCCAGTAGTAGTACTGATCATGCCTGTCCCACAAGAGTGGAAGGTAGTATATTTGCATTTTATTCAGATTCCTTGGCTTATTCAGAAGTTTCCAATTTGTCACTTGGACTACTTTCAATAGCAATAAACCAAATTTTTATTCTTAATATAACTTTTTATTTATATCAAGGTCTTTCTAATCAACCAAAAAATTCTCCAACCTAGTTTTTTTTTTCTTCTATGATCTTGGTTTGTAAAAAAAGGTTTGTTTTTGAATATATATAGCATTTCCTCTATGATCATGAGATGATCTCATAGAATATTTGTCTATCCTCGTTGGGTGGGAGAAGTTAATACTTATTAAGGGCTTTGACTGTGTTGTTGAGTCTATAATTTTTATCTTCCAGTGATAAAACATAATTAATTAACAAGGATTTTTGGGATCTTCGGTACACATGTTGCTATTAATTAGAATTTGTTTTTTCAACGCATTGGGAGTCAAGTTTGCAAATCATGGGATTTGGATAATTATAAAATAGGTTAAATACACTAACTTCCTTGAGATTTATTCTAATTACACAGATGAATTATTATTATTTTTTTTTTCTAATTGGTAGATACACCCACCTCCAAAGAATTGTTTGCACCCAAGAGGACTTGATCCTTGACCTAATGCTTGCTAGGCACTAAGGGCCAAATTCTTTATCCATGTGAGCGACCTTAGGGTCATAGATGAAATTTTTTAAAAAGGTTGAATTGCTTTAACACCCCCCAAGTTTACCTTTTTTTCTCATGAATAGAAATTAATTCAAAGACATCCTCAACCTCCCCCGTGGTTTAGTTGACCTTCTCCTGACACCTCCTGCAGACCGTTAGAAAAGTTAGAACTCAACTAAATTAAAAAATTTAAATGCCAAAGTTACCAGAAGTACACGTTTAGCCTTAACCTCTCTTACTCTCTCTATTTACTCTCTTTCTCATCACTACAAGCAACACGTTCCATTGCTAGGTTTACTCCCTCTCATCGTCGACAATGATGGGTGCTCAACAACACCACCATTGTTGACAGCAATGGGATTCCGAGCAAAATTGATTGGGTCGATGTATTGAAAACTCAATTAATTCATATTGAGTTCTCAACGGTGAAACCATCTATTTGGGTGATCGAACTTCAATGGAAGCACACAATTGTAAAGAAAAGAATGGTGATTAGCCCATTTGGGTTTCCAATTGGGGATGATGGAAACTTAATTAATTGATACTGACTTTGAGAATTTGGTGAAACAATCAATTTGGGTCATTTGGGATGATTTTGGATTTTCAATTGGGATGATAGAAACTCAATTAATTCATATTGAGTTTAAGAATTTGGTCAAACAATCAAGTTGGGTCATTTGGGGTTATCAAACTACAACAGAAGCACATAGGAGCACACAGGGTGAAGCAATCAATTTGGGGTATCAAACTGCAACAGAAACACATAGGAGCACACAGGGTGAAGCAAGCAATTTGGATCATTTGGCATTTCAATTGGGGATGATGGTGGTCAAGGTCGTTATTTACTTATAGTCATTGAAAATGATAAGAGAGAGAGGAGATAAAGACACATAGTCAAGGTGGTTATTTTGCGTATGGCAGTGGTTTTTGTTGAGGTGACAAAAATTTTATATATATATAGATGAATGTATGACTTGTATATATATACGTATATGATAGGAGGAGATGATGGTGTTGGTGGTGGGTGGAGATGGTGATATCGACTATAAAAGGAGGTGGTGGTGAAATACCCCCCAGAAAATTTCGCGCATGAGGTGGCCAGTCTCATACACAAAACCTGAGGAATATTAACCACTGATAGCAACAAGCATAGATGCAAAAGAAAGAAATAGAATAATTGCTAAAAGCTGAACAGAAATCCCATTGAACTGAAATAATTGATAAATAAATACATATATTCTGGTAATACAATTTGGAAGTCCCGTAACCCAAGGACCCCTTAACCAGAAAGAACAAAAGTTTTTAAATTCTAAAATTAATACCAACAATCAAAGTCTCAAAAGGTCATAGTATGACTCTTGAATAAGACAAGTTCCTACTCTGTGATGAGACGTCTGCTACAACCAAACCCTAAAACTCTATCCTCGCGGTGGAACCTGTCTGAAACTTAAAATATCAACAAAGTGGGTTAAACCCACGAACAAGTTCTATCTACTACATCCCAATCAGAGAACCAATATACATACCCTCAGTATAAGGGACATAAAATAAGTCTATAGATTTAACCTACAAGTTATTCTTTTACCCAATTTCGTGTTTCCAAAACAACAGTCAATATTTATAATATTCCACCCAAACCCTTATTATGCAAACGTGAACACGTTCCTTACGTTCAGCAGAAATAAACATAATATAAAATAATATCAAGTTTAAGCAATCCTAACATGCCATCATTTAATCTTTTGATACCTTACTAGGTATAGATATATACATACTAGTCATTTCCTATTTAGCTCATGTTTTCAGAAGTAAAATCATCTTATACATTGTTCCAACACACCCTTATCATCCAACAATGAACACATTCTTTAAGTTCAAAATAAAGAAAACATGTGCATACACATATAGATACCTTATTAGATATGGGCGATCCTGACACGTCAAATAAAATGTATAGATACCTTATTAGGTATGGGCGATCCTAACACGCCAAATAAAATGTATAGATGCTTTATTAGGTATGGGCGATCCTGACACGCCGGGCAATCCTGACATGCCAAATAAAATGCATAGATACCTTATTAGGTATGGGCGATCCTGACACGCCGGGCAATCCTTACATGCCAAATAAAATACATAGATACCTTATTAGGTATAGGCAATCCTGACACGCCGGGCAATCCTTACATGCCAAAATAAAATGCATAGATACATTCCAATATGCAATATAAAATAACAAGGTGCATTATGATTTAAATTTGCACAAACGTTATTTCAAATCATCCAACATGAAATTATCATCATAAGACAAATCGTTCACAAGTAGACTATAATCAAGTATCCCATGTGCATTTATATATATAATAAACACAATCGATTAAATCAAAATAATTTAACATCCATTAGAGGAAACAATTCCCCAAACCAACCTCCAATGCACTCAAATCTCCGAGGGGATCTAAACTTACTCTTATCTAGGTTTCTGGGCCTATTTCACTTCTAAGAACACTAAGAAAATATTCTGGAATTTTCTGTAATTTAAAAACATTTTTAATAAACCAAAGAAGGTGAAAATCCAACTTTTAGGCACTTTAAAAATTAATTTAACACCAAGGGACGCTCAATTCGAGGTGAAAATTTAAACCCAAGGTCATTTAATCTCTAAACAGTTACAGAAAAATTTTGGGAATTTTTGGAATTTCAGAAGTATTTTCTAAAATTACAGAAAGTGAAAAAATCCAACTTTTAGACACTTTAAAAATCAATTGAGCAGCAAGAAAGATTATTTTGAGTTGAAAATTTAAACCCAAGTGTATTTATCCTCCAGAGAATTACAGTAAAAATTTTGGAAATTTTGGAAATTTCTAACTATTTTCTAAAATTAAAGAGGCTGAAAAATCCAGTTTTTAGACACTTTAAAAATTAATTTAAAGACAATGGTAAAACATTTTGCTATGAAATTTAAACTCCAAGCCCCTTAAGCTCCCAGGAAGTTGACATAAAATTTTTGGAATTTTTAGAATTATAAAAGTATTTTTAAAAAATAATTTTTCCAGATTTTCAAGTTTTCCCAAAAGTTTCAAAAATACAAAATAAATATCAAAACAATTCGGAATGGGCCCATATTAGACCCAGAGGTGGGCCCCAAAAATAATTTTCCGGCCACCGGCGCCGGCGGCACTCGCCCCCACGCGCCGGCGAACGCGTGGCCCCTTTTCCTTTTCTTTTTTTTTTTTTTCCTTTTTTTTTTCTTTTCTTTCTTCTTCCTTCTTCCTCGGCTGAAGCTCCAGCGGCCAACAATGGAGGCCGAGCTTTCCGATCACTTTCCGATCACTTTCGAGCACCGAATCGCGCATATGAATATACCATTGAACTCGTATCGATCTAAGCTACGTATTGGTACCAAAATTATCCCCTCTCGCGGACTAAATCAAAAACGCCCAATTTCAAGTTTCGAAAATCTAAAATTTTAAACTCAATTTTCCGTCAATCTACCCAACGGTTCATAACGAAACTTTCAAGGATTGTTCTAGGAAGTAAGATCTACCTTTTAATCGGACCAAAATCCCTCAAAAATGATAAACACAGTAGACCCAAATTTCATGTTCGTATATATATACACCCGCCTATACAATCATATATACATGTATATACATATGCAAAAATATTCTAAAACAGTACCAAAACTCCAAAATCCTAATGTTTAATCCACAGAATTATTCTTAGCATGCAAAATCATTAATTTCATAATTAAATGCATACAAATTTCTAGCAACATATCTATACAATTAGTATAATTAATTCTCACAAAATTTATCAACAGAAAAAAAAATATATATATACAAATTTCCAAAATAAACACAATCCTCAAACCTAAACTATGCATACGGATTCAAAGGGGAAGAGAAGAATCAAACTTGCCTTTTTCCTGACGAATCAACTTGTTCACCCGATCGTCACTCCCTTCTCTCTTTCGTTTACTCGCTCTTAGTTCTGTGCATAAAACAACGGCAACCCTAATTTCTTCTTCTTTTCTTTTCCTTTTTGTCTTAATTATTCTTTTATTGATTTTCCTAAAACTAATTAAAATCAAATTAATAATAATAACAATAGAAATAAAATATTATTTCAACCCTAGGCCCATCATTTTAAACATAACCTTAGCCCACTCATACTAGCCCAAATTCCTCTCTAGCCCAACCCAAAACATTTAAATAAAATAACACACAATTAATACCAATTCACATAAAATGATAAAATGCATGTATAAAAGACAAGCAACTCACCTACAATGATAATTTATATAAAAAAAAACATTTCACATGAATTAATAAAATAAAGTAATAATGTAAAGAGATTAAATTGACACCTAAATTTTCCGGGGTATTACAGGTGGTGTCGGTGGTGAGTGGAGATGGTGATGCAGGCAGTGGGAGGGAAGGTTAGGCTTCCCTAATCTATCTTATTAGGGTTAGGGTTTCTGCAGAAGACAGATAGAGAGAGATGAAAGTAAGGGTATAATAGTAAAAACACATTTTTTGTTAAAAAAAATAAACAACTACTAACTCTGACAGAGGATGTCAGAGCAATATTAATTTGTATAAGTTTTATCCATGAGTAATAAAAGTAAGTCTTGGGGGTGTCAGAGCAGTTCACCATTTTAAAAATTTTGTATTGTGTTTCCTTGTCGTTTGGTCACTTGCTACAAATACCTTCTCTGTTAATTCCGTCCAAAAATTGCATGATTTGACCAAAATGCCTATCCTTCCATTTGAAATGACTTTGTTAATCTTACAATGATATTTAATTACCAAAAGATCTTATTTTTATGGACAAAATTACCCTTCTCTCTCCCTATCTCTTTTTCTCTCTCCATCCACAATCACTCACCCCTTCTCCTCCACCCATCAACACCATGACATAGTAAAATCATATCTAACAATCAGCTCTCTACAACCAAACTACCAACAAAAATAATTAAAAAACAAATTTGAACATAGCAATATATAAATCCATATATATAACTATAAGCTTTATTCATATCATACAATGTAATATCTTTGAAATATATATATTGGTGATATATCCTATAATTCAAACTTTCAAAAGTTTCCTAAGAAACTCAAACTCTTCATTATACTCCTAAATAGTTTGACACATTATTCGTTACACAAGAAACACAATAGTTTTTTAAAATAGAGGGAGAGAGAGAAAAAAGTTGCTAGAAGGAGAGATCGAGATCGAAAAGTTGCGTAAAGAGAGATATTGATTGGAATAGCAATATCAGGCAAGTCAATCAATCTTATATATTTGTATATAATTGAGACTTGCTTGTTAAATATATTAGGGCTACAAAAAAATGATCACTCGATACTTAGGGATTTAAGTTAATGGAACCTTTTGTTCAATTTTCTATAAATAATGAATAGGAAGATACCTTTTTGAATTTATATGTGCAAATAGGAATAAACACGATTTTGATAAATATGAATTTGTATATATATATAGTCGGATCTTGAACCTTTTTGCTTTTCTAAAACACTAAGATATTTACTCGATTATATTTAGGGCAGTCGCAGTATATCTACTCAATTATATTTAGGGTAGTGGCTATTTACTTTAGGGCAGTAGCTGTATATTTACTTTAGGGTAATGACTGTATATTTAGTCGATTATACTTACGATATCAGTTGTATATTTATTCGATTATATTTAAGACAGTGGTTGTATATGTAATAAAATCTATTGATGTGAAATTTGGGTTTGATGAATGTTAATGGTTTAGTATCGATGAATCTTAATCTGCAATTTGTTGTTGTTACTAGAGGCTAGGGATGACATGACACTTAATGTGGGTTATACATTTGCGAGTGAAATGAGTTTGCCTTGATACATGTCATAATTCATATACTAAATATTAAGTAATTGTTTCACATGATTTGAGTTTTTGGTCTCAAACTAGTTGAACATCTATGATGTGAGGTTTGAAGGTCTTATATAACAAAACTGATCATTTATAAGGAATTTATTTACCACTATGATATTTTTGTTAGTGTATATATATATATCTAGGTAGTTTCTTGTAATAATATTCTGAATATTTTATTGTAAAGTAAGAGAAGTTGATGGTTCTGGATATTTTGTTGTATGGTAGGAGTAAGTTGTGAAAATATAACCTGAATTGTTCTGACGGTATATTTGGTGAAAATGACATTCAAATAATATAATATTTTTTAATTAGTTTAAATTAGAGAAATTTAGAGTATAGTTATGATTATGTTTCTTATGATCAAATACTTTAAATATTAAAATACATTTAATACTACATTTACCCCACATTGACATTACCACCACTGCCCAGCCTATATCCTCACTTACTATCAACCACGACCATTTTTGGGCCTCAGTGGTTAAGAACAAATAGAAAATGTCTTTCCATTTCATTCAGCCCCTGTCCATTAAGGGTGCACCCCTCATTGACCCCCATGCTTGCATTGATCTTGTGAGTATGACTGCTATGGAAACTTCCCTAATGGGATATTTCATCCAAGAACCTCTCATTTGGAATGGTAAGGAGCATTACCAGCAAAATTTGGTCCAATAGGGGACTAACCAAAGTCACTAGCTCTGAACGTGGACTATTCCAATTCCACTTTTCTTCAATTGAAGACTGCAATGCCATCCTTGATGCTAGACCTTCGTTTCTGGTCAATAAACCCTTCATTCTCCATAAATGGTCGCCAAGGTTCCGCAAAGAGGCTTCCATCAAGAGCTTGCCTATGTGGGTTAAGTTCTTTGGAATCCCCCCACAGTTTTGGACCAGTGAAGGCCTGAGTTACATTGTAAGTGGTATTGGAATTCCTTTATCTGCTGATTCAATCACTAAGAGCATGAGTAGAACTAGATTTGCTATGATGTGCATCCAGGTTTCAGCCTGTTCCAAGCTGCCTACCACCCTCAAACTCAACAATGGATGTATCTCTAACATTAAGGTTGAGTACTAAACATCTTTTAAATTTTGCTCTGAATGCATTATATTTGGACACTCCATATCCAACTACCACACTTCACCACCACCACCTCCCTAGCAAAGTAAACACACTACATCCACTGACTGGTAAATTGTTCCCTACTCAATAAACAAAATTTTACCACTACCTCCTCCACCATCCAACGCCCCAAAACCTGATAAACAACATTGCTCTTCTTCATCCCTACCCCCAAAAAGCCTAAAACTTACCACAAATCCTTTTATTGCCACACAATATAACACTGTCACTCACTTTTTTAATGACACTGACAAAATGGTGATTGATCTCTCCCCCAAACTTGTATTCAACCCCATCTTCTCACCCACCATTATCTATGAAACCCCTAAAACTGTACCTACTCTAAATTGCTTACCTTTGCTCTATGACCCTAGTGAATCCAGTATTTCAGAAGCTTAAACTAAAACAGACTCACCTTTCAAGTCTCACACCCTATTACTTTAAGCTCCTGCATTATCAAGAAGAAGATATGCATATCCCAGAAACTCGTGGGCCCCAAAAAGCCATTGCCACCTCAGAAGGGAATTCAAATCTCTAAAGGTAAACTCTTTCACTCTGTCATATGGTTACACTAGCTATATGGAACATAAGGGGACTCAATCAACCCTCTAAGCAGGTTAAAGTAAAGGATCTCATTAAGAATTGCAAAGTGGACCTCATTTTCATCATTGAAACCAAGGTTAACATAGCCAATGCTAACCAAATCCACAGAGCTTGTAAGCTCTTGGTTAGTCATCCATAACTATCAGTACTCACCACTAGGAAAAATTTATATCATGTGGAATCCAAATATTCTTGACTCAAGGGTCATACATGACCCAAGACAAGTAATCCATTGCTCTGCTACTCTACTTTAATCTAGAACTAACTTCAACATTTATATCATCTATGGTGTTAACTCATCTGTTGAAAGAATAGTCCTTTAGAATGACCTTTCCCATTATGCCACCATCTTTGCATCATCTCCTTGGGTCTTTGCAGATGAGTTCAATGTCATCAAGTTTTCCAGTGAAAATTGGGGTGGTTCCAGGAAATTCACCCAAGCCATGATTGAATTCAACTCATGCTTGGATACTTCAAATTTGGATGACCTAAGATACTCTGGCATATTCCATTCCTGGACTAACAAGTGCATAGGAATTGCAAATATCTCCAAAAAACTGGACATCACTCTCATAAATAACCAGTGGAATTTTGTCTTTCCCCTCTCTCATTGTTCCTTCCTTCCTCATGGACTTTCGGACCATACTCCTATGATCATCAGTATTGATAACCCTACCCCCAGAAGGAAAGTCTCCTTTAGGTTCTTTAACTACTGCAGTAGAAATAACAAGTTTCTGAACATCGTTAAAACAGGTTGGATGTCCCAGATCAAAGGCTACCACATGTTTTAAGTTGTCTCCAAACTCAAAGGATTAAAACAACCTCTTAGAACAACTTGCTCCAAAGAGTTCAGTGAGATTTCAAATAAGGTGAAAGCAGCTAAAAAGGAGCTGTCAACATGCCAGATTGCTCTTGACCTCTTTCCCACAGATGAAGCTTTGAGACTTGAAGAAAAATAGCTTATTTCTATTTAGTCTAACCTAAGGGATGCTGAAAAACAAACTTATAAACAGAAGGCTAGAGCGTTATGGTTACAACATGGTGACTCAAACACTTCTTTCTTCTACAAGTCTCTGAATTCAAGATATAACAGAAATAAAATTGCAGCAATTACCAATGCCAATGGAGTTACTTTTGACACTGATCAAGCAGGAGATACTATCCTACTTCCACAAACTCTTAGGGACAATATCTTATACATATCCAGGCATCGAATCTCTCACCCCCTTTGTTAGTCATACTCTACCATCTCATCTTATTCCTTCACTTATTTTAGTTCCAACTGATGAAGAAATCCACCTATGCATCCTCTCTATGAGAGTGATAATGCAAGAGGGCCTGATGGCTTCAATTTCTTCTTTTTTAAACAAGCATGGCCAATTATTGGACATGATGTCACTTGTGTTATCAAAGAATTCTTCACTTTATGGAAATTAATTATTAAGGGAAGTCAACTCCAGCTACATTTCCTTAATCCCCAAAGTCCCTAATTCTACCACTCTAAACCAATTCAGACCTATCTCCTGTTGCTTTACCCTGTACAAATGTATTGCCAAACTTCTTGCTAACAAGCTTAAGCCTACCCTTCCACTCATCATTGGACCGTCCCAATCTGCCTTTGTTAAAGGAAGACAGATTGATGATCATAGCATCTTTTTGGCTCATAAACTCTTAAATGGATACCATAAGTTCTCTTTTTCCCATAGATGTGCCATGGAATTAGACTTGACCAAAGCATTCGATTCAATTTCATTGGACTTCCTACTGGACACCTTGAAGCTGATAGGGTTTCCCCCACTTTTCATCACTTGGATCTTAGCTTGCATCACCACCACATCTTTCACCATCTCTCTGAATAGGGAATTCCATGGGCACTTCAATAGTGTCAAAGGGCTGAGGCAAGGTGACCTTCTTTCACTATTTCTTTTTGTGATAGTAATGGAAGTATATTCATTAATCCTAAGCAAAGCCAACTCTGATAGTAGCCCCTTCAAATATCATTGGAGGTGCAAGAACCTCTCCCTTACTCATCTTAACTTTGCAGATGACATCATATTTTTCTGCCATGGTAGCTTACCACCAATTCAGAGGCTTCTATCAGCTATGGATCTCTTCTCTTCTCTCTCAGGCTTTCAAATCAACCATTCTAAAATTCATATCTTCATCTCTAGAATTGATGCCCCTACTGAATCCCAAATCATGGCTATAACATGATTCAAAAAAGGGACTTTCCCTATGAGGTACTTAGGGGTGAAACTAGTTTACACAAGACTCAAATTAGAATACTGCAAGTTGCTCACCAACAAAATTACTGTGAGGATCACCCACTAGACAAGTAAAGTCATATCATTTGCAAGTCGTCTACAACTCATCCGAGCAGTGCTCTTCAGTACCCAAATTTACTAGAGTTCCAAGTTTATTTTTCCCAAAGTGGTGCTATCTAAGCTCACCAGTATCTTTAGGGCATTCATATGGTCAGGATGTGAGCTTAAGTTGAAGACAACCAAGGTTGCTTGGTCCTCCATCTGCCTGCCAAGGAAAGCTAGTGGGTTGGGCATTCCCAACCTGTATATTTAGAACAAGTGTGCCATAATGAAACAATTGTGGAAGATCATCACACCAAATGAGAATATGCTTTGGTCCAGTTGGATTAGAATGTACCTTCTTAAAGGCAGATGTATTTGGAAAGTCAAGATCCCTGGGTAATGCTCATAGAATTGGAGAAAGCTTCTCCAGCTCATACCTGCTTTTCTGCCCCTTGTCAAACTCAAAATTGGTAACGACATAAGTTTTAATTTTTGATTTGACAATTGGTCTTTTCATGGACCTCTCCACTGCTTGGTTACGTCCCAACAAATTTCTGATTCAACATTTAGCAGCAAAACCTCCCTTAGCACCTTCATTGAGGGTTCCATTTGGGTTTTTCCACATGCCATCCTTACCATCCTTCCATAACTGTGGATCATCACCTCTCTCCCCAACCCATGCCCTTCCCGTTCAGACAAATACAAGTGAATTCCATCATCCTCTTGTCTGTTCTTCATTGCCCAAACTCTCAAAGCAGTTAACCAATCTGACGAGTGTAAAATAGTGGATGTTTGTTGTTACTTTTCTACACTTCGTACAAAAAATAATAAAACCTGCAAAAACTTTATTAAAAACTGTATAGTAGTAAGTAGGGTCGAACCACTCTCAAGTGAGAATTAGTAACAAGTCTAAAATTCAAAACCTAAATCTCTTAAGATGAAAAATGAATATTTAAAAAAATAAGATTCTGATTTTTTATTTAATAATAAAAACTAATATTAAATGTCTTAGATCAAATGATGGGACAAATCTCAAGGAAAGAGAATTCACCACCATGGATCCATATAAATAAAGTTTTTTAATATTCTTATCTACTTTTTCCTCCAATAATCAATACATTTCACCAATCCAATTAGAACTTGGAAAGATGAAGGAAAATTTGGAATAAAAAAGAATGACTTGATTATATATGAGAGAGACATTTTTTTACTTAATCTGATGCACATTGGTTAGGTAAACAGAGGTAGGCATTATTTGAATTACCATTATTTGACAAACACAAAGAATTCTCCCTCTAATTTTAGAAAATAAAATCTAGAATAGAAGAGTAGAAGAATGCTCTTGGGAGAAAAAAGTAAAAAAGAAAATAAAACAACTTACTTATACTTCAGCCATGGTGGCTTCATCACTCCCTTGAGAAGGATGCTTACGCTTGAATATTAATAGAAAACAAACAAATAGAAATGAAACTACTACTCTTCATTGAATCAATAAAACATTTACACTATTTTTTTCTATAATTTCTCTACAATTTTCTAACTCCCTTTATCATCCCTTAAGACCCCCTATTTATAGAGTTAGAGGGGAATGGTTTAGGTGGGAAAAATTTTAAATACAAAATTCAAAATACAAATTTGAAATACAAAATTCAAAATACAAAATTCAAAAACAAAAATTCAAAATACAAAATTTTGAATTTAAATATCTAAAATTTGATCTCCATATCTTTAATTTCAATTCTGGACTGCAGACATGGCCGTGTAAAAAATATTTTGCAAAGTTTTGAACTTGAGACCTTTGTGAAGTAGATTGCACAAAATACCATCTCTCCTACAATTCTTCTTATGTTCATATTTGACTATATATATCCTTTTTAGCCCTCTTTCGCTGCTTTTCTTCTTATTTGAAAATCAACCCCTATAAAACATAAAATGCAAAGATAAAAATATTTAAATAAAATAAAAGATGAATTAAAATTTTATTTTAGGATATAAAATAACAAGTTTTGTACACTTATCACAATCCCACCCTACTCCTCCATGGCCTCTCCTTGTTTGGTTCCAACCATCAATACCCAAACACAACTTCATCTTATGGCTAGTCTTCTAGTCACGACTATCCACCCTCAACAGAAGCTCCATAAGTTACTTGAACCAAAGTTTATGCCCTTTATGTTCCAAGGAAAGTGAATCCCACGACCATCTATTTTTCTAGTGCTACTTCTCTGTACCCATTTGGGCATTTATTCAAACATGATGTGCCTTCCACATTCAGCCGTCCACATGGAATGATCTCTTACTTTGGGCTGCTCAACATTGGAAAGGCAAAGCTCCTAATTACAAATGTATAGTCCGTAAGCTCGCTCTTGCTGCAACTATCTACAACGTTTGGAACCAGCGAATCTTTCAGAGGAAATTTTTTAGTTCACACGTAGTCCTTCATAGAACTGTTGAGTCCATAAGACTCAAATTATCTTCAACCTCTCTCGTGAATTCTCCAAGTGCCAGAATTATTGCCTCTGATTGGGATTTGCAGCCCTGCGTTCTACACCCTCTGCGCGACCACTTGATTGATTCATCGATTGCAAGGATGGGATGGAGGATCCTTGCTTCCTATCGTTACCGGATTGGTTTGATCTTTGGCAGAAGCTAACATTTGAATTTGCCTTGGGCCTTCCTCTATGAATGTTGTTAATTAGGTCGGGTTGGGCTGGGCTGGGCTGGGCTTATTGGCTTGTAATGGTTGATTAGGTTGGGCCTCTACTGGTTCGATATAGGCTTGCCTATTTGTAAATCTTCTCTCGTGGGAGCTGTATAGTTTCTTTTTATTTATACAATTAACTTTAACCTTAAAAAAAAAAAGTTGATTTCAATTTATGTAATAAGGTTGAGAGTTTTTATGGATTGTATTAGATGGTACTACATTTGTTCGGTAGTATTTATGTTTTTCAATAAAATTCTTTATGTGAGAGCTAGTTATACTATTGTGTTTGAGGTGGATGTTGTTGCAAGTCACGCACTATATTTAAGTATAGAACCAACGCTTTTATTATTTAAATTTAGGAGTATGACATGCAATCATCTATAATTGTTCATCTCATCTCCTCTTACTTTGGCGATAACATCACGGTAACATTATATCTCTCTCTATAACTCCTAGCCATGGATTCTTTTTTATATTAACGAGAGAGATGGAATAAGATTGAAGAGATAAGGAATGCTAGGTTTTTTTTTAAGGTTCACCAGAGTTAGAGAGAGAATGAGAGAAATTCTCATAATTCGCGTTGTTTCTTTTTTCTATTCCTTTCTCTAATATGATGTTGGGAGATACTTTGGCATTTTTAATGTTAAAATATTTGAAGTGTTAAGATAAAATCATCCAAAAAATTGCGCTCATAAGCCACTATTTGTGAGTTTTAAATTTTTTTGAAAAATTTCATCCGAACGTAACGAAGGGAAATATACTTTTCTACTTCAGCTTCTTCAAACCTTATAAAAAAATAAAAAAAAAGAGTTTGAATATGAAATGTCTGATTTTTTAACTGTCATCTCAATCAGTACTTTTCCGTGGAACAATGAAAAATAAAATAATATTAGAAGTAAATCATTGTATGTATATCACTTTCTAATATTAAAGCTAAGATTCATCTAATTATATTGATACCCTTAAAATTATCATATCCATAATATTCATGTCAGATAAAGTAATAAAGGTGACTGTTCTAGAGGTTAACATTACAGTTCCATTCTAGTTGTGATAATAATGGATATATAGGACATGTGATCGTGTATATACAAACACACACATATATATATATACACGGAGTGTGTATATATATATATCTGCGCTAGGTCTGAAATTTGAAAAAATTGTCTACCAACAAGGCAGACCGTAATATTAAAAGATCAAACCACACAGAAGAAGGTGTAAGCTTGTTTTCAGGTTTAATTAAATACATTTGACATTGGTCTTAACTCATACATATATATATATATATATGTTCACTTCGTTGTGTTGTTGGTCAGAGAGAGAGAGAGAGAGAGAATCACATGATGATCTCATTATAAGAAAGGACGAGAAATCACATGATACTATAACTACAAATGGGAAACTTCTTACACTCCTGTCTGGCTATATATAGTACTATGTCTCTATAGCAGTCTGGGTATTGTCAATTTTTTTCAGCAGGGCTAGCTCAGCTATAGCTAGCTAGCTGTGACCCATTTCATTCATTCAGATCGCTCTGCCATTAATTCTATCCTCATTCCATCTTTATTGGCTGTCCTTCATTGTTACTCTACTACTTAATAATCTTTACTCTTTTACCCAAACAAGACTATAATATAGTTATACAAATTAACTACCCGCATACACACATATATATATATAGTTTAGAGAGATCTTAATTTTTTTGTTCAGAGTGAATGTGGAGGAGAGAGAGAGAGAGAGAGATCTTCAAATTAACCCCAATTTTTTGTTCCATAAACCATTGAAAATTCAAGCACAAATATTAATGGTGATTCTGGCATGACAATGGACTTCTGAAAAAAAAAACCACTGATTTAGTGTTGTTGCTGGAATTTCCTTTAATTCTTCAAACCATGATGGCATCTGCAGCTGCAAGTGCCTGCACATATCTTTTGGCTTGTCTTTTCAATATTGAGTTATTGACAAGTACTGATATATATACACACACAAAAATAATAGAGTCTATATATATTGTCTATTGGTTTCAGTGTTACATCATTCTACAAGAGAGATCTGTGAGATCGATGTGTATGAAATATGTACTTTATAATTCAAGATTTTGTTGATATGTCAAAACCTGAACTAGCTAGATATAGCGTAATCTGAACAGCTGTCGATCTATTCGAAGATTGAGTGTATAACACGAATCACGATCAACCAACTTGTTATTTCCATAACTAAAACCAACCATTTTTTCGGTAAATATAATTAAAAGCAACCTTGTTATAACAGAACGTTTAGAAGTCTCCATATATATATATATATATATATATATATATATATAGATCAACTTGATGAGGAGAACTTGAAATCATAGTATAAAAGTTTGTTCAGTTCTCTTTAATAGGCTGCTATATAAACAAGTAGAACCATATATATATATATATATATATATATATATATATATATATATATATATAGAAGTAATTTTGAAGTAGTAATGAGCTTTGAAGCCTTTGTGAGTCAAACTTTTTTATTTTATATTTTGTAAGACACTCACACGACATTGCCACCAAAGAGACTAGCTTGAACTCACCTTCTATTTTAAATAGTTTAAAAACTCTCACTAGACTAAATTACTTGATTACAAATAAGTTATTATAAATAAGTTATTATTATCTATGTTACATGAACTTTTCAAAGTAGGTGAAATATCCGTGTTGGACACACAACACGTCATTGTGAGTATCGAATACGTGTTGGACACTTTTGATCTGTTATGGACTTAAAAATCATATCCTATAATTCAATTTTATTATTTTATTGTTTAAATATAAGTGAAATGTTTATATATACCAAACACTATGTTACAAAAAGACATTGTGTTACTCCAGATGGAAAATAAAATAAAAATATTAAATAATATGAATATTTAGTTGTATTTATGTGCCCTTCTATTTGGAGATTTAATACCTCTTACCTTTGGAAACATACTTGCACCCGACACACATACCTAAGTTCATATAATATGGATATCATTAGGTTTGTATCCTGTATCAAAAGAAATGGAATTGACGAAGGGTAACCTCAAATTTAGGGATGACAATGGGGCATGTTTGGATTGGGAAACAACAATATTCTTAATATTGCGGAGAGAGAAGAGAAAAATGGATAAATCGGATGCAATTTGAGAGAGAGGTGAGTTGAGTGGCAGAAGTCTCTGTTGATTGGAATAGGATAAGACAAGGTTTTCTTAATATATATCTAATATTTTTTAATATAAAATATATTATAAGAACAAAATTAAAATTTCTCAATATATCCCATTCTTGCTTTTCAACCGGACAGGTTTTTAATCTTAACTCCAATTTTCACCCAAAATCATTTAGCCACCCCCATAACTCTTATAAACTGAGAGCGGAGTGCTTTGTCATCCCTACTCAAACCTGCTTAAATCTCGAAGTTTTGTTATTTCTTATTTTTGTTTAATTGTAACTTTCTTGTTTATACTTAAAGATTAAAATATTTGATCATATATTTTTAGTAGCCTAAAATTGCATCTTCTTTTTTGTTTTGAAATTAGAAGCTCTTACATATTCTTTTGAGCTCATTTATTTCATCGGGTTCGTTTATTATCATGATAATGCCAAGTTGATTTATTTTGTTTTCATTTTTCTTTTTTTGTCTTTTATACGAATCATTGAATGGAATGTAAGATATAACCTATTATATTCTATATATTTAGCAGGAGTGCAGGACAACGAAACTCTCCTACCCAGATTCTAAGTCACTTCAACATCCCATTTCAGATCACGTAGTTCAACAAACCCTCACATCTAATTCTACTACTTCAGAATTCAGACCCCAGTCCCTCTAGCTTCATCAGTTCATTGGGAGACCCATCTCTCTCTCTCTCTCTCTCTCTCTCTCTCTCTCTCTCTCTATATATATATATATATATATATATATCTCACACACACACACACACATAAACATGACATATACATAATACATCTGGTTACTCCAACAAGCCCTATGCCTGTCACCCCTGCAAAAGTTGCTACATATATAATAGCTCTTCATTGACTCAAAAACCAACATGGTCCAAATGCATTTTAGGGCAACCTACCTTCTTTCATACCCACATTCTAGTACTACTGCAGTCTCCATGAAATGTTACATCAACAACATTAAAATCATCCATAGCTAGCTAACACTTTCCAACAACAGTACAAAATCTAAAGCTAACCCATATACCAAGTTTACATATATATATATATATATAGATATATATGGCAAAGTGAAACTTTGATTTTTCTTCAATTAATTCTTCAATGGAAGGAACTCAAAAAACTGGTAAGGTGTGAAGTTGGCATTCATGGCATGAGCCACCGATATCTCGGCCTCCTTCTCGGCACCATTCTCATCCCTATCGCCACTCCGGAGTGGAAACAATTGGAGGGTTTGAGACTCCCCGTCGGCGTGATGGTTGCCGTTGCCGCCGACGCTGACAATGTGGTGTTGGTTGTGGTTAAGGTGTTGTTGATCTCTGTAGGCAGGTGATATAAAGATGTTCATATCTTGAGTCTTTAAGAGCTTTGGGTCCATTGTTGTTACTGGAATGGCAGTACTAGTAGTAGTAGCAGCAGTAGCAGTAGTACTAGTAATACTAGTGTTTATGAGGTGGGTGGGAGCTGAACATGACAACTGCTGCATCATCTGCCACGTGGCATTCCTTTCTACCAAGCTCCTTCTATGCTGTAATTCTCTCTCATCGAATTGTATCCCTCCATCTGTTCTACAATATTCTGGTACTCCTGCCCTTTGTAATATTGCAACAGTCTTCTGGTAAATAGAAAACAAAAAGGCATTAATTATATAAATATATGTATATGAACCGCTATATTTAATTAATTCTCTCTCTCCCAATTAACTAAGTAAAAAAACACAATGATCCAAAAGAGAAGCTAAATTTATCTAGGTTCAGTGTCTTGCCTTTTGGGTATAGTAGTGTACCATTATACAAAATCCAACTGAAAGAGTAGTAAACCAACTAAATTACTGCCCTATATATATATCTCATGTGGGTAAGTTATGTTTATAAGTACTTCTAATTATGCTACCTACTGAAACTGAAGCAGTACGTAGTAGTACTAAGCCAACTATATAAACAATGAGAAAGAAAAATTACAATATATATATAGATATATTATTTAATGTGGATTCCATCAATATATGTTAATATATTGGTCACTTTTCTATTGATGTGGTTATTGGGGTTGTTTTAAAAAAGTATTTTCGTATATATATATATATATATATGGGTACCATGGCAACTGCCATGCCGAAACAAATGGTCCAAATGAGATGAATGCTTACAAGAGTCAAAAACCCTAGTTCTTTTTCATAACAACAATAGACCCGACAAAAAGGAAGGAATGCAGCTTTTAAGTCATTTCCATTTCCCAACAAAGCCTTTGTTGCTCCTTCCATCTCTTGTGCATATATATCTTCTTTTCCATGAGATATATATATATATATATATATATATATATAATACTTGCATGACCACTTGTAATCATATGGGTATTACTTATAATTAAGATGATTAATTAATTGATTCTAATGGTCTTTTTGGAGATATATGTGTGTGTGGTATTCTGAGCTGGTAAAAAAGAAGATTGTGTCCTGTCGGTCTACGAAGAAAGACAAGGGAAGAAAAATAGACCTGATCTGTGTGTGTACTGCAGTTTGTAAGGTGCACCCAGTTCTTGGTCTCTTCACCTTCAAGACCTGTCCTATTTGCTCCTGTATAGACAAAAAGAAAAACAAAAAGACTTCAACTTTACATCTCTAACCCAACAAACGGAATGGTAAAAAGCATTACAAATCAAACATCAATACTACTTTTTTTTTTTTTTACATCTATCTCAGATGTTACAACAGATGCTTAACAAAGGAAAACAAATATTGAATCACACAAACACACACATATCAAATTTCTCTCTCTCTCTCTCTCTCCCCCATATATGTGTGATATCTTTTTGTGAGACCATCCATAAGAAGTAAACTTAGATATTGTTGTGTGTTTGGTACCTCTCTCTGATTAAGATTCATAAGGGTAAATTTAGTTATTGTTACTGATATATATATACATATAACATTTTATGATAAAGACAAATTTAGAGATTGTGGTGTGTGTTTTTTTACCTGGTTCCTTCCTTTGAATATGATCTGTGGTTTCAAAATCACATGAGTATTGTTGATCATGATCAGAAGCTGATTCAAGTTGACGACGTCGTTTCTGCCTTTCTCTGGCCTTGTGATTCTGAAACCAGTAGAAGACATTCTTGCCTTCAATCTTGCCGTATCGACGGAGCTGTGCAGTGATGTGCTGAATTTGGTCGGCGGAGGGCGTTCGAGTCCCCCGTCGATACAATTCTTCCAAAGTCTGTAACTGCTCCGGCGTTGGGTTCCAACGAGAGCTCACCACAACGCCCTGTTGTGTACTGTTTAACTCTCTCTTACTTTGCTCAACCATTGTTGCAGCTGACACACAAAAAAAAAAACCATCAAAATCATCCACATTGATATATCTATTTATAGACATACAAACACAAATATTACCAACATCCAGACGGCGAAATTGACAAACACATAGTACATAGAGAGTAGATATATATATATAAAGAGAGAGAGGGAGAGAGGATACATTACCCAGGTGGTGATTGAATGCAAGAAGATGATCATGACTTCCATGGATGCGGCTTAAAGTAGCTGGATGAGGGTTTGTGGTGGCAGTGACGTTGTGACGAGTGGGTGATTTTGGAATGAGAGGACGGAGCTTGCGGCCGTTGAATGAATCAGGCATATTGTTGAACTGATCTACACCATCATTATATCCCATCATCCACATGGTTATATATATATATATAGATATAGATATGTTAAAAGAAAAAAGTAGCTAGGAAGAACTCTCTATCTCTCCTCTTTCTTTGTCTCTCTCTAGATCTCTCCTGATGATGGGTTCAATTCATTGAGCTGAATGAAGGGTTGTGCTTTTAGTTGGAGCTAGTAGTTGTATTAGTGGTTGAAAGAAGCAGTGTAAGTGGTGGTGTAACAAACAGAAAGGGAAAGATGATGACCTGGTGCTTTATATTATAAGTTGAACTTTCTCTCTCTCCTGAGGGTATATAATGTAAGCTGAGATGAAGATCAATGGTGTTTGAGCTGCAAATATGGGAAAAGATGGAGCAAGGAGATCGATCAAGAAAGAGTATAAATAGGAGTAGTTATTTTCTCTAGCTCACACACTTTGGGAGGAGAAAAGGGTTCGTATATAGTATGTGTTGAGTGTTGATGCTAATATATATAAAGAGAGTTTTAGTAGTTTTGTATAAGATCGAGAGAGAGAGAGAGAGAGAGGGAATGGTGGTGTTGGTTTAAATTGGAACAAAGTGAGGACTACATGAGGTTGACTGGGCTAGCTCTTATTCTCTGATGAGAAAGTAGAGAGAGAGAGAGAGTGTGTAATTTTCTAGAGAGAGAGGGGAAAGGAAAGGTAAGGAAGAAGAATTGAAAAAGCAAAATAGGCAGGCAGAGGCAGGAGGAGGCAAAGGAAGAAGAGAAGAAAATGAGCGTGGAATTCTGGGAGTTATTGGTATTGGTGAATGAAAAACGACGTGACGATGATGAGGGTTATCATAAGCCTCATCACCTCTTACACCTTCATTTATTGTTCCTCTCCTGTCCGGTGCCTTTCACACTTATTCTCAATCCGAACTGCCTCTCTCTCTCTCTCTCTCTCTCTACTCTCTCTCTCTCTAGCTCTCTGCATATATCTTGTACGTACGGCTCTCTTGAAATTCCTTTCATACCCTCCAATACCAACCTTATCTATGTATATCCCATCTACCCCTCCAGTCATGTCCACTCAATACGATACTATTAGTACAATGTTTCATGCCCATATACATTGTACAGTAAGAATTTGTTTCATGCATTGCCCATATACATATACATATATATATATATATGTAATATATTTGTCGTTTGCTTTACACATAGGGTGGAAGAATTTTAACACCTTTACGTGCCATCACAATTACTATGTCTCCTTTGGAATCTTCCCAGCTCAGCTAGCTGTACGTGTATATATACTAACTACTATATAGCATGCCCTCTTCCTTAATTCACTTTGTTGTGTCCTGTACATCCCCATGTCTCTAGCTAGCAACGTAAATGCCCACATATCTAGCTCCTCCCTATCATCATCGAATCATTCTAAATTCTTACATATATAATTAATTAATGTGCATGCCTCAGTGTCCTTGCTAGCTAGCTTCTCAAATTTTAATTCTTTATTATTTAGTTACATATCTATATATATTATGTATATACATATATATATACGTGTTGGGTAGCTAGAGAGTTGTAGTAATTTTTATTAATTTGGTTCTGAATTAGCCTAATCTCATTGTATGTACACAAAATCGCCCAACGTAAAATCAAGCAATTAATAAGTGCATAACACTCAATAATTAAAGAAATTAAAGGAGACAAACAGGATTTACATGGTTCGGCACAATTCGGCCTACGTCCATGGATGAGAGGAGACTTTCTTTTTATTTCATCAGATATTACAAGAATTGCACTCAGGATTTCCCTAACCTAGCCACCGCTGGCCTCCCTTCTGAGGGGATTTTCTATACGTATTTATACAAGGAGTGTTTTCATTCTAGTGCTGATTTGGTGCCGATTACTCCGTGATTCTCCCTTGATTTGAGGCTGATTTATATTAGTCCCTTCTCTCAAGGAAAGAATATGATATTTCCTAATTTGAACCTGATTTGATGATCTCTCTTTGACCGGTTGACTGTAGCTGCCACAGGTGATGTCCACGTTAGCACAATTACTTTCCACGTATCTTTTTTAGTACTGACCCAAATCATTCCATGTGTATCATGTTGACTTTTCTTATGCTCAGGTGTCTTCTTTCTATTAGTGGGAATTTCCTTCCCCCACACTCATATTTGGGAATAACTTATATTAATTTAATGCAGTCCAAGCCATCTACTAGTATTATTAGCAAGTTCCTTTTAGGTTTTTCAGTGCTTAACAGAAGTTAAGCGAAGTGGATGATTTTCAGCATAGAGGCTTCTTAACAAGGTGCTACTTATCCTCCTAGTGTGTGTGTATATATATATATATGTTTGAGAAAATCATATGAGTAGTGGCTTTTATAAATAAATTCGAGTGACATTCGTTTCATGAGACATGTTGTATGTTGAAGGTTAAAACTTGAAAGGATTAGTGTAACTTGAAGTGTTGAAATGAAACTGGAAAATTTCTAAAAAAAGAAAATTGAGGATCATTAATTAGTGGGGGTGTCAAAATTAATGTGTGACAAACTAGCTGTCCATCAACTCTACCGCGTACAAATTAAATTAAACTAAATTGTGTAAGTTTTTATTGTCCCTAGCTATTTGGCAAACAACAATATGCAGATCAGCTAGGTCTTGGCATATTCAAGCAGTGGGACCTTCTCTCACTGATGAGCCAACGTGCATATATATATATGTATATATATGACAAAATTAGATTCACCAACGAGTAACCTCTTATTGGGACCATGAAAAGTTTTGAGATGTGAATATCCATGTCTTTTCAATGACTAGAGAAGAATGAAATGTCAAAAAGACAAGTATGGATGACTTTGTTTCTTCCTCCATCTTTCTGGCCACCAAATATGTCTTGCAACTTTCAAGCAAGAGAGTGAATTTGGGTAAATGGATTGTTGTAATGAAAGGATTTTTTTATTCAAATATATTCATATATATATATATAGGATAATTAAATTAGAGAGAAAAACTTAATCTAGTATTGAGATCGATCAGTAAAATCTAATTTCTTGTATGGATTACATATTAATTATCTTATTATTTCAAATTTACTTGGATAAAGCTCTGAAGTTTAATTTTGCATCTTGTTGAAATCTTAAACTAAGCATCTCCACCCGAATATTCAAATTTCATATGCCAAATTCATTTGAGGTAAGATGTGGCAAATTGGCATATGAAAATTTGACATATCTATATATAAAGAATTCCACCAAATATGTCAAATTTATTAATTTATTAATATTTTATCTTTTAATTAAACAACAAACAAAAATAAAATAGCAATACGTAATATCATAGTAAATCACATGCAAGTTTTAATAATGTGTGAGACCCATATATTAAAATAATAGAAACAATTCATTTGGCATATAAAAAGTTGTTCGTCAAATTTGGCGGATTGTATGCCAAATGACAACTAGACATTTGATTATTCGGTTCAAGAAAACCTATATGCCAAACTATCCGTTTAATGCGCCAACTCAAAATTGCGATTAGGGTGGTGATGCTCTACGTTAATACATTTAAATATCAGCTATACTCTAGTGATTAAACCCAAATTGATTCATTTGAAATTAATACCTCAAACAAAATATAATTTAATAAAAATTTCTTGACTTTCTAATCCTTTGGATTTGGGAATGTTCATATCCCCGGTTTTGGATTTTGGCCCACTGCTGATGTTACTGCAAGCATGTTAATATCGGAAGATTTTGGACCCTTGGCCCAGATAAAGTTCTACGGGCCTTAGGTCCATTTTTAATTGGGTCTAACTAAATCTCCTCCCAATAACCTAACGAAAGCCTGTAGAGGCTTCAGTCTAATTAAGGCCTCATTAAGTTCCACGGCCCAGTTCACCCAAATGTTAAGCTCGAGCCCAATTCTAGTACAAAGCGAAAGGGAAGACAACGAAGAAATGGTTTGCCTCAGTCTCATTTTCTTCTGTCTATTCCTCACCTTCCCTTTTGAATTAGACTGATTATATATATATATATAGATGATAAACGTAATAACATATTGCACATTTGATATAGAGTAATGATATTTTCATCGAAGAATTTGAACGAAGTGGAGAGCCGATGACTCTCCACTCAATAGAAACACTAATTTGAAACACAATAATGATATTTACATCGGAGAGTCTGAACGAAGTGAAAAATCGAAGACTTTTCTTTCAATAGATACACTTAAGTGGGTTCCCAATTGAACATATTTAATGGATGAGAAGCATTCGGTTCTCCGCTTCATCTAAACTCTTTGACTTTAAAATTATTATCATTTTTGCGCTTCGCACTATCTTTATTTCAAAGTTTGTGATTATACTAGCATTCACAATAAATTGTATCGTATTGTGTTTAACGGAGATAGTAGTCCGGACTACAATAATTTCTCATGTGCAACACTTCCAAAACGACATCTTTTGATTGGACGGTGGCCACGAATTTTAGACTTTTAATTCAACTTATGAAAAACGTGTCGGCACTTGACTTGATCATGGTACCACGAGAATCCCACATGCTGGTCCACAGACTCCACACTATCCACAACCTAAAGAAAAAATCTCCACTCTATATGGTTCTATTTATTAAGATCTATATCTATATCTATATATATATATATAATTAA
Organism: Cornus controversa; assembly: GCA_026545225.1. Taxonomy (NCBI): domain Eukaryota; kingdom Viridiplantae; phylum Streptophyta; class Magnoliopsida; order Cornales; family Cornaceae; genus Cornus; species Cornus controversa. The sequence continues at coordinate 104,263,715 of CM048845.1, forward strand.
TTAAATACATGATACCTATACTATTGTTAAGCCTCAGTTCTGTATCAGTTTTATGATTAATGGAGATTTATTTAGTGAGAGAAGAACAGAATCACATTCTCTCTCCTCACATCATACAATGATTTCTTCTTCTCTCTGATCAGCACAGAGAGAGAGAGAGAGAGAGAGAGAGATGGCATACAAACTATCATCAGTAGCAGCAACAAAATCAACATGGAAGACACCAAGTGACTCTGCAGTTGCCACAATCTCACATAACTTCAATCCTTGTGCCCAAAAGAAAATAACCCATCTCACCATTTTCTCATCCATTGACCCCTCTTCCTCTTCTTCTTCTAAACCAACGATGACAAAGAAAGCTTTGAAAAATGGAAGACCCTATGATGGAAATTTCTTACATAATCATGACGCACTTACAAAATCTAAGGAAGATACAAAGACAACGCTCACTGTGACTCCAGATTGTTGCCCAGAGGGTGTTCCACTTAGGTCCAAAAAGAGGCGACCTTTTTGGAGGAAATTCTTGTTTGGATCCAAAAAATTCAGGAGCATCATATTGCTTAATCTCATCACCATTGTCTATGGTATGCTTCTCTGTCATTATATATTCTTAATTTACTACTACTTTGTTCAATTTGTGTCTACTAAGAATCAATATATATGCATGTACTCAATTTTGGTACTTCTTTAATGGAAATGATGATGGAAATATATATATAATGTATGTATGTATGTATTTATTTATGTAGTTTATGGTGATTCCTTCTGTGAATTCTGTGAGCTGAAGCAATCATTTAAGAGAAATTGTGCTTGATGTTTACAATTTGCTCTGTTTGTCCTAGTATTTTAAGTTCTAGATATTGTTGTACTTTGCTCTGCATGTTATAGGATTTTATCTTTCTAGCAAGCCAAAATGGTTGCTTTTGAAAATTAAAGTAGTACTGAGTAATCCTTGGAATATGTTTCAAAATTAATTTCACTAAATTTTATAAAAATATATTAATTAACTTTTCTAATACCAAAGTAAGGTGATATTATTTACATACATAAATTATATCTTAAATAAATACATTTGCATATGTTTTTACGCTTAGACTTTTGGTATTTTTAATGAATCTATTTGATTCACTTTCTTTTAGGATGAATCTATACACGTTCATTTATATAGATTTATGTGAAGTCTATTAATTATTGTGAACTATATATGACTTTAATCCAAGTTCATTAACTTGGAATATTTATCTTATTAATTTATGAACTTTGGAAATCATTCACATTTATAAGATACATTTTGATTAGTGTGATACATGAATGAATTTATTCAAATTCATTGCTTTGGAACATGAATCTTTTTAATTCATGTATTTGGATTGAACACATTTATGTGACTTATCTTGAGAGGCCTATATAAGGACCACACTCCCCTCAATTCAAGGATGAATCAAGTTCAATCTCAACTCAAACTCGAGTTTTCTTAACACAAGTTTAAGAAATTTCTCTTATATTTTTTATAATTGAACATTCTGAAAAGAGATTAAGTATTGCACCCAATAGTGTATTATCTCCAAGAAGCGTTTATGCGCTTCCAAGCTATGGTCCGAGTTTTCTGAATATTTTGTTTTCGCCATATATTCAAGTGCAAGTGATTTTTATGATTTATCGTAATCATTTTTCCAACACCGTCTAAGGTTAAAGCAAAAATAATTAAGATTCTATAATCCAACTATACTAGTAAATGCATAGATCATATCAATGTACCCCTAATGTAAATGTCCATATATTTGCTGTGGACCCTCTAAAACAAAAGCCCACAAGACAAGCCCAATCCCACCCACACGAATCAGACCAGAAAATCACATTATCAAGCCCAATCCAAACACCCCAAACCAGAATGACGTGGGCCGTTATCAGACAAGATAAAGCCAGCCCTGACAAACCCACATCCACCACTTGCCAAATCATCATCAGGCCAGGCCACTTCCTGCTTCAAAGGATAGCTATCACTCACACCCGGATAAGGCCTAACCAAGCCCAACGGACACAATGATGAAGAAGGGCATGGCCCCCAAAATATCCAAGAGAATGCGACTAAAAGAGAGAAGTGCTATAAAGGAGGAGATTACAAAAGTCTGTTTTTAACTGGAATATAGTCTAAGATCAAAACAAAAAGAATTGTCTTTCAGAAGAATTTGAGTGTAGTGTTGTGGACTTCAATGTTTGTATTTTTGAGCATCTACATTTTCCTTTCCTAGTTTTGCTGCAGTACTCATAATCTTCATCTTTGTGTGTGTATGTGTAATTGTGAACCTTGATCCCAGGCAATGCGAATAAGGGACTTTTTCATGCTAAATGTTAAATTAACCATTTGTAAAAATGGATGAATTGGTCATTCTTCTGCCTTACAAAATATGACTGTCGTCGATAAATCACTATGCACCTAAGAACTATATATGGTTCTCATATTGCAGCAAGTGACATTCCGCTTGTGAAAGAGGTTGAAGCTTTGTTGGAGCCAGCAGCCTTTTGTTCTGTGCGGTTTGCTCTGGCAGCCATCCCATTTTTACCATTTGTGTTCCAGGCACGAAATGATGTTCAGACCCGCAATGCAGGGATTGAGTTGGGATTCTGGGTTAGTCTAGGCTACCTTGTTGAGGCACTTGGACTATTAACATCCGAGGCTGGGCGTGCATCATTTATTTCACTCTTTACAGTAAGCTCTTTTGGTCCTTTGGCATATTGATCTTTCTGCATTCATTAGATGCGTTCAGTTGATAGTGAAATAGATCGTTAATGGGAAACTCAACAATTCTCCCAAATAGTGTCAAGATATAGATGCTTTGTTGAGTATGAACTCTCCAATTGTCCAAAACAACACTAAAATATTACTAACATGAAAATTGTAACCAAGTATGCCAAATTCATTTCATACAATAGATTATTAACATGGTGCTGCACCATTCTATTGAGATAAATCTCATTTCAAAATCATTGGCATGTTATTCTGCATTTTCTTTTCCTAATAGAAATCAAATGATCCATATGCAGCAATGTGTTGTTCTGTGATAACAAGAGTACGGTTTTAATAAAATGTTGCTCAATTGAACAGGTGATCGTAGTTCCCTTACTTGAAAGCATGTTGGGGTCAACAGTACCTGCTCGCACCTGGTTTGGAATTCTCATGTCTGTCTTAGGGGTTGCGATGCTGGAATGTAGTGGATCACCTCCTAATGTAAGCTCTACATTTCGCTCTTGAAAATTTTTCATCTTGCAATTTGGATAATATTAGAATTAGAGAAATTATAAGGAAAGGTTTGTGTTATGTATGTCCTTGTCAATCGTTGATTATTACAAATGTTCACCATTTTGAGCATAACTTTTTTCAGATTGGAGATCTTTTGAACTTTTTGAGTGCAATATTTTTTGGCATTCACATGATTCGAACCGAACATATATCAAGAAACATAAAGAAAGAGAACTTCTTACCACTTCTCGGATATGAGGTATGTAAGTTTGCCTTGAATGATCCATATTCTTAAAATTCTATTTATATAGTTGTCAACCATCCACTCTAGCATGGTGTAAAGGTTTGTGCTTTCATACAGGTTTGTGTTACTGCTCTGCTATCTGCAATCTGGTATCTACTTGGAGGATGGTTTGATGGCGCCCAAGATTACAACAAAGTGTCTTGGGCCATGGTGTGGGATTGGATGGTTGTATTTCCATGGATACCTGCACTCTACACTGGTTTATTCTCAACTGGATTGTGCTTATGGGCAGAGGTGATTTTCTATTTCTTAGTGGTTTATGCACAAACTATAGGGTATTTTTGAAATCAATCTCAAGAAAGAATGTCTTCAATTGGATAACATATCGATTAAACTACTTTATCTTTCATGTTTCACACAACATGTTATGTTACTTTTAAGATATATCTATATTACATTTAAGCATTGTGTTTGAATTTACCTCCAAAACAAAATCACGATCTAATAGTCAAAAATGCTTAAAAAATCAACTTACGGTTCAAAATATTTATGTCTATCTACAGTATAAAATAGCTCTCTCTATCTACGATCATAATTCACCCACTACATTCACACTTAAATTCACATTCATATCCACATATCCTCACACCTAAAATAACATTATATTTTTTATAGTGTCGTAGTCACATGCAATACGTTAGTGTATATATATATATAGAGAGAGAGGGAGAGTTGCAACGGTAAGTTTACTCCATTGAGGTCATGGGTTTGAAACTGAAAATATTCGCATGTGGAGGTAAAGCTACGTACATCTGACCCTCCCTAGACTCCGTAATAGTGGAAGCCTTGTGCACTGGACTGACATTTTTATATAGTTGCAACATATTTTTTTCTTATATATGAATTTTCTAATGTAGGACAAGTGCCCCTTCTTTAGAGTTCTCCATCAATGATTGGGACGTTGTCCTTGAATAGATTTTCATCGAGTTTTCTGAGATACAAGTTTTGAAGGGTCTTTATTTCTAGCATTTTATGTTCTTTTTTTGTTTATTCTCAAAAAGAACAATTCCTACCTTTTCTAGTACACTAACGGATTCTTGTTCAACCAAATCATATAATAAGCTGATTACATGCTATCTAAGAAAAATTGTAGTTTAACTAGAGTGCTATTAAAGGATAGTCTTCCATAAACGTGGCTATAGATGAACCAATACCTCAGAAATCAATTTGCATTTATTATTTTTTATTTTTATGGAAAATGTCTTGAGAACTAGAGCTTGTTTTGTCGTTGGATATTATTTTGTGTACAGATTGCCGCAATGCGTGATGTTTCAGCAACAGAAACAGCAATAATTTACGGGATGGAGCCGCTTTGGGGTGCCGCTTTTGCATGGTTTCTCCTTGGTGAAAGATGGGGTATTGCTGGATGGATCGGGGCTGCTCTCGTCCTGGGTAAATGATTTTAGTCTTTCCATTCCAAAAAAATATTAAAACCAATCCTTTAAATTAATTACACAAGAGTTCATTTGGATATTGTGCATTTGACATCAAATCTTCAACCCAACCCAACCCAACCTACAGTGAGAAGTTTTATTTAATTATTCTTTTAAAGCAAAAAGTGTAAGTCATGAATTTGGAAAGGTAACAGAAACGAACCACAGAGTGATGGATCAAATGTAGAGACAGAATTCTATTCAAACACCATGTGACATCCTTATTTATCAATTGTTGAAATTTAGTTTTTCTACTTCTTAAAGAGTGAACATTGTTTCTTGTTTGAATGAATTACTGCGCGCGCACTCTTGAACTTGAGTGTGCTACAATCAACTGGGCCTTGTTTGATTGTTGATTGTTGATTGTAGGTGGAAGCTTAACAGTGCAGTTATTTGGATCTTCTTCCTGTGAATCGAGAGAGGTTGGAATGAGAACTGAAGAAAGTGATCTTTTGATGGTTTCAAACAATCAAAAGTTGCAAAACCCTCTCTCTACTTCACCAGTGGTCATCAGTTCTAGAGAGGATGTAATAGATATGTTAAAGAAATAAGTCACTTCTCACTTGTATATATATATATATATCCACAGCAATGTAAATCATTGTAATTCATATATCATATTCTGTAGCAAGTTTGTTCCTCCACCCATTCTCAATCAATAGAAAAAGTGTGAGATTTGAAGGGTTCATGTATGTGTACCAAGCCCACGAGAATTTTTTATATGGTCCGAGAGTACATGCTCCCGGTCAATAAGAGACGGACACCAAAAACTTGAATAAAACTGACACATCTGAGTACATGGGTTTCATGCTTCTAAACGCAGCTTGATAGAAAATCACATTATCCTGTAGCTTAGTGTCCACTAATCACAAATTCATAAAAGTTGTCATAAGAGTCATTATCAGACATTGTACTTTATATGGTACTGTACAACAGACCAGACATGGTGGTTGTTAAGATTGGCAAGTTCAGCAATAGGGGTTTGATGAACGGTGCTAAATTAAGGAACTAGTTCTGGGCTGCCTGTAATAATGTTGGTGCAGGCCCTCATGGAAGTCAATCGATGTGGTGGAACTAGCAATATAGTGTTGGAATTTGCACTGCATCACAATCAAATTGAAATTTTCATTCCATGATCAAATGACAACTAAATAACAAGGTGTCCATCCGACCAAAATTCAACCACAACTAATAAAATAATTGATCCTCATGGACAAACATGAGATATATATATATATATATATATATATCAATGTATTATTATAACCTTGAACAAAACATATATTGAAACTCCTGAGCACCATTTTTATTCTCTAATCGCAAGTTCATCGACTTAAAACATATATTGAACTACTAAAAGAACGTGAGAGCAAGTAAGAGTTCACTTCTTCTCGGCAATGAACAGGCCCCATCTCTGCTCCCCTGATGAACTCCTGAGCAGCTTCGCCTTCCAACCACCAACTATTTCATTATAGTCTTCCTGGAGATCATATCAATATAACAACAAACAACAAAACATGTAATGAGAGTGCATGGCAACAAAGGAACAAGACTAGTATCAAAGATGGCAAAACACTCACTTCAGAAAAGTCCTGGATGAATGCTTCCTTGTCCTCCTCAACCGCATTCAATTCCTTCTGCAGAACTTCCATAAACTGGAACACAAGCAAAGCTCTTGTTTTAGGTCAAATGACCAACAACGTATTTATCTATATATATATATATTAATTTTACAACATTAGTTGGTGTATTTTCTATTACTCGAGGTGCTGGATGGGAAAAATTGTCCAATAAAATATATATGGCAAATATTACAAGGACAATAAGAAACCTGATCAGTTCGATCCTCTGCAATGACCTTGTCAAAACCAGCATCTCTAAGCATCTGCACAAATTTAATGGATAGCTTGCTGTGTCAGGAGAATTTAGAGAGAGTAAATAACGTAAAATTTTAAATGTGAAAACCTGGCCATATGCTTCCACATCATGCAGATCATATCCTCTTTGCTTAATATATTCTGCAAATTTAAGGGATGGAGGTCCAGCTCTTTTGCAGTAATCACTGATAAGAACTTTGCCTCCCGGCTTCAACCACTTGTAAAAAGATTTAAACAATGCAGGTTTGTCCTGAACACACACCATTTTAAGCCTTGTAAATGTAGGAAATGTTAACAAGAAAAATGAGGAAAAATTGACATTCAAGCAAAACTTACATATAGAGTTAATACATTTGACCAAATATAATTAACCAACAAACTGTTAAGTAGTCAGGTGTTTTAGGTAAAAACGAGGTAAGAGTCCAGATTTATTGTAGTCTGAGGTCTAATGGTCAGAGAAAGCAGGATAAGCATGACCACATGAGTAGTGTAATCACTAAATGGATACATTCAATATGAATTTTACATGAGGATGTGTCTGATTGAAGGTCTGTTTCCAGAAGAAGCTAACAGTGTGAAGACCTTAAAAATAAATAAATAAATAATAATAATAATAATAATACTAATAAAGAAACAAATCTACAAATAAATTAGAGCACTTCCACTCTATTTCTTCCCTGAAAGAATTAAAGAAAGACTTGAGACGAAAAAAGAGAGCACTTAAAAATGGATGAGAAAGGAATAAAGGATGCATTTTTCAAAAATTCATTTTTGAAGAAACAAATTTAAAAGCATTCATGTTAATATTCAAAACTCAGAAAAGAAAGAAAGGCATTTTACTTGAATGTGGAGAATGGTGTCACGACTGTAGATCACATTGAATGTGTTGTCAGGATACGTTTTTTTGGTGCAATCAGCAACCTCAAATTCAACTGAACATTTGAGCCCAATTGCCCTTTCAAGAGCAAAAGAAACCATATTTATGGATAGGTCGATGCCGACAACATCAACATCAAAGTTCTCAGCCATGTAGAAGTCACCTCCCCCAATGCCACAGCCTACATCTAGGACTTTCTGGCCAGGCTTAAGATCCAGCTTCCCAACAAATTCTTTTGTGGTATCTGCGCAAAGAAAAAAATCATCGGAGCAAATAAAATAATACAATGGAAACAGGAGAAAGTGACTGTCTTTCTACAGTAAAGCAAAAAATTCACATAAGACAGCCATATCTACTACTTATTAAGGAGTAGAGGTTTGGAAAGAGAATACGTAGTAACCAAAAAGAACCGCAAAAAAAAAAAAAAAAAGTGTACAGCTGACCACGAAAATGTTCAAATTCATTGAAAGATATCCTACATGCACCTTAAATAGCTTGTGTGGTTTTAGCAAGTAACTTAAACATGGCACCGTTGCAAATTACTGCTAATTGGACAAGCACAATTCTACTAATTAGGTGAACAGTTTGATTTATAACTTCTAATAATTTGTTTGGAGTGAACTCTGTTTCAAGCATAAATTAATATTTACTAAATTTTTCAGGGTTTTTTTTTTTACAGATCCAAATATATAGGCTCAGGTTTTACCATTGGTAAAGATTAATTGATATTATATATGTTCTTTTTTTTTTTTTTTTTCCAATTATGTGTATCAGATAAGGCAGGGAATAAAAAGCTAATGGTCAACATGGCATACCAATCCCTCCTGTGCTCACGAAACCGTGTCCAAACACGCGCTCATAACGTAATATACCATTACATTTATATTGGACATTATCCAAGAACCGCTGGAAACCCCTATCATCCTCTGACCTGACTTTCTGCCATGTCCAACAAATCTGCATCAAGCAAAAAGCATATTTGCATCCTTCAGCTTATTAGCTTAACCAAGATACAAGGAAGAAAATAAAAAACAACGTGAAAGAGAAATCAAATTTAGGCTATGTTTTGTTTTGATTAACTTGGATTATTTAATCACTTTGACTTCAAAAGTGTAGTTCGGTTAACCAGATGAAAATGAATAATTAAAGTCATAATCAGGTCTTTGACTAATCATTTTCAGAAAGATGCATGCTTAGAGCTAAGAATATGAAGTTTTAAAGAAAATGCTTCTTCGTTATGAATTAGCCAAACATGAGTTCACAAAATCATATAAATCCTAATAACTCATGCTGCATTTGGTTTTGATTGCTCAAACTAATTTGATTATTACATAAATGTTTATTGAGTAGATTTAAATGAGTTGGTGAAAAATCATGTTTGGTTATACATAATAAAAAAGCAGTTTCTTTTATATTTGCAGATTCTCAGCTTTAAGCAAGAATATGCTTAAATTAAATCAGCCCAACACATGATTGTATTTTAATCAACTTATTGCTTAAGTTCTTACTTTATTAACCAAAAAGTTCTTCAATCAAAATATGATTTTAATGACTTGACTAAATCAGTAAAACCAACACATGCTTAGCACCTGGTTTTGATTTCTTTTGTTTCTCACATAAGCTCCAATGCATTTGCAGCCAACAAGAGAGAGTTCAAAGGAATTCCCAAGGGCATCATGCGTCTGGCATTCTTTGAAGACCTGCAGTACAATATCAAACATAAAGGGACATGTAATTGAATGGCCTATTATACACTAATCAAAAAAAAAAGAAAAGAAAAAAGAATGGCTTCGTTAACATCCCAACACAGTTTATAATAAATTACATGTAACTATAGTAACTAGTAAATATGAGCAAAAAGTTGGCAATATTTAACTTTAATCAAGTATGACCTTTTAATATCATCATTATGATTCAAAAATAACATGACATTTGGGAACCTGAGCTGGGATGATTCATCAAGAATTTTCTGGCTCATGGCTAAATAGCCTCTATTGAGTTTAATGGAAACTAAAGTAGAAACCAACTAATATAAATTTTAGTTCAATCTGTGCACACTTGATTGTTCTGCAGTCAACTAAAGTTGTATTGTAGCATGTATGGACTGACAGCAAAAATTTATAACATAATACACCCAACTATAGTCCTCCATAGCATATGTTAGAAGGAAGTGTGGATATAAGTTGTAACCTTTGTATAAAATCTGGGTTCCCGGTAGTGGGTTGGGTTGTTCTTTCGCTTACAGTCTCCAGATTGATGAAAACATGATTCTCTGAAGAAAATAAACCCTCCAAGCTTTAACCATTTCATCATTCTTAGTGCAAGATTCTCAACCTGCAAACAATGGAAAAGGATGAGGAACAAGTATAGAAGTATTAATAAAGAAACAAGATGCCACATGTTATGATTAGACTGTGAACAGTGAATTGTATCCAATAAGTAGATGTGTTCTATGTAATACATGGGATTATGCTGGAATAGATCATCAAAACCCAGTTCAATTATATGCTAGCAGAAGCAGTCACATATTGAATATACAACCAGAAGGATAAAGCTGCAATCGAAGGAAAATGATAAAGGGCTAGCAGAAGTACGAGTAGAGAGACAAAACTCATCTCTTATGTTCATAATGTAAAAAGTAATAAACAAATATATCTTGTAAATAATAGATAGAATTATGCTAGAAATGGATCATCAAAACCAGTTCAATAATATGCTTACAGAAGCAGTCCCAGGGTGGATATACAGCCAAAAGCGTAGCACAACGAGATAATAAAAATGCTTAAATAGAAATAGAAAGAATTGATACTGGGCAAGAAGAGCCGCACAACCAGCAAGAAGAATAACATAAGCACATGCATAGAAGAGGCAATGCTTTTACAATGAAAGACCAAGAGGTCATATCGTCTTAATCAACATGTCTCTGGCTACCACAATATAATTTTCCATATCATTTTGGTCTTCCTTTTCTTTCTTTATTTTTTTTTGCTTTTTTTTTCTTTTTTCCTTTTTTTTTTCTCTTGTTGGGGGAGGTGGGGGGTGGACCTAATTATTATTATTTTTTTTGTCTTAGATGCCTGTAACAATGAAGCTATCTTCTAAAGCCCAATCATTTCTCTATTCCACAACATTGATTATCTTAATTAAACCAAATTCACCCATTTCCATATTGCATGCAATGTCTGTCAAGTGGAAGGGTTAGTAGGAAGAAATGAAGTTCACCTCTTTGTCGGAGAGATACATCAGTAGCCAGTTCGAGAATATCATGTCCATTGATTCTGCAGAAATATTCAGGTCTGTAGATGTCACATCAGCACACATAAAATTGACATTACTATAATGTCCATTGATTCTTTCATTCTGCAAAGAAAAATATAAAATAAATTAAGTAAATCAAAATGAAAAGATTGTGATAAACTCCACTCCAAAAGAGCATGACCGTATCCACTTTGGAAGAACTGATCATCTTCATTATGGTAAGGAACAAGGATTACCTTCTTTATCACATTCTCAATGAAGTCCAATGCTAGAACCTGACCAGCCTTCTTAGCTAATTCACCAGTAAAACGACCAATACCAGCCCCTAGTTCAAGAACTGATTTTCCTTCCAATGGTGGGAGCAGAGAGAGCACCTATGTGTACCAACAGTTAGATAAGTTGCAACGTTTGTCATTGACACATATAACAACGACTAAATCTGTTAGAAGGGATATTTTTTTCATGTTGAATTGGTGGGGGCTGGTTAGTTACTCCGGTTCAGATGGTACTGAAATCTGATCAAAACAAGCACACCAAGGTCATCTAAAAGCAAAGTAGAGAACAGAGTCCTCTTTTCTTCACAACTTCATTTTAACATACTTTGCATCACAATTACATGTGAAAATAATTATACAAGCAAGAAGGGCCCCGATTGGACAGCTTGTGAAATGAAACACTAACCTAGAAAGCTGTTACCTTGAGAGTACAAGAACCAAAAGAAGAACACGCTTAGGCTGTATAAGCTGAGACACCAATTGTGTTGGGGATAATGAAATTTTAAGGGGTCATTAATTGGTGCAGCAGTAGAAACTCGGACCATTAAACATGAGAATGTTGGTTCAAGTCCGAGGGCAGCCACTTTGTGCAGATAATGTCAAGGTTGCTCTTTTAAAACCATTGATTAACAGGGACCAATCTGGGTAATAGGATTCCAATCAAGGAATTGTGTTCACAAGTTACCCAATAAAGTACCAAATCAAACATTTATTGCAAGGATAAATTTTTAAATTGGTTTCCAAAATCACAAAATACTTTTGTTTCAGAAGTAGTTCTCAAAAGTACATCAGAGGATACTTCAACTACAAAAGTAACTTCAGATCATACATTTTTTTATTTATCATCATACATCAAGCTAAATCTTGTATCTTCAAAAAAAAAGCTTGTTAATAATTCTTATAGTAACAGATCCATAATTGAGTGACGATATTCTAAAACTCAACATATTATAGCAAGCCCAATGACATATTGAATTACATAGAATTAAAGCATCTGCTCCACCATAAGATAATTAAATTAACGAAGAAATAAACATAATACATACACACACACACACACATATATATATAGAGAGAGAGAGAGAAGAGGGGTTTACTTCGGGTCTCTCTTCCTTGTCGAGGTCAGAGGCTTTAGAATCGAGCATCATAGCCTCAACCGTGAGATCCACAGAGTGCTCGATCCAGTAGTTCTTTTGAACCTCGCGTTCTTCTCCTACAAAAATATATAAAATTTGTGAATCAGACAATGAGGCATATATATATATATATATATATATATATATATGGAGAGAGAGAGAGAGAAAAAAAAAAAAGCAAAGATGTCACCTTGCGCAGCCATGGTGGAGCTTATAAGAGATGGTACGTGGAAATGAGATAAATCGGAATTGAAAGCGATTGATATGATAATTGAAAATGCAGATAGAATGAACGTCCGAAATGTTAACAACCCTCAACGGCAAGGCGAGACCTAGAGAAAGTCCTAGATCTACGGTTGTTCACACTTCCCTTCTGCTGCATCAGCCTCTCTCTGTCGTCTTCGCTGATCTGGTCACTTGATTGTCGTCGTACTCTCAGAGAGAGAGAGAGAGAGAAATTAAATCTGAAAGATTCAGTGTATGGGTGTGAAAGAGAGAGAGAGAGACGGGTGAATCGGCAAAACAGAAAGGTGCTCTGAGATCTGATTTGATAAGTCACGTGCAGAAATGGTTATTTTGCCCCGTCTCGTTTATGTCATTCAATTTTGTCTAGGTGGAGCACAGAAAAATATTTAAATGCCATTGATGCCCTTCATTGGTTACTCTACAAAACTCAGCAACCATTGAAATTTACTAATTTTTTTAGGTCTATAGTATGCACGGTTAAATAAATTAGAATTAAATTGATTTTAAAGGTTTTAATTTTGTCAAAGTGAACCTGGAATGGTGGGTGCACAGTTTGATTCAATTTAGTTCTAAAATACTTCAAATCGTACGGTTCAATTTTATTAAATCATAAAACGAATCAAATCGTTTCAAGTACTAAATCGAACTATGATGAAGGTTCAGTTTTAGTTCTAACCACGGTTCTATAATTAATATTATATATATATATATATATTTTATAAAAAGACAAAAAAAACATAATAGTTTATATCTTTTAAAAAACTGCTACTATCCTGCTATTGTAAAAATTACTACTAGCCTACTATCAAAAGGCAAAAAAATCATATTTAAAAAACTAGTACTGTTACTCGTAAATTCACATAATCATAAGTCATAATATCATATATTTTATAAATTTATATAATTAAACGGTTCGATTCGGTCCGATTTCAATGGACACGAAATCGTAACCGAATCGAAAAATTACGGGTTTAAGTTTTTGAAACCGTGACCGAACTGAATCATAAAAAATCAAACTGTTTTGTCCAATTCAATTCGGTCCGGTCAAGTTTTTCGATAGTGAAAAATTTTTATGCACCCCTAGTCTGAACCAAACTATTTTTCTAGTAATTTAAATTGATGTTTCGTATCAGTTTACGAATTTCTTGTCAAAGAAAAAAAAAATTAATGTCTCATAACCTAAAATGTTATTTTAATCATAATTGCTTCACCTTGAATTAAACCTTACTTAAAAAGTTAAAATTAGATAAAATATTTGAAATGTAAACTGGTTCTAATTTTAGTAAAAGCAAGAGTTTGCATTCCAGCAACTGTATTTGAAGAGACAATAATGGGTATTCACGAGAATTTGCATAGGGTTGTAAATATATATATAAATTTATCTTTCTATATTTGGTAGATGATAGACATAGCCATGAGCGGCATCTTTTTCTCGGAATTCTAAAGATGACGACATTAATTGGACTCTGGTTTCTATACCACAAAATTGTCGGCTGACTTAGTCAGATATTGTTGATGAAAGCTTGCCACACACGTCCACGATATAATGGATTCGTTTAAGTGCAGAAAACACCGTATAATGTAAAAATTTTGACCCTTTATTTTTTTAAATATGCACAGTCAATTTTTATTTTTAAAAAAATGTGCAAATATCCTTTTCATATAATTTTTTTTTTATGGCAAGTGACATAAAATAAATCTGTAATTCTAATTTTTGTCCCTCTCTCTTTCAAATTAAATTTTGTAATTATAATTCTAAGCAAAATTTGATTTCTAACCCAATTTCTTGTTTAATTATTTAAAGATGTTAAATTTTATTGTCCACAATTGGATATTTTTTCTTTTTTATAATTTTAATTATTAAATAATTAGTTTGTTTTCTAAATGAGAAAAATAGTCAATTTTTTTTAAATGAAAAGAAATAATAATATTTTATGGTATGTATAGTTTTGAGGGATTTTTTTTTTAAGTTATAATGTAATTTTTATGCAAGAGATTGTCTAACTTGAATTTGAAAATAATTAATTAATTATAATTTAGTATTAATTATTTCATTTAAACTTAAAAATAAGATAAAAATAATTTTAAATTTAGTAAAACTACTGAGGAACTAAAAAACAAATATAGTAAAATTATAATTATAAATTAGAAAGAGTAAAGATTGAAATTTGAGATATTAAAAATTAGTATGAAAATATTTACCAAAAGCAATATATTTGTGATCAAAAAAGATATTTAGAATTTATAAATATTTTTTCTATTTTAAAGATAAACAAATAACAAAAATATATTTTTGGGATATCAATTGTTTAATTAGCCAAAGAATAAAGGACTTTGTTTCTGTAAGGGTATTTAGGTCTTTACACAAGATTAATGTATTAGGAGGTCCTTATTTAAACACTTTTTAAACTTGAGGGGTTTTATTGAGCATTGGGGGGTATATGCACTATATCACTATAGGTAGGGGTGCACACAGTTCAGTTCCTTGCGGTTCTTGGTGGAACTGTAACTGAAACCGTTCACAACGTTTCCTTAATTTTGGAACTAGAGTCGGAACCGTTGAGTTCGGTTTGATTCTAGTTCCCCAAAGATTCTTTGTCAACTTTTTTTTTAAAAAAAATTAGCAAGATACACACTCATACTTGTACACTCTTATTTATAACAATAGATTATAAGCTAATATTTATTTGTGATAGAGTATTTGACTTCAATTGTGAAACGTACAGCGTAAATAAGAAGTATACTTTGACCAAGACTTCTCTATCTCCAAATAATTTTGAGAAATTGAAGAGTCAGTCTCCTAATAGGACACGATCTCATTTGACTACTATAAATACAGAGACGGTCTATATACCAAGCAGGTAATTAATACCCTCTAAAGTGCCTTTATAGCTTTAGAAAGCCCTTCCAATTTATGACTTAATCGTCGGAGCGTAGTCAGCTGGCACCACGCCAGTGTCCTTCTGATTACCCTTCTCTTGTCCTTTTACAGGTTGGCATTTAACCAGTTCGAAGTGAATTTTCATTTCATCAGTTGGCGCCGTCTATGGAAAAACTGTCATAAACTTGACTGTTATACCCGAATCACATACGAAGCATGATGCACCTACGATCTGGAGTAAAGACTACGGCTGGGTAGGACCCTCCTGCCGGACACAACCTTCCAGTCGGATAAGATCCACCTGCCGCCCCAGACCTTCCCAGTCACAATTTGCCGATAACAGGAGCAAGATGTATACATCCCCCTCGTCAAGGAGACTTCCATAGGGCATGCCCTGGAGTCCCAAATGACCAAGAGCATGTCGCAGTGTTGGAATACCAAGTTCAAAACTTGAATCAGAGTCTGACCCAGGTACTCCAACAAAATGCGGAATACTTGCAGCGCCTCCCTCCTGTGGCACCGGTACATCACAAAGTCACCTTAGGCTAGTTGATCCAGAAAATGATGATGTTGGGCGAGACAGCGAAGTTTCGATAGATGATGCGACCCAGAGTCGAGTTAGAAATAATCAAGAAGGTATGAATCTCATTCACCTAGTTCTGCCCTAAAGAGCTCGTGCCCAAGGGGATTCGGGGTTTAGGACTCGTACCTACGGAGATTTAGGGCATCCAGGGAAAACTACCTATTATGATATAGAGATGCAGGACCTTAGAGTCAAAGTAGAGAGTATGGCCCATGCCATTAAGGGGAAATACCCTGCCACAGTGGAGGATCTGGTCCAACAAACTAATCTCCATTTTCTGTCGAGGTAATGAATTGCCTTTGCCCAAGTTCAAGATGCCCACTCTTGAAAACTTTGATGAGACCAATGATCCGCTAAACCATTTGAAGACCTACTTTAATGTACCTCCAAGTAGTACTAGATCAAATCATATGCAGAGTCTTTCCTATTACATTGAAAAATTATGCCCTGTCATGGTTTAACAGCCTAAAGCCTGCGTCTATACATTCCTTCAAAGAGCTGACTGGTTGTTTGTGAGCAACTTCATTGTCGCCCGAAGACATAAGAGGCCTACCACGTATTTTTTAAACGTGAGACAGACTAAAGGGGAGTCATTGAGAGACTACATCAATTGGTTTAACAAAGAAATGTTGTAGGTCAAAACTTTGGATGACAAGGTAACAGTTACCGCGTTCATGGGGACAGTTGCCCTCAAAATTCTTGTACTTAATTTTTAAACATCCTCTAGAAAGTATGTCTGAGCTACTTGTGAATGCCCAAAATTACATGAATGCTGATGATACCCTAAATGTGCGGAGAAAAAAATAAGATGATGACAAAAAGGCAGACAGGAAAAGGGGAGGATATTCCAGCAAAGAGGGGAGAGATCCCAAGTATAGCCGGACATCACGAGAGCAGAGCAATAAATCATTGCGTCATGATAATGGATTCAATTTTACCCCTTTACATCCAAGATGACCCGGCAGTGACATGGGCCCTGAGAACTGATCCCTCCAAGAGGTCTTGCGACAAGTATTGCAGATTTCATCGCAACTATGGGCATGATACAGACGAGTGCATAAACTTGAAAAGGCAAGTTGAAAGTCTAATTCGAAGAGGCCAGTTACGTAGATTTGTGGTCGGAGATAAAAGGGGGACACAGCACCGCCGCTGGACAGTAAAGATGACAACACTCGAAGAAATTTCCCATTGGGGGAAATCAGAGTTATCTCAGGTGGACTTGCAGGTGGCGGGGAATCCAGGGCCGTTCCCAAGGCGCATGTGAGAAAAATCAGAAGTTTTTGTGAAATGGGTGAGGTAAGTCAATCACCTACCAAACACCCCCAACTAGATGATTAGATTATAACCTTTTCAAAGGCTAATGCGAGTGGAGTTCAGCAACCACATGATGATGCCCTTGTGGTCACACTGTTTATCGCTAATTTCATAATTAGGTGAGTACTGATTGACAATGGTAGTTCTGATGACATCTTATTTGTAGGAGTCTTTAACCAGATGAGGATTGGTAGGGAAAGACTCAAGCCTACTAAATCCACACTTATTGGGTTCTCTGGAGAGAAATTTTTTCCCCTTGGCATTATTAACCTTCCAGTCACTACTGGTATAAGTCCAAAGCAAATCACTAAGATGATAACCTCTTTTGCTGTAGATTGCCCATCTACCTACAATGTCATTTTAGAAAGAGCCACGTTAAATGTTATGAGGGCAGTGACCTCCACCTATCATCTCCTCGAGTGTTTCCCACTAACTATGGCATTGGAGAGCTAAGGGGAGATCAAGCCACTACTCGAAAATGCTACACTACTTCCCTAAAAGAGAAGAAGGTACCAAAAACTTTGAGCATCAAAGGGCTGGAGGTTGAAGAGCAATAGGAGGTTCACCACGCGGAACCTATGGAAGAGCTAATTGAGGTAAACTTGTATAAACAAGATGCAGGAAAGAAGGTGAGCGTGGGGTCATCACTCTCACCCACCGCTCGAGAGAAGCTTATTCAATTCCTTAAAATAAACAGAGATATATTTGCTTGGTCTCATGAGGACATGTCTGGGATTAACCCAGCCATTGTAATGCACCGGCTGAATGTCGACCCAATTGCCAAGCTTATCAGATAGAAGAAATGGACTTTTGCTCCAAAAATAAATTTGGCAATCTCTGATGAGGTAGATAAATTATTAAATGCCAAATTCGTGCATGAAACACACTACCCAGACTGGTTAGTAAACGTAGTTGTGGTAAAAAAGCTCAATAGCAAATGGTACTTATGCGTAGATTTCATCGATTTGAATAAGGCATGCCCAAATGACATTTTCCCTCTTTCACGAATTCATATGCTTGTGGAGAGAATGGCTGGGTGTGAGTGACTTAGTTTCATAGATGCCTACTTATGATATAATCAAATCTTAATGCTACCGTTAAATCAAGATAAGACATCATTCATAACATAAAAAGGGTTGTACTGCTACACAATAATGTCGTTTGGTTTAAAGAATGCAGGCGCGACCTATCAAAGGTTGATCAACATGATGTGTTAAAGAGCAAATCGACAGAAACATGGAGGTATACGTCGATTACATGCTCATCAAAAGCCAAAAAGCCACAAGCCATTTGGATGACTTACAGGAATCCTTCCATGTCTTTCGTAGGTAGAGAATGAAGCTCAACCCCAACAAGTACATTTTTGGAGTCTTGTCTGGAAAGTTTTTGGGCTACCTGGTCAGTAAGAGGGGAATAAAAGCCAACCCAGAAAAGGTGAAGGCAATCCTGGATACAAAATCACGTAGAACGGTTAAAGAAGTCCAGAGGCTGACAGGTAAGATGGTAGCGTTGAACAGACTGATCCCCCCCACCACAAATAAGTGTCTCCCATTCTTCCAGGTCCTCAAGAAAGCCTTTGAATGGACACCGGAATACTAACAAGCTCTAGTTGAGCTGAAACAGTATCTCAATTCGCCCCCACTTTTATCTCGTGCACATTCAGGGGAAGAGCTGTACTTATACTTAGCTGTCTCCCCAGCAATGATTAGTTTTGCACTAGTGTAAGAATATAAAGGGGTGTAGAGGCCAGATTACTATGCTAATAGGTGCTTCGAGGGGCAGAAAAAATATATCGCTTGATTGAGAAGTTGGCATTCGCCCTAGTCATATCAGTTAGGAAACTCATGCCATATTTTCAAGCACATACAATAGTGGTACTTATTGATCAACCACTTCGTCAAGTCCTATTCAAACTTAAAACTTTCGGATGGCTTGTGAAATGGTCCATGGAACTGGGAGAATTCGGCATTTGATACAAGCCAAGGTCAGTAATAAAAGGCCAAGTACTGACAGACTTTATAGCTGAATTCACCCATCCACCAGAAGAGGAACAGGCTCAACTGGAAGAAAGTGAGAGCCCAATCCAACAAAATGAAGCAGACATAATGAACTCAGGCATGAGAGGTATTCGTGGACGGATCATCAAATGCACAAGCCAATGGTGCAGGAATAATGATCATATCCCCAAAGGTGGATATTTTCAAATATGTCTTGGAGTTTGGGTTCAAGGCAACAAACAACGAGATTGAGAGGTATTCGTGGACGGATCATCAAATGCACAAGCCAATGGTGCAGGAATAATGATCATATCCCCAAAGGTGGATATTTTCAAATATGTCTTGGAGTTTGGGTTCAAGGCAACAAACAACGAGATTGAGTATAAAGCTTTGGTTGCAGGGCTGAAATAGCCAGAATTCTCAAAGTGCAGCAGTTGAAAGCTTACACCGATTTCCAATTAGTTGCCCGACAAGTTCGCGTAGATTGTGAAAGAGAGGGAGAAAATATGAAGTCCTACTTACAAAAAGTTCAAGGGTTGATCACTCACTTTTAAAGGTTTTCCATCACACGAGTCGCTCGCGATGAGAACTCTAATGCAGATGCTCTTGCTCAGTTGGCAACGACACAGGAAACTATTCATGGGATAGTACTTGTGGAGCACATAGAAAGGCCGAGTATAACAGAGGAAATATCGTGTGAGGTGAACCAGGTTGCCCAAGGCATGGAATAGGCTTATCCGATTGTCAAGTACATTAGAGATGGCAAGTTACCACCAAGCAAGGAAGAGGCGCATCGAATAAGAATCAGGGCGTCCAAATATACTGACAGAATTCTTTATAAAATAGGAGTATCTTTGCCCTACTTACGATGCGTATCGACAGAGGAAACTCGACATGTTATGAAGGAGAGTGCAGAAATCACACGGGGCCAGATCATTGGCTCACAAGGCCATCAGGCAGGGATACTATTGGCCCACTATGCAGCATAACGCACTGGATTTAGTCAGAAAGTGTGAGAAATGCCAACGTTTTGCCAATATCCCAAGAGAACCCCGGAGGAATTGACCCCAATAGTTGCCTCATAGCCCTTCGCCCAGTGGGGAATGGATTTGATTGACCCTTTACATATGAGAAAGGAGCAGACAAAGTTCACAATTGTGGCGATTGACTACTAGACCAAATGGGTGGAAGTAGAGCCTTTAGCCAAGATTGAGGAGAAAATGTTATTAACTTCGTATGGAAGTCAATTATATGCAGATTTGCTCTACCATGGGTCATTGTCACAAACAACAAAAAATAGTTCAAAAAGTACACTATTCCAGAACTTTTATGCCGAGCATGGCATAAACAATCACTGCTCCTTGTCAGGCCATCATAAGCTAATAGGTCGACCGAGGTTGCTAATAGAACTATACTCAAGATGATCAAAACGCGCTTGAAAGATTCCAAGGGTGTATGGTCAGAGCTACTACCAAGCATCCTATGAGCTTACAAGACCACTGCCAAAGTCTCCACTGGGGAGACTCCCTATTTTTTGGCCTTCGAAAGCGAAGCGGTATTTCTAGTTGAAATAGGATGGGTAGTGAGTCATCAAACCAAGCACTATGACCCCAGTCATAATGAAAACGAGTTGAGGGCTAGCGCTGACTTCATCGAAGAAAGAAGAGAACGGGCTGGAGTACGAGTAGCGGCGTATCAGCAGACCATGTCCCAATACTATAACGCTCGGGTCAAGCAGAGGAGTTTTCAACCTGTAAGGTCACTCAGACTACCAAACCCTCAAGCACCGAAAAACTGGCTCCTAACTGGGAGGGCCCTTACTGAGTGGTCCGAACTCAACGACATGGGACATATTGGTTAGAAATGTTGGAAGGAAGGCAATTGTCTCATCCTTGGAATGTTGAGCATTTGAGAAAGTACTATCAGTAAGACTTTTCTTTAGTTTGGATTTATTTTTGGTGGTTCTAGTTAAAGCGTGGTTTGTTATTGAGTCTTAGAGCGAGAACTCCGAGTCTTTTTTCGAATAAATTCTATTGTAATTAGAATATTAATAAAATTTCTGTTCATTACAAAATGTGTTGTCATAAGTAAAAGCCAAAAGTTGAATAAATAACCCCACGGGAGCACACCTCCAAAGAGGGCCTTTAATGAAAAAAAATGGGATGAATTAATTCCGAGAATATTGTTAAACAATCCCACGGGGGCACACCTCTAAAGAGGGCCTTTAATGAAAAAAGCGGGATGAATTAATTCTGAGAACATTATTAAACAACTCCACGGGAGCACACCTCTAAAGAGGGCCTTTAATGAAAAAGATGGGATGAATTAATTCCGAGAACATTGTTAAACAACCCCACGAGGGCACACCTCTGTAGAGAGCCTTTAATGAAAAAGACGGGATGAATTAATTTCGAGAATATTGTTAAACAACCCCGCAATGGCACACCTCTGTAGAGGGCCTTTAATGAAAAATAAGGGATGAATTAATTCCGAGAACATTGTAAAACAATCTCGCAGGAGTACACCTTTGTAGAGGGCATTTAATGAAAAATGCGGGATGAATTAATTCTGAAAACATTATCAAACAACCCTACTGAGGCACACCTTTATAGAGGGCCTTTAATGAAAAGGGCGGGGTGAATTAATCCCGAGAACTTTTTCAAATAACCTTACAGATGGATGCCTCTAAAGGAAATCTTTAATGAAAGAGACGAATAAGTTAATTTCAAAAATATGGTCAATTGACCCTATGGGGCATAACTTGCCTAAAAGAATTTTGCCCAATAACAATAAGACACCCCAACGAGAAAGCAAATAACTTTTTATTAATCAAGAAAAAGGGTTACAAAATCGTAGGCAAAGAAACGCTGCGGAAGAGAAATATTATAACAAAAAAGAAAAAGGCATCAAGGGCCAGACGCCTTATCCTCGTCCAGCTGCAAACAGGAGAAGTCAACCTTTGGCTACTGGCCCTGCCCCATAGTGCAAAAATATTCAAAACCTTCGACATAAGACTCGTAACATATTTTGTCAAACGTATGTGAATCCTTAAATTGCTCGACTACCACCGCTTTGATCCCGATTGACGTTCCATTTAGCCATCTCCTTCCATTCATGACGAAGCTAAGAGTTGAGGACTTATAGCTCTTTTACATGAAAAAAGCGCAGAGACTCTATCTTCAAGCTTAGTAGAGAGCGCTCGGTATTGAAAGAGGCGCACTCAGTGTTGAAGGAGGCTTTCTGCTTCTTAAGTTTAGCCTCCGTCCAGAGGAGGCGGTTGGAGATAAAAGTGGCGTACATCATGCCCTGTTAGCAACATTAAAGTATACGTAAAAATGTGGCATAAAATGTGACACCAGTAAAATGAGGAGAAAAGATAAAAGCAAACATTGACCATATTGACTAGGAGACGACCAGTAGATGCAGGGGCCCAAGCACGTCTACCTGATTCAAATCATCCTACATAACAAACTGTCGAGACCTAGCATTGGTAAATGTTGGGTCATAAAACATAGACCTAGCGCTGCTAGCAGTAGATGACAAGGACACTTGGGGGTTGCAACTCCCAAATAATTGAGTCACCGACACCTTAAAAAAGCTCGGCTCCAGAACGCTACCGCCTTCAAAAAGTTGAGTAGTTGGGACCTCAAAAAAGCTCGAATCTGGAAGGCTCCTAGCGGCAAGGGCAACAACAGGCAAAGAATTTCTAATAGATGGGGGAGACGACAAGTCCCGTGTCTAATGGAAGTAGGCTTTCGTGGTCTCTTTTGTATAGAAGGTGAAGAGGAAAAGGCAACGCTTTTATCCTTGGACTGGGTAATAACATCCTTGTCCACTCTCCTCCGAGAAGGTCTTGTACATTATTTGCGGGTAAAATAAGTAAAGGATGCTTTGTTAAAAGAAAGGAAATGATGAAGTCCAAATAAAAAATAAAAAAGAGAAAGAGGAAAAATGTGTACCCCTTTTTTCCGTAGCAACCAAGGGAGGATAGCCAGTAAGTTAGTCCCGTGTCTTGGGTCAGGACCTGGGCATCCCTCATCGGATACTGGTAGGTTTTCTCCAAATTACAATCCTCTTCCTCGCTCACCGGCGCCTCCGCCCTCCAAGCTAAGGCAAAAGGAAGCAAAGAGTAAAGACAAAAAAAAAAGGGAAAAATAAGCTTACCATAGACGTCCCCGATAGTTCAAGCGCAGGGAATAATATGGGATGTGGGCTCCCAGCACCGAGAAATGAAAAAGAATCGATGTTTCCATGGCTTAATACAATTGTTATTATTGACGAGCACTAAGCCTTTTGGCAGGTGTTTTCCGTTTGCCTAGCCATGAAGGTGCCGCCAGTCGCCATTCTTAAAAAATCCATAGCAAGAGAGATACTCGATTACAGATAATGGAGTTTCATTGCCACACAGCCTTTATAGCACAAGAGAGTTTATAATGATGCGCCAAAAAGTTGGCGTAAGCTAGGAGGGACAGAGGTTTACTGCTTGGAGTAGTTATTGTACAAGTATTAGAACTGGGAATCGAAGGCCAGTGGCAAAAGCACCTTTGTAAAAACACGTCTCCCCAGGATAAACAGAATAAACCCTTTCCACCGGAGAAGGGGCTCGGGCAATGACTCCATCTGGGAACGAGTAGCAAACGACTAACTTCTCCACCTCCGGGGTCTATCATTGAAGAAGCAATGTCGTGGCATTTGACGTAGTCTGCCATGAAGAAGTCAAGGAATTGGAGAATGTTATGGAGAGGAGAGCAAAGAGCAAAAAGCTATAGGCTTGGCTTATCAAAATTATGTCGAATGAAATATAGGCAACGAGAAAGGGAAGAAACAATGGAATTAAACATCTACTGAGTGTTAGTGGAAGGTGAATGAAGAATGAGGATGCTGAGGAGTTTTCTAGGCATGGAGGAGAGAAGTCCAACGGCTAGAAGAGCAACGTTCAAAAATGCAACGTTCAGAAGTGTAACATTTATAATGCAACATATACAAAGTAAAGAGGGAGAAAAGTAAAAAAAAAAGTAGACTAGCCAAGAAACCCCTAAAAAGCCGGCCAAGAAGGCCGACCACTAAGCCCGGCCTAAGCCGGTCCCTAGAGGCTGGCCTAGGTTGGCTAGCCCAGAAGCTTAACAGGTTCAGGTTCAGGTCTTTGGACCAAGGTGGAGGGTCAGCAAAATTTTATTGAGTCAGTTTTTCATTTCTATAGCCCAATGGGCCAGCCAGAGTGTTCCTAAGGTTCAACGGGCAACCCTCATGAACAGGGGCCATCTGATAGAGTATTTGACTCCAATTGTAAAACATACGATGTGGAAGGTGACGTAGATAAGAAGTATACTTTGGTCAGGACTTCTCTATCTCTAGATAAGTCTGAAAAACTGAAGAGTCAGTCTCCTACTAGGACACGGTATCATTTGACTGTTATAAATACAGAGACGATCTATATACCAAGTAGGCAATTAATACCTTTTAAAGTTCCTTTACAACTGTAGAAAACCCTTCCGATTTCTTACTTGATCATTGGAGCGTAGTCGGCCAGCACCACGCCGGTATCCTTCTGATTACCCTTCTCTTGTCCTTTTACAGGTTGTCATTTGACCAGTTCAGGGTGAATTTCTGCTTCATCAATTTATATATTTTATATTATATAAATATATAAAATATTAAAACTTAGAAGTTATTAGTATTTATCTATATATTATATATTTTATACTTTATATATAAATCGAACACTAGAATTTAGAAGGTATTAGTATTTATTTATATATTATATATTTTATACTTTATATATATATATATATATATATATATATATAATATTATATAAATATATAAAATATTAAAACTTAGAAGTTATTAGTATTTATCTATATATTATATATTTTATACTTTATATATAAATCGAACACTAGAATTTAGAAGGTATTAGTATTTATTTATATATTATATATTTTATACTTTATATATATATATATATTAACGGTTCCGGTTCCTTGATTGGTCGTAGTGAAAGGTTCGATTTTGCTACGGTTCCTTATGATTCCGGTTTCACCAATTCTTTGTGCACCCTTAACTATAGGGGTGTTTTATGCACTTTACTCTTTGGAAAATGAATGCTTGGACGAACATCAAACAAGTGATTCAGTTTCCGTGGTCGTATCTGTGCTCCACTATTTTTATTAGTGTAGTCACAATTATCATTAATATTTTTTTTAAGTTGACGATGATGAATAGTCTCATAATCGCAACTTAGAAAGTTTAAATAATGTTGAAAGCTCAAATTATATTCTCTAGCTCTCAAAAGTAGTAGTATTTCCTATGTTTCAAATCCTCTTAGGTTTTTCAATAGTGAGTAATGATAAGGAAAGTGGTGTTTTGTTTGGTGGTTTGATTTCAATAAAGTAATTATTTTCTTTCAAGATGAGTGTTGAATAAGGACAAGGTTCTCCTTGGATGGAGATAAAATTAGTTTGCTTGTACCAAAAAAAATTTGAGAGGACCCAAAAAAAAAAGTAATAAAGAAAGTAAAGAAGGTTAAAAAAAAAGTTTATGTTTATAATATAAATGATAGTTGTGGTATTATAAGATAAGAGATGATGAATTAATTAATTTATGGGTATTTTAGTCATTTTCTTTACCAGAAAAGGCAAGTGAAATGCAATTATAAAAAATGGAAATGCGAATATCGCCTCCCAAAAATTTTCAAAATTAATGTCTTGTTTAAAAAATATAAAGCAAAAAGATTGCATCTTTAAAAAAAAAAAAAAGGTACTTTAAATTTTGAAAAAAAAATGGGACAATGCAACGAGTGCATTTCCCCTTACAATTACACGAGTATGTCAACCATGAAAATGCAAGTTATTAGGCATAATTTTGTGACACAAGTGCTATCATCATTGTATATCTTATGCATACCAAATGCTAATTTTGTGACACAAGTTCATAAAAGCGTTCTCATAATAGACTTGCTCCTTGAAAAAATATTAATTTAAAACTTGATATTGATGGATTAATTAATTCTAAATCTGTAATTAATTCGATTTTTTATATGCATGATAAATAGGAAAATATTATTCAATTTAAAAAGATGATAATATTCACATTTTACTTTTTTTCCAATTGCACTCTACTTAATTTTCTTAAAACAAGAAATGGCATAATTACCCTTTAAAACATATTTTTAATTAATAATTTCAAAAAATTATAATTGCACTTCACTTTTGAGGGATAATTTTGTCATGCCAGTTATTAAAAAATTCAAGTTTAATGCGAGAAGTGAAAAGTGATATGGGAATATCATCTCCTATTTAAAAATTAAATTATCAATAAAAAATAAAAGGGTAAATTACTCTGACCTCCCCTGAGGTTTGACCTAATTACACCCAGTATCAAACTATTGAATTTTGTTACAAAGACCTCCCCTGAGGTTTGTTCCGTTATGACACAGACTCCCTCCGGCCAAAATTCCTTTACTTTTGTCAAAAATTTTAATTAAAAAGACCAAAATGCCCATCAACTTATATATATATATATATATATACACACACATATATATTTCAGATTATAATATATATACACATATATGCACTATTTCGGTCATCTTCTCCGGCGATGTGTACGATTCCGGTCATCTTCTCCGACGAATTTTCGGCGACTTAGACGGTTCCGGTCATCTTCTCTGGCGAATTTTCGGCGACCTGCACTGTTCCTTCATCTTCTCCGGCGAATTTTCGATGACTTGCACTATTCCGATAATCTTCTCCGGCGATCTGTACTGTTCTGGTCATCTTCTCCAGCGAATTTTCGACGACCTGCATTTTTCCGGCGAACTTTCTGAGAAGTCAATTTTGGCCATTTTTTACCAACTCAAACTGGTTCCTAGCTAAATGGACCATTCCGAACACAACTGTGAAGTCTGTTTTAGAATTCAACTTCGATTTGTCAGATTTAGCATCCAAGGTGCTGTGATATTAATAAAATATATCAATATAATATTAATAAGGGTATAATAGTCATTTCACCCAAAAATTAACATCTGTTAGTCCATTTCTGTTAGAGGGAAGGTCATTGTAACAAAATTTTTTAGTTTAATGTTGGGTGTAATTAGGGCAAATCTCAGGAGAGGTCAGTGTAATTTACCCAAAATAAAATTGATGTAAAACTAACTTATTTATTATCACATCATGCATAAATGAATTTTTCTCAATATATCAAACTAAACTAAAAGGTTGGATTTTCAAATCAGTATCATACTTCAATTTAAAGATAGGATTTTCAAAATCTATACAAAAACAAGAGACGGAGGTAAGATAGACTTATAGTTAACATGAGATATAGATAAATCTCATCATGTAAATTATACATACACATACACATACAATGAACCTGGAATATATTAGCACTGAATTTGAGACTGAGTAATTAAAGGAAGGGGCCAACTGCACCCTCTGACTATTCATTACACACCTACGTATTTGTATTTTTGACAAATGTTTTTTTCACTGATAACAAAAACAAGTAGGACAATTTTTTTTTTTTTGTGTCTCTTTGTACAACAATTTGGTCATAGTCACGTGAAGTATTATCTGATATTTAGCTTTAAAATGATATATATATATGTGCTATGGTACACTGAGATTGTCACAGACCCACGTGAATGAATAATGTTTTTTTAATTTTTATGACATCGTATTTCTCACCCTTTATACATGAATTATTATTATTATATATATATATATATATATATAGGAACAAGAAAAAAAAATAGATGGATATGAATGGGCCTGACTATCCCAACAGCCCAACTTGGATTTTGGTTGAATAATGTTTTTTTAATTTTTATGACATCGTATTTCTCACCCTTTATACATGAATTATTATATATATATATATATATATATAGGAACAAGAAAAAAAATAGATGGATTTGAATGGGCCTGACTATCCCAACAGCCCAACTTGGATTTTGGTTTGATTTTTAGGAGTACGTCTTGTAGATGCACAGTAGGATCCACTCTGTGTATTGTGCACGTATAATTCAAATTCACCCGATATATTTACACTGAATGTATTACAGATGTTCTTAGATTTTTAAGAGTATGATATGAACTATTTTGAGCCGATGTCACACGCACTACAAACTCATTGTTGGCCCAAATTCAACATTAGGCCATCCACTATGGCTTGGCCAGAAGTGGTTCTCCAAATTTAAATTTCAGTCAGTCACGTGAGCATTTTAGCCAGCCACATCACTATGCTAGGATCTCAAAATTTTGACTCTACAACATCTTCTCCAGATTTTCGCTATCCACACAATGAAATAATCTTTCACAATTAAATTAATCTAAAATTTTATGTATATACATATATGTTAAAAAAAATTATACTTTTTTAACTTGAAAATTTCATAATTTTTTTGTTCTAAGTAAAAAAAAAAAGCTTAAATGGTATTCAAATTAAAGCTCTCGAAATTATCTTTCTAACAGAAATGGTTTCATAAAAAAAATTCAATTTGTAGTGAAAGTTATTGAAATTTAAGTAAATGATACATATATATATATATATATATATATATATATATATATATATATGACACAAATTTCTGTAAATGTAAGGACAAAAAAATAATATAAAAAAAAAGCAATTATTTGGCTATGTGCTTCACCCAATCCAGTAAAATTCTTAGCTAAGCATATATGGATCCTATAAATCAAGCCATGCCATTGCGTCTCGCCAAGCTGCTCCTGATAGCGTTACTGACTACAATTCCCGTGTCATGTATCCAATATTTCTTTAAACCAGCAAAAAAAACCAAAAAAAAATAGAAAATCACTTACTACGCAAAAGTAAAAATAAAAATGATCTCTTTTTTTTTTCCGAATGGCTCCTTATAATATCATTTGCTGTAATTACTATTATTGTCTGATCAATGAATATAGGGCCACATGTTCACACTTTCTTGTTGGGCCATATACATAATGAAGGTGGGACAAGCATGCCTAAAAGTAGCTCATGAATTGGGCCCATAATGAAAGAAAATGTCAACTCGTTAGAACTCAAATGGGTGGTCACGCCTAGAGATGGCAGAACACCCGTCCCGCCTGTTTAGAACGGTTGCGTGATTGCGAGACAGAGATGGGAAAAAGTTACCCCAGCTCGTTTATAATTAAAAATTACAATTTTATTCTTATAATATATTTTATGCTATTATGCTATAAAATATTAGGTATATATAGTAAGTAAATACTAGACTATATTCTATTTCAATCACCAGATACTTTCGCCACTCAACGATATGTATTTGAATATACATATACACACATTTATATAATATTTTTGTTTAGAGAAAGAGAGAGTTTGATCCAAAAAATTAATATATATCGGATTTGTGTATTATATATATACACACACATGTATATAAAATTTATGAGTTGTTGTAATTTTTTAAAAGAGAGAGAGTTGGAATAGTTTAGAGAGATAGAGTGTGTCACATTTCTGTCCAATTATGTTTGGGTCACATTTCTGAAAAGAGTTATGTTTAAGCGGGTTGGAAGTAGGGATGACAATTTTGTTCTCCCCACCGGGTTTCCGCCCCGTCCCGCCCCATATTAGACGGGTATGGGAGTTTTTTTTTTTTTTTTCTTGTAGGGGCGGGTTTGGGAAAGAAAACAAATCCGCTGCGAGTACGGGGAGGGTTCGGGACTCCATAGTAACCCGTCCCGCTCCGCTCGCCTATATATTTTTTTATTATATATATATATATATATTCTTTACAAAGTATAATTGTTAACCTAACTGACCTAAACATCTAGGTACTAGCCACTAAACTTGTATCTTTTGAAAAAAATCAATTTTTGTTGATATTTGATGTGGTTACAATTTTGCGGGGTAGGGACGGGGTGAGGTTTTTCCCAACCGAGCGAGGATGGGTTTTGAAATCTCATCCAAACTTGTGGAGACTTTGGGAATAGTGTTGAAAGCAGCGAGGTAGGTACGGATTTAGGCAAACCCGTGCCATACCCGCTCCGTTGCCATCCCTAGTTGGAAGTGAGCACCCACTCTCAACCCGCTAACAACCTACTAATTACACTTTTAATTAACTAATCCGTTTATGACCCATTTATTTAAATCATTCACCCAACATTCATTAATTAATGGGCAGGTTCGTGGATTTGGACAGGACCAAACTATCTCTCTCATACACACACTAGTCTTAGTTACAGATGCATCTGACTTGCATAAAGTATTCACATAAATATTTTGTTTGATTCTCATCCTACAGTTAGATATACCACATGCATAACTAATATGCTAGTTTAACTTTTCATAACCTGATTTTTCATTTGTGCAATTCTGTCTATTGAACTTTATGAGATGACTTACCAAATCAAATGGTTCATGTGACGAGTGTCACAATATTTAATACTTTGTTCTTATTTCTAAATTTTTTCTTCAATTTTTATATTCTTCTATTAATTTTTACTTCATATATTTTCTCTGCAAGTTAAATAAATATACAAACAGTTTCATGATAATTTAAAAAAAGAGTCTCCTTACCGTGAATTTAATATAAAAAAGGTTTTGGGCACAACTTTTAAGGTGGGTTCTTAAAAGATCATATCACATTAATGATTATGCCTAAGGATTACTTTATTATTGTATTGATTCTAAAATTATTTTAGACCAAATACATTATATATACGTGTGTGTGTGTTAGTGTGTGTGTACACACACATTGTTTCTAAAATTACCTTGGACCAAATACATTTTATATATATATATATATATATATATATATATATATATATATATATATTAGATGACAGCTATACGTTCTCCTAGACTTTTGTTATTATCTTTTAGTTAGTTTGTTATTTCTGAATATTTCAAATATAAATTTGTTGTATCTATAAGTTGCATGCTTATCTTTAGGATCTTTTGTTATCTTTCTAACAAACTTGTATTATATAATTCTTCGAATATTAATCAAAACAGTGAGCTTTTGTCCACATCTTGATGTCCGCTTACATGGTATCAGAGCACCTTTCTACCCATTGAAAAATAACATTTTTTTTACACTACAATGACTACTCAAACTCACTACCAGCAACTATGTCTCTTAGAAACTTCAATTCCAAACTCTTTTTATAGGCTACGATCTTCTTGGATATATTGACGGCTTTAAGCCCTCTCCACTTGCCACTCTGATGGCAAATAACTCGATGACACCAAATCCTGCCTACAACATATGGGTTCGCCAAGATCAGCTCATCCTTAATGCTCTCATCGGCTCATTTTCTCCTACAATCATTTCGTTTGTTGCCAGAGCCAAAACATCACAGGAAGCATAGAACATCTTAGCCAACACCTATGCCAAACCATCCCGAGGACGCATTAAATAAGTCAAGACTCTTCTCAAAAATTCCACCAAAGATACTCTGAATATTACTAACTTTCTTTAATCAGTTAAAGCTCATGTAGATGAACTTGCTATACTTGGTGCACCAATAGATGAGGAAGATCTTACTGAGAAGATTCTTGATGGGCTAGGAGATGATTATAAAGAATTGGTTCGTGCTGTTCAAGCTCGTGATAACCCCATCTCATTTGATGATCTCCATGAGAAACTTCTCAAATTTGAAGCCTCTTTTCAAGAAAAAATAAAAGAATCTGCTCATTTTCCAACCACTGCCAACCCAACAAACAGGACCAACACAAATTAGCGACCTCAAAATACCAACAATAATTGGCGTCCAAATCCTCATGGCCATACTCTGGCGCTCGTCGCCTAATTCCTATTCTCGTCTTCCAATGACTTCGAACTCTGGCACACCACCTCGTGACAATCGTCCACCGCCACGCCCTTACTTGGGCCATTGCCAGATCTGTGGCATTCAAGGACATACAGCCAAGCGATGCCCGTCATTCTAATTGGTTCCAATTCAGCCATCCAACAAAGACTCTCCACCACCGCCTAGTACTCAATCAACCCCTTGGCAGCCTCGAGCTCATTTTGCTGCTAATGTTGCCTCCAATAATCCAGTTTGGCTACTTGATAGTGGTGCATCTCATCATGTCATAGCGGACTTAAGTAACTTATCTCTTCATGTTCCTTACACTGGTTCTAACGATGTTATGATTGGAGATGGCACGAGTCTTTCCATCACTCACACTAGTTCCACTTTTCTTTTCACCCATAACTCTTCATTTAAACTAAACGATGTCCTCTGTGTGCCAAACATTAAAAAGAACTTAATTTCAATTTCTCAATTTTGCACCACCAATAATGTCTCTGTTGAGTTCTTACCAACTTCTTTTCAAGTGAAGGACCTTCACACGGGGGCAATTATTGTGCAGGGAAACATTAAAGATGGTGTGTATGAAGTGTCAAAACCACTTCCTCAAATTGGCATCATAGATTAGGACATCCAGCCTTTCCCGTTTTAAAGCATATTATTTATGATTATCATTTAGATCTATCATCCCCTTTGTCCAAATATTTTTTATGTAATGCTTGTTATTGCAATAAGAGTCATAAGCTATCCTTTTCTACCTCATCTGTAAACTCTTCCCAACCTATTGAACTTATTTTTTCTGATGTATGGACTTCTCCTATTCTTTCACATGATGGATTCAAATATTACTTCATTTTTGTTGATCATTTTGCAAAATATATCTAGTTTTATCCATTATGAAAAAAGTATGAGGTTAAAGAAATCTTTATACGCTTTAAAGCCATTGTCGAAAATTATTTCAAAACAAAGATTATCACACTGGATTCAGATAATGGGGGTGAATACATGGTCCTTAAAGATTTTCTAGTAACAAATGGCATTTCTCATCTCACCATTCCACCACATACACTTGAACATAATGGCTATTCAGAAAGACGACATTGTCACATCGTTGAGACTAGCCTCACATTACTTTCACATGCTTCTCTTCCCTTAATCTTTTGTTCCCATGCTTTTACCACAACTGTCTATTTAATTAATAGATTGCCTATTAATACTCTTGGCATTTCCTCACCATATGAATCAATTTTTGGTACTGCTCCTAACTATTCCAAACTTAAGATTTTTGGGTGTTTGTGTTATCCATGACTTCGACCGTAGTCATCCCATAAACTTGACACTCGCACTAAACCTTGCATTTTTCTTGGGTATTCATTATCTCAAAATGCTTACTTTTGTTTTGAACCATTTTTCACAAAAATATTCATTTCTTGTCATATCCAGTTTGTAGAATCTGTTTTTCCTTACACATCACTACATGATCATTTACCACGTCCTGACTCCACTACCATTGATACCTGGGTTCCTCCAATAATTACTGTTAGAGTTCCTAGTCCTTCCTAGTTGGTACACACAACCTCATTTGATGAGTGCCCACAAGAGATTCTAACGTGTGCTGATCCTTCATCATCTCTTACCCCGCACACTTTACAGCCACTCCCTATACCTATGCCTACAACATTGGAACTTATTCAACACTAGCTTCCTTCAACACCAACAACCCAAGTCAACAACCAACAAACAACCCACCACATATACACCAAGCTCCCCCACCTACTAACCCCCATCGCATGACTACCCGATCTAAAAACAACATACATAAACCAATAAGAAAACTTAACCTTCACACACAATTTAACCCCACCTCTGCCATTGAACCCAAAACTGTGACCCAAGCTTTCCAAGATCCTAACTCGGGTCGGGCCATGTCCGAAGAGTATGATGCTTTAGTCCAAAATGGGACATGGGAGTTTGTTCCACCTATCTCTGCCTCTAATATTGTTGGTTGTAAATGAATTTTTTGTATTAAATGACATTTTGATTGTTCTATTAATAGGTTTAAATCTTATCTTGTAGCCAAAGGTTTCCATCAATGACCTGGTGTTGGCTACCATGAAACATTTAGTCTGGTGTTAAACTTGCTACTGTGAGGCTTGTTCTTAGCATTGCTGTTAATCGAGGTTGGCCTCTTCGACAATTAGATGTCAAGAATGCATTTTTACAAGGTCATCTATCACAAGATATTTATATGGCCCAACCTCCGAACATCATTGACTCCGATCATCCAACATATATTTGCAAGCTTTGTAAAGACATATATAGCCTTAAACAAGCACTGAGGGCTTGGTACCATGAGTTGTGCCAATTTCTTCTTGTTGATGGCTTTAGGAATTCTCATGCTAATACTTTATTGTTTGTTCTCAGCACTAGTACTAATATTCTCTACCTCCTAGTATATGTTGATGATATCATACTTACAGGTGATAGTCCTGCTCTCGTCAATCAGTTTATTGATCATCTTGCTCAACGATTTTCACTCAAAGATCTCAGGTCTCTATCATATTTTCTTGGTGTTGAAGTGGTTCCTCACCGTCATGGGATTTTACTCTCACAGCGCCGTTAGATTATGAATCTTCTCACTCGGACTAATATGTCAGGTGCTAAACCTATTTCTACACCATTGCTTACTAGTCCTCCAATCAGTTTACACTCAGGCACTCTTCTTTCCTGGGGCACTGTTATTAGTAGTATGCAATACTTGTCTCTGACCCATCCAGATATCTCCTATGCAGTTAACAAATTATCTCAATATATGCATCAACCATCAACTGAGCACTGAGCTCTTGTCAAGCGTATCTTGCGCTATTTATGTGGTACCTTAGATGAAGAAGTTATTTTTTATGGCGATTCTCTTTTCTCTTTTCATGCTTTTTTCAATGCAAATTGGGTTGAAAATCCAGATGACTTCTCCTCGACTAGTGCATACATTATTTATCTTGGTTGTAATCTTATCTCTTGGAACTATTGTCTCTGACCCATCCAGATATCTCCTATGCAGTTAACAAATTATCTCAATATATGCATAAACCATTAACTGAGCATTGAGCTCTTGTCAAGCGTATCTTGCGCTATTTATGTGGTACCTTAGATGAAGGAGTTATTTTTTATCGCGATTCTCTTTTCTCTTTTCATGCTTTTTTCAATGCAAATTGGGCTGAAAATCCAGATGACTTCTCCTCGACTAGTGCATACATTGTTTATCTTGGTCGTAACCTTATCTCTTGGAACTATTGCTCACTCTTCTACGGAAGCTGAATATCGCTCTGTTGTAGCTATTGTTGTTGAACTTAAGTGGTTATGTTATCTCTTGACTGATCTTGGTATTGATTTATCTCATGCTCCTGTAATCTATTGTGATAATATTGGAGCTACTCAGTTGTGTTCTAATCTTGTGTTCCATTCAAGAATGAAACATGTTGCAATAGACTTTCATTTTATTCGGGATCAAATTCAGACAGGTTCTCTTCGTGTAGCTCATGTTTCCTCTGATGATCAACTTACAGATGCTCTTACAAAACCGTTGTCTCGTTCAAAATTTCAATCTCTCAAAGTCAAAATTGGCCTATTTTCCCGTGGCCTATTAGATGACAGCTATTTTCCTAGACTTTTGTTATTATCCTTTAGTTAGTTTGTTATTTCTAAGTATTTCAAATGTAAATTTGTTGTATCTATGAGCTGTATGCTTATCTTTAGGATCTTTTGTTATCTTTCTAACAAACTTGTATTATATAATTCTTCGAATAGTAATGGAAACAGTGAGCTTTTGTTCACATCTTGATGTTCGCTTACAATATACACACACACATACAAACAGTGTAAAAATAAAATTTTAAATGGGAAGATTCAAGTTTACAATTCATGTGAAATTTTAGTTTCCTACCAATTGATGTAGTTTATGCTTAAATATTTCACATTCAATGAATATTAAGTTTTTAATGTAACAATATTGGGAAACAGAGCACGAAAAACTTCATATTTTAAATTGTCTTTGCCCCCTACCCAATTAATAGAGAGATAAATTTTATGTTGTGATTTTTAGAGAGAGAAAATTGAAGTTGTGAATTTAGATAGAGAAATTTTTAAAAAATGTACTTGGACCTGCAAGTAAGATGCGTTTTGCCATTTATGACCTGCTAATAATGAGTTATTGGCCCATTTAATATCCGCCCATTTGCCACCCCTAATAAAGAATATTGATTTTTAATATTTTTTGTATTATTTTTATTTGAGAACCTTTCTGTATTATTATAATGTTGTTATAATAAAATTAAATTTCAAGTTCTAATTGAGAATTTGACTCTTGTTCTTATTCGCACAAGAGAAAAAATTATTATCGAAATTAAAATTTTGTTTTTATTATGAAATATTTACATTCGATAGATTTATAATACAATTACAAAAATACTTTAATAACCTTGTGCTTAACTTGTTTAATAAATATTTTTGAGCAGGGAACGAGGAATCTTTTCTAAACGAAAGTGGAATTAGGGCTCCAACTCGAGCCGGTTGGGCAGGTTAGAGGTACAACTCAAGCTCAACCCTATATATGAAATGTTCAATCCTAACCCAACCCATCCTTAAATTTTTAAACTCGAGCTTGCAACTCGGGTTGAGATTTCAATTTAGAAAGTCAGGTTAATTCGGATTATCTATATCACCAATCTCCATGTTAAAAATTTAAAGTATTTTCATTAATAAGTTTCACATCAGATTACTCCTAAACACACAAAAAATTAACTTAATGCAAAATTTTAAAAAATTACAAACAAATTTTAGAAAATTAATTATCTAAAGTGTTAACATACAATAAATTAAGATTTAAATAAAAGAAGTTGAAAAGAAAATTGTTATCATAATTTGAATATTATATATAATATATTTAAAATAAAAAATATGTATAAAAAAAAATATTACAATTCGAGTTCGGGTTGGGCTCTGGTTGTTAGCACCTCAACCAAGCTCAAACCTAATTAAGTTCGGATTGAGATTTTTCAACT
The DNA here is from genome assembly GCA_026545225.1 of Cornus controversa. Classification (NCBI taxonomy): domain Eukaryota; kingdom Viridiplantae; phylum Streptophyta; class Magnoliopsida; order Cornales; family Cornaceae; genus Cornus; species Cornus controversa. The sequence continues at coordinate 104,300,979 of CM048845.1, forward strand.
TAAGCTCAATTTTAATTGTAAAAATAGTTGTCCAAACTTGTAAAAAATTGGATTCGACTCGAATTGAATTCGAGTTGTCCAACCCAAGTTGCACCCCTAGGTGGAATGTCACGCACTGGCGCCAAAGTCCAAGTGGGACAGTGTGCTTTGTCGGGTCAAACTTTTCTTTATATGACCAAAGAGAGTCAACTTTTAGGTAATGGGATTGAATAGGGCCCAAATTGATTTTAGGGATTTCAGATAAATTTGTTAGGGTAATATCAGCCTGAGTTGAGCCCATGTCGCACAAGCTACAAAGATGTTATCGGCCCAAATATAAATTTAATGAAACCAGCTACAACTGGACATGCTCTTTTTCTAAATTCTTAGGGTGATATTCAGACTGAGTTGGGCCAATGTCCCACATGTTGTTGGCCCAAATCCAAATTTAATGCAACGAACTACAACTGGCCATGCACTTTTTCTGCATGGTATAGGTACCAAAATTAGAAAGTCACTGCCTCCACAGAATAAGAATACTAGTTAATTTTTGGTAGTTCCTAACATCCTAATATAATTTATCTAGGGTAAATTACTTTGACATTCTCTATATTTTACCTAATTATTCTTGAATTAAAGTTTTTAAAATATGATGGTCAATCATCCTTGAGGTTTGGTTAATGGAGAAAAAATATATATATAAAACATGTTAATATGAGTCAAATGATTAGAAATTGAGATTATTTTTGCACAAAAACATTATAATCTGAGGGTATTTTTGTAATTGTATATTTTATGTGATTTTGTATAACGGATCGTTAGTCTGATAGGGGTGTCAGAGTAATTTTACAAAAACTTTAATTGAGAGTAATTAGACCAAACCTCAGGGGAGGTCAAAGTAATTTATTCATTTATTTATTATTTGTAATTATTACTAATTTTTGATTAATTATTGGGCTGCCTATATATTTTACTGTATTCCGGCCATGATTCAGCCACTTGTATAAACCCAAACAGTGACTTGTAGCATCCATAACATGGACTCTACAATCCGAAAAATTATTAAATAATTCCAGACCAATGTTTCTGGACAATTACAACTTGACATGCAAATAAGTGTGCAAGCTTTTTGTCAATTTCTTTTAAAATTTTGCTTACTTTGTAGAGTTGTGATTGTCTTCAAACTGCCTAATAATTTCTCAACCCTTGTGTCTTATCTAGACTCTCTCACTACTCTATCATTATATATAGAAAAATGCTATTTTGACCCTCTTTCCATTGTACTTATGGGCGTAGAAACTAAGGTCTAAATAATATTACTTATATATATATATATATATATATATATATATATATAAGATTGAGTGCTATATCAGGTCATGAAGTGGCCAACTCCGAAAGTGCTTTCAATCCTACGAAAGCATTTAGCAAATGCTTTGGGCAGCTATTTCGGCTCATAAATCATTATGATACATATAAGAATTCATTTTGTTTGTCTCTCATTAATTAAACCACTCTACGAGTTAACAATAATAACGCTGAAAGGGCAGGATTGTATTAGTTGACTGTCCTTTCCATGGTTGAATTATTGCTGAGCTAAACTGTGAATATTATTATGTAGTATTAAAACTCTGACTCTCTTGGAACTCTTGATTTTGTTTAATTCCCTTTCCCACGTGCATAAGACACTTTTTCTGTGTGTTAGTGTGTGTGTGTGTGAGAGAGAGAGAGAGGTGGGCTCTTGGCAGAAGGGTTATAGAAACAAGAGTACAAGAAACTTTATATAATGGAAAGGCCGCATTCTCTATGGATCCCTCTCACCATCCAAGAATTGGGATGAGAATCCAGACAAGGAATTAAAAGATATACACATGCACTTCTATCTCTCTAGTTGTGTGTATGTGTGCGTATATGTTTGTATATATCTATATATATATGTATATATACTATACTATATATGTATGTGTGTAAGTTTAGTGTTTTTGCATGAGGAGAGAGAGAGAGGGGGGGCCTAATATGGACGGGACAAACCCACGAAGTATTGTCTCGCGAACGGCCGACCCAACACAAGTTAGTGGGAGACATCAATCGTTACCCACAGCAAACACCCCTTTCTTTCTTTCTCTCTCTCTCTATATATGTATATTATCAAGTCGACTTGCATCTATCTGATAAAGACGACACTGACTTGCCTGCCTTGCCTTTAGCAAAATTTGGTGCTTTGTTTGGCGTTATGTCTTTATATATATATATTGCTTTCACATCCCACTATATATATATATATATATATATATATATATATTTTACTTAATTCTGTCATACAAGTGCGTGCAGAGTTCATGCATGGCCAACCCCTAATTCTAAACCCTATATACATGTAGATGGACCCCCAAAATTGTAGGAATAATCCCCCTAGAAAAATCTATGGGAAGTCCAATCACATTTATCCTACTAAGAATCAATAGCTCGAGGATTTTGGAAAGGGCATATACATTGTCTCATGAATTTAATGTGCAAGTTAAATATATTTGGTAAAAATGAATCAACTCAATTCTAATCATCTTATATTTGCGAATCATGAACTCATATAATAAATATATTTATTGGTAATGTTTTCTCCTCTCTCTCTTTTTTTTTTTTTTTTCCAATCATTTTGTTTCATCGATTTAATAATTCAATTTGAGTTGCATTACCCATATTCAATACTAAACTCTTCTTAGGGTTGGGTTAAAATTGGATCCATAATGCTCAGGTGAAACTTTACATGCATAAATATATATATATATGGGGATTTGGATCCTTTTCAATAATTTTTCTCTCCAAACATCTGAAGGTTATCACTACTCTTCAGTATGATTATTCCCTCAAGCACACCTGCACACCCCTTCAAGTCATGTCATATATATATATATATGTGTACTTGCATTACCTATTTAGATTCACTGTTCGTAATATATATAACTGGTAAAGTTAGCACTGAAATTCCAAATTCAGGAGACAATATTATATAATATATGACTAAAAAGACTAAATTTTCAAATCTGACTTGTACCATTATATGAACATTTAAAAAAATTGTTTTCCATATTTCTCCTTTACTTCATGGGTGATGGCATTCCATGGAGTAATGATTCCATGCATATTCTTCCACCCACTATTGATATATAGACAACTCCATTTCTCCAATTATACAGCGCCTATATATTTCCTCCATCATGCCAACAATCTTAATTAAGAGGCTTTTTATTGGTCTCGCTTCGCTTCAACTGTCATAATTATATATATATATATATATATATATATATATATATATAGATATATGTTTGTTGCATGGTTTCCTCTTTCAGCTTGAATCAAATTCTCTACCATTAATTGAGCTTAGATTGTCAATATTTGCAATAAAAATCTAGGGGACTATATTATTTATTCCTTTGATTATGAGGTTGAAAAGATGAACATGTGGTGTTCAATTATATGGACTATTAACATGCACGTTTTTAGAAAAATGACAAGTAGTCTAGTTTAGCCTTTTTCAACAGTTAATGACGTGCTGAGCAAAACTCATTACCAATTAGTGTTGTGACGTAAGTCACTTTTTGCCCAAATTTTATTGTTAGAAACTTATTTATTTATTTATTTTTTCTCGAAATCTTTAGAGATGGTTCCCAAGTAGGTCAGTTTTAGAATTTAACGCCATATATTATAGATAGCTGTACTGTAGGGGAGATGGATCTTAAGTTGTAATAAATCTCTACTGTAATAGTGTTGTAATTTTTTCACAAATTAAATTTATTTTTTTATCATATTTAAATATATTTTTCAACATATTTATTCTGTTTTTTTACACAGTAATTTTTTCAAGCATAAAATCTATTATTTAATACATTGAATTTGGGTGAAATATGTAGATTTAATATGCCGCAATTTTTTTATATAGTTTTTAGCTATTTTGATTTTTGACCTTTACGATGAGATAAAGATCTGAAGCTGATCATCACTTCTTCAAAAATTTCTTTCATATATCATAAACATACATAACCAGTTTCATTGTTCTACAAAATAAATTCGATCCAATATGGTAATGAATTTTTGAAAGGAATTGACTGATCACATACTATAATTATATATATAGATTCTCGAGATCTTACTGAAAGTTTTGTTCTTTGCTGTGGTCACAACCATAAGTTTGAGGTACAAGTTTGATTCGAAAGCGTGCAGCTACAATTTCATTGGTTATCCTTTTCCAAAGAGGGCATTGATAATAGTGAGACTTTCTCAACCTTGTCAGAAAAAAAGATTCTTTATTTTCGAATCTTCGTGGGATTGGGGGCTAGCTCAATTTCATATTCAATTTCATACATCAGAGTATGTTTAAAAGGTTTCACTGGATGGACATCTTTATGAGTAACTTTATTATAAGTGGGCTAAGCTAGTTTCAATTATTTAACTCACTATCGATGACATCATTAAGTTATTTTCATAAATTGTAGTATCTGTGTATCAAAGTTGTTGATTTTAATGAGCTATTTTTCTGATTTTTAAATCAATTTTCGCTCCAACAAGTCGCTTCTTTGTATGTGTTTTGCAGCCACAGTTGATAACATCACCGAATTATTTTCGTAAGCCGCATTCAAGATTTTATCTCCAAACTCAAGTTGGCTTCAAGGGACTGTTAAATTATATATATTTTCCTAAATCGTATATGTTTCTTACACTTTCTCCTAAACCATCTACAACTAGGATTTCTTATCTCCTACCTTCTCCTAAACTATTTAGGATTATGATTTCTTGTCTCCTAAGTTTACTTACACTCCAAGATTATATGCCTATAAATAGGCATTTATATATTGTTCATAATAAGAAGAAACCATTCAATTCAATATCAAAATCAATGCAATATATATTCAATTTCTTATATTTCTAGCATGGTATCAAAGCTTACCAATTTCTGATAGTTTTTATTGTCAATCGCCCTCACCGTCGGAATGACACCATCAACTTCATCTCCAGCAGTCTCGGGCAATCGTCAAAATAGCTTCCACCTTATATATATATATATATATATATATATATATAATGCAGATAATAAAAGAAAAATATGACAGTCTAGTTCAATTTCAATTCACTGGCTCCCACTAACATCTGTGTGTCAAAGTTGCTACCAGCGAGCAGCTTTCGGTCTTATCGTCGCTCCAACGAGTTCGTTCTTTTGTAACTTCTTTGTATGTATCCGTAGCCACTGTTGGTAACATCACCAGATTGCTTTCACAAGCTGTAGCATATGTGTGTCAAAGTCGTTGATTTCAACAAATTTCTTTTCTAATTTTTAAATCAGTTTGTATATGTTTTGCATCCACAGTTGGTAACATCACTAGATTGCTTTCGTGAGTTGCATTTAAGATTGTCTCCAAACTCAATTTGATTTTATATAACTCACATTCAGTTTGCAGGGGACTATTAGATTATATATAGAGACTGGAAGCAAATTTGACCAATTTTTTAATTTTTCATCATTTTTGCCATAAATGTGTTTCAAATGATGATATGGATGTTTCAAGTGTGGGAAACATATTTGAAAAGTTGACTAAAGGGTTTTGAAATTTTTTGGAACATTTGAACGAATTTGAAAATTTTGGGTCAACGGGGTTCGAGAATCTAGATATTTTTTTAAAAATTTTTATTTTTGGTTATAGACTAATTAGAATATTAGGAGAGACTTGGAGTTGATTTTGAGGCCACAACCGCTTTCAGATTCAAAAATGGAGGTTGGGAAGGTACGTTAAGTGACTATAGGCGTTTTGGTCATTTTATGCCAATGGGATTATAAAAATTTGGGAGACAGATTATTACAGCCACTCTCTCTCTCTCTATATCTCCCTCTTACAAGCTCCCCCTTCTCTCCAAAATTTCTCTAACCTAGGCTTAGATTTGAAAAAAGTTTTGAACACCATTGTTGTTCACCTTGACGTTCTCTACGATCTCTATGGATTAAAAAGTTGATTCGGAGTATTTTAGTTCGGTGAAAGATTTTTGTAATCTATTTCTTCTCTCTAGATTTTGAAGGTATTCAGGTTTGATTCGGGAGATACTGAAGAAGGGAAGTGTGTTCTACGTGGCAGGGGCGTCGCTTGGAACCAAACAAATTCAAGTTTGGACAACTTTAACATTAGTAATTTTGAGGGAAAGCTTGAGACTAGAGCTATTGAGGTAAGGGGTGTGTGTTGTGTCTTTCAATACAAACTTTATTTCATCTTAATGCATAAAATATGATGTTTACATGTAATATATGTATATTTGAGATTCTGTTATGAAGTTTATGGTTTAAATGATGATTTTTAATTTTTTTTAATAAATAGAAATGACTGAATTGTGATTTAGGATGCAAGAATTGTTTGTGTATGCCATATGTGATACATGTTTGCATATATGAGATTTAAGAGATGTTTTTATTAAGAAATGCTATATGTTGAACCCTAAGTTCAATATAAACTGATTTTTGTATATGTTGGTTATGGTTCCTTGCATGTCATGCTAGAAACGAACCTAGGACATGAAATGGGTGTTATTGCATTGAGGACTTGTGCATGTTGTGTTACAACTTGATACGGTTGGTGTGTGTGTGTGTCTGGGGGTGATATCTCAAGAATGTCTCATGGGAAAGTAGACGAGAAACATATCATCGGGGGTTGAAAAAGCTCAAACTTGCACAAGATAGTTGGTAACCGCACTGGTTAGTAGTCCCAAATAACCATGAACTTGAGGTATGAGGCTTCGATGCATATCTTTTTTGCATGTGTGGGTGTGAGTATAATTCTGAGAGCAATGTGATTTTGTGTTGAGTTTACGTTCGATTTGGTTATTGTGATTTTTGTCAATTTATTACATGTACGATGATAATGTGAAATGATTTATATGTCATTTGAGCATTTATAAATTGTCATGCATTATGATGCGTATGTCACATGAAGAATAAAAATTGTGCATTGTTGCATGTTTGAGTTGAATTTGTGTGGTTGTCAAGCATTTTGATGTTTATGCCTTATTAGGTGAAAGTTTCAACTTTTGGACTAGAATGCTAGGAAGCATGACACGTAACTTGTCTACGCATATGTGTGTGTTATGTATTATCATAAAATATGGGACTTGAACATATGATCTTGAGTCCATTGAAATTGCTCATCCCCCTACACTAACATTCTCAAGTTATGGCAATGAGGTGGGTGATGGTGAGCAACCATGAGTTAGATATAGAGTTAGAAGATTTCTTTTGTTCATGTTGTGTGTATGCAAATGTGGACTAGGTGCATTAGGACATGTGGAATGAAGATTACATTACCTTTTTGACATATCGTATATAAGCACCTATGCTTTGAATTGTGGTTTTGGACTTGAATGTATATATAAACCAAACATGTTTACGTTTAAATGGTGTTTTTATGATTTGGTCATGATTATTACATGCTATGATGGTTGTTGGATGAGTTTTCATATACTTGAACGTGTGGGTTAGAGAATTGGTGAAATGAGGATTAGGAATGGACAAATGTGTTGAGTTGTGTATTTTTCCTCAAAATGTGTATTTTGGACAAATTCAAGTCTATGAAATGTTGTGTATGATTTTGTTCAGGATTTGAATCCGACTTATATTGACGTATAATGATATTTTTATCATTTTTACATATTATGGAGGATGTTAGATGATTTTTAGACTTCTTAGAGAGGTCTAGAGTCTAAAAGTTAAGGATTTGGACTTCTGGATAGTAGATTTTCGATACTGCTTCGATACGAGTTCGATTGATCTTAATCGAAATTACTATTCACTATAAAGTCATAAATCTGTCCAAACTTTAATCGGGAGTAACTTATTCATTTTAAATCAAAATTGAGTGTGGTTTTTTGTCAAATCAATAATTTTTGAATCCTCTATCCAATGGTATAGGTTTAAACTTCAAGTTCCAAATGTACAAGAAGTTGAGTTCTGGAATTGAGTAATTTATATCTGTGGCAGGTTTGCAACACTTGAAGAATGTTTACAGTGTATGTTTTTGAATTATATATATGAAATGCATGGGTTTAGTATTGTAAATTAAAAATGTAAGGATTTTGAGTAAGCTTAGTGATGACTTATGGGATAAAGTGAACATGTCACCTCCGCTTCCTATATCGTTACGGGTATAGGAATTCGAGGCGTGACAAAAATGGTATCAGGGCATTTGGATGATGACATGTGGTACGGAATGAATGATTCACCTCCACTTCATATACTGACTTGAGTATTGGAAACCGGAGAGTGACAACATGGTATCAAAGTTGGTATTAGAATGAGAATTATGTATGAGAGTCATAAGTGGTTGACTTGGACTCACCTTCGGGATTCAGGCCCAGTGACGGCGTCTCCGGTGTCTCAGATTTTGGGACATGACAGCATGGTACCAGAGCACTAGGTTGGAATACGTAGGGACTACGAGTGTAGGTTGAACCACGTTTTGATTAGAAAGGATTTGATGATTTTTGAATTACTAGAAGAGCACTAGATTTGAATACCTAGGGATGAAGGGTAATGGTCAGATCACGTGTGGATTTGAGGTGATACATTGAGTAATAGACTTAAGTCAGAGCATTAGGTTTGAAAACTTAAGGACGAAGGTTAATGATCGATTGTTTAAGAATTATGTTTGAATACCTAAGGACGAGTGGTAAAGGTTAGTTTACACGTTAGGTCAGAGTAATATGTTTAATTTTTTCTTGTCAAGGCGATGGTTAGGAAACTTTTATGTTTTATGTTTGTCGAGTGAGTTGGCATGAGATACAAGTGTTTAGAACTGGTTAATTACTCGGCATTTGTGATTAAATTTCATTCCTTATGACTTTTTAGAAACATGACACCACATGGAGGACGTGGAACGGGGACAAGTTCTACTCCACAAGCACCAACAAATGAAATGCTAGGATTATCAGTGAAAGTGACCAATGTCAAGTTGGGGCTAAAGGTTCGAAGAGATTACTTGGTGGGGTTGAGACTCATCTTGAGAGTTATCCGAATAAGAGACAGAGAGAATCACATGTTGTATAGGGCTATGTGCCAAAGACTTGTTTCAGGTATGGTTAGTCAGGTCATTTAAGGAAGAAATTTCTACAAGAGATAAGCAATGCACACAATGTAGCAGGACCGCAACAAGTACGATCATTTTTATCCATCCCTTTGCCTATAAAATCCCCTCAGGACAAAGTGAGATGTTTTCAATGCCATCGGAAGGGGCACTACAAATTGGAATGCCCACAGTTATAACCTACACCTAAGGGAGATTCGAGAAAATGCTATAGGTGTGGACAGGTGGGTCATGTAATGAGAGATTGCCCACAGAAGAAGGGTAGTACTTATAATGTTGCGAGGTCACAACAACATTATTCTCAGACTTCTATGGTACAGTCAAGTTTTGGGGTTCCACATCTACCCCAGCTTGTACCGTTAGTCTAGAGTTCACAACCAGTGATGGGAGCAACTCCTAGTACTCTTACTCAACCGTCTAACTATTAGGAAAGTGGTCAGCTAGGACAGGGGACATAGAGTCGTGTGTGTGTGGTCACTCCAGTTGAGACTTCAGCAAGTCCATCTATGGTTTGAGGTATTGTAAAACCTCAATTTTTTTCTACATATTAAATATGATTTCAGCATGATTATTTGCTTGAGTGTGTATCTTATGAGTTACGGGATTTCTCTGAGTTTTGAGTTTGGTTGTGGGACCAGGACGAGTTGGATGACTCATAAATTTTTTATGAATTTCGTGATTTTCATATAAGTGTGTATATGAATTGTTGAGGGTATAAATGATATGTTGAGAGAAAAGAATGTTAGCGTGAAATTTGTCCAAAGTTACATATCATTTGTTTATGCATCTACTTTGGGATTAGAGGTGTTGACCTTAGATAAAGCTTTATGTATAGATACACCAGTTGGGGGTAAGGTGACCCTAGACATGGGTTGTCGAGCATGTGAGATAGAAATTTTCAAATCATAGGTTGGTGTTTGATTTTGTTTTTCTCGATGTGATGACTTGATGTCCTTCGTGGAATGGACTATGAGCCTTTGGAGCCAACATAGATTGCTACTGAAGAAGAGTATCAGTGTGTACACCCGAAAGAGATTGTTTTATTTTGAGGAAAAATGGAGTGAAATTCATTCTTCGTCACTTTATGAATTATAGGATCGAAACGATTATGTATTTTTCCTAGCTAGCCTTGTGACCGAAGAAGAATAGGAAAACTTAAAAAAATTTCCCGAAGTGGGTTATGATTTTGCGGATGATTGGGATGATGTATAATGATTCTAGGTTGTTAGAATAAGTTTTGAGCACAAATTGGACAAATTGTGAAATTGTAGAAAATTCTACTGAAGGCCATTTCAATCATACGAAATACTTATTTTGCACGATATAAATACTTCAATTGTGCGAAAGCACAATTTCGATTGCGCGAAATTCTCGATTGTGCGAAAATGCACTTTAGATCATATAGGAAATTGCAGGCTTTTTGAGTGGAAAAAGTCCCGAGAGTTGGGATTTTATTTCGCAAGTACTTCGCTTGATCGAAATCTTGATCATGCGAAATTGAATTTTTGATTGGGCGAAATGCACATTTTGATTATGCGAAAATGGTGACCAGCATCTAGTGTTATGCAAGTGTGGTCATGTGTGGAGCCTTAGTTAGGGTTTGGTGTTGGGTCCTACGTATGCATTCAATTACGTTTCAACATCGATTTAGAGGTTGAGGCAATTGAGTCAGGGCTCGGGATCTTAAAGGAGCTAAGTGTTTTTCTAAGTGTGAGACCATAATGGATTGGGAATGTCGGAAGGTTGTGTTTGAAATTCGAAGCTTCTTGGGGTTAGCTGAATTATCGGAGGTTTGTGGAGGACTTCTCATGGTTAGCGACACCTATGACAAGACTTACTTGTAAAAGACTCAAGTTTGTATGGAATAAAGCTTGTGAGCTTGCTTTCCAAAAATTGAAGAAGAAATTAACTACCGCTCTAGTCTTAGTGATTCCTAGGTTGGATTATAAGATATATTATGATACTTCATGTGACGGGCTAAGTTACATATTAATACAAATGGAGCGAGAGTTGTTGCGTATGGATCACTGCAGTCAAAGACTCACAAGCAAAAATATTCAACTTATGATTTGGAAATTGTGGTGGTTATCTTTGCTTTGAAGAGATGAAGGACATAACAGAATTGGGCTTGTACTTTAGAGAGAATGGGGAATCGACTACTTTATTTAGTCTTATTACCCAACCAATTTTAGTTAGCAGGGCAATTGAACCGCAAATACAGGATGAGAAAATTAAGGTTATTCACTCTTGGATTTTGAGTGGTGAGGTGGTGAGAAATTGGATCCTTTGAAATTTTAAAATGCATTGGTGAGTTTGTTTATTAATTAGTGTTACCACCACAGTTAGAGGAGGATTCACAATGTTGTTCATGCTTCCATGTTAAGGGAAAATGAACCGGATCCGTCATACGTGTTGAGTTGGACGGATATTGAAGTTAGAAAAGATGTATCGTATAAGGAGTGATAGGTGGAAATTCTTGACACTAGGTATCAAGTGTTGAAAGGCAACACCATTCCTTTGGTCAAGGTCTTGTGGAGACACCATGGATTAGAAAAGGCTGTTGGGAATGGGAATAGAGTTCACTCCAAGTACCTGAACTTGTTTGTTTCACAAGTTATGTCCGATTTGGGGATGAAATCTCCTAAGGTGGAGAAATTGTAGAGACTGGAATCAAATTTGATCGATTTTCTGATTTTTCATCATTTTCACCATAAATGCATTTACAATGATGATATAGATGTTTCAAGTATGAAAAACATGTTTGGAAAGTTTATTAAAGATTTTTGGAAGTTTTCGGAACATTTGGACGAAGTTAAAAATTTTGGGTCAACAGGGCCTGGGAAACGGGTCGGGTGGGCTAGAAAATTCAGATATTTTTTAAATTTTTTTTAATTTTTTGTTATACACCAATTAGAATATTAGGAGAGACGTGGAATTAATTTCAAGGCCACATCCGCTTTTGGATTCAAAAATGGAGGTCGGAAAGATACGTTAAGTGACTAGGGGTGTTTTGGTCATTTTAAGCCCGTGGGCTTATAAAAAATCTGAGAGACAGATTATTATAGCTACTTTCTCTCTCTATATCTTACAAGCTCTCCATTCTCTCTAGAATTTCTCTAACTTAGGCTTGGATTTGGAAAAAGTTTTGAACACCATTGTTGTTCACCTTGACGTTCACTACGATCTCTATGGATTGAAAAGTTGATTCAGAGTATTTTGATCTGGTGAAAGATTTTTGTGATTTATTTCTTCTTTCTAGATTTTGAGGGTCTTCAGTTTTGATTCGGGAGATACCGAAGAAGGGAAGTGTGTTCTACGTGGCAGGGGCGTTGATTCGAGTGTGAGTGTGACTCAAAAAGTATATCAATTAAAAATTACCACACTTCGCAATAGAATGAATTCCTTGCAGAATAGGGCTATCAAAAAGAAGGGGTGTCGAACCTCAGGGACTGTGGTCTGACTGAGTTGGATATATGGAATTAATTCTAATTAAATTTAAAAGAAATAAATTCTGATTTTTAATTCTAAATTAACTAATGAAGCAATTGAACAAAAGCAAAAAAAACTAAGGAGTGTAGAGAATATAAGATAAGTCTAGGGTAATTGATTTCACCACTAACTTCACAATCAATGGTCAATTGAACTAACTATGGGGCATCATAACATGCATAAGTGGTGTCGATGACTACAAGCTCACCTTCATCCGTCAATAAGATAACATATGATTAAGGCTAAGTCATAGACTATCTTCGATTGGCATGGGCCATCTGCCTAACTACTCTAATCTAGGGTGCAGTGTGGTTCATCTTCTCTAGGCATAATCCATCAAAGCTTTTAATGATATATTCAGTGAAAACTATTGTGTAATAATCACTCTCATGATCACAGAAAATAAGAGGGACGAGTTCAATAACAACAATCAAGTATCTAAGACAAGATAAGAAATCATTGAAACTGAATTTATAAGACTTTTATTGCTCAATTCAATAATAAGAATCCTCTAAATTACACAATCTATGAATGAATATAAAAATCCCCAATAATTAGAACAATCAAACCAGTGATGTTTAGTTAGGGCTCCATCAGAACCCTGGTGGCTGAACTAGCCGCTCATGATACTCCTTGTTCTCCAATGATTCTCCACTCCAAGAGCTCTTCAAAGCTGCTTCCAAAGCCTCCTCAATACAGCCCTAATTTGTCACTTTAAATAGCCAAGAGAATACATCAAATTCCTAATCCAATTAGGAATTAATTAGGTTTTCCCGTAGCACTAATCAGGTGGGTTTTTCCTGCTGACTTCGGCCCAACTTTTGACCCACTAGAAGTCCGATTTACGGAATTTTCGTGAAATACAAAAGTGTGCAGAATCAAATTTCGTTCAACCTTTTGCGAGAATTAAGTTGATTTGAGGCTTGAAAATAAGACTTCTGGTCCATTTTTCAAAATGAGATTAAGACTGTATTAAACGCAGATTTGGGCTTCAGGCCCGAAACCTTCTTAAGCAGCTGTAATTCTCTTGGACCTCTTCCTTGGGCTGATTTGAGTTGAAATATATATTTGAATGGATCCCTTTGATGTAGACTTCATCTAACCATCTTGCATGTCATCTTTAAAAGCCCAAAATCACGGTTTTAACTGAAATAATCATTAAGGCCCTGAAAATACAGAAAACACTAAAACGAAGTAAAATCACAAAATAATCTATCACTAAGAGAATAAAATATATAAGTTAAGAGGATAGAATGCGTAACATTCAACGCCGATCAGGCGTCGCTTGGAACGGAACAAAGTCAAGTTTGGACAACTTTGACATTGGTGATTTTGAGGGATAACTTGAGACTATAGCTATTAAGGTAGGGTGTGTGTGTTGTGTCTTTCAATACAAGCTTTATTTTATCTTAATGCATAAAATATGATGTTTACTAATGTAATATATATATATATATATATATATATATATATATATATATTGGAGATTTTGTTATGAAGTTTATAGTTTATGAATAGAAATGATTGAATTGTGATTTAGGATGCACGAGTTGTTTGTGTATACCATATGTGATACATGTTTGCATATATGAGGTTTAGGAGATGTTTTTATTGATAAATACTATATGTTGAACCTTAAGTTCAATATAAACTGATTTTTATATATGTTGGTTATGGTTCCTTACATGCCATGCTAGAGACGAACCTAGGACATGAAATAGATGCTATTGCATCGAAGACTTGTGCATGTTGTGTTACAACTTGATACGGTTGGTGTGTGTGGGGGGGGGTGATATCTCAAGAATGTCTCATGGAAAAGTAGACGGTGAACATATCTTCGGGGGTTGAAAATTTCAAACTTGCACAAGATGGTTGGTAACCGCAGGGGCTAGTAGTCCCAAATAACCATGAATCTGAGATATGAGGCTTCGACACATATCTTGTTTGTGTGTGTGGGTGTGAGTACAATTTCGAGAGTAATGTGATTTTGTATTGAGTTTACATTCGATTTGGTTATTGTGATTTTTGTTAATTTATTACATGTACGATGATAATGTGAAATGATTTATGTGTCAATTGAGCATTTATGAATTGTCATGCATTGTGATGCATATGTCACGAAGGATAGAAATTGTACATTGTTGCATGTTTGAGTTGAATTTGTATGGTTGTCAAACGTTTTGATGTCTATGCTTTGTTACATGAAAGTTTTGACTTTTGGACTAGAATGCTAGGAAGCATGACATATAGCTTGTCTATGCATATGTGTGTGTTATGTATTATCATGAAATGTGGGACTTGTATGGATTACACAACATATGATCTTGAGTCTATTGAAATTGCTCACCCCCTACACTAACATTCTCAAGTTATGGCAATGAGGTGGTTGATGGTGAGCAACCGTGAGTTGGATATAAAGTTAGAAGATTTCTTTTGTTCATGTTGTGTGTATGCAAATGTGGACTAGGTGCATTAGGACATGTGTAATGAGGATTACATTACCTTTTTGAGATATCGTATATCAGCACCTATGCTTTGAATTGTGGTTTTGGACTTGAATGTATGTATAAACCAAACATATTTATGTTTAAATGGTGTTTTTATGATTTGGTTTTGACGTATACATGCTATGGTGGTTGTTGGATGAGTTTTCATATACTTGAAACGCGTGGGTTGGAGAATTAATGAAATAAGGATTAGGAATGGACAAATACATTGAAATGCATGGGTTTAGCATTGTGAATTACAAATGTATGGGTTTTGAGTAAGCTTAGTGATGACTTGTGGGATGAAGTGAACAGTTCACCCCCGCTTCCTATATCGTTACGGGTATGGGAATTCGGGCGTGACATAAATGGTATCAGGACATCTGGATGATGACATGTGGTACAGAATGAACGGTACACCTCCACTTCCTATACCGACTTGGGTATTAGAAGCCGGAGCGTGACAACATGGTATCAAAGATAG
This sequence comes from Cornus controversa, assembly GCA_026545225.1. Classification (NCBI taxonomy): domain Eukaryota; kingdom Viridiplantae; phylum Streptophyta; class Magnoliopsida; order Cornales; family Cornaceae; genus Cornus; species Cornus controversa. Next base: position 104,316,527 of record CM048845.1, read on the forward strand.
TATCAGAATGAGAATTATGTATGAGAGCCATGAGTGGTTGACTTGGACTCACCTTTAGGATTCGGGTCCCGTGACAGAGTCTTTGATGTCTCGAATTTCGGGACGTGACATTATATATTTTCTATTATATCTGTTGTTAGATTATATATATATATATATTCCTAAACTATATAGGTTTCTTACACATTCTCCTAAAATATTTAGGATTATGATTTCTTGTTTTATATATTCTCTTAAATCATCTAAGACTAGAATTTCTTGTCTCCTAAGTTTACTTAGTCTCCAAAATTATGTGCCTATAAATAAGCCTTTATATATTGTTCATAATAAGAAGAGACAATTCAATATATTAATTCACTAAAATACAATTCTATTTCCTATATTTCTAATAGTGACAAATAAGCAAACCATGCACGTACCTCTCTTGATTTTATTGACAACACTCGTGTGGTTTAATGGATATATTTCAATCTCAGTAATGGCGAGGAATGCTAAGAAGAGTCAGAGCGACTTCTGATTGGTTAAAGAATCAATCATAATTTGTATAATTAAACCTATTAATTAGATGTTTCCTACTTTTATGGAAAACTAAAAATATATATATATATATATATATATATATATATATATATTTTTACCCCTTTTAATATCTTCTTTATTTATATGCGTGTGTGTATAAGCAACGAAGCCTTGTGTTAATGAATTTTCTTTTTTTCCATTTCCATTTCCATTTCCATTTCTATATATATATATATATATATATAAGGCTAGTTAGTAGAGAATTAAAAATAAATACATAAATCCATTCACACAATGTTACCCCTTTTAATATCTTCTCTAATCAATTAGCTTTATTTTTTCAATCAACTAGCCTTGTGAGAGTGATATATATAGTTCGAATGTGAACGTGTCTCACGAAAAATACTCTGATGTCATGTGATGAAACCCACCATCTCATTCACATAAATTTCTATCAACAAGTTGGATGATAAATCATTATTCTTATTTCAGTAGCAATAAAATTAGTTGTTTATTATTATTATTTTCCTTTTTTTGGGGTAAATAAGTAATTGTTTTTTCTATTTTACAACCACTCATGATTTTCTACAATTATAACGTGGCAGTTTTCTTTTCCAAAGAAGTGATTCCAAGCATATGTAGTTCATATATTTGGTAGCTAGAGATGAGGTTAATTAAGAGAGGACAAGAAATGATTAACCACATAGTTCCAGAAGAGGGGTGTACTATTGATGGGTCGATCCAACCAACCCGGCTTTCCATGGGGCCGGGCGCCATTTTATTTATTTGTTTATTTTAAAGTTCAAGTTACATATTGGGCTTAAGTTAAGATATTGGGCAACTCAAACTTAACCCAAAGTTGTTAATACAATCTAATAAACCTGATCCTATCCAAATATATATATATATATTACGGAAATTAGGCAATTGTATAAATTTGTTGTATAAATTGCCCAAATTTATATGTATATTAATTCACACATAAACTCTTCAGATGTGGATAATTATTAATGTAAGAATATGAATTAAAAGAAATTTTTTTATAATAGTTCTGATTTAGCTTAAAGGCCAACAAGAGGACACTAATGATGGCTAGAGCCTGCCTAAAATGGATCTTTAGCTAGCATTATTTTTTTCCTGTATATGGGCATGCACTGAAGTGACCTCAAATTAGGTGGATTAAAATCTGTAATGATCTCTGATCAAATTTGCCACCCATTAAGCCCAACATTGATTTCTACAATAGCGAACTGTCATGATCAGGGTTGGAAATATCTTAACAAAACCACCTCCATTGATATATACCTTCATGAATTTTGTACATAATAATAACAACTGTAATACAAACAACAACAACAATAATAATAATAATAATGCGTGTACTTATATATATTCAGCGAATGCGATCTATCAATAACAATGTCGAGCAAATTTTATCAACCAATCAACCTTACCAAGTCACTACTTTTTTTCAATCTTTTAACTATATATATATATATATATATATATATATATATATATATATACCACGCAAATGGACTATCAAACACACATATAGATCGGTGGTTGAGATTGCACAGTTCTACGCTTAGCATTTTCTACACTTAGCATTTCTCGCGATGTGTGTGTGATAGACTTAGGGTTACATCATACAATAATCAAACACACAAGTTATACAACTGCTAGCCTCCAAATAAATCCAACCAAACCACCAATTATCAACGTTGCATGCATGCTTTGTGAGGTTGTGAGCTACTATACTAACCAGAGAAGCAACTATTTGAACAATTAATTACCAATATATATATATAAACAATTTGACCCCTCTTATCTTCTACCAAAAGAGTGAAACGCCTTGGTTAATTTCTTCCCCTTCCTTTTCCCTTTTTCCTTCCAATATTCCTCTCCTTTCTCCCCCTTCCGTTTCCCCTTTACCTTCAAATATTCGTCTCCTTTCTCCCCCCATCCTTTTACCCTTTTGCTTCCAATATTCCTCTCCTACCAAACAAGCTGTTAGATGCACGTGTTCATGGCATTAATACCTAGTACATCTTGAGTTCAAAAGATGTGATTTAAATATAGTTATTGCAAATATAGTTAGTTCATGAATCAACAAGTAATGTTTTATTTTTTCAAAATTAGCGATCCTATTATACCAACCAAACACAACCAAGATTGAAAAGAAAATGTGTTTGTAATTAAGAAAAAGGTAAGGTATGTAATGAAAAGAATGTGGAGACGAAGAAAAAAGTGGAAGAGACTTTAGACGTGACTATTGTCGCCCAATATTCGAAAGAGGTCCACATCAAATGAAGCTCCTTCTGGTAATGGTGGGTCCCTCACTGCACTACATACATATATACATACAAGCTTTTATACATACATACATACATACATATATATATATACACACACATACATACATTCTCGAATTTCTCAAATCACTGTAAGGTCACAACACAATTAATTTCCTTCCATTTAATTAATTCCATCAATTAAGATTATAATTAATTAAACTTGTAAAAGTACAAAAACAAATCACTAATTAAATGTCCTATTTTGGGTACCCAACAAAGAAAAAAGTGAGACTTAAATTAAGATGAAGTGTTTGCAAAAATATAAAATAAAATAATATTCAATGTTGGTCCCATTTATATAGTTGGGTAAAAAAGAGTGAATATTATAGATGTAACTTTTGATGTTATTTTTGTACCAATTGACCATTCTCAATCTCAAGACTAAATTTGTGTCATCAAATTTATCAATCCAAACTTTTATTGTATTGACCAATGATCCCTATATATATATATATATATATAAATATACATATATAAAATCCCAGATTGCTGCAAGATTTGAAGGTGGTTTTTCACTACTTTCACTAGAAGGCTGCATTTTCCAAAGAAAATGTTGGAGTAGTCCCAATTACCATCAACCATTTCCCTCTTCTTCATTCTTCATGTCTATATATATATATATATATATAGATTCTTGGACTAGAAATGATAGAAATTGTAATTAACTAGAGAGATTTTCTTTTCCTAATAACTGACTACAAACACCATTTTACAACTTTACTTGGAAAGACAATTCATTAAAAAAAAAAAAAAAAAGATTCAAAGCATATTGGTTCTGTTTCTTCTCTCTTCTTTCTGGATTTTTTCATTTCCAATTCCTTGATCCATTCTGATGATTAATTTCAATTCCTCTTCATAGCCCCAGGAGAATGTAGTAGACAAGTGTGATTGGCAACGCAATTAGCATCCCGAATATGACACTGCAATTCAAATAACTCATGAGAGAGATTATATATAAATATATATATGACAGAAAGGAAAAGGAAAAAAATAGAGAGGAAAGGAAAGAAAAAAGAGATTATTTAGAAAGAACATGTATGTACTTACCCTGTGCTAAGAATGTCAGGGTGTACATTGTATTCCTTGGCAAAGACAAAGGGTACAATCCCTTGTGGTAGAGCAGCCTGTTTTTTGTGTTTGGCAATCCAACCACATGGAAAGAAAGAGAGAGAAAAGAAATGGAAATCATGTTAATATAGGGACATGTCTGTCCCACATAAATGACACCCATTATTAATTAAACAAATCCCTACTTTATTTTATTTATTTTTTATTGTACTCTTAATTACTTTTTTCAAGTATATCTTGCTGTCTCGAGAGAATTTTTTTGTTCTTTCACATTTGCAATGTTTGACTGATGACCAGACTAACTGGACTAACTTTACTCTGTCACATATATGTTATGTGTGCGTGGAGGGTCAAAAAAGGAAGCGGTGAACACAGAAAATTTACTTTTTACCGGTTGTAAAGAGATAAAAATCTCATTATTAATAACCATCTTACTAGGCAATGATAAAAGTTATGGTTAATCATAACTTTTACCGTGCTCACTTCCCGTTTCCATCACTCACTCCACACAGAGGAAAGTGGAGTGGAGTGGAGGTAGTAAATTTTGGAGTTGAGATAATAAAGTCATTACATTACCCTAAATTTAATTGATGTTAACATAAAGGAAATGGAAAGTAACAGCCGTTTAAAATTGTAAAATATTTAAGTTCGATTGGTGTGTCAGTAGGAGGCAAGATATATATATATAGAGAGAGAGAGAGAGAGAGAGAGAGAGGGAATTGAGTGATGACCTGTACAATGGCAACGTGTAAGAGGACTCCACGAAGTCCAACAGCAATGGAAGCAGCTGCCATGACAGCTGGACCTGTGAGGAATCTGACTGCCATAGTAAAAGTTGCAATAGAATTCCCACATGCTATGATCCTCGGTTGCAAAGCCATGAACAGACCTGTGTATATATATATACATATATATGTATGTATGTCATCAATCAATCAATGTTATCACCACCACCCACACCCACATCCCACCACTGTCAGACACCACCAGACAGACATTTTGAAAGACCTTTCATCATCACTACCACCACCATCACGCTTCCTAGCTTGGTGTCATTTCATTTCTTTTATATATATACACATATATATATATATATCCCAACCCAACCTTATCATATCACGAAAAAAGAAAGCATGAAACTGTAGATGTATAAAAGAAGCAGACACGTTATCATGACACACTGTTACTGTTTCATTACTTTGCCTTTTAACTTGCTTTCTTAAAGATTTTAATAATGAAAAGCATGAAATATTAATCATAATAAAAGTGATATATATAGAGAGAATATATTGATGGGCACAGCATAAAAGAGGTTTGATGAAGAACTGACCCAGACTGAACATGGCCATGCCTAGTCCTGCATCAGACAGTATGGAAATGGACTTTGCTATTATGGCAGGCATCTGAACATGCCACCTGCAGGAAACACCATCCAGACCCAGACAGTAATATATAGATATATATATATATATATCCAAAAATGAGTTAGTAAAATCACAAATTAACCACAAAACAGAACATTAGTTGATTATTTACTGATGAGAAGAGATCACAAACATGTGTACCTGAATGAAACAAGAGACCAAGTAAGGCCAATCAAGCTTGAGTAAGTGTTGGGGTTTCTGATTAGTTTCCTCCAAACCATGATCAATATAAGCCTTGTCATTACACTTGTTGGAGGCATGACCTTCCCTCCTGCTGCTTTCCCATCTCCACCTTTATGATGATCACCGCCTTCATGGTTGTTCATTTCTCTCTCTAAACCTCTGTTACCGAAGCTAAAATCATCTCTCTCCACCATGTAATTATCCTCTTGATTCTCTCTGTGACCATCCACTGATAAAAACCCAAAATCAATCACAAGAAAATTAAAACATCAGAAAAAAAAAACTAATTAAACTATTTATACTAACTGTCACACTGCACGAATTAATTACTAAATAAAAAAGAAATGGTAAATTAAACTACCTTTTCCTGGAGAGACAGAGACTCTGACTTCCTTAGCAGACTGCTCTAGGCCTCCGTATTCATGGCTTCCAAACACATCAGAAACGGGAGATGCACTAGAACTCCAAACAAACATGTGAAGATCTCTTGTACCTTCCTCTGGCTTCTGCATAGCTTGTCCATTAGGCTTCTTGGCTGCTGCATTAGCTCCAACCCCTTTCGACCCTGTCGGCGAAAACATCCCCGGGTTCGGCGCCGGATAATGCGAATTACCCGCTGGCGGTGGCGGCGCGTGGTAATGGAATCTTGATTTGTTCACATTGCCACCCTCTTCCTCGTAGTTAGACGGTCTCGGCGTCGGCCCTCTCGATGCCGGAAGCCCATAAACGTCCGATTGGCCGAAGTTAGAATTCCGGCCACCGGCGACCATGGAATAAAAATCAGTGTGATTGAAGCTAGACCCTCTTGGAGTTGGGTTACGAGAAGACTGCAGAGAGTATATCTCTGCATTGGTGAGGTTGGACGGCCTCGGCGTGGTCGACGACAACCCTTGAGACCTTCTTGAGAAGATGTCTGATCTTGAAGCGTTGGATTTTCTCACAGTGACATGTAACTTACCATCTTCTTTGATCTCTGCTTCAGTCTCCAACGCTTGTCTACCATCCAATGACATGACATCAGAATCAACGTGGATGGACACAATTGAGCCTGCAGTATCTGGGAATTGCTCAGAGATGAGCAACTTTGCACCTCTGTATTCAAACATGAAGAGCATCAAAGTGTACCATATGATACACTGTAGGACCACAATTTGGACCATTAAGCTGCCAGAGAAGTCCCCATACATCCCTTTGAGTAGAGGAATGCCCATGACAAGAGTGTTTGGCAGAGTGGAAACTGAAAAGAGTGTGATGGTCCATTCTAAGCAACCCCTTTTGCTCACCTTACTCCACACAGCTAGTACTGCCAGCACGATTAGCTTCTGGAGGGTGTCGGCGGCGATGAACCGGATGTTCATGGTGTAAGGATCGTTGGTGGAGATGAAGTGGAAAGAGAGAAGAGGGACTGCGAAGAGCGCGACGAAGCGGTTAATGCCGGAGCATTGGTCTGGGGAGAAGATTTTCCACCATTTCACAGAGCCATAAGCTAAGATCATAGCCACATAAAGGGGAACAACTGCTGTCATGACATGGTAGAAGTCTGATAGACTGATCATCTTTGCTCACTTCAGTAGGTACTGTCCTAAATTAGAAGAATGTGTTTGTGTATATGTGTGTGTGTGTGAGAGAGAGAGAGAGAGAAAATGAAGATTGGTTGATAGCTGAAGATGGGTGTGTGTTGATGGATAAGTTAAAGAAAATGGAGGAGCATGTGTTTTGGTTTATGGGGTTGTGGGCGGCGAGCAGAGAATGAAAACAACTTTAATTTAGAATACAGAAGAAGAGCTTTGAGAGTTGGGAGCAAGCTTGCACTTGCAGTCTCCAAAGCACAGGGTGGGGTGTTTCTAAATTTATTTTTCTTTTTTTGTTGTTTCCTTTTGGTTTTGAGCTGTGTTTAGAGAGAGAGAGAGAGAGAGAGATGGGTGTGATTATTGATATAAATTGGTAAGTTGGTGTGTGGCTCTATCTCCAATGGATTAAAGGTAGTATAAAGTTTAGAAAAAGCATTTTGGTTGGAGGTGGTGTGTCTGTAAGTACTTGTTTGGGGGAGTCTTTCTCTCTATTTCTTTCTTGGATTCTCTTTTTAGCTCATGGGCTGTTGATGGGCTATGGCTGTGCTTATATGTATATATTCTACTTCTTTTATATTTTGTTATCCATTTTTAATATATATATATATATATATATATTACTAAATATATGAAGTAGGTTTTATTATTACCTCTAATTTAACTTCTTTTTTTCTTTCTTTCTTTTTTCTCCAATTTAACTTTTTTTTTTTGTGGATGATATCTTCATTTTGGGTTTAGGAGAAGAATAGTTCCAACTGTTCAAAACAGAGGGCTAATAGTCATTACTGGGTGTTGGGGAATAACTAGTTGGACGGATTTGATTCGGATTGCATTTGGCTTCATCAGACTCGAATTCAATAAGACATTTACTTGATTTGATTTGATATGATAATTCGATGGAATTTGTTATTCAATTCATATTTGATTTATAGTTATATTCGATTCGATAACTCCATTTGTTAAGATTTGTAATATTTGTTGAAAAATTTAAATTATAAATTAGAAGAAGTAAAAAATGAACAAGAAAAGAGAATAAATAATAAACTTTTGATTCTTACTTAAAGGGAAAAATACTAAAAAAAAGTGAGAAAATCAATAGAGAGAAGAAAATAATAAAAAAAAATTGACATAACTAAAGTTTCCAATTTTATACATGATAAAATATTATGTAAACAATATATTTTATTATTATTTTCATGAAATGATCATTTATTGAATGATAAATAAAATATGTATAGCATATTATATATTATATTTGATCGAATGAGATTGATCATAATTCATATCCGATTTGTTAACAAAATAAATTATTAAATTAAATATTCAATTCATATCCAAGATCCGATCCATGTCTACAACTAGTGAATGAAGATGAGGGGAAAAAGGCATCCTTAAGGTTGGGCCATTGCACTTTCTCCATTTCTATCCCGTACATTTTTCGATGAGAAAATAGATGGGTCTAAAATGGTGAAGAAAAGTGATCCAAATTCTAGTTCCGTCAGAAGAATGTAGGCCCAAGCCCAATGTTACATTTCTCATCTTCATCCCTCCCAGGTAGGCCACAGTATTTTTCTTTTTTCCTTGTTTTTCAAGTCACACTCACCTTTTTGAGAGAAGATCTACTAATACACCGTGTGAATCTAAGCCATGCGTGTTGTACACTCGTGATGGAGTCTTCCGCACATATTTTATATGCACGATTGGAATACACCCCGTGCAGTGCATCGGGTGTATTGCAGATGTTCTCTACCTTTTGACTAAGAATTATTTTGCAAATTGCAAGCGCATGCTTCAAAACTTGAGTGTTCGAGTTAATTTGAGAAAATCTGTGAATGGCCCCAAGGAGAAGAGTCTTTAGTGACTGTTTCTTAGATAAGAAGAATCTTCGAAGCTGAAAACCCTCCAAATATTCATCCTTATTTCTTAAGGATTGCATAGGAATGAGACAGGAATTGAATGATGATCACCTTCTCCATCCCTAACTCTGTCTCCAGAAACCAATCCAAAAAAAGCCAGGTACCTTGCCCCCACCCCAGCCTTGCATGCTCACTCCCGAATGTGTTTGATATATATATATATATATATGGACAATTATTGTAACACCAAATAGATTGGGCTTCCATATGTAGTGATTAATATTTCTGTCCACTCCTTTCAGGCCATAATGTTGTTTAATTTAGCTTATGTCAGTCAGCCAATTTTGGTTCTTTTGAATTTTAATCAATTTTCTTCTATTATTTTGAGATTTCAATGATCTATTTACTTTTTTCTTTTTTTTTTTTATGAAAAATTACAGAATTTACAGTTAATAAATGCATTGCTTTGCTTGGAGAAAACAAATATGACTATATACAAAATGAAGGGGAAAAAAAAGAAGCTCTCCAATAATACACTTTCATTAGATAAATATTTAAATGCAAGGATCAAAACTTGGGTGTGATGTAGAAAAAAGATTTCTCCAAGCCTAATCCATCAAGATCCAAATCCACACCATGAAACATGTAAACTTCCAATATGACAAAAGAATCATATAAATTGGTGATTAAAATGACACAAAAAAAAAAAAAATTGTACAACTTCATACACTGAGCTACAGACCTGTTGGAATAGCTACATTATAATACAAGGTCAGTATATTGTTTATAAGCAAACCCCACCATGGAATTCACACAATAATTGGTGGTGAAAGCTTAAAACCAGGTCATGGAAAATGGCAAGAAGCAGATAAAGATGATTCATGAACTCTACAAGCCCTTACAGCCAGGAAGGTCAATCCATTGCAGTTGAAGCTCCACTTCACCACATTCCACATTTTTCAATCTGAGACACATATCCTGGACAACCTTATCGCCTGAAAAAGTAATGCAGCTTTCTTCAGCGAGGCAGTTTTTCCTGGATGGCAGCACTTTTGTAATTACAGTGCCATCTGGGAGGCCTTCCAGATCCATCCTCAAGGCCTCGACAAATGCTATGATGTCAAACTCTGCTTCTCCCATTTTGTCATCTTTGGTGAATGTGTCATGGTCATACACGGTCTGCGATCACCGAAAGGATTAGGAACAGAAAATTTCGTGAAAGGATAACAATAGTGAGATTTAAGAAGAGATCATGTCATATGAGCATTGCTGTTTAAGCAATTCCTTGGGGTTTATCTTACTGTTTGAACAATGGTATCATACGCATCCAATTTGTTTGAATTTCTTTAGAAACATTTGAAGTTGATAGCACCAACTTCAGGAAAAAAATTTAATTTCTTGTTTGAAATATCTTTCTGCCTCTCTGTTGGGTGGTGTCTGATGGAAAGAGGGACTGTTTTCTCAGTTGAAACAGAACCTTAGCAATTTAAAAGGAACCACCAGCAACATTTGGAAAGTCTGGGTGCCACAACCTACCTCCAAAAGCCAGGATAATGAACCAACACATCAAAGAGGTGGTTTTGAATATATTAAGTTTGTTAACAAGAAATCATCACAATTATGAAGTACAAAACTATTAAAATACTGATCAATTCCACGAGGAAATTAAATAGGGGAAAAATCCATGCTGTACACGCTTAGACTGATATGTCAGACTTCAAACCTAGCTCCAAAAATCATATTTGGAGTTCCATAGAACTTTATGAGGAACATATCTGTAAAGTACTCATCCTAAGGTTCTCATTTTGTCAAGTACTGCAAAGCACTTGTATGAAGCAGCTTGAATAATTATTCAGGCATATCTTTTAGAATGAAAAATATTGGACCAGGAAAAGCTGTCCATCATCCATTTACATTTTTGTCTTCCACAGGCATGTGGAATACTTCACCAACAATAGGAAATCTATCTTATAACATCATAGAAGATCCCTTTTCTCTATCAAATAGAGTTTTATGTCATATGGAAATTAATGAATAAACTTACCAGCTTGACTGGAAGATTAGGATCAGAGACAGAAAGAGTCAAGTCTTGATTCCACTTAGGATTGACATCCTTCCTGATAACACTAGTCTTCAGTTTCTGCATAAATGTTGACATTCATATAACCTTTGAAAATGTAGTAACGCCGACTAGATGCAAACTTCATAAAGAAAGATATGCAATAAAAGCAAGCTTGAACTACAATATTAAAACCCTACCATGTTATAACCAATTATAATTAAAGCAACCTCCAATGAAGAAAAAAGCCATTTGTTGAGCTATTGAAAATAAGAGAGAGCAGTCTACTCAGTTTGACTCCTTTTGTTTTACCTCTTGAACTTGCAAACACAGTAGCTCTGAGGTTCTCCATTTAGGGGACAACTCATGGATTCTAATCATGACATGTGTGGTAAATAGCAACTTAGACAACAAGTATATTGGATAAACGTCGAATGTTTAAATTTCAAAGGGCATGGCGCTCTTCCAGCAATCTCAAAACTAATGTACTGGGACTCTGGAGTACTTAGTCTACTTTTGAGAGAAGAAATAAAGCAATATTCAGCCTCAAAAACAAAATAGTCACTTCTAAAACATGAAGAAAACAGTTCTTAAGCAGAGATTGATCAAATAATATGTCCACAGATAAATTTAAACATTCTAAGAGAAGACCAAACTTTTAATGCCATGATAGCATCATTATTGAGTGCTTTGAATATTGGAACAATCTTATCTCTGTCATTACGCAACACTAGACAGCTAATTAACAAGGAGCTTAAAATCTTCAATTCTTTCTTGACATTTGCAATCCTTGAGTTCCTTGAAACGCGTTGACAACTAAAAAAGCTACTTCCACAAAAATGTTCTACTATCTAAATAGTCCTAGATGGATAGATCAACTTAAGACCCTAAAGAATGATGTAATGTAGCAAAAAGAACACATAATTGCCTTTTGAGCTCAAATATTTAGTCTTCTGACCTCCAACTTACCATAGCAGACGGCAAACAGAGCCTAATAGCAATGTAAGTCTTCTACTGCAGCTAGAAAGAATCTTCACAAGGAAAGACAAAATATAGTAAGAATATAATATCACAACCACTGAGCAGAAGAAGATTCCCCATCGATTTTTTGCAGAATCCCACACCAACTTTTAGACCCCCACAATTGACCATCCTTCCCCCATTCTGCTGGTTAGAAACCACCCTGAGCAATCCTACCCTTTTTCCTCTCCCCTTCCTCTCTGCTATATTTTTAAAACATGTTTGAAGGAGCACCACTATTTTGCTTTCTCATCCTTCCTTAATTATCCAAACATGAGGAGAGATTAACATTATCATATCTTTCTTTTCTTTTTATTCACAACTAACGCTATCATTTCTTTTCTTTTCCCTCCTAGTTACCAAATCGGAGTGTAAAAGAAATAATAACAATCTATGCCATTGCCACAAATGGTTGTATTGATAAAGTCCATTACCAAGGGCTGTTGCAGTCTAAAGGGGAAGATCGGAGCCAGACCTACCCTTTCGTGGCATTGATGATTACCAAATATACTTCACTCAGCTCTGCTTTCTTCCTAGCCTCTCCCAAATTCCCAATTCATGTCATGACAACAATTTGTATCTCATTCTTGTAATTCAAAGAGGATTTTAAAATTTCATAGTTATTGACTTGATAGAACATTTTAGAAATAAATAAGTCTAAAAGATATAAACTTTTCTTGCCAAAGCAACATTCAAATCTCAAATGATGGGTCAGAACCTATATATACAAATCTTTGATGCTACAATCCTTCTAGAACCCAGCTTCATGTTGTACTCCATCACAAAAACCCAAGATCATGAATCAATCAAATCGTATAAAAAACACAACCAATTAAACAATCCCAAATCAGACCCAAAAATTAAATAAAGAAAAGAAAAAAGTGGAGAAATTAAAAGAATAGAGACCTGTTTGCCCATCTTGACTACGACGTAAGGATCACTGCTACGGACGTCGCGAACAGCAAGGTTTATACCTCTTTGAACTCGAATTCTGAGCACACCCAACATCCTGTCCATTAGAGACGACGTAGCCTTTGATTGTTTTGACGAAGCCTTCGATTGTTTTATTTTGCAACTCATTTCTCTTCCAATCTCTCCCTCCTTTTATTACTATCACCGAAACCAATCAAGCCCAATTTCCCTGTCAATCAAAAACAATTTAGAAATCAATTTATATATATATACATAATATATATATATAACAAAACCATAATTCAACGCGCAAACAATAAAATACCAACAAAAAACAGAAAACACTTGGAAGATTGTGGTGAGTAACACTTTGTGGGTCCCACCATATAATACAGCGCTTTGTAATTGTAATGTAACGATACTCACGTCTTTGGGATGCTCTTGGATTCTTAGATTCCGGTTCAGCAAATCGGAAGAGAGAGAGAGAGAGAGAGAGAGAGAGAGAGAGGTGGATGGAAATTGGTGAGCTTTTCTGGGAAGGAGGTGGAGTTACCGGGAGTTCCGGTATTTAAGCCGGTAACACAATGGATGAGGTTGTGGACGTTGACTAAGGCCCTGTTTGGCAGAGCTTTTGCTTCGGCTTTTACGCAGAAGAAAAAGAGAAGCAGAAGCTAAATCAGGAAGCTAGTACCCCCTAGCTTCCTTTAAACGCCCTTTTTGGATTCCGAAACTCTTCCGTCTTGCCAATCCAAACACTCTCCAAAACGGCTTTTGAGCTTAAAAAGCCGAAAGCCGCTTTTCAAAAGCCAATCCAAACAGGGCCTAAGTAAGATTTGTTGCTGGTTATTATGTCAATTTTTACTTCACAACTTTTTCATACTAAGTTTAATTTTAACTTTTTATAGGTTTTATACGTATTATCCAACGTTAAGAAATAATATTGAAAAAAAAAAAAAACGTTAAGAAAGAATGTTTTTTTCGGAAATTAACGTTAAGATAGAATGTTCTTATGAATGTTCTTATCATCTCTATTATATTATAGCATATCATAGTATAGTATAGTATGACAAAAATAAAACTAAGAGTTCAGACTTATCTCATAATCGTGTTTAAAATTAAACTCTGTATTTTGTTAAATTAGAACAAATTCAAGGATTAGACAATTGCTTGTATCTAATAATTAAGCGAACATCTTAAATATCGTACAATAATTTAATGTTGTAATTGGGAAAAAAAAATTGTAATGTAGATCTTTTCAGTGATAGACCTTTGTTGTGTTGTGTTGGTACTAACATTTATTTAAAAGAAATTATTATATATACAAAGAAAGACCAGTTGATATTATTATGGAAACTACACACATTAAGTCGTGACTTTTTTTATTTTATTTTACTTTTTATACCAGAGGTGAAAAAGATCTATGCTTTTCCCTCTTTCATGTTGAAGTGTCATAATACTTAATTCTTGTTATCCTCCTAGGGCTTGTATGGCGAGCTTTTGTGTTTTGCGTTTTTGTTGTTGTTCAAAACAAAATAACGGCTTTTGTCACGAGTGTTTTGAATAGTAATCGAAAATACGTTTCGTAACAAAAATATGTTTTAAGTTTTTATTTTTTATTTTTTTATTTTGTCTGTTACGATAGCCAAAACATAATAAAAATATCAAAATGGTGTTTCCAATTATGAACCAAAATTTTAAAATATTTTGACACTATTCAAAACACAACGGGCGATACCAAAAATGTTTTGTTTCGGCAACAGTAAAAACAAAAACAAAACGCATGCCAAACAGGACCCTTAATTAATATTAATAACTTTTGGCATGTATAATTGTTATAATTACCAAACTGTATTTTATAATTAAAATTAGAGTTAAATTCATTGACCTCCCCTGAGATTTGGTCAAATTACACTTAGAGAGACCGTCTGACCTTTATTTCTTTCACATCTCTGAAATCTATTTTTTCGGTGGTCGGAATCAATTTTAAGAGTGAAAATATAATTTTGCCCTTGCATTATAATTCACATTATATTTCAAATAAAATAAAATATAATAACCTCCTCTGAGGTTTACTGTAATTGCACTGACCTTTCATGAAAAAAAATCTGATTTTTAAAATGACATTTTTGCCCATATTATACTTTCGTTCTCTGTTCAGTCTTCTTTTGTACACTTGCTACACCACCACCATCACCACTTATGACCACCATTGATATTTTATCTTGCTCCTAACATATTTGATCAATCGCCAAAAACTCTATCACACAAATTCTTTTCAAAGATCTTCGATCATGGTGATATATACACAAACACATACATATGATTGGATCTGTGGACCGATTTGTTAAATTTTTTCGTGAGTTAAAGGTACAGGTTGACGAAAACAACCGGGCTAGTGGTGTTTGTCACACCCGAATTTTTAACGCCCAGGAGGGCATGGGAAATGGGGGTGATTAAGTTAAATATCCTCATTCCTAATCACAATTACATTATGATATCATACTTTGCTACCAAGTTGTCACGCCCTGATTTTTGAGTTATCGGAGACTCTGTCTCTGAGCTCGAACCCCGAGGGTGAGTCATTTTATTAAGTACTAATGAATTACCTCAACCTTTAAATCAATACGAAAGCTTAATTACCTACATATGATTACCTACGTATGACTCAGCATCAATCATTTATTATGGGCCCACACATGGCCATATATTCATAAGGCTAGCTGTGGACCACAAGTTTCGATTGATCAAAACTTACCCTTTGATCAATCAAACAGGGTATTTCGCACAATCAAACTTGGACTTTTGATTAATCGAAATTTTGATCAATCGATGATGTATCGAAGTAGTATTGAAATCTTGCTGGAATTGAGGTCTCTTCCGTCGAACAATTTTCGATACAAGTTTGTTCAATCGAAGACTTTTGATTAATCGAAGAGGGGTCTTCAATTAATCGAAATGATCTTCGATTGAACAAACTTGTATCGAAAATTGTTCGACGGAAGAGACCTCAATTCCAGCAAGATTTCAATACTACTTCGATGTGTCTTCGATTAATCGAAATGCTCTTTGATAGAAATCCTTAATGCAACACACTTAAAAAAAATCATGTCCAAATCCATCCTAACACATTCCAATTCCTTAGATACATCCACACAACATTTGTAACATAAATGAATTGCTATAATCTCATAACCTCATACATGCATTCACATCAAAATGTACGAATCATCCATTCCATAAAACACATACTTTTGGAAATTCAAAACTATACATCATACTTTCATTCCTCAAAAGCTGTACATATGGCATACATGGCGAATAAATTTGAAAGTTGAGTACGTCAAGATGATCCAAATATAAAGACAACATTTTGAAATTACTCAACATGTCACAAAGCGGCATGGACATATATATACATATCCAAAAGAAACTCCAAAATTCGCTTGAGCCAATCTAAGTCTCGTATTCCACCGGTGCTTTATCTGAAAAAGGTCTGGCGGAAATGGGTGAGCATACAACTACGCCCAGTAGGAATGATCCACCTGACTCAACCTTGACTCAAGCAGCCATGCATAATGAAATCTTTATATGTCTACTTGACATACTTCAATGTTTTTCATACACAAAACATAATCATTTTTGAAATCATGTACGATATCTCACACCTCCAACAAACAAAGCAGTTTATAAGGAATCACAATCACAAATAAACTCAACGCCACGTATACTCTGAAATTACTTCAACTGGGGACTTCTGCTTATCACATTTCCATAGCAAGAGTCTTTTCAAGACTACATATTCTGTTTGCGCTCCACGGGTTGCTAACCTGACGGAAGCGACATCCGCTTGGCTAACTTTTGGGCCTTGCACCATAGGGTTTCGAACCCTTCTTAATTCTCACACATGCCCCAAAAATCATAAATTTCCATAAAAGTGAACATTTATCACATAAATGCACATAACCAAGATTGTCACCAAATTCTTTTAATGAACAACATTTATCAAGTTAATGCATATCCATTTCAACTCAAGCATTTCACAATGCAAATTCATTCATCTCATGGAAATCAACAATTATGCATTTTCAAGAAAATCTTCTTTTATGCATGTCTTCTCACATATCTTACAATTTCTTCCCAAATGAATACAAGGTCTCGCAATGCATTCATGATCATCAACCAACACATATATAATGCATACACTCTATCTAGGCATGCTAGATAATTCACATATGCAACAAAATTTACATAGCAACTCATGAAAATATTTCATGTTACAAGTATGTGACCTATAAAATCAAAATAAAGAAGAGATTCACACCCTTACCTCATATCTCAAGCTTTTCTAGCAAAGTTTCAAAATTTAACTTTTTTTAACTTCGTCAAAAGTGAACTTTGTTCGATTCAATGCGTAGCCCTTGCAATGTAGAACAAGTTGCCCTTCTTAGCGAACTCTCAAATTCGAGCCTAACACCTCTGAAATGAAGAGAGAAGGAATAAGGATGAAGAGGGAGAGTGAGAGAGATATTATTTGGTGTATCTAATGGCTGGGATCCCAGCCTCCCGATATTTATAATAACTTGGGACGTGAAATGACCGAAATAGCCCCGAGTCACTTAACGTACCCTCCCGACCTCCGTTTTCAATTTCGAAAGCGGCTATGACTTTGAAATCGCTTCCTTAATTTATTTAACATTTCATTTGGTTTAAAATAAAAAATAATATATTTTTAAAAAAATTTTGAATTCCCGAGCCCACCCAACCCGTGTCCCAGACCCTGTTGACCTAAAATTCTCAAATTTCACCAAATGATCCCAATTTTCAAAATCTCTAAACAACTCTCCAAACTTATTTTTCACATTTAAAACATGCTAAACATCATTTAATGTGCATTTATGGCAAAATGATGCATAAAAAGAAAATCGCCCAAAATTGGACCCGATCTCTACAACCTCCCCAACCTTCAAGGAATTTCATCCTCGAAATTAAACGTACCTCAAATGGTGAACAACTCAGGATACTTGGAATGCACTTCTTGCTCCCATTCCCACGTAGCTTCTTCAACTCCGTGGTATCTCCAAAGTACATTGACCAATGGAATGGTCTTACCCAGAAGTACACGGTCTTTAGTGTCCAAAATTTGAATTGGCCTCTCCTCATACGACACGTCTTACTCCACCTCAAAGTCTGTCCAATCCAACACATGTGAAGGATCCGGTTTATACCTTTTTAACATAGAAACATAGAAAGTGTTGTGTACACTTGACATTTATGGTGGTAATGCCAAGCGATATGCAACCTCACCAACATGATCCAAAATCTCAAATGGGTCGATAAATCGTAGCGCTAACTTGCCATTACAACCAAATCTCATCAAAATTTTCCATGGTGAGACCTTTAGGAAGACATAGTCCCCCACCTCAATTGCCAAAGGTCGTCGCCTTCTATCAGCATATCTCTTCTGACAGCTTTGAGCAATGAGCAACCTTTGCTTTATTACTTTAATCTTCTTCTTAGTCTCTCAAACTATATTCGGCCCCAAGGAAACTGTTTCCTCGACCTCGGTCCAACAGACATGTGCTCTACATGGCCTACCATACAATGCCTCGAATTAAACCATTTCAATGCTAGCTTGATAGTTATTGTTATAAGCGAACTCTACCAATGGAAGGTGATCCTCCAAACTGCCCCGAAGATCAGGCACACATGCCTGTAGCATATTCTCCAAATTTTGTATAGTACGTTCCGTCTGACTATCCGTTTGAGGATGAAAAACTAAACTAAAATGGAGGTTTGTATCAAGCGCTATCTGAAAACTTTGCTAAAATCGTGATATAAATCGTGGGTCTCTATTTGACATTATAGAAACTGGCACGCCATGAAGCCTAAGGATTTGCTTAATGTTCAATTGACTGAGAGTATCCACATCATTGGTCACTCAGTTAGGAAGAAAATGAGCCACCTTGGTCAATCTGTCGACAACGACCCAAACTGTATCGTGACTTTTACTTGACCTTGGAAGCCCCATCACAAAGTCCATAATGACATGCTCCCACTTCCACATTTCCATAGGCAATGGTTGTAACAACCCCGTTGGCCTTTGATACTCGGTCTTCACTTGTTGACAAGTGATGCACCTCGCTACAAACTGAGCCACATCTTTCTTCATACCCTTCCTCAAGTATTGTTAGCGTAGGTTATGATACATCTTGGTACCACCCGGATGTACTGTAAGCCTCGATTTGTGAAACTCTTTAATGATATATTTTCTACAAGTTAGGGGAACAAACATCTTCTCCTTGAATTTCAAACTCTTATCGAAATGAATTATCCATCTTTGCACCACCTCACCACCCAAAATTCGAGTGCGAATAGCCTCTATCTCACCATCCTGCCTCTGCTCCTCAATCATTCTACTCACTAGAGTTGGTTGAGCGATAAGAGTAAACAAGGTTGTCGGTCCATCATCCTTATTGAAATATAATCCCATTTATAAGATATCTTTTATCATTTTTCACCACGTATAGCTATACTTGCCAAATTACCACGTGACTTTCTGCTTAAGGCATCCGCTACCACATTAGCCTTTTCCGGATGATATTGCAAGTCAAAATCATAGTCTTCCATGTACTTCATCCACCTTCATTGTCTCATATTCAAATCCTTTTGTGAGAAAAGGTATTTGAGACTCTTGTGATCAAAAAATACCTCAAATCTCTCCCCATACAAATAATGTCTCCACACTTGAAGTGAGAAAATCACCGCCGCCAATTCCAAGTCGTGTGTTGGATAATTTTGTTCATGTGTTTTCAATTGCCTTGAACCATATGCCAATACTCTTTCGGTTTGCATCAACACACATCCCAAACCAAATCGTGAAGTATCACAATAAGTTGTGTATCCCAAATCACGTCCTGGAATGATCAAAATTGGAGCCGAAGTTAATCGACTATTTAATTCCATGAATGCATGCTCGCAAGCATCATGCCACACAAATTTAATTCCTTTCTGGGTAAGTTTGGTCATTGGTGCCACTAACCTCGAAAGTCCTTTACGAACCTCCAATAATACTCGACTAATCCCCAAGAAACTACGTATTTCAAATACACTTTTTGGTCTTTCCCAATTCATCACCACCTCTATCTTGGATGAATCTACGAAAACTCCTCATTTGGATACAACGTGCCCAGGGAACTTCACCTCCGCTAGCCAAAATTCACACTTCTCGTATTTGACATATAATGGGTTCTCTCTTAGGAGTTGTAACACTATCCTCAAGTGACCCTCATGCTCCTCTTCCAAAAATAAGTACACTAAGATGTCATCAACTAACACTACCACAAATTCATAAACGCCGCCGGTGCATTTGTCAAACCAAACGGCATAACCAATAACTCATAGTGTCCATATCGTGTGCGAAAACTAGTTTTCTGAATGTCTTTATCTCTAACACCTAACTGATAATATCTCGATCTTAACTTAATCTTTGAGAAACATTTTGAGCCCTTAAATTGATCGAACAAATCATCTATTGTTGGCAAATGATACTTGTTCTTGATCGTTGCCCGATTCAAGTTCTGGTAGTCAATACAAAATCGTAAAGACCCGTCTTTCGTCTTAACAAAAAGAAACGGAGCTCCCCAATGCGAAGTATTAGGACGTACAAATCCCTTGTCTATGAACTCTTGTAATTAGTCTTTTAACTCTTTCAATTCAGTCGGTGCCATCCGGTACGGTACTATAAAAATGGGCGCGGTACCTGGCCTGGGCAAGTTCTATAACAAATTCCACTTCACGTTTCTGAGGAACCTCTGTTAAGTCCTCCGAAAACACATCCAAAAACTCATGTACTACACGAGAAAACTTTCCACGTGTGATATCCCCACCATCCACTAGCAAGTTTGCTAAGAAATATCCAAGTCCTTTTTTATCACTAAGACTATGCGAAGATGAAAAATAGAAATTGTCTCGTTCTCCCACAAAACAAATACCATCACCCTCCAATGTACATAAGGTCACTCTTCCACGATAACAATCAATGTTAGCTTTATAAGTAGACAACCAGTCTATACACAATATCACATCAAAGCTAGACATGTCGAGGATAATGAAATCAAAGACCAATTGGTGTCCCGAAATCTCGATCTCACAAGACCGACATACACTACCCAAAGTCACACTACCTCCAACTAGTGTATCAATGGATAAAGTTGTGTCCAAGGATGACACATCTAACCCCAAAGCACAAGCAAATGCAATAGAAATGAATGAATGAGCTGCACCTGAGTCCACTAAAACCCTAGTCCAAGAGCTAGAAACTAGGAATATACCTCGAACCACCGATGATTTTGCTGAGGTCTCTCTAGGAATAAGAGTGAAGGCACAACCTTGTGATCTCTGACCCTGCTGCTCGGTACCCTGATATCTAGACTGCTGACTAGGAGCACTAGACATGAGTCCTCTAGTCGGTGCCCGTGAGCTTTGAACATATGGTACTGCTTGTGGTGGTGACAATGCTCTAAAGCCCGACAGTAGAGTAGTATGTTGCATAGAACGCTGCTGTGAACCAACTCCACTTTGTGTACCCTTCTTTTGGGGACAGTTCCAACTAATGTGCCCCATCTGCTGATAATGGTAACACTTCTTTTCTGCCACTAAAGTAGCTTACCCTTGTCTACACTCAAACCTATAGTGCCCAGGTTGCTGACAGTTGAAACACACCACTCTAGATCATAAAGATCCAGTGGGAACAGTCACAGATGGTGTCAATCGTGCTTGTTGCTGCACTTGCTAATACAAACCACCATCCTTTTGCTTCTTCCTAGCACAATTGTCCGGAAGGGACCCCCGTGCTCCTCATTTGATTCTTTGCATCCATAACTCTTTGATTATCATTGCTCATTTCCTCCGCAATCAATGCTCTCTTTACCACCATAGCGTAGCTTATCAAACCCAACATTGAAATTTTATCCCTTATAAAAGTTCGGAGACCCCTCACAAACTTCTTCACCTTAAACTCCTCCGTAGGGATCACCTCTTGTGTGAAACGAGCCAATGAAGTGAATTTGGTCTCGTACTTCATGACTGTCATGGTGCCTTGAAGCATTTTGTAGAACTCTTGCCTCCAGTTGTCCTTCATCGTTACTGAAAAGTATTTCTCAAAGAAAAACACTTGGAACATATCCCAATTCATCGTCTCGATGTCATGGTAGTTCTCGATAAACTTTCACCAACAGTTGACCTCATCTGTAAGATGATGGGCGGTCACTTTCACTCTCAAGTCCTCCTCTACCTTTTGTGATTGATTTTCACCAATCGGCTATGAAGGGCAGTCGCTTAAGCGACTGTACCTAACTCTCCTCTGAAAAAAAATTAAAGATGGGTCAAACCGGTACTCCAGGTACTCCCCTCCCTCTACCTCTGCGAAACCCATCTGCAGCCTCTAATGTGGTTACGCGTCGTTGACTTCGACCCAGTCAGTCCTTACCCACCATCAAGCTTCCACACAACAAACTTAATTCTCTCTCCTGCTCTGTATTTGGTGTGTTTTGGTCTGGTTTGATTGATTCCTTTGTTCGAAGATTGAAAGATGGTTATCGGGGAGATATTTCTGTCGGCGTTCATTCAAGTGCTATTTCAGAAGTTGGCATCCCCAGAGTTGCTCAACTTTGCACGCGGAGAGGGACTTGACACTAAGTTGGCGAAGCTCAGGAAGACTTTGACCAATGTTTATGCGGTGCTGGACGACGCCGAGGAGAAAGAAACAACAAACAGAGCTGTGAAGCAGTGGCTGGAGGATCTCAAGGACCTCGCTTACGATATTGATGATGTGCTCGACGATTTTACCACCGAAGCTTTACGACGAAAGTTGATGGATCATCAAGCTAGCACCAGCAAGGTAAAGAAACTCATCCCTACTTGTTGTACTAGATTCACTCCCAGTGCTGTTATGTTTGATTACGACATGAGGTCCAAGATAAAGGAAATCAATGACAGATTACAAGATATTGTAAGACAAAAAGATGAACTGAGTTTGAAAGACAACGTTGGAGGGATCAGATCGCGCAGAGCAAGAGAGAGATTGCCCACCACTTGTTTGGTTGACAAATCTCGTGTTTATGGCAGAGAAAATGATAAACAGGCAATACTTGACTTGTTATTGATGAAGGGAGAAACTAGTGATGGTGAAATCTCAGTCATTCCAATTGTGGGTATGGGAGGTGTCGGGAAAACCACTCTGGCTCAGTTGATCTACGAGGATGACACTCTGAAAGGCCAATTTGAACTGAAGGCATGGGCTTGTGTTTCTGACTATTTCGATGTAATTGGGGTGACCAGGACAATTCTTGAGTCAATTACTTCCCAAACCTATGACTTTAAAGATCTAAATGTGCTTCAAGTCAAACTCAAGGAAACTCTGTCAGGGAAGAAATTTCTTCTTGTTTTGGATGATATTTGGAATGAGAACCCTAACAATTGGGATCTCCTACGTGTTCCTTTTCTAGCCGGGGCACCCGGAAGCAAAATTATATTTACAACTCGCAATGACAGAGTGGCATCAATCATGAGTACCGTTGGTACTTACCGTCTAAACAAGTTATCAGATGATGACTGCCTATCTTTATTTGCTCAGTGTTCACTTGGAAGAAGAGATTTTGAAGCACATCCGGATTTAAAAGAAATTGGTGAGGAAATAGTGAAGAAATGTAACGGCCTGCCTTTGGCAGCAAAGACGCTCGGAGGTCTATTACGCACTGAATTGGGAAAGAAAAGGTGGGAAGACATATTGAATAGCAAGATATGGGAGCTACCACCAGAAAGAAGTGACATTCTTCCGGCTCTTAAATTGAGCTATCATTATCTCCCTTCTCATTTGAAGCAGTGCTTTGCTTACTGCTCAATATTTCCAAAAGACTATGAATTTGACAAAGATGAGCTGATTTTGTTGTGGATGGCAGAAGGCCTTTTGCAGCTAACAAAAGGAAAGCAGGAAGATTTTGGCATCGAATGTTTTGATGATCTACTCTCAAGGTCTTTTTCCAGCAATCAAGTGGTAATAAGGCGGGATTTGTGATGCATGACCTCATGAATGATCTGGCTCAATTTGTTGCTGGAGAAATATGTTTCAGGTTAATGAATCATTTTGATGGTAATGACCAATTTGCAATTTCTAAACGGGCTCGACACTTGTCTTACACTCGTCAAGAGTATGAACTGTTCCAAAAGTTCAAGGGTCTTTATGAAGTGCAAGGTTTGCGTACGTTCTTATCATTACCAGTTCACAAAGTGTCTCTCTGGCCAGAATATCACTACTTAAGCAACAAGGTATTGTTCGATTTATTGCCTAAATTACATGGCTTAAGGGTATTGTCTTTGTCTGGGTATGGAATAAGCGAGCTACCAAATTCAATTGACAACTTGAAGCATTTACGGTACCTCAATTTATCTTATACTTCAATCCAACGGTTACCTGAATCATTGGGTACTTTCTATAATTTGCAAACACTGTCATTACGCAACTGCAAAGCTCTTCGTATGTTGCCCTCAAGCATTGTAAATTTAGTTAACTTGCGTCATCTTGACAATGCTAACACCAATCGATTACAAGAGATGCCTTCGGGGATTGGCCGTTTGATAAATTTGCAGACGTTGTCAAAGCTTATTGTGGGAAAACATAATGGGCCAAAACTAATGGAGTTGAAGCACCTACTGCATCTACGCGGGATGCTTTCTGTTGCAGAGTTACAAAATGTAATGAATGTTCGAGAAGCAGTGGAGGCAAATTTGATGGGTAAGCAGGACCTTGATGAATTAGAGTTGGCATGGTGCGAAGACATTGATGATGCTCGAAATGAAAAACTTGAAATGGATGTACTTGACATGCTAAAACCATGTAGAACCCTAAAACAGCTCAAAGTTAAGTTCTACCGGGGTACAAGTTTTCCAAGTTGGATAGGAGATCCATCGTTCTCTAAAATGGTGAATCTAAGTCTAATTGGTTGTTCAAAATGCCGGTGTTTACCATCACTTGGGCGAATGCCCATGCTCAAGTACCTATGCATTCAAGGCTTGCATGAAGTTAAGAGTGTGGGGGTCAAGTTCTATACGGATGGTTGTCCAATGGAATTTCCAGCTTTTCCATCACTGGAGAGTCTAACATTTGAGGATATGCCAGAATGGGAGGAATGGTGTTTCTTTAATAATGGCGTTGAAGAAGATCAACGACGATATTTCCCTCGCCTCCAAGTGCTTACTGTACGTAAATGTCCCAAGTTGTGTAGAGTTTCAATTTTAAGGCTTCCCTCTCTTTGCGAATTACACCTGGAAGAATGTGATGAGGTGGTGTTAAAAAGTGTTACTGATTTGACCTCACTAACCACCTTGAAAGTTGAGCGTGTTAGGGGGCTATCTAAACTCCCAGCAGATCTGATTCAATTTTTGGCTGCACTTGAAGTTATCAAATTTAATAAATGTGAGCAACTAGTTACTTTGTGGGAGAGTGGTTTTACATCCTTTTGTAAACTTGAAAGTTTGAAAATAAGTGAGTGTGTCAATCTGGAGAAGCTACCGGATGGGTTGAACAACCTAACATCTCTTAAGTCGTTGGATGTGAGTGGGTGTCCAAAACTTGTGTGCTTTCCAGAAAAAGGTGTCCCTTCCATGCTTAAAAAGCTTCGTCTGAAAGAGTGCGAGAGCTTGAAGTCCCTCCCGGATGGCATCTCTCATCTTGAATATTTGATTGTCAGAAATTGTTCATCTCTGAGGTCGTGGCCAACAGACACGTTTCCCACCACACTCAAAGATATTACAATTGAGACATGCATGCAATTGGAGTGGGTTTCAGAGACAATAATGGTACATGAGAACACTAGTAGTATGTCATCACTTGAATTTATATCCATATGTAATTGGCCAAATATGGGAGGGTTAGTTGGCTGCCTCAACCATTTTGCAAATCTCGGATATCTGTGGATAAATAATTGCGACAGATTGGAGTGTTTGCCAGAAAGAGGTTGTTTATCCATTCCCAACCTTAGAAATCTTACCATCTGGGATTGCGTGAATGTGAGGTCCTTGCCGCCATTCGATCAGATTCAAAGCCTGGCACGCCTCCGATTGCTTGGTTGTCCAAAACTTGAGTTGTTTGGGAACGGGAATTTGCCCCTAAAACTTGAAAACATTACAATTGATTGTGATTTCGGGATACCACTGTCAGAGTGGGGGCTGAACAGACTCACTTCTCTTAAAGAATTCCGTATCTATGATGGATTTTCGGAGATGGTTTGCTTTCCTGATGAAGAAGAAGAAGAAGAGTATTGTTTGTTTCCTTCAACTCTAACCAAATTAAATATCTCGAATCTCCCGAATCTGGAATGCATATCATCCAAGGGGCTCCGGAACCTCACCTCTCTTCAACATCTACATTTCCGAAGATGCCCTAAGCTTCGGTCCTTGCCTAAGGAGGGGCTGCCTTCCACGCTTCAATCGATGGAAATACATAAATGTCCAATTCTAAAAGAAAGGTGTATGAAGGACAGAGGAGATTACTGGCCCATCATTGCCGACATCCCCTGCGTCAATATAGATGATCGTTACATTTATGAATAAGAGTTGAGGACTAATCATCTGATTTCATGGCCGTTACTTTCTATCAGGTAAGCCCGTTCCACTGCACTCAACATAAAAAAATAAAGAAACATTCCTTGAGATTTTATGCATTTCTTGGCAAATGAAATGTCATATGTCTGTTCTTATATTCATGCTCTATGGTCTGTTTGCTAATATTTGAATACAGTCCTTTTTTGTTATTCATGCAAGTAGGATCTTACCATTTATTATGTACATTGCAGCTTTGTTAAATTTAAACTCTCTTTTTTTAGAGCAAATTCTAGTATTTTTCATATGCAGCATAGAGAGAGTAATTTGTCTGGTCCTAACATATTTAGGTAATTAATTGTAGATTGTTGAAAGGAATGTTATTGCGTTTACTTTATTCTCATAGTTAAGCTCCATTTGTCTTGACCAAGATAATTGATGGAAGATTATCTACTTTATTCTCCAGGATTGTGGATCTCATTGGAACTTATGCCTATTCTCTCTTCACACCTTAAATTTAATTTTTCTTCTTCTAAAATTGTGCAGCCAAAACTAAATTGATCCCCTTTTTTTTTATTTTGTGATATTAATTACATATATAGAACAACTTTTGTACTCTTTTTACCTTTTTACTTTCTTTACTATTTTTTTTTAATCTTGTCAAAAGAGATAACTTGTTCATAGTTTTTTTTTGTCTTCTCAAAATGGATAATTTATTCAACAAAAATAAAAAAAAAATTTGGTTTCTTCCAATAGAGACAATTTATTTAATAAAGATAATTTCTTTTTTTGAACCTATCAAAAGATATAATTTATTCAATAACGATAATTTTTTTTTTTTTGGTACTCTCAAAGTAGATAGTTTATTCAACAAGAATAAAATTTTTTATGTATTATTTTTTTGGGTCGTGACAAGAGAGAATTTATTTAACATGGATAGCTATTTTTTTGGTACTTTTTAATTTTTAATTCCTACCAAAAGAAATAATTTATTTAACAGAGATATTTTTTTATCTCACGACAAAAGATATAATTTCTTCAACAGATATATATCTATATATATTTTGGTATTGTCAAAAGAAATAATTTATTAACATAGATAACTTTTATTGGGTCTCTTAAAAAGAGAGAATTTTTTTTTTGAATTATTTTTTTGGATCCGATCAAAAGAGATCAAAAACATTAAAGATAAGAGACAAAGAGGATGTATGAAAGGATAGTTTAGTATTTTAAAAAAAATTAATCATTCACATGTGAAGTAATGTTAAAAGTGACATTTCTCTTACGATAAGAGTGCAAACGTAAAAAATGAAAGTGCGAATATCGCCTCCCTTAAAAAATTTACTTCTTATATAATCTTTCGACAAAAATTATGATTGGCAAGATTATTTTGGTTATTTGAAGTTTATTTATTTTGTTAACTTATTGGGTATATTATCCTTGCTAGGGCTGGGCTGCATATACCACTACAGATGTAGAACGAAAGAAGGTGAGAGTGTGGAGCATTTGTTGATGGAGCCACACTCGTAAAGAAGCTTGAAGTCGGGAAAACATGCAGAGCTATGGAGAGCTCAGAAAGCTCCAAAGTTGGAGAAGATGTAAATTGAGAATGTAGAGGCTGCAAATACAACATACTCTGCCACTTTCTTTTCTTTTAACTTCGTGTCTTGTTGGAACTACTTGTAAACAAAAAGCCATCTCTTGGCATTGATATGTTAAAGACATTTTTAAAAAAAAAAATTTTAAAAAAAACACCTTATTAAAATTACAAACTCTGAACCACAATAAAATAAAACCCAGAAGGGATGTAAATGGCACTGATATGTTAATGACATTTTTAATCTCAGTTCTTGTTCTTTTGTCTAACCCAAGTTCTTAATGAAGAGATAGTGGCAGTGCTTTTCTTTGTTGAGACACTTTTATATTAAGTTGTGTGAAAATTATATACCTGTTCAGGATGTTAGATATCCGTTTTCACCTGCAAAACACCAGTATTGTTTAAACAATAACTCAAATTTGATGCATCAAGATAATAACCTCGTCTGCTTATATCGGAGTTACGGATTAACTTGTAGTACTTTGTTAATAAAAAATATTAAATTAATTTCAGAATAAAGCAAATGAATTATCAATTATATAATGATTTACAAAATTTAAAAATATCTTCAAAATAATAATGTATTAGATTTATGCTTAATTTGTTTTGACGTAAAATGTTTTTTGAAAAATATTTTTTTCATTTTTCAACATTTGGATGCAAACTTGCACACAAAGTCGACAAATTCATTTTACAAGTTAGATGTTTTACGTTTTTTAACAAAATTGATTTACCGACCAAAATTCATTTTACCGATAAGATTTTCTCAATTGCACAAGTGTTATATCATTGTTGCGTTATAATGTGTTGCATTATCAATTTAAATGCATGAACTCTCTCTCCTCTTAGTAAAAGAAACTAGGTCCAAATATAGCAAATTCCATAAAGTGTGAGGATTCCTCCCCCTATTGTGATTATATATATATATATATATATAGCAAAATCTATGAGTGTTCAAATAATGCGCCAATTCGATCCGAGGATTCCTCCCCCTATTGTGATTATATATATATATATATCAAATTCTATGAGTGTTCAAATAATGCGCCAATTCAATCCGCATTCCAACTCGTGTGGATCGGATCAAATTTTCAATTCAACGAATAGGTAGTGAATTCACAAAATAGGAATTCATTATTCACATATCGGATTATGGATTAGGTCACAGAAATTCAATTTGATCCGTGTTAATTCATTAAAATATATTGGATAAACTTTATTGATACTTCATGAGGTTTAAGGTATTATCAGACGGATATAATTTTGTGCAATTTCGTCACCAACACCCTTTGTCAGAATTTTTAATTTTTTAATGAGTGAAATATCATAATTGCCCCTGATTATTTAAACAAATTTTAATATAAAAATATTAGAATTAGGAAATGACAAAACTGCCCTCATCTCCTTTACCTTCTTCAACCACAAAATATTTTTTGTTTTTGCGCTCGGAAGGAAATAGAAATATATTTCTGTTTTTCTGAATGGAAACAAAAAACAGAAATAGCGTTCATTAAAACTTGTTGTTTCTACATTTTTTAGAACAAAATACAATGTTTAGTAACACATTTGTTACACAAATATATTTTTAATTATTAATTTTATTTTTAATTCATCTATTAAAAACTAACCTTCAATTACATTAAAAGATACAATTTATATGTAGTCAACTTGACATTTTCTAAATAAAAAATAAAAAAATTTCTACATGATCTTGAATTTTTAAGATTCAACTAAAAAACTAAAAACTAATATTACAAACAATATTAAAGTCACAAATTCTAATAGTACATGATAATAGAATACAACATCCAATTTAAAGTCACAAATCCTAAACAATACCCAATAATGAACATAAAATACAACTGTAGACATTAAAAAATTACATGATAGACCCAAAATACAATTTGGGTTTATCTTCAGTTTAGCCCACTTTGAAATGTGGCCCAATGAGTCATATAATTTGAAGGCTTCCACCACAAATAAATGAGTTATGGGCTGGTGTAAATTGTCTAAGAAGTCAAAGCCCACTTGAAAATGAGTCTAATGGATAATTTTATATATATATATATATATATATATATATATATATATATATATTGAATAATTATCAAAATTATCATAAAAGATAATTATAGGATAATTACTAAAGGAAAAGAAAGTTACAAATCTACCCCTCCGGTGAGCCTATAAATAAAGGTCCAGATGTGGGAGAAGGGGACCAGAAGATTTTCAGAAAAAGCTGAAATTCTGCAGAAGTCTTCACTCAAAAATCAAAGCTCCAAAACATATAAACCCTGAAGGAGAAGAACAACAAGCACATCATCCACGTGTCGTTCTTCACTAAAGCTTCAATCCAACTCAAGATCAAGCTCTTGCAGCCCTTGAAGCCGAATTACCAAGGAGATTGAATCAGAGGACCTTATCTTCATATTTCTTTTGTAAAGATTTACAGAGGATTGTACCCTTTTTCTTGAATCAATAAAAATTGTTTATTTGTCACTAATTTTCGTTCCTAAATTTTCGGACATGAAATTTGTGTGTACAACAACATCCAGTTTAAAGTCAAGATAACATCATGAATCACTCTCTACGAAAGTTGTTTCACAACTCATTGTGATTGAATCACGAATTCCATTTATCAGTCGTATTTGATCTTGAGTAACTCTTACATCTGCTGGAATATGAGGTGTAGAGGTACTTGCTGATTCTTCTTCTTCAGGCCTTACATTCTCATTTTCATATTCACGAAATAAATGATCTAAACGTGCTTAATCACAAATGAAATTATGAATTGTGCAACAAGCCACCACGATTTGTGCTTGTACCTCTACATCATAATTGGGCATCAACTGAAGAATGGGAAAACGTTTCTTAATTACTCCAAAACAACGTCCAATGACATTTCTAAGTGATGAGTGTCTATAGTTGAATAACTCTTTAGGACCTCGTACTTGTCCTCTACGTCCTCTATAGTCTTGCAAATGATACCGGACACCACGATAAGGTGCTAGGAACGTTGACATATTAGCGTATCCAGAATAAAAAAGGTAGTACTTACCTGTCACAAAATATTACTACAAATTAATATAAAATTTTAATATAAACATAAACGCCCTTACAACAACATTACCTTCAGGTGGTGTTGGAAATTGCATAGTAGGATTGAAGATAGTCTCCATTAAAACTCTCGAGTCATTTACACTACTTTTTCATCTAGTCAATACATAAGAAAATCGCATGTCAAAAGAACAAACGGCCAAAATATTTTGTGTTGTATCTGACTTCCTCCCACGATAAGGAATTTGTTCTGCTAATACAACATTTGCGTGGATGTGTGTTCCATCAATTACTCCAACACAATTCTACATTTGTAATATATTTTTATCAATTTCACAATACAACTAAAAAAAAGGAATAATATACTTTATTTTAAAAAAACTAACCTTGAAGAATGGATAAAATTTCTCATTGTTGCGGATTTCTGGTGGTACAACATTAAAATCTGGTGGATGAATTATTTCCTGCCCCAATTTACATACATAATAAAGGCATCGATGGAAATACTTGGAGACTGAAGTTGTGGAATGTTGAAATCTCTCTACCACTACTCGAACTCTCTCATTGTGTGCAAGAGTATACAAAAACATTCCAACTTGCTCTTCTACAATTAAATATCTAAAATCATTTAATCCGAACCCCTTCAACCGCTCACATAGATTTCTAAAGGTATGTAATTTCAACCTAAAAAGTTCAAAACATCTAGCATGATGGCCATTCAGTATTTCAAGTATATACTCATGGCCTTGAAGTCTAAATTGTCTACATAGTCTTAGTTTCATATAATTTTCCATATACTCGTCCATCAATAAGATAAATAAAAATAAAATATGTTCATCCTCCTCATCATTGTCATCATCATAAGCAAGCAAAAAAAACCAATGGATCCATTATGATAAACCTGATATAATTGAATATTATGATAATTGTCACATAAAGTTGGCACATAACACTATAATATATCATAAAATCACATAATTATCACATAATTACTACATATCAGTTTAAACATAGAACCCCATAAACATTATTCTTTTGTTTATAGAGACGTGAGAAATTGTTCTTTGCCTAAAATTTTTGAAACACTAATTTGCACTAAAAAATATTATTTTATTCATACAAAATCAGGTCATTCAGGCATTTAAAAAATAATTATTTTAAAGTTATAAAACTATGTCATTTTATGCCACAGGACATCCCCTCGCACAGGGGATCCTGATTCGATATGATATATGCATTATGTGTGAAGTCAGGGATGTAGTCAGGAATTTGAACAAGTGGGTACGAACGTAAGAGTTCGGATCATAATTTATCTTTTATAAAATTAAGTGGGTACATCACTCAGAATTTCATAGGTTTTCTCAATTCTAAACTCCCAAAAAATTGTGTTTACTATATGTAAAAAGAAAAATTATAAAATTAAGTAGGTACATTAGTACCCACTAGTGTATATGTATATATATGTGTGTGTGTGTGTGTGTTCACGACCAATTCATGTCTGGCCTAATTGAAGCCGGCCCAACTGAAGCGATGGTTTCAAAAGGCAAAGATAATGTGATTTTTTATTTTTATTTTTAAAAATGATATTGAATGTAAATATTTTTGGTTCCACACAAGTCTCAGTGTATATTTTTAATATGAAAGGAATATACGATAAGATTATTTATAAACCTAAAGTATTTCAACTTAAGTTGATGCAAAAAAATCTATCTGGTCAATTTTGTGTTATATATGCAAAACAAAAAAACAATAAATTTAAAGGAGAAGAAGAAAGAAAAATAATAAGAATAGAGAAAAAATGTTAATATACATATGTCATACATGCAAGCAAAAGAGGAAGAGGAAGAAGTAGAAGAATGAAAAGAAAAATGATTGAATTTTGAAGGGAAAAAAATTACAATTTAATTGAATAAAGGGAATGTATATATATATATATTTTGAAGGGAATCAAAGAAATTTGAGAAAGAAGAAAAAAAAAAAAAAAAGAAGAAAGAAGAACAAGAAGAATTAGAGAATTTTTTTGCTAAATATTACAAAATTACATACGAAAAAGTAAAAAGATAAAACTAAAATAAATTGAGCTTTATATCCCTTATTCCAACTTATTTATTTTAGGTTTTTTTAGATATCACAACACACGTACCTTCTATTAAAATGTGCTTCTTTTTCTAGTCACATCTTAGTTTTATTATGGTAGTTTTATTTTTCATAATCAGACTATGAATCACAACTAAAAATTACTCATTCTCTTTTCATGATCTCCACAATTAAATGGGCAAAATCTTATTACGTCCAAAATTTGGCATATTCAAAGATCCGAAAACTAGGCATGAGGAATTGGTGATCGAGAAGGCATTAATTTCCACTAACAATAATATATCGTATGGCAATTTCTGAATATATATATATACTATGGCAGTACCGCATAAGAAAGCAAGTTGCAAATGACTGCCATCACATGGTTGTGTTTCTGTGGCTGTCACGTTTAGGTGGAACACCCTCATTTATCGTAAGATAACATTCATGTTATTACATCTCGTTTAAATTAAGAGATAGATAATGTATAATTAAAGTTGGTTGGGGGATAATGCATAAATGCACCCAACAAACAGTGTATAAAGCTAGTATTTTGTTTCACTAAATTCACAACACGTACTGTCCATTCTTAGACAAGCTTACTTAGGCCCTCGATCAGTTCATATATGGAACATGCATTCTCTTCTGAAATGACCTCTTTGGAAAAAGAGAAGTCACCAAATGGCCATGAAAGATACAGTGAGATCATCTCTACCCTCCCTAAAGATGAGGGTTGGAAACTGTGGCTTTATTCATCTATATCAAGGCTTTTGGATATATCCCATCGTCTTAGAAGGAGTTATGTCAGCTCAACAACACTTCAAGGCCCAGCCTAGTGATATAATCGTGAGCAGTGTCCCCAAATCTGGCACCACCTGGCTTAAAGCCTTGACTTATGCTATTGTTACTCGAACTCGTATTGGTCCCTCCACAAGCCCTTTACTCACCATCATGCCACATCAATGTGTCCCATTCTTGGAAACTGACCTCTTTGATCAGAACTCAACAACAATTCGAGACCCTACACTTCCACTGGTGGCCACACACATTTCCTACACATCGTTGCCAAAATCCATTATCGATTCGGGTTGTAAAATTGTTTACATATTCCGGGATCCAAAGGATGCGTTTGTTTCTCTATGGCATTTCACAAGAAGGTTAATTCCCAATGACAAGGAACATTGTCCTTTAGAGGAGGCTTGTAAGATGTTTTGCAAAGGAATATCTTTCTATGGCCGAGTTTATGGGACATCCTTTCTCGTTGGGGGAAGAAAATGAAGGTATGGTGCAAAATATAATAAACTTGTGTAGTTTTGAGAATTTGAGCAATTTGAATGTCAACAAGACCGGAATGCATCGCTTGAATAAGTCAGAGAAGATTGAGAACAATTCATACTTTAGGAAAGGAAAGATAGGGGACTGGGAGAATTATTTGACTGCAGAAATGGCTGAGGAAATGGATCGGATCACTGAGCACAAGTTTGATAGCTTGGGCTTACATTGATATATATGTTATACGTAGTAGTTTTGAAGCCATGGAATGTGCTCCTACTAATTATGTTTTGATTGTTGTTTATTAATCTGTGGTGTGATTCAAGTGTATTTCCTTTTTTTGGATTGTCTTATGTTTCATTGGTTTTTTCAAAACTAGATGTGCGTGCCATAAATGAATAAATAGTTAAATTCATTGATGGTCAAATTTTCTATTAATATAAATATTGACAAAATAAATTGAGTATTCCAGTTGCACGACTAACAATAAAATAATATACAAAAAATTTTCCAAGATTTCTTTAAACTCTTTTTCTTCGATAAAAACTCTAATTTTCTCCGGTATCTACATGTCTCAATAATTAGATAAACACATAATATACTTAAAATTCTAATAATTTTATTTTGATTTGACATTTTCGAGCACAGTTGAATTTTAAAAAAAGACCTAATAAAGATAGAGAGAAGTTGAGGAAATGCAAAAGAGAATATATATAAATTTTAAATAAATAAAAAATTAGAGAGAGAAATCCAATTTAATTACACTTCTCACTTCCTTCTTCTTGAAGGGATTCATTTAGTTTGATAAAATATTAAAACTTATGAAAAATGTAATATGCATCAAAGTAGAATATATTTATGTCTTTTTAATATTACCACATCATATTCGAGATACTCATCTCGAATTAAATTCGAGATGTGTAACATTACTCGACTTAACTCCTTACATACATCATGATACATATATACTGGGCTGGCCTGAGATTCTAAAAAATTTGAGAGGCCGTAGGATGACTTGCAAATGTGGAAAGATCAAGTTGACGTATGAACAAATCTCATGTCAAAATACAATTTGCCCTATATTATTTAGTGTATGTATTATTTGTAAGAGGGATCCTGATTCATCTATATTACGTTTGAGCTTGGTGTTTGAATTTTCTCCCAAAGAAATTTCATCATCTAACGGTCTAAAGTGTTTAAAAAATCAATCTGACGGTTCAAAATATATATACCTATATACGGTCTAAAATTACTCTTCCTACCTACCATTACAATCAACTTGTTACCATTCGACCACTGCTTTCTATATTAGACTCTCCCACTCATTATTACATTTATTTCTCTTCTCTCTTCTTTTATATATCACTCTATCTCTCTTTCTTTCCATGATCTGGCATCCAGATCAGTCTCTCTCTCATGATCCGCGACTCTCCTTCGCCCAATCGACGGTACTCATCATCACCGATCTGATATATATATATATATATTGTAGATCCAGATTGCCTTATCTATCTCTCTCTCTATGTTAGTTAGATTATTTTTTTGTTTTTTTTTTATATTTTGCAGATTCGATTCGAATCGTGTGCGAGATCTGTATTCTATCTTTGTGTTAGTTGATCAGATCCATATTGCCAGTTCGTGTGTATCCATATTTTACAAATCCAGATTGCTATATCACACACTCTCTCTATTAGTTGATTATTTTTTGTTTTTATTGATATATTACAGATCCAGATTGGTGTGTGAGATCTGTAACAAAGGATTTCAGGCTAGGTCAGCGAACACAGTGGTTCGGCCCTAGCCGTGGCCCACCCCTCGCCAACACTTCCAACATCCGGATCGATGAAGACCAAACTTTTTCTATGACAATTTCGACAGCACTTGCTGAGGTGATCGTTTTGTCTTCGGGGACTCTGATAGCCACGAATCGGTTCATGTGTGAGATCTACAACAAAGGACTTATCATGGAAACTCCGGCCATGGCCCACCCCTCACTGGAGCTCCATCTACGAGACTAGCGTCGACCAATCCGGCGTTGGTCAAGTCGTGGCCCACACACACCTTTTGTGAGTCTTGTGTGGAACAGTCCGGCATTGTCTGGATAAATGAGCTCACCTGCAACGGAACTATCAACCACGAACCAAGAAGACCGATCTCCACAGTGAGATTTAACCATGCACTACCTCCGTATGTGTGTATAGAGAATGAGAATGTGAAGGAAGAAATGTAAGAGTACAGAGAAGGTTCCTTCCTACTGGACTCAGTGGCTCGCATCTCCATAGACAACACTTCTTTCTTCAAACCCAACACCACCAACTTCTCACTCTTCTTCGTCTTTTCCGTCTTTTCCGTTAATGCTTTCATTTTCGCCCACTCTTCCCCTGTCACGCCCCCAAATTTGAATACCTGAAACTCTAGTCCAGCACTTGCATTTGGTGCGCGACTTGAAATACAACATCATCTTCTTAACATACATTAATCCAAAAACTTTACATATTACAATCAAAATGTGATCGTCTAGATCATCTATTACAAAA
Source organism: Cornus controversa (assembly GCA_026545225.1). NCBI lineage: Eukaryota > Viridiplantae > Streptophyta > Magnoliopsida > Cornales > Cornaceae > Cornus > Cornus controversa. The sequence continues at coordinate 104,353,631 of CM048845.1, forward strand.
ACTTCATCCGAAGACCTCATCCCTCATCCTGAGAGTCAACTATGTACAACCAAAATAATTACATGCTAAGAAATTTACATGTAAATGGCCTCCATCATCCTGTACCGCGCTTCCATTCACTCGATACCTGAAAATAAAATGGGGTGAGTTCAACAAGCTCAGCAAGAATTGCAAAACACTATCATTGCTCAACAAATTGACCTTGCCTTAAATTCCTATATAAGGACACGTATACAATCTTTGTTGATTTAATTCACAAATTTTCTTATGATAATTAAACGCTAGCTAATTATCATATTCACAATTTAGTTCACACATAGGAAACGTGTTATCAACAATTCCTTATTAAGCTAATCATCTAGATTAACTTAACATAACCTCACAGTGAGCCCCGGGCTCCCTCCCAATAGATGACATGCTTAGCCAACAAGTGGTGCGCATCGCATAGTCCCGGACTAAGGAAGCTCGCACATGTGGCTAGGCTTGTACGACTATTCCCCCAGATGGTCCCGGACCACGTCCACACAATAAGGGCACTCTTTGCCCAATGGCCATAACAAAAGGGCTGTACACACCCCATAGGTAGGTTCCTGACCATACCTCACAAATTTTTTAAGAATTTTATCACGTTTTCAAGATTTCAAGCTTTTAGGATTTACCAAATGCTTTTAACATTTAATAAATCAAATCGTTCTTTTAATGTGATCTCTAATCACATTAATTAATCACTTTAAGATTTCACGACTTAAGTCTTTTCTAAACTTAATTATTTTAGCATAATTAAGTTTATTATGCCAAAATATACGACTCTAGAACTTTTCGTAATTTTTAAAGCTTCAAAGGATATTTTCTCCAATTTGCTCTCTAAATTAAAACAAAAGGAAAACAAGTGTTCTTTAAACCAACATAAATTCTTTTATAATTTATTAAATGCTTTTCACATTTAATAAATTAAAAGAGCGAATTTGGCATGTTCATAAAGCTTAAAACGTCGCTAACCGAATCTTTAATCCTTATGACCAACTATTCTAACTTAACAAGCTCTATTACATTAAAACAAAATATTTCATAAATTTCGTAATTTATGGAGCATTCGAGAATTTTTCCTTAGAACTAACTATTCTAGCATAATTAGCTCTAAAATGCATAAAAATAGAATTTCGGAATTAAACGTAATTTATGGAGCGTCAAAAACATTTTTCCTCCAAGTTCTAATTTTAGCCCAAAAAGAAATTCTTTACATTTCTTTTAAATGACATTGGCCCTATTCTCAATTTCGGCCCAGTCCAAAGTCATGCAACCATTTATCTCTTTTTTTTTAAAAAAGGTATTGGATCAATCCTTAATTTCGGCCCAATCCAATTTGCCAAGCCCAAATCCAAAGCATAAACAATAAACCCAACAAACTGACTTCAAACCCAAGCATAACAACTTACATTATAAAAGCATATATAACAGTAACACACTACATGAGAGATAACATTTGCACAAAAATTAGAAGTTAACTGCTACTTGAACATGATATTTACAAGAAAAGAAAAGAAAAAAAATGAGAAACTATCTTTTAGTCTAATCAGAGCCTTATGCACAAAAGTGTAAATCTATAAATTTTTCAACAACTACTATGTGCTAAACTTAAATTCTTAGGCAGCTTGTGTACTCCAATTAACTACCAATTCTATCTCATCACCTATGTATCTACACATGTAAAACTGCGGGTAAATATACAAAATCAACCATAAGTATATAAATAATCTTCATACACGAAAATTCATGCATGCAAAAGTTCACTATATTAAGTCTATAACTATGATTTGCATGTCCTTACAAACAGTAAAATGTCAATGTCTACCACAGTTTACATGAATGAAAACTATACATCATTTCAAAACATATATATATATTTATATTATATATATATATATAAATATATATATATATATATATATACCCACAATGAATTGGCTGCTTCTCACATGCTAAAAGGATTCAAGTGCATACTTAAACCGACCCAAAAAAAAATGTTGTTTGTACAGACATAGACATAGATTTGCAAACCAGTGACCAACTCCTCTAAACCCACAACTAAGATTTCTAAAGAACACCAAATTCTCATGCAAGAATCGTCACATTATTGACAGATTTATACACATCAATAACTATATATATCAATCTATATATATATATATATATATAGCCCCATACTAATCAAACAACTCCTAATCTCAAGATCTAGAATTTTTTCTGTTAAAATCTCACTCTAAAATCAGTTTCAAAACAAAAATTTTTACTAATTAAAAACATGGTTATCTAGATATATAAATATATATAGAAGCATAAGGGCAAGATTCAACTTGCCTCAAAATAGCTTTCCTTCTCTTCTTCTTTCTTTCTTTTCTTTTTTCTTCTTCTCCAGCCATTCTCAGCTCTCTGTTTTTCTCTTCCTAAAAGTCTCCTTTTTTCTTCTCTCACTCTCTCTCTTTCTTTCTCTTATCACATTTCCCTATTTATTTTCTTTCTCACTCAACTTATGCACTAGCTTACAGTCAACAAATGAAAAAGAGGTATTGCCAAAGGTGGACAAGTGTCACTCATGCATATACTGCCACTACCATTACAAACTTCCCTCACAAGACTACTCTTTTCCCCTTTTCCTAGTTTCTATCGTAAAGCCTCAGGTTATATAAGTGGTTATATAACTTACATAACTATACTACACATGCAAGGGACATGTACTCCATTTGGCCACCATGCATATTACATAACTATATTACACATGCAAGGGACATGTACTCCATTTGGCCACCATGCATATGACCTCACCAACCTCCAATCAAGCTTAAAGTTTCTGTCACTTCTTGCAACCTGAACCACTTAACATAAGCCTGCCTCATGCATCAGACCACTAACTGCTCCATATCTTGCTATGAAAAGATTATATATATATATATATATATATATATATATAATCCATGTGCATCTCTACACTTATAGCCCTCCAATCTCCAAAAAAATTACGTTTGAATCCTAAAGAGATGAAGACAAAAGAAATCATGGTTTAGGGGTGTTACATCCCCCCTCTCTCTCTCTCACTATGTTAAAATTCTAATACACACACTTTCTCTCTCTCTAACTTTTTTTCTACTTTTCTTTTTCTTTCTTCCTTTCTCTCTCTACATGAGTCATGATTCTCTCTCTAACTTTATGATTCTCTTTGTATAGTACAGTGTTTCCATCAACTATATTGATTGCATATATTCTTTGTTAAGGTTATCAACAGAGTTTAATACTACCTTAATTACACTGAATTTTTTATTAATTTGAATATTTTTAATGTATGTGTTTCTCTATTATAATTAAACATGTGGTTGTTTTGTTTAATTTTGAAAAAAATTATTAATTTGAACATTTTTAATGTAAGCTTTTCTTATAAATTAAATGTGATTGTTTTGTTTAATTAGCTAAACATTAATGAACTATTATAGAAATAATTTCATATGCGGTTTTTCTACATGATTTTACATTGTGACAATATTACACTCTAAAGTATTTATATTTATATATAAATACATACATTGTTAAAAGGGGTGGCGTGTGGTATTAATTACAAAAAAAAAAAAAAAAGATAGAATTTGGTGAAAAATGAAATGCTGTGATTATTGCACAATGCCCATGGTGAAGGGGCTCAATACAACTGAATGTATATATAAAGTATAAACTATATTGTATTGCAATTTGAAATACAAAAATATAAAGATATTCTCTTTTATAATTTGACCGCATTGCAATCATCAATCAAATCACAATTCCAACCCTACCCCGCCAAACTTTTATTATAACCTGAATTGTTGATCAATGTGCCTGAATAATTTTCTTGGGATGAGAATAGACAGATTTAGTGCCTTGATATGCACATGAACAACCCACAAATCACGCATTTTATTTTCGATAATAGTCCTCCATCTCACTATTGTTATATATATATATATATATATATATATATATATATTCATCCTCTATGTATATCTATGTTACATTTGAGCATGTTCAAAAAATATTTAGCCTAAAAAATTATAGAAATCTAATCCGGTTCAAAATATTTATACATATCTACTGTCGAAAATCATTTTCTTTATATACGATCTAACAGTCACAATTTACTCAATACATTTACATCTATATAGATATATACAGTCAACCACCTTCTTTATTTATTTATTCTTTTTCCCTTCTCTCTCCCACTTTTCTCTTTATTTATTATTATTTTTCTCATTTTCTTTTTCCTTTATTCACGTACTACATTTTTTCTTAAATCTCTCTCTCTCTTGTCCCCACCATCCAATATTTCCTCTCTGTCACTCTCTCTCTTTCTCTCTAATTTTTTAATCACTCTCTCTCTATCTCTCTCTCTCTTTCCTTTTCTTTCTCTCTCTTTGTCCCCTCTCACTCTTTCCGAGATCTTTTTTTTTCCCTCACTCTCTCTCTCCCATCTCTATCTATATCCATAAAAATAATTTAAAATAATAAATTTATTTAATTTTTAATAAATATATAAAAATTAATAAAATAAATATTTTTATTAAAAATTCTTGATACATAGAGTGTTATCAATGAATAATGATTAATTTTTACAATAAAATTATTGTGATGATTTGAAAAAATAAATTTGTTGTGTTGAAGGCTGTTCAATTGTTTGGTTGATCCTAAATAGTAAAGTCATGTTTCAAAAGAATTATCAAGTTAAGATTTCATGTTATCAAATGCATCCCATTTCAATTTTATAAATAAGATCTTTTTGAAGATTTTTTTTTTTTAAGAACGAATTTTTTTTTATAGTGCCCTTCAAACCAATAAAAACCTTGCTATTTCAAATCTTGGCTCAAGAGATTCTAATGTGTAGTATAATCCAACTTTTTGATGGGACCACCAGGTACTCCCCTCCATCTACCTCTGCGAAACCCATCTGCAGCCTCTAATGTGGTTACGCGTCGTTGACTTCGACCCAGTCAGTCCTTACCCACCATCAAGCTTCCACACAACCAACTTAATTCTCTCTCCTGCTCTGTATTTGGTGTGTTTTGGTCTGGTTTGATTGATTCCTTTGTTCGAAGATTGAAAGATGGTTATCGGGGAGATATTTCTGTCGGCGTTCATTCAAATGCTATTTCAGAAGTTGGCATCCCCAGAGTTGCTCAACTTTGCACGCGGAGAGGGACTTGACACTAAGTTGGCGAAGCTCAGGAAGACTTTGACCAATGTTTATGCGGTGCTGGACGACGCCGAGGAGAAAGAAACAACAAACAGAGCTGTGAAGCAGTGGCTGGAGGATCTCAAGGACCTCGCTTACGATATTGATGACGTGCTCGACGATTTTACCACCGAAGCTTTACGACGAAAGTTGATGGATCATCAAGCTAGCACCAGCAAGGTAAAGAAACTCATCCCTACTTGTTGTACTAGATTCACTCCTAGTGCTGTTATGTTTGATTACGACATGAGGTCCAAGATAAAGGAAATCAATGACAGATTACAAGATATTGTAAGACAAAAAGATGAACTGAGTTTGAAAGACAACGTTGGAGGGATCAGATCGCGCAGAGCAAGAGAGAGATTGCCCACCGCTTCTTTGGTTGACAAATCTCGTGTTTATGGCAGAGAAAATGATAAACAGGCAATACTTGACTTGTTATTGATGAAGGGAGAAACTAGTGATGGTGAAATCTCAGTCATTCCAATTGTGGGTATGGGAGGTGTCGGGAAAACCACTCTGGCTCAGTTGATCTACGAGGATGACACTCTGAAAGGCCAATTTGAACTGAAGGCATGGGCTTGTGTTTCTGACTATTTCGATGTAATTGGGGTGACCAGGACAATTCTTGAGTCAATTACTTCCCAAACCTATGACTTTAAAGATCTAAATGTGCTTCAAGTCAAACTCAAGGAAACTCTGTCAGGGAAGAAATTTCTTCTTGTTTTGGATGATATTTGGAATGAGAACCCTAACAATTGGGATCTCCTACGTGTTCCTTTTCTAGCCGGGGCACCCGGAAGCAAAATTGTATTTACAACTCGCCATGACAGAGTCGCATCAATCATGAGTACCGTTGGTGCTTACCGTCTAAACAAGTTATCAGATGATGACTGCCTATCTTTATTTGCTCAGTGTTCACTTGGAAGAAGAGATTTTGAAGCACATCCGGATTTAAAAGCAATTGGTGAGGAAATAGTGAAGAAATGTAATGGCCTGCCTTTGGCAGCAAAGACGCTCGGAGGTCTCTTACGCACTGAATTGGGAAAGAAGAGGTGGGAAGACATATTGAATAGCAAGATATGGGAGCTACCACCAGAAAGAAGTGATATTCTTCCGGCTCTTAAATTGAGCTATCATTATCTCCCTTCTCATTTGAAGCGGTGCTTTGCTTACTGCTCAATATTTCCAAAAGACTATGAATTTGACAAAGATGAGCTGATTTTGTTATGGATGGCAGAAGGTCTTTGGCAGCTAACAGAAGGACAGAAGCAGATTGAAGATTTTGGCAATGAATGTTTTGAAGATCTACTATCAAGGTCATTTTTCCAGCAAACAAGTGGTAATAAGGCGGGATTTGTGATGCATGACCTCATGAATGATCTGGCTCAATTTGTTGCTGGAGAAATATGTTTCAGGTTAGTGAATCATTTTGATGGTAATGACCAATTTACAATTTCTAAACGGGCTCGGCACATGTCTTACACTCTTCAACGGTTTGAAGTGTTCCAAAAGTTCAAGGGTCTTTATGAAGTGCAAGGTTTGCGTACGTTCTTATCATTATCAGTTCACAAAGTGTCTGACGAATATCACTACTTAAGCAACAAGGTATTGTTCAATTTATTGCCTAAATTACATGGCTTAAGGGTATTGTCTTTGTCTGGTTATAGAATAAGCGAGCTACCAAATTCAATTTGCAACTTGAAGCATTTACGGTACCTCAATTTATCTTATACTTCAATCCAACGCTTACCTGAATCATTGGGTACTTTTTATAATTTGCAAACACTGTCATTACGCAACTGCAAAGCTCTTCGTATGTTGCCCTCAAGCATTGTAAATTTAGTTAACTTGCGTCATCTTGACAATGCTAACACCGATCGATTACAAGAGATGCCTTCGGGGATTGGCCGTTTGATAAATTTGCAGACGTTGTCAAAGCTTATTGTGGGAAAACATAATGGGCCAAAACTAATGGAGTTGAAGCACCTACTGCATCTACGCGGGATGCTTTCTGTTGCAGAGTTACAAAATGTAATGAATGTTCGAGAAGCAGCGGAGGCAAATTTAATGGGTAAGCAGGACCTTGATGAATTAGAGTTGGCATGGTGCGAAGACATTGATATTGATGATGCTCGAAATGAAAAACTTGAAATGGATGTACTTGACATGCTAAAACCATGTAGAACCCTAAAACAGCTCAAAGTTAAGTTCTACCGGGGTACAAGTTTTCCAAGTTGGATAGGAGATCCATCGTTCTCTAAAATGGTGAATCTAAGTCTAATTGGTTGTTCAAAATGCCGGTGTTTACCATCACTTGGGCGAATGCCCATGCTCAAGTACCTATGCATTCAAGGCATGCATGAAGTTAAGAGTGTGGGGGTCAGGTTCTATACGGATGGTTGTCCAATGGAATTTCCAGCTTTTCCATCACTGGAGAGTCTAACATTTGAGGATATGCCAGAATGGGAGGAATGGTGTTTCTTTAATAATGGCATTGAAGAAGATCAACCACAATATTTCCCTCGCCTCCAAGTGCTTACTGTACGTAAATGTCCCAAGTTGTGTAGAGTTTCAATTTTAAGGCTTCCCTCTCTTTGCGAATTACACCAGGAAGAATGTGATGAGATGGTGTTAAAAAGTGTTACTAATTTGACCTCACTAACCACCTTGAAAGTTGAGCGTGTTAGGGGGCTATCTAAACTCCCAGAAGATCTGATGCAATTTTTGGCGGCACTTGAAGTTATCGAATTTAATAAATGTGAGCAACTAGTTACTTTGTGGGAGAGTGGTTTTACATCCTTTTGTAAACTTGAAAGTTTGAAAATATGGGAGTGTGCCAATCTGGAGAAGCTTCCAGATGGGTTGAACAACCTAACTTCTCTTAAGTCGTTGGGTGTGAGTGGATGTCCAAAACTTGTGTGCTTTCCAGAAAAAGGTGTCCCTTCCATGCTTAAAAAGCTTTCGCTGAAAGAGTGCGAGAGCTTGAAGTCCCTCCCGGATGGCATCTCTCATCTTGAAGATTTGAATGTCCAAAATTGTTCATCTCTGAGGTCGTGGCCAATCGACACGTTTCCCACCACACTCAAAGATATTATCATTATTAATTGCATGCAATTGGAGTGGGTTTCAGAGACAATAATGGTACATGAGAACACTAGTAGTATGTCATCACTTAAATTTATATTGACAAATATCGGAGGGTTAGTTGGGTGCCTCAACCATTTTGCAAATCTCAGATTTCTGTGGATATGGAATTGCGATAGTTTGGAGTGCTTCCCAGAAAGAGGTTGTTTATCCATTCCCAACCTTAAATCTCTTGACATCTGGAATTGCGTGAATGTGAGGTCCTTGCCGCCATTCGATCAGATTCAAAGCCTCGCAATCCTCCATTTGATTGGTTGTCCAAAACTTGAGTTGTTTGGGAATGGGAATTTGCCCCCAAAACTTGGTTATATTAAAATTGATGGTGATTACGGGATACCCCTGTCAGAGTGGGGGCTGAACAGACTCACTTCTCTTACAGAATTCGATATCGATGGTGGATTTTCGGAGATGGTTTGCTTTCCTGATGATGAAGAAGAAGAAGAAGAAGAGTATTGTTTGTTTCCTTCAACTCTAACCGAATTAAGTATCTGGAATCTCCGGAATCTGGAATGGATATCATCCAAGGGGCTCCGGAACCTCACCTCTCTTCAACATCTACATTTCCGAAACTGCCCTAAGCTTCGGTCCTTGCCTAAGGAAGGGCTGCCTTCCACGCTTCAATCGATGGAAATAAATGAATGTCGAATTCTGAAAGAAAGGTGTATGAAGGACAGAGGAGATTACTGGCCCATCATTGCCGACATCCCCTGCGTCAAGATAGACAGTCGTTACATTTATGAATAAGAGTTGAGGACTAATCATCTGATTTCATGGCCGTTACTTTCTATCAGGTAAGCCCGTTCCACTGCACTCAACATAAAAAAATAAAGAAACATTCCTTAAGATTTTATGCATTTCTTGGCAAATGAAATGTTATATGTCTGTTCTTATATTCATGCTCTATGTTCTGTTTATTAATATTTGAATACAGTCCTTTTTTGTTATTCATGCAAGTAGGATCTTACCATTTATTATGTACATTGCAGCTTTGTTAAATTTAAACTCTCTTTTTTTAGAGCAAATTCTAGTATTTTTCATATGCAGCATAGAGAGAGTAATTTGTCTGGTCCTAACATATTTAGGTAATTAATTGTAGATTGTTGAAAGGAATGTTATTGCGTTTACTTTATTCTCATAGTTAAGCTCCATTTGTCTTGACCAAGATAATTGATGGAAGATTATCTACTTTATTCTCCAGGATTGGTTATGTGAGGAGTGGTTTGTGGATCTCATTGGAACTTATGCCTATTCTTCTTGTAAAATTGTGCAGCCAAAACTAAATTGATCCCCTTTTTTTATTTTGTGATATTAATTACATATATAGAACAACTTTTGTACTCTTTTTCGGTTTTATTTCAGATTAGGTGATGATCCCATGTTTTATTAGAGTTGGCTGTGTTTGATCAATCTGTCAGTTACACATGAACCATTTAAATCTCATGTCTCAACACATCAGAAGCTCATGAGCAAATCTAACCCGTCCAACAGTTGTGCAGAAATTTCAGATACACCAACTGATTCCATTGATGTTTAGAGGTGGCAGTTGATTGAATCCATCAGCAATCAGCATGGTTAAGCTATTCACATGTAATTATCATTACAAACTTGAAATTCCACTTCTAATACGATCCGACTGTTTATCACAATCAGCACTTATTTATTTCACAATTGCATGCTTCTATCTACTGCTATGTTTAGGTAGTATTTTTATTGGGCATTTGACTGCTGGCATCGTGATTCGACTCTATGGTCTCTCTATGCTAAATCATTTGCTGAATTTGGAATTGGTTTTCTTATTAGTTAATATTGTCCTTGAGGTAGATCCATAAAATCTTGAACATTGGAATCTGTTAGGAATTACCACTGAGTACTGATTTGGCTTATTATCAATCTGCATATAGCAAAGTGAACTGAAACTGAGCTTCTGGTCATCAATTTGCAGCTCGTTGTTGAAAGATTAAGTTCCATGAAAAAATATGTTTTGGATTGGGGATTTTCCGAATAAATGCTGGTCCTGGTCACAGGGTGCTTGTTGCTTTGGCTGCTCGTAATGTTTCTGGGCAGACTGGTCCTGCTGAATTTGTCACTGAGAAAGGCCTGTGATTTTCTTTGGCTGCATTGCCCACAGATAACAAGTGACCAGTTTTTGCTTTCAATGAACTGTTGCATGCTACTCAACAAATGCAACCATAGACCATCTGTATGAGTTGCAATTGTGGTAAAGGTTATGCAATCAGTATGAAAATAAGGTATCGACTTTGTAATCTCTTATTGCCAGTAAGATACTCAAACCCTGTTAGCTTCTCTCTTAAATCCTTTACATCTTTTTGCTTCCCAATTCTGTTCCAGAAAGAATCACACGATAAGATTTCTTGACGACTCAAAGGCCTTCCTTCATACAATGAGGCCTTGGACATTCGTTTTTATATATCTTTTGAAGAAGGGTGGCAATATTTGTACTCATCTTTTCTATAATTGCACTCTATTTACCTTTTTCTTTTAATGAAAATGACAAGAAGGTCCATAAACTAATTAATACATTATCTCTTATTTTATAATACTAGAACTACCCTTTATCCTATAAAGTTAAACTCCTTCTTTAGTTTCTTTATTATGTTTTTTTTTGGGTCGTATCAAAAGAGATAAATTTGTTTACCTTTTTACTTTCTTTACTGTTTTTTTTAATCTTGTCAAAAGAGATAACTTGTTCATAGTTTTTTTTTGTCTTCTCAAAATGGATAATTTATTTAACAAAAATAATTTTTTTTTTTTGGTTTCTTCCAATAGAGACAATTTATTTAATAGAGATACTTTCTTTTTTTGAACCTATCAAAAGATATAATTTATTCAATAACGATAATATGTATTTTTTTTTGGGTACTCTCAATGTATATAGTTTATTCAACAAGAATAAAAAAGTTTTATATACTTTTTTTTTTTTGGTCTTGTCAAGAGAGAATTTATTTAACATGGATAACTAATTTTTGGGTATTTTTTAATTTTTAATTCCTACCAAAAGAAATAATTTATTTAACAGAGATATATTTTTTTTTTATCTCATAACAAAAGATATAATTTATTCAACAGATATATATCTATATATATTTTGGTCTTGTCAAAAGAAATAATTTATTAACATAGATAACTTTTTTTGGGTCTCTTAAAAAGAGAGAATTTTTTTTTTGAATTATTTTTTTTCAAGTATTTTTTTGATCCGATCAAAAGAGACCAAAAACATTAAAGATAAGAGACAGAGGATGTATGAAATGATAGTTTAGTATTTTGAAAAAAATTAATCATTCACATGTGAATTAAATGTTAGAAGTGACATTTCTCCTAAGATGAGTGTACAAACGTAAAAAAATGAGTGCGAATATCGACTCCCTTAAAAAATTTACTTCTTATATAATCTTTCGACAAAAATTATGATTGGCAAGATTGTTTTGGTTATTTGAAGTTTATTTATTTTGTTGACTTATTGGGTATATTATCCTTGCTAGGGCTGGGCTGCATACACCACTACAGATGCAGAACGAAAGAAGGTGACAGTGTGGAGCATTTGTTGATGGAGCCACACTAGTAAAGAAGCTTGGAAGTCGGGAAAACATGCAGAGCTATGGAGAGCTCAGAAAGCTCCAAAGTTGGAGAAGATGTAAATTGAGAATGTAGAGGCTGCAAATACAACATAGTCTACCACTTTATTTTCTTTTAACTTCGCGTCTTGTTGGAACTACTTGTAAACAAAAAGCCATCTCTTGGCATTGATATGTTAAAGACATTTTAAAAAAAATTAAAAAAACAAAACACCTTATTAAAATTACAAACTTTAAACCAAAATAAAACCCAGAAGGGATGTAAATGGCACTGATATGTTAATGACATTTTTAATCTCAGTTCTTGTTCTTTTGTGTAACCCAAGTTCTTAATGAAGAGATAGTGGTAGTGCTTTTCTTTGTTGAGACACTTTTATAAAACCAACACTATCATATTAAGTTGTGTGAAAATTATATACCCGTTCAGGATGTTAGATATCCGTTTTCACCTGCAAAACACCAGTATTGTTTAAACAATAACTCAAATTTGATGCCTCAAGATAATAACCTCATCTGCTTATATTGGAGTTACGGATTAACTTGTGTGTAGTACTTTGTTAATAAAAAATATTAAATTAATTTCAGAATAAAGCAAATGACTTATCAATTATATAATGATTTACAAAATTTAAAAATATCTTCAAAATAATAATGTATTAGATTTATGCTTAATTTGTCTTGACGTAAAATGTTTTTTGAAAAATATTGTTTTCATTTTTCAACATTTGGATGCAAACTTGCGCACGAAGTCCACAAATTCATTTGACAAGTTAGATGTGTTGCATTATCAATTTAAATGCATGAATTCTCTCTCCTCTTAGTAAAAGTAACTAGGTCCAAATATAGCAAATTCCATGAAATGCGATAATTCCTCCTCCTATTGTGATTAAATATCTATATTACTATTAAAAGAACGAAGGGCTTTTTTAGTTTCAATACACTATTTTTTTATTTTTAAATTAAAAAAATAGAATTACTCAAGCAAAATTATTTCCTTTTTTATTTTGAAATTAAAAAAAATAGAATTTCCAAATCAAAACATTTTCCTTTTTTTTTATTTTGAAATTAAAAAAATAGAATTACCCAAGAAAAACCCTTTTCCAAGCAAAACCCTTTCATTTTTTATTTTTAAATTAAAAAAATAGAATTATCCAAGCAAATCTCTTTCCCAAATAAAACCCTTTCTTTTTATTTTTAAATTTTAAAAAATAGAATTATAACCCGCAAAACCCTAAACACCTAAAATCACTCTTCCTCTGGGCTACGACTCTTCATTCTTCCTCTCCACTCTCATCTTCCTCTCGGCTCTCATCAACACAACTCTCAGCTTCCTTTCGGATCTCATCAACAACTATTCGATTCAGTTTCATCTCAGCTTACATGTGAGTTATTTTCTTTGGCTTCTTTTTTTTTCTATTCATTGTTTGCTATTAGTTTTTGAAATCAAAATTTTTTAATAAAAAATTACATCTGTAATGAGTCATGTTATTGAATTAAATATTTGTGGGAGAGTGGTTTTGTAGTTTTTGGAAATAGTTCAAGTGGGTTTGGAATGCGGCCGTTAGATTAAATCTAACAGCCACTATACAAAATGTGGATAAATTATCTTGCTCACCGGTGAGCAAGAGATCACTACTATATATATATATATATATATGAGTGTTCAAATAATGCGCCAATTCAATCCGCATTCCAACTCGTGTGGATTGGATCAAATTTTCAATTCAACGAATAGGTGGTGAATTCACAAAATAGGAATTCGTTGTTCACATATCGGATTATGGATTAGGTCTCAGAAATTCAATTCGATCCGTGTTAATTCTTTAAAATATATTGGATAAATTTCATTGACACCCCCTGAGGTTTAAGGTATTATCAGACGGATACAACTTTGTGCAATTTCGTCACCAACACACCCTGTCAAAATTTTTAATTTTTTAATGAGTGAAATGTCATAATTGCCTCTGATTAGTTAAATGAATTTTAATATAAAAATATTACAATTAAAAAATGACAAAACTGCCCTCATCTCCTCTACCTTCTTCAACCACAATCAGAAACCCTAGCCGCCGCCACCACTGATTTTTTCTCTCTCATCTCCTCCAACCACTACCGCCACCAACCACCACCATTTAACCACATCTGCCACCACCACCGTTTCTTTCTTTCTCATCTCCTCCTCCAACCACCACCGCCACCAAACTCTCTCTCTCTCTCAAACTTCCTCTCACTCTCTGTCTCTGTCAAATCTAAACAATAATCCAAACTATTCTTTCACAAATATATATATACACACACACACATATACATCATAGAGAACACAATCCATAACCCAAAATCCTTCATCGGCTTCTCAATGAACTCCTTGGGCTATGAACTCTGGCAGAGCCCGACTTCCAGAATCGGCACCGTTTCGATCATCGTTGTTGGGGGATTTGGGCTACGAACTGATCGAACACGATCATCGTTGTTGGGCGATTTGGGCTACTAACCGATTAAACACTTTGGAGCTTCTTTGTCTCTGATCTATGAAGCACGGATACTTCCCCGGAGGCGCCGTGGCCTTATCGGATACGTATCCGATACGGATACGGCCGGACACGTATCGGATACTCCCGGGAAGTATCCGTTTTTTTTAAATAATTTTTTTATTTTCGGATACGGCAGGATACGGCAAGGATACGGCAGGATATGGCACGGATACGGCCAGGATACTTCTCGGATACGTTTGATTTATTTATTTATTTTTTGTTAATTTTTTTTTAAAGATGGTAGCCATATTGTAATATTAAAATTTAAAAAGCTTAGTTAAAATGTAGGGTTTAATTTGTAATAAATCAAAAGATCTTTAATGTTGAAAAAAAAAGATCATTTAAGTTAAAACTTAAATCTTAATTTGTGTTCTATTAATTTTTTTGTATAATATATAAAAAAAATATATATATATATATTTGCCGTATCCCGCCGTACCCGTATCCTATTTTTTTGAGATTTGCCGTATCACCGTATCCGTATCGTGTCGTATCCGTATCCCGTATCCGTATCCGTGCTTCATAGTCTCTGATCTTCAATTTTTGTTTGACATTGGTGGTGGTGGTGGTGGTGGTTAGTGTGTGTATATATATATATACGTTTGTGTGTGTATACAGATTGGGTTTTGACTAGTTGTTTGGGTGGTTGGTGGCGGTGGTGATTGTGGTTGTGGTGTGTGTGTGTGTGTGTATATATATACATATACATATACATACCACAATTTGTATACACACTATATACATTTGTGGTGGTTGGTGACAGCGGTGGTGGTTGGTGGCAATGGTGGTGGTTGTGTTGGTGGAAGTGGTGGTTTCCTCCCTCCCCCCTACCCCTATATATATATATATGGCATAGTTGGGGGCATTTTGGTCTATTAGGCAGGATTAAATAGGTAATTTTAGTATTAAAAAAGGTTAGGTTAAAAGTCAAAGGATAGCATGATCTTTTCATCATCAAAAAGTGGTCTGACACGACCTATTTTTGGCAAGAAAGAATGTATGTGATATACGACACAAATCTCAGAAAGTATTGGTAACAAAATTGCACAAAATTATTAACGCATGACAATACTTCAAACCTCAGAAATCTCAATAAAATTTACCAAAATATTATAGTGGACTACGAGTGTTTTGTTGGTTGACATTTTAATATATTATAGTTGGGCTACCGTTGTTAATTGATTGGTTGACATTTTAATAACTAATGTTATTATTTTGCTGGTTAATGATTATTTTATTGTCTGTGTTGACTGATGATTCGGCTAAGATTTTGAAATTAGTTATATTTAAATCATCGTTTTAAATTGAGTCATTTTAAAAATAATATATGTATTTTTAAAAGGTTAAATATAATATTAAACTATTTAAAACAAGTCAAATTCTTATACTAATTCAATGTCTCATTGATCGGATCCAATTAAGCCTACTAACAAATCGGATCGAATAATATTTTCGTGAATACAACGTGAATCGAATTAGGATTTATGTTTATCTGATCCAGGTCAACCCTAGCAAAATCTCATTTTAATATGATGATATGTAGAGCTCATTTTAATATGATATATAGAACTCGCTCCCGCGCTTTTCTGTTTCCGCCATTCAAGAAGTTGAAAACCAGAGAAATGGAGGCGTGGGAAGCATCATTGGACATTGATGATTCTGACCTCCCCTCTCTCCTCCGTCCTTGCAACCGTCAAAACCAATCGCTCAGTGAAACCAATCACAACAACAACACTCCTCACTCTCAATCACTTCTCCAACCCTGTTCTCGCTCTCAACCCTCTCCCAAAACCCAATCCCAAACCCTAGACTCTCATCACTCTCAACTCTCTCTCCGCCACTTCGATCACGCGCCTCCTCCGCCCACCACCTCCCGCCGCATAATTCCCGGTCCCGCCGGAGCCGTTCAGGCCGCCATGCTTCGCAAGACCCGTGACAATCAGAACTGCGGAGAAGATCCTCCGATCCCTACCCAGGAGTACATAAGGAGGGCGGTGGAAGATGGAAATGAGAATGATGATGATGATTTCAAGTGCAATCCGTGGCTTTGTGCTCTTGACTTTCTTCGTCGTGATGGTATCGATGCTTTTTCATTTTTAGTACTATACATTTTGTTTTGGGATTTCTATTGGTGATTAATTTCTTTCATTTTTTTATCTTTTTTTGGGAAAAAGTAGATGGTGTACTTCCTATTACACGTCTGAGCTCTATCAAGAAATGCCTAAACATTTCTAGGGTTGATCAGGTACTTTAATTGCTGAATTTGATGTGTATCTGTGTGTACCATATGCGTGTAATTTGGATTTTTTTTTCTTGTTGTTGCTGTTGTTTTGTTTTTATGATTGGTGTATTATTAGGTTGTTGCCGTTATCAAGTCCTGCACATCAAATGGTCTTGGTGATCTTATGGTAACTCTGAAGGTATAACTATATAAGATGATATGGGCAATACTATAGTGGATATGTGGTTATAACTTACACTTTGTTATTGATTTTGTTTAAGTTTCTGTTTTAGGATCCTACGGGTACAATTGGGGCCAGCATTCATCGCAAAGTTCTTATGGATGGTGAGTTCGGAAAGGACATATCCGTTGGCTCGGTTTTGATACTCCAGAAGGTCTGTTTTCATTCCTACACGGATTGTAAAGCATTACATGTAATGCTTTTGGCGTCGGCTTATGATTGATACCAGATAGATGTTCTAGTAAATATTTAGCTCTCAAATTGGAGTTTATGACATTGTTTTCTACATTAGACGATTAATAATAACATAGTATTTTCAGGTTGCTGTTTTTGTTCCCTCGCGGTCAGCACATTATCTCAACATAACACTGGGGAACATGGTCAAGGTGCATATTTTCCCCAATATTATGATTAGAGATTTCTAGTATGTCAATGCATTCTAATCCAGACTGCCTTGAGCATTTAGGGATTTGATTTATAACTATGTTTATGAGAAAAACTGTTCCAGTATTTCTTAGTGGTTAATATTTTTTTTTTCTATGTTAACAGTCTTGTGCTAATCCAGATGAAAAAAGTGTATTTAAGCGAGAATGATGAATAAATAACACAAAAGCAAAACATGGTTTGGTCACTACAGCCTACATCCATTGGACACAAAGCCCAAAAGTTTACATCTCTTTCAATAAATTCTCTTCTATCTCTTATATGTGAAAGAATACAAAATTTTGATAAATATGAAAAGATATACTTAATTAATGGAGGATTCTTGCAATCAAGCTCATGAATACCTCATATCAATAATCAATTAAACCCTTGATTCTATTTGTCGCCAAACACCACTACATCTTCACTAGCACGAAATAAAGTCTGTATGAGTGAAGAATGCGATCTCAGTACATAATCAGGAAAGGTGTCATGAAACCAATAAATATGCATTCTAGCACAAAAAATAGCTCTGGGACAAGAATGAGATGGCAACAAATAAAATTTGATGAAGATGCCCCCGCCTAAATGATAAATTTGTTGCCAAACACCACTACATCTTCACTGTCATGAAATAAAGTCTGCACGAGTGAAGAATACGATCTCAGTACATAATCAGGTACATTCTAGCACAAAAAATAGCTCTAGGATGAGAATGAGATGGCAACAAATAAAATTTAATGAAGATGCCCCCGCCTAAATGATAAATCATAAAAACCACACTAATTTTATGATGTCACTATAACAATCAATATATCAAAACTCTTTGCTATCAGCTAGGTGTAAAAAAAAGAAAAAAAAAAAGCAAATTGTCCTGATTCTGAATCTCATCAACACCCTCATAATTATAATTAGTGACATGTTTGACACTTCATGGTGAGAATTTTGATCTCACGTGAATGGCATATAATTACTTAGTTATGTCCTCTCTAACATGTTAAGCTTTTAGAGCAGTTGGATTTTAACACCAGACTACCTAAAAATATGACTTGGATTGTTGCAAGTCTTTAAACTTCAAGTTTAGGCTGAATTTTGGTAACTAAGCAAGCAGAATTAATTTTTTTAGGTTAATAGGAGAGATTTGATTATTATTAAGTCCAAACAGTTCTGTAAAATTTTAAAACTTTCATCATCTGCTAAATTTGTTATATTGGATACCTTTCCCCGTTTAGGTATCAATGTTTCAGAGTAGTTACACTATTTCTTTGTTAAGTTTAATTCATATTGCTGATGGACTCCTGAATTATGCTAAAGTTTTATTCAAAGGTTTATTGTTGATCTAAAAGACCATCTCAAGGTGGAAGTTCAGTGGAGCTCTGTTCAAGTGTGATAAGAGAGAAGCCATTCAAAGTAGCAATAGATGAGAAAGAACAAATTATCTTAATTTTTTTTTTCTTTTTTATTCTAGGCTAAAAGACCATCTCAAGGTGGAAGTTCAGTGGAGCTCTGTTCAAGTGTGTTAAGAGAGAAGCCATTCAAAGTAGCAATAGATGGGAAAGAACAAATTGTCTTAATTATTTTTTTCTTTTTTATTCTAGGCCTACAATTTTCTTGGTAAGTGCCAACTTTGTAGGCCCATACCACCATAATATAATTCATATGCACAGAGGACCTACTAGTCATTCAATATATCTGACATCCTTTGGCTGCCACCTTGGACCACACCCTTTATGTTTCACATAGGTCATATTTGATCCAGCCAGGTCAGGTCATCCTTTGGTTCACATAATGATGACCAGATGCAAAAATACAAAATTTAATTCTTTTTATGTAATACTAAAAACATTTTGGAAACTATAAGCAATCATATTCACAAAGGACCAGTTTGTGATTGCAGGTAGCAGTTTATTGTAACATTTTCCAGAAATGCTCTCAATGACAACTTTGCTATTTCTGATATAAAATGTTTTTCGTATCATAGATCATCTGTAAGGAGACTGGACCTCTTTTGAAACAAAGTCATCCTGCATCGGCAGTCAAACATGGTGTTCCTGGTAATGGTAGGTGATGATCTCTTTTCTCAGTTACCATGCATTGTAGATAAGTCAAGTTTTAGGATGATAATCCCTCTAAAGCGAAATTGGACTGCACTAGTCCTGTGCACGGCTTCTGATGCAATTAGATTATAAGACACTTTTCAATTCAAATATTGCATTGCTGAAAATGAATATATTGGTTTATCCTGTTGCTGATATCCTTTTGCATTATCAGAGTGCAGGGGACAAACAGGGATGCCACAGAATGCATCTTCTCTGGAGCTGGAAACAACTGAAGGAACCATGGATGAGGTCAGACAATATACTAATTTGAGAGGGAGAGCACAAAATGATAAACAATTGGAAAAGGGAAATCCATTTTCAGAAAGCAGCCGCTGCGATGGTGGAAGTAGTAGAAACCAGAATGTAGCTGTGGGGAAGGAGCCCTTGTCATTGACGCAAGATGCAGCCAAAAATATCATAAAAAAGACGGACAGAAAAGATATCAATGCTAATGACCAAGCGGCTTTGAATGACTTTGGCATACAGCTGACAGAAGATAACCGGTCAAGTGGCATTCAACACGATAGTGTGGCAGCAAACTTAGTTGAGAACCTTGATGATCAAGAAATGCAGAGAATACATGGAGTTCAGAATCAAAGACAACCGCTAATGCCGAAAGCTGGGCTCCCACTGTGGACAGATGAACAGTTACATGAACTTTTCGCAACTGATTTTGAAGATGATGGATCTCTATTCTGATACGGTATTTAGTTGATTGCTTTAGTTATAAAGGTGTTTTCAACTTTCAATCTGATAGCTGACCCCCATTGAAAAACTGCTGGTTTGTTTTTTTTGAAAAATGTCTACGGCAAAAGAATTATACATTGAAGTTCTGTTTTGACATTTTTTAGCTTGTAATATGTTAGCACTGAATTTTCATAATCATATTGTGTATACATTGTATAGATAGGTTGTTATGCTTACAACAGAGCTTCAAAGGTTAACTCTATAGCCTCCCATGACCCTGGACATCTGTCAAACAAAACTGAAATATACAGGTCTCTAGTGCACAAGAGAGATCAGTGAACTTAAGAAAAGGGTTGAATTTTTATGAGTTCTTATTTGCTTTAACAAAAGGACTGATTGAGATGGCTAGAATGCATCAATCAATGTTCACATGAATTTGTCAGAATTTGATCGAGTAAAGGAGCATATTTAGTGCACATGTTATATGAGTATGACTTTCTCCTGCAAAAATTACTGTATGCCTCGTCTACATTTTATAGTTGGGTTTTTCTTATTGTCAAAACAGTATCCATTATTATTATTATTACTGCATGCCTTTTAGTTCATTTTTTCAGGCCGTACTGGGGGGCGAAGGCCGGGGTTAGAAAGGATACCAACATACTCCTTTCTTTCTTTTCTTTTGGTATGAAATGGATGGTCCAGAATTAACACATGGCAAGATTAATCCTTTCACCAAAGAGAAAATAGCACTGACCCCATGAGTCCTGATTAAGGATGGCAATTTCTTCTGCACCATCTCATCCTGCTTAAAACTCGTTTACGAAATTATTTAAGGAAACGGGGTAGGAATAGAATTAGGAAAAATAACTCGCGCATAAATGGGGCGGGACGGGTAAGACCCTGCCCCGACGGGTACCCGCTCTGTCCCGTTTAAGTATATATATATTTACACTTATATTTATAATATATAAAAAAAATATTAATATTATATATATCATACAACTATACAAGTTATATTATACGAATTATTCAATATTAGTCATTATGTTGGATGTACCTAAATGTGTGTGTTTGGTGTATATGTATCTAAATATCAAATTTATTATTATAAAAAAAAGTATAAATGGGGTGGGGCGAAGAGAGGGCGGGAAAAGTTAAACAGTTACAGGGACTGTGAAGTCAAAACTTGCTCCGCCTTGTCCCGTCCCATTCCGTTGTCATCCCTAGTCTTGATCACCTTTTATTTTAAAAAAAGAAAAAATAAGATTGAAAGATGGACGTTTAACCCTGAAGATGGGTTAAGTGACAAATAAGAAATTTGCAGCTTCAACTTTAAAGTAGCTGATTCCTTCTCTCTCAAAAAAAAAAAAATAATAATAATTTTAAAGTCACTGAGGAGGACTCACCGGGAGACTTGGAGCCAGATGAGCCACTAGATGGAGTTGATTCCCCATCACATCGCGAATAGGCTACCTCTATGTGTCAATTACAATCACCAATCCTATGCTCATTGCGTCCGGCTAAATTGTCAACAAGAAAGAAAAAAAAGTGCTAGTTGGAACTTTTAATAAGCAAAGGCGTTACATATAATACATTTTTTTATAAGCTTTTACATTCTTCTGTGTACATGACTGGTACCAAATTCAAGCATTGATAAAAAAAAATTGTAAGGGGTGGGGTGGGTCAACATTTACCCAAGCCAAGAAAGAATAAAAGTCAGGCCCTAAAACCCTCCGGTCACGATGTGTGATAGTTCTTAATCGACATAAACCCTTCCAAGCTATTGCTCGTACTATTACTATAACGAATCCTCCAGACAATTCCAGTAACACGGCAAGGCGTTTAGAGAGAGAAACAGAGATCTGAACAATTCACTCTACCTCATTCTCTCATTTATATATATATATTATACCATGAGAAGAGCGTCGTCTCTCGCCTCGTCCGCTTTCTCCCGAGCTCTCCTCCCCTCCTACGACGGTTGTGTGGCCGTCCAACACAGGTTCCTCCAGGCAGCGTTGTATGGAACCGCCGCTTCTTCCGCCCGGAGGCGGTGGTTCTCTACCACCGGCAGCTCAGCCAGACTCGCGTCTCTTGGACTCGCCGGAGCTCTGGTCTCCTTCACTGGAGCCACCTCATTCTTTCAGGAGGCGTACGCGAAAGAGCCTCCCTCCCCAGAGCTCATCCCCAAGGACGTTGTCCTCTATCAGTATGAAGCTTGCCCTTTCTGTAACAAGGTTAAAGGTAATTCCATTGTTATTTGTTTTTTTTTTAAACTTTCCCGGCAAGTAAAATTTTATTACCAAAATAATAAATGATGTACAATAGGTTTCAGAACATGCTCTCGGATAAAGGATTTCATTGTTCTTCTTGTTGCTCATCTAATTTTTTCGCTGTAACCATATATGTTTCGTATTTATATACATTGCTTACTATGATGTTGTTGAATTCTATAAAACGTAGTTTTTGGTGGTTCTAATGATATGTCTTGCTTGCTTACCGAGAAAAAAGAAAGACAATTCTATAAATCGTGTGCTTTTTACAGCCAACTTCATTCAAGTGATTTAAACTGTTTCAGTTGATTAGTGAGACACTTGCAACATGGGAATTGAGCAGGAATTTGAGTCGATGCTTTTATTGCTCTTCAAATTAAGTTATTTTTATATACGTTGATTTTAATTAGGAGCAATGATAAATTTTAATTGTTTTACCAGTTCATATGTATGTGTCAGAGGTAACAGATATTCAGTCCAGCTTGGATGAATATTTGATTTCCATGAAAGTAAAAAGAGCAACTTACAGATGAATTTTTCTTCGCCAATTGCCAGGCCTAGTTGAATCCATTGGTTAAAAAAACTGTCTGATGCAACATTGATGAAACCAGGAGAAAAAAAAAGAACAACTATTTTTAAATTTTTCTCTCATCTATTAAACAAATAGGTCTGGAATACTTTTTTGGATCCAAGTTGACATGGGGAATTGTCTACATCATTCGGTTATCAATAGGATTTGCTTTTGTGTTTGGCTCCTAAAATGCCCACCCAAACTCGGTTAAATTAGTTTCTGTAATTGATTACCATTTTTGGAAATTTTGAAATACTCCTTTATAGTAAATTTTGTTGTTACATTTGATTTCAAACATAAAGAGATTGGAATTTTGGCCAAACAACATAGTGTTGGACTAGGTTGGAATTTTCAAATCTGATTCAAACTTGACTTTACTAAACCATTGCTAGACCTTATAAGAAGGTGTCAACATTTGAACCTATTATGGATTGAATTTTGACTTGAGTTTTGCCCATATAGTTAGATATGCACGTGCATCTATGGATGTGTAGCATACTCCACAAATTTGAGGGAAACAGGAGAATAATGACTTGGCAAATAGTTTAGGCCGATGCATTTCAGCAAGTTTTACGAGGGTGGGCCTTGGCGCAACTGTAAGATTGCTCCATGCAGAGATAAGGTTGCGTATCTGACCCTCCTGAGACCCCGTAACGGCAAGAGCTTCGTGCACTGGGCTAGTCCCATTTTAGCAGGTTTTACATTATTTACATTTGGGATGAACATTTCGGTTTTATGTTTTTGGTTTATTATTAGGGTAACACATATATATATATATAATGATAAGTAAGTTAATCGCACACACATACCCCACTGGGGCTTGAGCCCTCAACCTCCCTTTTGGGGAGGTGGAGGAAATACCACTCAAGCCAATGTATTGGTATCATGAGGATAATAATTTCAATTAGAATCTAGTGAACTTATATATAACAATGTTCATGATGTTAATATACGAGTAGAGGACAGTTAGATGTCCTTTTATTGGAAAGGATAAGAAAAATATGATTTAAGATTCAATATGTTGAATACTTAAATCTATATATATATACTAGCGTATTGTCCATACCTACGACACTATAAAAAATATAATGTTATTTTAGTTGTGAGGGTAGGTGGATGTGTATGTGAATGTAGTGGGTGAATTGTGACCGTTTGATCGTAGATAGAGAGAGTTATTTTAAACCGTAGATATGCATAGATATTTTGAACCGTCAGATTGGTTTTTTAAGCATTTTTGATTGTTAGATTGTGATTTTTTTTTTTTTGAGGGAGATTCAAACACGATACTTAAATGTAATAGAGATATATTGACCAAATCAAAAGATGTATTGAGATACCTAGGCGAGTTTTTTTTGGTTTGGAAAAGGGGGGGGGGGGGCACTTTTCCAATTCTTGCTATAAATTTACATACTAAAATAGGCTTGTATATGGATTCAAGCTATTATCAATGCGACTTTCAAAATAATGAGTTTTGGCCCTTTTGGTGTTTGTTGTAGGCTAAGCACTTTTTTATGTAGAGTTGTCAAAATAGTGCTCTCTCTGGAAGATTAATTAGTGTTTGCTAATGTAGTATGTAAAAATCACTTTTTATAAATATTCTTTTTACATAAATAGACTCTTTCTATATATAATTTTTACCTGTACTTTTAAAAAGTTTCAATTTTAAACTTTGGCTAAAAGAGCTACTGGGTCAAAATCTCTACGACTAAAAAGCGTTTTTTTTTTTGTTACCAATCACATCTAAAAGAGAATTTTCAAATTAAAGTGCTTTTAGTCTCTCCAACAGCAACGCCAAATGAACACTTGGTATTATAGTTATTGGGTTAGATTAAAAAAGGTAATTACCCAATGTGTTCCACAATGATTGAGGGTATTGGGAGAGATCAATCGTCTGGCATTATTTGCATATATTGGAGTTGAACACATGCACTCACACTTGACAATCCAAGTTTTTACCATTACACCAAATCAATGGCCCCTAAAGATGACAGTCATTAATTTATTTTTGAATGTATTATCTTTAATTATGATTAGATTTGCAGTTTGTTTGCTCAACTCTTAGATTTGTCAACAAGTTGAACCCCACTGGGTAGCTGAGTTAGGTTATGTTTTACATGGACTCTCCTATTTTCCTTCACGTACCTGTGTCGACAAAAAAATATGGGTATGAGATATGTGTCCAAGACACATACCCATATTGGACACTCCGACTCCCCAAATGCTATAATGGGAGAGGAAGAAAAAGCTCAAATTTGATAGCAGAAAAGGTTTCCAACTTGCGAGATTGAGGGAAACCTCATTTTTTCACCACATTCCGTTTAAGTTAAATTCAACAATCACCTCATATATTAGAATATGTGTAGCACTGTAGTCTGTATTGTATATGCAGAGAATGTTTCCTTGTACCCATAATCAATTTTTTGGGCACATTTCCTCTTATCCTAAGATCTGAGATCTAACTGACACTTAGCACATATCTGCACTCGATACTTGTACCCTAGACCATGTAACATTGGTTGCTATAGATCCTCCAGGCACAGCCTAGAGGTCTTGCGTTCAACTCCTGGGAGCCCTAAGCTTATTCGATTCAGGTGTTTAGGGTGATTGTGAGTATCCGAAAGGATTAGTCCTGCCTCGGGATGGCACCTTCTGTTACCAAAAGAGGAAAAAAATTAAAGATTTTTCAACAAGTTATGCAACTAGCTTTCTTGCCATCACATATTCAAATGGTCCAAACATAAAGCCATGTAAAATGAAATTTTACCTTCTTTTCTTGCATATGGGCAAAAAATTTCTGCAACTTGAGATTGTCCTCCAAGCAGATGAAAAAGCGCAGTTAATAAAATTAATTTTGACTGGTTTCTCCAGCAAGCAAACAAAGAGTTAGGCTTGTTTGTCTCGACTAAAAGTTGTTCATAATAAAATATTTCATAACAGTATCTATTTAAAGATCTGTTAATCTTGATGGATTTTGTGGTGAAGCATAGGGTAATGTTCCTCGTCTCTTTGGTTGGATTTGAGTAAATTCTATGTATGCTCTCCATTTAGACAAACAGAACGATAGTAATTGAAATAGTGATGAGCATTTGGTTGTATAACATGTTCATTTTGTTAATTTTTCGTTTCTTTTTATATATTTTAATCTTTTTCAGTTTGATGTCTTGATATTATTGGTATAATCTGGGTAAAATAATTTGGTACAAGAGATTGATTGGTGGGCAAGTTGAGAGGTCATAATTATGCTATTGCTTCTTCATTTGTTATGCTGTTTTTGTTGTTAAGTAGTCTTTTCGTGTCATCTCAGCATTTTTGGACTATTATGATATACCGTACAAAGTTGTGGAGGTCAACCCACTTAGTAAAAAGGAAATCAAATGGTCTGATTATAAGAAGGTGCCAATATTGATGGTTGATGGTGAGCAGCTGGTCGATTCATCAGGTTCTTACAATCACTGTTCTAAATAGATCGCTTTTCTTTTTCTCTTTTCTTGGTATGATATATATATAGTAATTCTAAGATGCTGCATGATGTCAAGCAGGTTATAATTCTCTTCTCAGTTAGTAAGATCATTGCAATTAATTAAATTAGCATGTGGACTTCTGCAGATATTATTGATAAGTTGGGCAGCAGGATTCTTGCTGAGAAATCTATTGATTCAGTCCCAGATGATAATGAAGAGAAAAAGTGGCGCCAGTATGTTTTTTTATTATTATTTTTCCTTTGTAGCTAATGTTCAATTTTCACTTCACAATAAATGGTTACTTAAAAAACCTTTGCCTGAGATGGGTGTGGAATTTCTTTTACCTTGATAAGTTTGCATGCTGAGACCAGATCATAACTGATCAATGGATTTCTTTTTTCATTTTCTTTTTTCTTTATCTTCCACTTTTTTTAAAAAAGTCTTTTTTCCCTTTTGGTATTTGTGGATTAATCTTTTAGTAGTTCAGTTTGCATGTGCTCCCACATGTTAGCTGCAAACTGTTCAATGGAATTTGGATTGCTGCAGTTGGACCTTGATATTTTCTTTTTTCTCTTTTGACAATTTAAGTTGGACCTTGGCATAGTATGGTTTTTCACGTTGCTAGATGAATAACAATCTTAGAAAGGTTTCAGTAGTGAGCTGTAGGTAGTTGGTAAATGGCTTTGTTAAATTTGGGGCGAGTATTATATTTTAAAGAGCAAAAATGATTTCAACTTTATCAATAAAAGATGCATTACCTAGTTTATATCCCGGCTATGTGGGGTGTGCTGGGAGAGGAAAACTGGAGACAGACCTCAGCTTTGGCATAATTTTGCAGAGTGGCTAAGTTTTTACTATTGCACCAGGCAATAACCCCTATTTCAACTTTGTCAATATGATTAAATATTTCTTATTGTTAAATATTTATTGATATGTGATTTTATTTATAAAAACTAGATAAGACACGTGATTTATGCATATGTGAAAGGAAAACATGATGCTACATGTTACCAGTATTCATTTGGCAAATTGCATATTTTTACAGTTATTAACTAAGACTGTATGTAGTGAAACACTATGGCATCATTGACAGTAAAACAAATGAATATTTAAATACATGCATATCTGCGATTGATTACATGAAATTCGAATTTATGGAACGACCTGTATGTTTATAATCTAAAAAGTTGGAATAAGGTATTTGGCCTAATAAGTACATGAGATTTTGAGCTGAGTGTGAGTTTTAAAAAAGAAATGACAAGAAATTGGATGTTAAGATGGCTGGTAGAAGTGACTAGATGAGATTTTGAATAGGCTAGGATTTGAGAAATAAATTGTCAGAATCTCAGAGTATTATACTGCTGTTGCTTCTGGACAGTAGCTATTTCAAAGTGTTATATGTTAGCGAAAAAGGCTTATAGGAGAAGGGAACTTATGGTTATTTAAGCTCTTAAGCTGGATAATATGCATATGTAGCTGCTTTGGATGCTGGAGCATTTCAAATCATCACTCTAGTGCTCTCACTTAGCATATGCTTGGATTCTAACTCTTGAGAAATTTTTATGGCTATTTATTAATATCATTTACTCTATTATGTTTCGTGTTATCATTGATATTAGGACTGCTATAAAATTTTACTGGAATCGAGCTTCTGAAACATTCAGTGGGTTATGATTTATGTTTTTGTGATATAGGTGGGTTGATAATCATTTGGTGCATATGTTATCACCAAACATCTACCGAAATACTTCTGAGGCTCTGGAATCATTTGACTATATCACCAGCAATGGTAAGATATATGTGGATCTTATACTTGTATTGTATATGATAAGTATTTGGTGTAAATCTTATCACCAATTCACTATTGAAATAATTCCAAGGCTCTAGAGTCCTTTGACCATAGTCAAGCAGTGATAGATTCATGTGGATTTATATGTAAACATGTATTCTAAGAGTTATTTTCAGTTAGTTTCTTCTCTTAATCTTGATAGAGCAAGACACATGAGACATTCGGCTTTAGAGTCCTTTGACCATAGTCAAGCAGTGATAGATTCATGTGGATTGATATGTAAACATGTATTCTAAGAGTTATTTTCAGCTAGTTTCTTCTCTTAATCTTGATAGATCAAGACACATGAGACATTCGGCACTAGAGTCCTTTGACCACAGTCAAGCAGTGATAGATTCATGTGGATTTATATGTAAACATGTATTCTAAGAGTTATTTTCAGTTAGTTTCTTCTCTTAATCTTGATAGATCAAGACACATGAGACATTTTTTTATTTTTCTTTTTCCTTTTTCATTTTGTTGATTTCAGTATCTGACACACTATAAGTAATGCCTTGAGATGCAATTTTGGAGCTGCTTCTTATAACTCTGACTCTGCGGATGCAAGAAACACTTTTGGCGTATCATTTCATCTGTTAATATTTGTATTGGGTGCACCTTCTGTAATGTCTTGATATGCAATTCACGCTCTCTTGGAGAATATTACTCATTGTCGCCTTTCTTTTTACATTTATATATGTGCTTCTTTCATATTTGGCTTTATCGTTTATATTTATGAGGAAGCACGAACAATGGATGGTCGCCTTGGAAGTTAATAACTTGTTGTAGTTGTTTAAATCGGTCAAGCAGTTTTTCTTTTCTTTTTTGTTCTTTTCGAGAAGATATTTAACCTTTTTGCATCATATGTTGTTATTTAGAAGTGTCATCGAGCAACAGAGATTTCTAAGCAATAGATCTTTCAACAAAAACATAGAAATGAACGATTAGAAATAAGAGCACATAAAGATAGTAGCTGATAACAATTTTGGTGTTGATTCAGAAGTAGGATTCTGTTAAATAACTAAGAAGGAAAAGGTAGCTAGAATGTAATGAATACATATTTCATCTGAATAAATGTAGTAATTCAGTACAAGAGCGGTGGGATAGTGTGCACTGAAATGTAGAAAGGTATTAGAAAGTGACATCCCTAGTTGTGTTAATCAAACTTGATTAAGTGTCATGTGAACCAATCTGGAGCAAGTTTGTCCTGTTTAGCTGGATAGTCTTGATCTTATTTTTGGTTTTGGAGCTATATTGTGCTCCAAAGAGGCACTCGAAAAGGTAAATCTCGAAATTGTAGAGCATCTTCTTTATTTAGTGCTCCAGATCATAACTCTAAAAGGAAAAAATCTTGCTGCATATGATATCTATAATGTTGTTTTAACACTTGCAACTATGTGATTTAAATTAGAGTAGGGTTCACCCCTTCTTTCCTCCCCGCTCCCTCTCCTCCACTTCCTCCTCCTCCTCTAAAAAGAATAAAATAGTAAAACAAAACAAAAATAAAGAAAGAAAGACAAATAAAATTTATTAATTGTATAAGCTGTTGTGATAGGTAATCACAATAACTTTGAATTTGATTTTGCTTAAATATGATGTAATTAATCCATCATCTCACAGTGGAAGTTGATGATTGTTACAATGAATTTGACTGGGAAGCAAGACAACCTTAACTAATCTCACAAGTTGAAAAGAGTGCAAGGATCTGTCGTTTTGCAAAAATAGAATGCCAACACTACTCACTAGTGTAAATGAAGCTTTTATCTGGAGCTTAGAAAGGAGGAAGAAGAAAACGATATGCACTCGTTGATTTTTGAGCTTTGCAAGCTTCCAGTTTTACCAATTATCGGCCTGTTTGGGCAATTGTGGCTTCATGAATTCATGTAGCACACTAACAATCTGATCCACACCATTGGGATCATCTTATGTTGGAGTCCTATTGCAGCATATTCAACCCATGATTATACAAATGTCACCAAGGAACTTTTGGTTGAATAGAAATTGCATAATATTTCCATTTTCCATGAAACATTTTTTGGATGGTTAGAAATCATATTATGGAATGCTCAGAGAAGAATCAATTAGTGGATGTTCGCTTCCTGTTCCACTAACTTTTTAGTAAATGAATCTCTTGCGGTAGTTGCATTTTCTTTTCATTTTTATTTTTTTGGGGGGTTTATGTGTGGAAGGTGGAATTTTGATTTACTTGTTGATTTACCATGACTGCTTTGTGAATTTTGCTTTCATGCGTATTGGTAACACATTGTTTGATATGCTGATGATATATATGAATTATATTGTTTGGATATTGTATAATGTTGTCCTCCAGTTAGCTGTGAGATCTAATTCAGGTTAAATTTTGGTAAGAGTCTTGATTCTCATTTTACCTTCTGTACTTGTAGGTAATTTCGGCTTCACAGAAAAACTTACAGTGAAATACGCTGGGGCTGCAGCTATGTATTTTGTGTCAAAGAAGTTGAAGAAGAAATACAACATTACTGATGAACGTGCATCCTTGTATGAAGCTGCAGAAACCTGGGTGGATGCACTAAATGGACGGGAGTTTCTTGGTTTGTTATCTTGCCCTTGGATAATTAATAAGTATGGCGTACACAGCTGACAATGTACACCAACACACCAAGTGATGGCAAAAAGTCTGTGTCATCTACGGTTTTGTTATTCTCAATAATCTTATACAGGTCCTCGGCAGTTGCATCAATTAATTCTGTCAAATCCCTCCACCCATCATAATGATTTCACTTAAATCCTTTACTCGAGTAGAATCCCAAGGCATAAGCCCACACATCCTAGGATTTCTGCATTTGTGGCTGTGTATGTCAACTCTTCTAGTCGTTTTGCTATTGTGACCAAATTTCTGACTTTCCCTCATTGTCCATTGCTTCAGGGGGCTCTAAGCCTAACTTAGCTGACCTTGCTGTTTTTGGGGTGTTAAGACCTATCCGTTATCTGCGATCCGGCAGAGATATGGTGGAGCACACCCGCATTGGTGAATGGTACACAAGAATGGAAAGTGCTGTGGGGGAGTCTTCGAGGATGAAGGCCTAGACTGGTATACTCTGCTTGAAATTGAACTTGAAGGTTGTCACCAACCCTATTATTTCTTAGAAAGGAGGAGAAAATGGATTCAATTCTTTTGGTCCCTTGAAGATATTGTTGCATCGAATGGATGATTATAAATTTTATTATGCATAATATTGCTTTTGCAAAACATTGTTTCTCCGATCAAAATCGTGATTACAATTGTAGTTAGAAAGTGTTGAGCAAAAATTAATGAATAAAGAAGTAGTTTTAGGATGCGGCTTGTGATATTTCACAAGGATATGAGTTGTCATCATGTTGGTGTTATTAATAATATTGACAAAAACTTCAGACAACTTTTGTAACTTTTCTGGAATTGTGATTCCTTTGTTTGTTGAATACTAGATTTTCTTCGCAAGTCATGTAGATGTGTAGTTTTGCATTTTTTTGTTTGTTTTCCTCTGGCAATCCAGTCGGGAGATTTTGAATGGTTTCATGTCTAGTTTTTTGTGCTTATCTTTTTAATATGGCTTTAACGGAAAGCTTCCAGTTTTTTCCCATGTGGCTTTTCCTCATCTTGATTTAAGCTTTAATTCTTTAATGAGTTCTAAAAGATTTGGTTATGCATATGGGTCCTTTCTGTTGCCGACTCAATGTATTCTCATAAGTTAGGGAGTATGGATACTTCTTACAAGAGTAACGTACCTATATTGTGTCCGTATTCGATACCAATATTTTTCGAATACTTGTCCGATACTTCCTAAAAGTATTCATAATTTTAAAATATATTTTTTTTTTATTTCTAACACGTATCTGATATTTTTCAGATACTTCAAAACACATTTTTAATAAGTTTTGAATATGAAAATGTAATTTTTTCAACAATAATATCATATTATAATTGTTAAGAAAAGTTTACAATTCATTTAAAACAGAAGTGTTGAGATACTTGTCATGATTTAGTACAAAATTTATCTATGCTAATTATACAATGACTCTTAACTCTTATTTTGTTTGTTAATTATAATATTTTATAAAGAAATGTTAATAACTCATTTTTTGCATATATAAAAATATAATTTATTATTTTTATATTGTCGTATTATGTCTGTACCCTTATTCTAATTTTTTTGAGACTTATCGCATCGTCGTACTTGTATAGTATCATATTCGTGTTCCGTATTCGTATCTATACTTCCTAACTCATAAACATTGTGGATAATTGCTTGTGAAGATTGGTGGCACTATAGATCAGGGTGTGCAACTCTGATCATTGCTATCAAAATACTAGCTTTATTTAGCCTGTGCCATGGATGTGCTTAACTTCTTGTTTTGTAAGGACTTGTAATAAATATAAATCAGGAATGAATGAACATGAAATTAAATCAATGACATTGGAGGGAATCTAAACTTGCCAAGTCACCAAATTTGTATTTACTTTTGTAATAAATTAATAACTGGTTAATGGAAAATAGCCAATGATATGGCTAGAATAGTTGTATCATTAATCTTAAAATTTATCAACTATGTATATATATATTGTCTATCCCAATTAAATTACATCAACTCTATTAACTTATTCTTATGGTGTTATTGCTAATCCAAAAGATGATAGAAAGTTGATTTTGGATGTAATTTTTAAATTTGGTAGCCTTTGACTCAAAACAATGATCAAGTATCATCTATTACTTATATTTTCAAACATAACTAATGTTGCGTTTGAAAGCACTCAATCAATGTCTTAAAAATGAATTTGGAAGAAATTTATATCGGTATTTTAAAATTGAAGAAAATTTTCAAATCCAATACAATGATTCGGTGCTATCATACATAACTAAAGTTATTTCTATCATTCCTGAGACATGAATGCAAATTAATTTTGTTGAAGTCAGACATATTTTTAATTTGCATTATCAATGAAGTAATTGTTGTCATGTTATTGGTATCAATAATGTGAAAACACTTTATTATAAAACTTTTAATAATTCCATGAATATTTTAACCAAAAAATTTGATAAATATATCCTACCAGAATAACAATTAGAAACAATTAAATCATGCTTGATTATATATTAGAAATCAACCAGTATAGTTTATTAATTTCTATATAAGTTCTGTCCAAAAATGATATATATATATATATATATATAAATTATTTTTGAGTTTAGGGAAAATTTGAAGAAAGAATATCCAACATTACTTAGTTCACTACAAACTTTTAATTTCTATACAAATTAAAACAAAAATAAAACATATATAAAATATTTATGTGCATAATAATATGTAAAAATATTTATAGCACACGGCACAGCGAACTCACGTGCACTACAGATAGTCCGCCCAGCTTCGAAAGCTACCTAAATATCCTTCCAGTTTAGGTTTCCTTTGTGCTGCTGCCCGCAGGGTTATCCTCTCTCTCTCTCTCTCTATCTATTCTCATTTCTTAACTGTCTCTCTCTCTCCCTATCTATAGAATCCTTCATCATATTCTAGGGTTTCAGAAGACGCCCTCTGTTCTTCTTGTGCTTTGAATATGGCGTCTTCGTCAGCTAATTTGTGGGTATTGCTGGGTTTGGGCTTGGCTGGAATACTCCTGATGACCAGAAAGCTGAAGAAAGTGGTCAAAGTAGACTTTGGTGCATTTATAGAGAGGTTTGAGCTTCTACCACCGCCTCAACCCGCTCCTCCCAAAGCTCCTCATCCTCTCACCGGTCTATCCTTCGCCGTATCCGATGTGTAAGCGAGCATATTTTTCTATTTGTATGTTCCGTTTGGATTATGAGAACTCGTTGAAGTGAAGAGAATTTTGAACTTCAATTTCGAGTTCTTCCGTATAGAGGACCTGATAGAATAAGTCTTTCACGTAACTGTCCCAATACAATTATTTGACTTTAACTAAATTTGAATAAAGGGCTGTACGATTGAATCTGTGAATAATTTTGATTTGGTGATGTGAGTTGGTTTTTTTCTTATGGTCTTTTTTGTTCACGGTTTGTTTTAATGGTCTGACGAATTATGCTTCTGTTGTGTATTTGTTCTTTATAGAGGATTGGGTTTTAATATTAAACTTTAATTGTGTACTAATGGTCAGTACTATTATGAAACTTATATTTACTGGGGGTGCCTTGTTATAGTAGGTGACTTAAGTGCAAAAAAGGGCTGTTTCAGGCTTGACATGTGGTTGCTATTTTTTCCCTCTCTATAACTTCATTTAAGCTCTAAGATTTTTGTTGAAAAAGGCAAGAAAAATCCTAAATGTGCATTTAATCAAATTAAAAGTTATTGGAGGTAAAACCAATAATTTACTTCGACCACACCTCTTTTTCCTCCTCTGTTTTCAATGGACTTCTGCAATTCTTTTGGCAACACATGATTCTTACTTGTTGTACTGCACTGAATATGCGATTTCAACCTGCCTACTCTTCTTTGGAGAATTCCAATTTGTAACCACGGTCATATGGGTTCATAGGGTTTGCTAATTATTTTATGCAACATAGGTAGATAGCTATGTTAGGCATTTTTAATTTCTGAGGCTTCCTTTTTGGCTATGAAAATAAAAGGTTTTGGAATTTTGTTTTCCAGATTTGATATTGATGGATTTGTAACCGGGTTTGGCAATCCAGACTGGGCAAAGACACATGAATCTGCTTCTCGGACATCTCCTGTTGTTTCAGCTCTTATTGAAGGAGGTGCTACATGCACTGGCAAAGCAGTTGTTGATGAAATGGCATACGGGTTTGTACATCATTCTTTAACTTTTGCAATTATGCTTGTATAAATTAGGCTTTAAATTGATGCACAATGAACAAATGATGAATCAATACCTCTGGCTTTAAGTACCCTTATGAAAAAATCATTTGATATATGCCACGTGGGGAATAGATTGTTTTGACAGATATAAATCTAACATTCTGTTTTTCTGTGTCTTAGTGGTATCATTTTACAAATTCCATTGTGTTGCTGCTTGAATTTTCTTCTTATCTTTTGTTCTGGCATGTCTTATTTCAGTATTAGCGGAGAAAATAAGCATTATGGCACACCCACCAATCCTGCTGCTCCTGCACGAGTACCAGGAGGATCCTCTAGTGGAGCTGCTGTAGCTGTTGCTGCAAATCTTGTTGACTTCTCCCTTGGTGAGCCCTCTTCTTATTTGCCTGTTTGACCAATATGTAAGGTGATTGAGTCGAGTCTTATCATGACATTGGACTTTGGGTTTCCTTTCTATTTCTCTTTTCCTTATTGACGAAAATGCTCACCACTGAACCATGTTCATAGGCATATTTTGATATACTTCAAGAACAGCTTTTGGATGAAAAAGTGTCTCGTGTAGCTATGGTGACTTATATTTGGGGGAAAAAAGGAAAAAGAAAAACATCTACATTGTGTATAAATAATTGAGGAAAGTTTAGCTATTTGGTGCATCATATTGTCGACCATCTATTCTCTTTCACAAACTCCCTGTCAGGGTTTCGTTTCTATTTGCAAACATTCCATAATATTTAAAGTTGACAGTGGTATCCTATGATTGCGGATATAGGCAGATTGTTTTGCTGGAAAATGTTTAGTAGTTTGGCTTGAGAAGATTACAGGAAAGTTTTAAAAACGATGGATTTATTGCTTTGCCCTTTGAAACACTAAAATGTGGAATAGGATATCTTAAAAATTCAGATGTATAGGATCTCAGGTATAAGTAGGATAGTGAATCATGAGTTCTGGTGGTGGAGTATTATGATTTTGATTCAACCTTATTATTATGTATATACAGATATAAAAATAATTGTATTTATCAAGAGAAAATGTATAAAATTAGTTGTTGTAAGAGCTTAATTGGAACTCCATGGAACATTAAGGTGCATTTTTACTTATTTATTTAGACCACACTTCTGTAGTAATTGTGGACTTAGAACTTCAGAGTCGTGTACCTTGGTTAAGTTCAACAAAACAACGACTTGTGCCTTTTCTGAAAACCCCTTTGGAAATTTTCATAAATATGACCATAACTGAAGTCTTGTTCTTGTAGAAAAAAACGGTATTTGATGGGTCATTTGACTGTCTAGAGCATCCATGAAAACCACTTTGGCTATGATTGTTTTGATGGACAGCATTTCCTAAAAAAGTTTCCAGGGATATTTAATTAATTTATTTTTCCTTATGACTCCATTTACTTTGATACATATAATATATAACCATCAAGCATAAGAACGATTTATCATGTACATATAATATATTACCATCAAGCATAAGGATGATTTATCAAGGATGATTTATCATGTATCTTCAACTAGCTTCACTTAAAAAATATCTCTTAACACGTAATTACATTTTTATTTTCTCATGAAAGATAGTCTTGGATTTTTGTGGGTTAAAACAAGTGGAGGAAGGAAATCTGTGTTGCATTTTAGGACGCTTGATGGAATTTTGACAAGCTTAACATTAATCAAAAAAAAATTCACAAGTTGTCAAAACATTAAATATTTCCAAAAGTGTAGCCATAAAAAAAATCATGGAATTTTTCCTAAAATTACTAATTGTTGAAACATCCCAAGACAGATAATAGTTATTGAAAAAGTTTCCGATATAAAAGTTCTTTTCCTTTAAAGCTCCATATGTATTTCTTGATGTCCAAAAAAAAATTGGGGACATGAAATATCTTGTTACTAGGCAGTTGCACTTGAAATTTGTCTTTCTTTTCTTTTCTTTAATTATTTTGTAAAGGATAAGTTTTACTGGGAATATTTTTCATCAAAACTATAGGAGCCTAAAGAAATGTCTTTAGGTCCTTTACATTTCTTTGGCCATTGGATTTGCTAGAATGGTGACTGATTTTATCTCTACTCTCTACAGGTGGATAAGGAATGGATATTTGTTGGGTTAGTAAAGAGATGAGTTTCAATGTTTAGAATTTTAACCTTTACTGGTTTTTTTTTTTTGACAAGTGAGATATCATGAAAGGCGCTCTCAAGAACATCCACAAAAATCCAAAGCTATCACCCGCAAGGTTAATGGGCAGCCTTTCATTCATATAGTTTACCTCGATGAATGATTATAGCAGAAGACCGAGATCGAGAGGCGAAGTCCCTAGTACCACAAAATTCACAAAATCTTCCACAGATTTTACAATTTTGCCCATTTATCCAAAAGAGTAAAAAACTCACTATAATGTATTTCAAAGATCAAATAGGAGTCTTCTCTCCATCAAATGATCTCCTATTTCTCTCTCGCCACAACCCCCACCATAGATAAAGGGGAGTGCCCCTCCAAGCATCTCTAGTTTGGCTCTCCACTGCACACCCTTTCCAAGCCTCAATCATGTCTATGTTGGAACCAGGAGACACCCAATACATGGTACAGTTCACGAACACATCTTTCACAATTCTCTCCTGTGCTAGTTTGTAAACTGAGGAGTCAGCCCAGTTGAGCTGATTCTTTAGTTTAGTCGGCTCACTAATGGCTCCAGTTATAGAAGTGGAGCCAGTTTTCCTTTCAATGACAGTCGTGGATGATAATCATGCAAATCATCCAAGGGATGCAACCTATGATTTAGCATGGTTATAGTTGTTAAAGGCGCGCCTCAGGCTCAAGGCTCCTCAAGGCTCAGCAATTGTGCTTGGACCAAGGCCAGGCCAGGCTCCTTTAATAAGGTGCATGCCTTTGCATCTGAGGCGCCAGGCTCCTTTAATAAGGTGCATGCCTTTGCATCTGAGGCGCTAGGCTCAAGTCGCGCCTAATTTAAAACACTTATTTTTTTTCCTCTACTTGTTAGAATGTGGTGTATTTTTTTGTTACAGTGGACTCTTACCATATAATACAGTTCTTAACGGTAAAAGAAATAAAAAGGATCGATCGATAAATTCGATACAATCAGTCGATTTAGGACTTTCTGAAGTCGAACGACAGTCTGTGATATGGACTTTCTGGACGCCGAGCTCTTCTTTGACA
This sequence comes from Cornus controversa, assembly GCA_026545225.1. Taxonomy (NCBI): domain Eukaryota; kingdom Viridiplantae; phylum Streptophyta; class Magnoliopsida; order Cornales; family Cornaceae; genus Cornus; species Cornus controversa. The sequence goes on from CM048845.1 coordinate 104,391,929, forward strand.
ACTTCTTCTTCTTCTCTATTTATTGTTTCTTTTTTTTTCCTCATTGCTATATTTTTTTATTTTCTGTTCACCTTTTTTTTTTTTTCTTTTTCTGGTCTTTCTGTTCTTTTCTCTGTTTCTTTTCTTTTTCTTTTTCTTTTTTTTTTAATAAATTTTTATATGAATTCTTAATTTGTTTTTGTTTTGTAGTTTGTTTCTCTCATGCGTGTAATAGTTGCTAGAGCATATTATCACAAAAAATATTGAAAATCCTGAAATTGGGATATATGTATACTCATTTTGTGGTTTGATGTTCTCATGTTTTTGGCTAAACAGTAGTTTGAGGCTGTTGAGCAACTGTTGTTGCTGGATTTGTATTATTAGCTACAAATTTAACTTTTTTTTCAACTTGCACCTTGCTTCAGTTAGGCCCACGCCTTGCCTTGCTCCTCAGGCTCCAGGAGGCCTTAGTGTCTTTGTGCACCTTGAGCCTTTAATAACTATGAGCATGGTTGCATGACTTGCAACCTATGCTAAATTCCCAATGGATTTGGAACAAGTAGTATATGACTGGCAGGCAATCTTTCTCTCACTTAGTTTCGGCAATATGCATAGAATTGTTCTCAAGAAGGTCAAAGGCGCGGACCAATTGGGCTAGCCATTAATCCCATGTTGATGACAAGTGCAAAACTGAAGGAGCTTTTTCAGCCTTGCTGTTGACCTAGAATATGCATCAAGCACCAGACCATGCTTAGAGTGCATTCGAGGGGTAGTTGAGGACATATTGCCAGTAAGCATGTCACCTCCCAGTGGTGGTTTCAATACTAGTGGACATGTTGCTTGATCATGCCTAAGGTAGGGCTGATTCCACGTAGATTGCTGTCGCAATTTAGAGAATCTGGACAATGAAAAGGCGGAACCATGTGGTGGCTCTTGTGAGCCGCCACATAGCACCCAAGCATGTCCAGGTGACAAACAAAATTTGTCCAAGTTGATCCTTGATGGATGGTTTGGTATGTGACATATACAATAAATAAATCCAGAATTGTTTTGACATACGAAAGTTGGTGTTTCAGGTAGGTAGGATTACGACTTATCCTGTATCCATTTTGCTTAGCTGGACTGGATTTGCATCTATGTAAGATTTACCTGTTCAGCAATTGCATGTGAGATGTGACAAATCTATCATGGTTTCCATCAGTTAATATGAGGTGTTGATAGTGGTGTGATTGCCAGGGGTTTCTTAATTGGTAAATCATTCATGAAGTGTGGAGCAATTGGAATAATTGTGCAAGTAAAATTTTGTCTATGTGGGCTGCATTGGCTAAATTGAGCTAGGGTTATGATTCCTTCTTTTTGGTGTCTAATTTTATAAAATGACTTCAGTTTCATTCTATTGGTAATATTCATGTCAATATAATATCTCGTGTTGTGATAATTATAACTCATATATAACGAACATACTTACTTTTGATAAATAATATTTGCATTTCATTCTTTCTGTGCTCTGAGAGCTGGTGTCTATCATGTTATTCTTGTCTCTGAATCATTCCATGGGTGCTGTTGTGTTGTGTAGAAACATCTATTTCATTTCTAACAGTTTATGGCAGGTATTGATACTGTTGGTGGTGTGAGAGTACCTGCTGGATATTGTGGCATAATAGGGTTTCGACCCTCACATGGGGCTGTTTCTCACATGGGGATTGTTCCTGTTTCAGCAAGTCTTGACACTGTCGGTATGTATTGTTAAATTTTTTTTGTTCATCTGTATTAAAAATATGTTATAAATTGTATTTGCATGACTTCACATCTATGTTTTATGGTTTTGGAATTTTGTTGTCTTCTTGTTTATTAATTTACTTTTCTAATTAATATCAATTTAGCTGCTCAAATTAAGGAGAAAATAGTATTGATTATTATCATAACACACTCTATTTTAATGCTTTGTATGATATAGTGCAGGGCTAATTGCTGCCTCGAACTTCTTAAATTATTTGCTGTTGGAGAGATAATACAAGTTGTATTTCAACTTTTTCAAGTTTTTTGACTTGTACATATTGTGCAATTTGCCATTCATGAAACAAAATATGGTGGGGATCACTTTATGATTACATTCTTTTCTAGTTGTGATAATTGAGTACCGATGTCGACACGACACGATACAGGCACGAGTGCAATAAACGCCACTGTTGCCACGGCTTTTTGTCTACTGGTGGTGAAGAAGAGATTGATGAAGAAAAGCGAGAAAGAGAAAAAAAAAACAAAGAGATTACTGACCTCTCTTGTGCTTCAACTTTGCCAAAGCCGGAAATCTGGCTGTAACATTTTGTCGGAAGTCTTCTTCATGCTGCCCGAGTTGGGAAATGTCTTCGAAATGTTATTAGAGGCCTTGTCGATTGAAGTAGTAGGATTTTGCCCCTTTGTAAGTATATGCGGCGAGAGTGAGCAAAATGCATAAACCCTATGACCTATTTGTGTTTCGAAGAATAATAATTGGAATTTTACCCCTTAGATTTTTAATATTTGCATAAATTACCTTATAAAAAAATTATTCTTAATTTCCCCATAATTTATGTTTTTATTTCTGTTAAAAAAATATAAGATTGAAGAGAAAAATAAAACATGAACAACACAAGAATATACCGTGGTTTGGCCATTACGGCCTACATTGACGACTGCACACAAATATCAACGGACTACATTTCTTTCATTATATTCTTTCTTAATTTTGTTTACAATGATCACCTCTATTTGTAGGTGAAGGAATACAAACATGTGATAAATATGAAAAATATATTGATGGAGGATCCTTAAAATCCCTCCCATGAATCACTCCTATTAATATTCTATCAAAAGCTTAAATCAGTTCTATAATGATATTCTCCAACACCCCCCTCAAGTTGGTACACAGATTTTAACTCAAGTGTCCAACTTGAAACTAAATACAAAGTTGTCTAGAGTCCTTGGTTTCGGGTTTGTCACCAAGGAGATCTGAGACGAGGAGATCCAAGACGAGTAGATCAGATCACAAAATTCACACGAGACGAAGCAAGCCAAACGAGTCTATAGTACGGTATGATAAACCTGCTCTGATACTATGTTAAAAAAAATATAAGATTGAAGAGATAAATAAAGCATGAACAACACAAGAATATATTGTGGTTCGGCCACTATGGCCTACATCCATGGCACACAAAGCCCAAAGGATCACATTTCTTTCATTACATTCTTTATTAATTTTGTTTACAATGATCACCTCTATTTATAGGTGAAAGAATACAAACATGTGATAAATATGAAATTAATATTAATGGAGGATCCGATGAATCACTCCTATCAGTATTCTATCAAAGGCTTAAATCACTCCTATAATGATATTCTCCAACAATTTGAATTGTAGCCTTCCTCTTTATTTTTTCTTTAATGCCTACCATGAGCTATTTAAAGGACTATTTGGATGTTAATCCACGTATCCCATATTTTAGGGATTAGAATGATCTGATGCTTAGACGTGCACTCGGCCCGACACCCGCACCTGAGAAGAATAAAATTAATTAACATGGTTTGAGATATAGAAGATAAGGATGGAAAACCCCAAAGTACATTGCGTTGAAATGGTAAGGAAATATATGATAGCATGTTGTTTATTTAAAATTATACCGTTAAAAAAAAAGTGGTGAAACAAGATTCAGAGAGCTGACTCCCAAATAGTAGGGGAAAGGCTATTTTGAGTTGATTTGAATTTTCTGTAGAGAGCAGATTTGTGGAGGAGATCCATGTGGCTTATCCAAGTAGTTGGGAAAGGCTTGCTATACTGAGTTTTTTCCCCCATTTATTTCTTTGCTTACTCGCATTATAGATGCACTTATATGCTTTGCTTTGCTGATCTAGTTTGTTACAATGAGACGGTGAGCCTCTCAAGAATAGTTAGCTTCAAATTCTAGGTATAATTTGTCTTCACTAGACTTTGTGATTGAAAATAAAATGAAGTAATTCTGACCCATTAATTTAATGCTATTGATTTCGTGGTTTTTATATTTGTATGTGGGAGTAAATTTGTGTTTTGGAGTGTGTAAAGTTGGTTTGATTTAAAATTTTCAGAAGGTTCTACTTTCTAACTAATATTATTGCTTGGTTTTTGTTGTGTAGAAGCTTCATTTTTGTTTAATTAGAATGTCATTAGTATGTCATGTAATGCTCTTGCAATCTTTGTGTTTGGCCTCTAAAATCACTTTCACAGGATGGTTTGCAAAGGACCCTAATATACTACGTCGTGTTGGGCATGTGCTGCTGCAAGTTCCATTTGCAGTTCAACGTAATCCTAGGAATCTAATACTAGCTGATGACTGTTTTCAACTGCTAAAGATTCCTGTTGATCGGGTTGCTCAGGTGGTGATCAAATCTACAGAAAAGCTATTTGGAAGTAAGTTCGTTTTAAATTCTTTTCAGCATTTTAGTGCTTCCAAATATGAAATATCTTTGAATAACTTAGTGCCACTTTCCAGGACAAGTTTTGAGGCATGAGAACCTTGGAGACTATCTTGATTCTAAAGTTCCAAGCTTGAAAACTTTTCATAGCAAGAAATCTAATGGTGAAGTAAAATCTTCTTCATTGAGATTGCTCGCAAATGTTATGCAGTTAATGAAAAGGTGAGGCTGCTAATGTGAAATCATTATATAGTAAAGCTCATAGAACTTCAGAAATTATTGATTTAATTCCTTTTATAATTGGAACTGACTTGGCACTTTCTGGTTGGGATGGTGTCTTAGTGCAGCCTCTTTCAGTTGAAATCTGTTTCTTTTTCTTTCTTTTTTGATGTGTGGGTTGTGTTGTGGACATAGGCTTTTTTACTATGGGAGTTGATTTGCATCTAAGAAGCACAAACACTTCCTTGAAGGTGCCGCGTGTGACCATGTCTGTATCGTACACCGTCTCTATGTCAAAATAAATTTTATTAGTTCTAACACTTAGCTGAACATACACTTATGGCTGACACATTCTATGCACTCCCCAATACAAGCCTTCTATAAGACGAACACATCTAAGAGTATACATGTTGTCATCTTGAAAACAACGTGAACACAACTTGAAGTGTCCAATTTTTTTTATTATTTACAAAGTTGACATTATAGGTATTGTCGTCTTTCCTTGCAAGTCAAGCATGCAATGCCACTTTACATATATGATAAATATATTTGGTAAAGCGAGGAAGCATTATCATATGTAATACAATAATCTCCACGGTAGTCACATAGCTTTATCTTCTAAATTTTGTTACTCTTGTAGAAATTAAAAAATTAATTAAAGTTCTATAATTCCAAATTTATGACTATATGGAGATAATGAGTGGGAATTTTAGGATTTGGCTAATGTTTGCTTGTAGGGTCATAAAATTTGCGGACTTGATGATGAGTTTGAGTCACGTGGAAGATTATTTTCTTAGATGTTCTGTCCTACCATGATTAAATTTACTATATCATTGGACACCTTTTTCAGAGCACTTACAAGCATTTAGCATATATTGAGGTGGTAGACAATGAGGTGATGAATATGTTCTATGTTGAAGATATTGTTATGATTTGATAAATGTGTTTTTTTCTTTGTAATTTTTAATTGCTCTAGCTAACTATGATGCTTATTGGTCTGGTTCATATGTTGGGAAAAATTTCAGTATGATTGATTGTTTTTTCAGTACGATGATCATATAACCTTACCGCTGTCATGATTTCAGGGATATGTGGATCCCACCAGGGACGGAGGGAGTGTGTGCCCGGGGGGCACATCCGCACGTGCCCCCCCTGAAATCTTTTTTTTTTCCTTTTATATATCTATATTTTCTGTACCAGAATGCCCCCAAGTTTTTTTCTTTCTTTTCTTTTTTACTCATTTTTTCGTCAAATTTCTATTTACTTTTTTAAGGTACAACCATCTATTATGTGAAAAATTAGCTAATTTCAATTCAAATTCTGTATTTTTCTTTTCTTTTTCATAGTCATAGCAAGCCAGATTGTCCAAAAGCAGTCAAATTTAAATCAAAATCTTGGAAATGCATAAACCAACTTGCTACAAGTATATCTTTACAGCCTAATTCCTGAATAGTTTGTTTTTGAGTTGCTGTGTTGAGATATTATACATGGCATGCTTTTATCTATGTGTATTCTTGCCTGCATGTTTTTTGTTTTGTGCTTTTTATCATTTAGAGTTTGTGACTGTTATAGGCTTTTAATCTTGAGGTTTGTACTGTTATTTTAAAATCTTTGGTCAAACGTAACTTTCCTTTACGATGTGTAAAAAGCTAAGTTATTTTCTATCTTTCACAATACAGGCATGAGTTCAAACATAATCATGAGGAATGGATCAACTCAGTGAAGCCTACTCTGGATCCTGTTATCTCAGCACAAATACACGAAACGCTGGAGATGGTTGATGCGGAGATTGACAATTTCCATGCAATTAGGAATGAGTTGCGTTCAGCTCTGAACTCTCTTCTGAAGGTACTCTTTCCCTTTGTTTGCCAATTATAATCAAACCCAGCCCATGCTCTACTTCTTTGGTGCCATACCAGTATTTTTAGATATGGCAATGCCAGATCTTCACCTTTTTTGCTTACAACAATAACATTTGTTTGGTTACAACTTCTGTGCAGTGTTGTTTAATTTGATGTAGTTCAAGTGTTTTTTTAGTATATCTTAAACAATTTTCTCTTAGAACTATCATGTGGTTGCCATCATGTGCATCAAGTTTCTACGATTATGTCCTATTGTTCAATTTCTCATATGTTTCACACCTAAAGGTTTTTTCCCTTCCCTTCCTCCCTCCTCTCTTATGTTGGTTTGTTTCTTGAAATTTATATAAGTTCCATTTTATCTTTAACAAAATTATGTCCTATTGTTCAATTTCTCATATGTTTCACACCTAAAGGTTTTTTCCCTTCCCTTCCTCCCTCCTCTCTTATGTTGGTTTGTTTCTTGAAATTTATATAAGTTACATTTATCTTTAACAAAATATGAGCTCCTTGTCTCCTTTGAATGCCAAGGTATATGGACCTAACTACCAATTGTTTTACACATCTCTCAGTTGACAATTGGTGTAATGGGTATTTTTTAGACGACACTTGTTTGAGAACTAATTAAGTGTCTACCTCTATTAACTTAAAAGTTCCATTGGAAGAGCTTTATTTCTCTGTGTGTGTCCTTTCCATACACGCATAATATTCAAAGATATTTTCAATATAATAAATATATAATTACATATAGAGCCATGCACCATTTCTGTAGTTTCTGGGGATCTGTTATGTTCAACATCATGTGTCTAACTAGCCACACAAGCTATTGCTTGTGTTTACAGATCATAAACCTATAGTGTCTACTGCCATTATTGGTGGTGTGGTCTTAATGTTTTGCCAATACCTGCTTTTTAGCTTATGCTTGTTGTTACTCTGGGTGATTTGGACAGGATGATGGAATTTTAGCAATCCCTACAATTGCCGATCCTCCTCCAAAACTTGGTGGGAAGGAGATTTCCTCAGAGGACTATCTGATCCGTGCATCTAGTCTGTTGAGTTTAGCTAGCATGTCAGGTTGCTGTCAGGTGTTCTCCTCTTTCTCTGGTGCAGAAAGACGTTTTTTTTTTCCCCATATCCTTCCTTAAATTTTCTTTAAAAAAAAAAATCTTGATGTTGAGGTTTCTTGACATTGTTATATTTTAAAATCTTTGGTCTATTTCTCATGGAACAATCTACTCATACTGCTTTGTATTCTTCTATGTTCGTTTTTCATTTCACTATAGGTCACTGTACCGCTGGGATCACATGATAGGTGCCCTGTTTCCTTGTCCCTCATGGCAAGGCATGGGGGTGACAGGTTTTTACTAGATACTTTGCAGACCATGTATGCATCTCTACAGGAGCAGGCTGACATAGCGGCAAAGTCCAAATTATCGAGTAAAAGTTTCAGCCACGAAACATCTGCAGAGACTGCTAAAGAAAAGGTTGACTACTTTTTTCCTTTTCTGTATAATTGTCAAATCTACAATATTTATCTCTTTGGAGCTTGTTTGAATATTTTTTGTAATATGTTTCGTATTGGATCTACTATGTAGTTCTGTTTACTTTTTGTAATTCACTCGAGGTATCATTCTTTTATAATTCTCGTCTGTAGTGTAGGATACTAGGGTTGTCTGGTGGCATTCTTGAGATAAAATTTCTCATTTTCTCACCTTTGGATTCAACATGACCAATTAAAATTTCCATTTAGAAAATGTTGCCTTCTAGAAGCATCTGCAACAAGTTATTTATGTTAACATCATCAGGAATGGATGTTAGGGTTATTAATAGGAGATGATCAATGATGCAGGAGCAATAAAAAGGGGAAAGCAAGTCTCAAGATATTGCACACATAAAAAGTATTATGATACATTAGGAATTTCATAGGGTAGGACTGTTTGATTTCCAGGTATAGTTTTTTTTTGCTAGGTTTTGTTATTTCCAATTCTTAATCAGGATTAATTGTGTCGTTCCGAGAGTTATTACATGAGTTGGGTGTGCACATATGTGGTCAAGCTCAAATATGAGCATGGCATCTCATGTATCTTTTACCATTTTATCCGTCAAATCTTTTTTTTTCTTTTTCTTTTCCCCCTTTTTGGTTGAGAACAAATTGGCACAATTTCTTTTGGCTTCTGGTTATTTAATGGCAATCTGACATGCTCTTCTGTTTTTCTGCTCATATTCTGTTAGAGAAACACAAGATAGGATATAGGAGATATGCTAAGAAAAAAAGGGAAAAAGAAAAAGAAGAGCAATCTTTTAAGGAAAGAAAATTAGAAAATGCTAGAAAAGCGTGAATATAATTGCTGAGTGTTCCTCCTTGTTTATTAACTTCATGCATTTTCTCATTATATCTTCTGTTTACTGATTCCTTAATTTAGGGTAACCAAGCATTCAAAGATAAACAGTGGCAGAAGGCCATCAGCTTCTATACTGAAGCTATCAAACTCAACGGCAGCAATGCAACATACTATAGTAACAGGGCTGCGGCATATTTGGAATTGGGAAGGTACTGTTTACTTTCTTGGGAGTTTACTGCCTCAAATAATGTGTAACATGTTTGAGAAGTTTCCTTTTGTTCATCCAGCTTCCACCAAGCTGAAGCAGATTGTACCAAAGCCATCAATATTGATAAGAAGGTGATTTCATTCTCAATAAGCAATTCTGTTATATATCGACTTCTGTTTGGTGCTAATTTAGGCCCACTAAAAGAGTCTATAGATCTAATATCACACACTCTTTTTGTTTCAAGTCAGATTGAAAATTTCAAAAATAATTCGAAAACAAGTAATACTACCAGTTTTTTGAAGTCCTGGGGCTTTTGATCCAAAATGGGGGCTGAAATTTTGTGTTTGTGTGCGTGCGCCACGGGATAGATCTATATCACTGTTTTCCTCGCAGCGTAGGCAGGATTGACACTGGATAGTAGCTTAATTATAAACTTATTTTCTATTTGGGTGATTCTAAGGCCTGCAACGAGCACATACGTTTTCTAGAATAAGTTGCCAATTTGTTTACTTGTGATTGCAACTATCATGTTCACTAGTTGCACGATGGTACATTTTGTTGGGATAATTTAGTTTTCCTACAATAGTAACAATAACAACAACAAAGGCGAATAATCATGTTTTCCTATGAAAAAATATAATTAGACCCGAAATAAATTGTTCTGAATAATAGTTTAGAACTTTCTAGAGAAAGTATATGCATGGATAATTCCCTAGTTGCAATTTCTCTCTCTAGATAGTAATTAAGTTGCTGTTCTAGTGTGCTTGGTGATGCAGTTTCCAGACACATTTGCAATCCACATGATTTCATATCAATAGAACTATTGGAGAAAGAGTGTATAATATCTTGAGCTAATAGTCTGCCTGATACTAGTCTTATTATTTAAATTCTAGTGCAAATCTGTTTTCAGTACACAATTCTTCTTCTGTGCTGTGATTAAACCATTCATAATAAAAACAATATTGTTTCTGCTTTTCAACCCACAACAGAATGTCAAGTCATATTTAAGAAGAGGCACAGCTCGAGAGATGCTTGGCTATTACAGTGAGGCAATTGAAGGTAAGGCTAATGGTTGTATGTTTTACTATTTAATTTTTTTCTGTCATCTTTATGTCACCTGTCTACCACATTTGGCATAGAAGAAAAGAAGGCTAATTTTTCAGACTGCAGATTGATTTGAAAATCATAATACTTGAAACCATTTTACAATAACTAATAGTATGAACAGGAATCTTTTTTTAAACATGCACAGATTGAGATTTTGTTCTTTCATTTTCCCTCATTTTAGGGGAGAAATTCGTTAGGTTTCTTTTGGAATAGCTCACGAGTCACTTTACATGTCAAAACTATATTGGGCAGTAGGCTGCCAAGGCATGTTGATAGTAAAACCACATGCTTGCATTTGTCTCCAAGGGAAGCTAGAATGCCATCTTCATCCCCATGTCCCCAGTTAGCTATTACGAGGAAACCATATTGACCAGCGTGTCAAGGGCACATCTGCTTTTATTTGGTCTCATTTTATCAAATTAATGGACTGATGCTTGTTTGACTGTACAGATTTCAGATACGCGCTTGTTCTCGAGCCAACCAACAAAAGAGCATCTCTTTCTGCCGACAGGTTAAGAAAGTTGTTTCAATAGGTGTGACTGAAGTGTAAGCGAGCTCCAGCAAGGCTGGACCACAGAAACATTTCTTTCTTGCAAGCCATTCTTAGTTTCTCTACATGGGAAGGGCCCATTTTGAAATTATAAAGCATGCCCAAAGTCTCAAAGACAACAATGCTTTCCTCGTCACAGGGCATCCTGAGGTGGACTTGAGGAATAATTCTTGCTTGATCTGGTCGCCATTTTAGCTGCCGTAGTTTATATTTTTTGCCAGAGTTTGTACGTATAGTCCCATTTTGTTACTCTTATGTGTATTTTAAGTTTGAAATGTAACTCAAGCATTGAGTTGAAGTTTTGTGCTCCTCTCTCATTTTAGACATTAATTTTTCGTATTGATTATTATTTTGGGACATCGTACATTTTGTTCCTTGGATTATTGTGTCGAATATTGCATATATACCATCCTTGTAAAAAGTTGCTAGCACAAGTCTGAAATGAGGTCGAATTGGCTAAAGATGTTTTGGTGCGTTAATTACATATTTCCATGTGTGGGCCCTGATATACTATTATATGTATATATGTGTATATATATACTGACATGGATTCTTACAAGGTAAACTGTAAAAATAAAAAATATAGGGGCAGTATGTTTCAAAAAATATGAGAAAAGTTAGCAATGAAAGAAAATAAAAGAAAGGAAAGGAAACAATAATGTTAAACTTTTAACGTGTTTGGTTGATTAGTAAAAAAAAAAGAAAAGAAATGATAATGATAATGATAGGTTTGGAGAAAAAATGAAAGAAAACTATTTAAAAAATTTATCATTGTACCTTTTATATTTAAAAGAACAAATTTTAGCTTTTATCAAAATAAAGGCAAAGTTGGTATTAACAAAATTTTATTAAAAAATAGTAGTCTTTCTTTTCCTTTCATTTCATCTCATTTTTGGAAGGATAACAAAAGCTATTATACATTTTTAATTTATCCTTCCAAATCCTTATATTTCATTTCTTTTTCATTAAAAAATTCATACCAAATACAAAAAACATATCCCTCCATTTCCTTCCTTATCTTTTCTTTTCATTTATTTTCAACCAAATTAGGCCTAAGAGAAAAGAAAGGATTATGAGTGATTTGGAGGGATAGTTTATCCCTCCAAATCTCTAATTTGCTATCCTCCCAAAAGTAGAAAAATTTAGAGAGAAATGATAAGAATAAGTGAATCTTTCACAATACCAAAAATAACCTTAACATTTTAAAGAACAAAATTTAAAAGGCATTTGGATATATCTTGTAATATAAACACAAAAAAGTATGATAGTAAATTGATTAAAATTATTCATTTTCTTTTCTCTCCTTTACCTTTTCTAAATAAGAATGCAATCATTTTTTTTCTTTTCTTTCATAATTTATTCAATCATAAATACATGTTATCTTCTCTCTTTTTTTTCTCTCTCATAAGTAATGTTATCTTTTCTTTTATTTTTTCGTCTGTTTATACAAACAGCGTCTTAATGTCTAGACAGTGACATTTGACCAACTTTCGTTTGTTAATAGGTTAGCATCTTGGATTAAGCCCAATCAAGCATCACATGATTATTCACATTCCTTGATCAGTGTGGCTGATGTTGGCCTAGGTGTACTTTTGGTCACCGATTTAAAGTAATATAAATGGCACGAAGGCCGACTTTAGCGTAAAATTGAAGTTATTCTAATATAACCTCGTCACGAATTTGAATATTATAACTTAAACGGTCATGAGTTTGAATTAAGAAACATACTCTTTGTATGCAGAGGTAAAGCTTGCAAATATCGGACTTTTTCAAAACAAAAAAAAAAAATCCTAGTTGGTACACAAAGTCACCCCCAAAGAATTGTACTCAAGAGGACTTGATCCTTTGATCAAGTTGTAGCATTCTATATATTGCTTTTTCTTTACGCTTATGTTAGGTGAAAATTTTCTCTAATGATTTGTATTTTGCGGTGTAATGGAGACGGTTGGGATTACTTCTTAGTGCATTGGAGAGGATTTGGGTTCATCTGTGACATTTGAAATTTAATGCTTTGTTTGGTAGGAAGGAAGGAAAAGGAATGGAGATAAGATATGAGAGAATAAGTAAATTTCTTTTGTTTGGTAGAGAGGATGCAAGGAGGGAAGAGAAAACATGATGGATAAGTCATTCTTTCTCTTTCACAAATTTTCATCCCTCTTTCGTTTGGTAGAGAAATTGCAAGGAGTGAAGAAAAAACATGAAGGATGAGTCATCCTTCCTTTTTTACAAATTTTCATTTATACAAATTTGGCCGAAAACGGAAAGCAAGAAGGAAGAAAGGTAAGACTATTATAAATGTTTTAAATTACAGAACTTTTCATATTTCTCTTCTCTTCTCTCCTAACAAACAAAGTAAGATATTATATTTTTCTCTTCTATTCCATCCAACCAAACAAAAGGAGGGAGGAATACAATCTCTTCTCTAGGAATGTCTCATCCATCCCTCATTCTCTCCCTTTCATCTAATTTTTTTTCTTCCTACCAAACAAAGCATAAGTTATTACTTGTTCAATGACATATATTTGTAAGAATTTTGGGCTTCATTGATTATTATTTCCTAAAATTAAAATTCGGATTGATGATTGAGACCAAATAGAGAATTACCGGATACCCTATACAGATGTGATTATAAATACTTATTGGGTTACAGTGTACCTTAGACGCATGTTATCATGTGATTAGAGATATGGATAAGGATATATATATATATATATAATATATATATGTTTACCTATAAAAAGAGATAATGGTAACTTTAGTTGCCACAATCTAGAGGTAACGTAAAGATAGTCTGATCGTTTCCTTGATGAGAGGGATACTATCAGATATTTATTATATATATAGCTTGGTCCCCACTCTCACATAACACGCTCAATCACGATTAGTCTTGCCTCATTGAATAGACGTGAGTTAAGTGTTGAGAGTGGAAGACCAAGTGAGTTAAGTGTAGAGAGTGGAAGACCAAGTTAGAAGTATTTCTCTGATTTCAGATTTCCTTCTCGATATAGCAATGGTTTCTGCAGGTATGTTTAGTTTCTGAATAAATATCAATGTTATAAGCATGTGTATGAGTTTCCTATTTTGTTTTACATGTGGTATCAGTGATAGGTCATACACATCTTATGACCGATGTATGTTATATATATACTAGTTTTTTATAACTTAGAGTCCTAATTCGATTTCTCAATTGATTGCTTGCGATTTCTTTTAAAGAATTATTTATTATAATATGAAATCGGTATAATATGCCTATATAAAGATATGATGCATAATGGAACAAACATATTATTTGTCCTGGTTGGTTTATTTTCTGTTATCGTTTTATATTTGGCTTATACTACTGTTATCTCAGTTTTATGTTGCCATCTTTTCGTTAAAATACAGTTTACGATTGTTAAGATAAATGACCCAAAACCAATGTCGATCTCTGAATTGTACATATAGTTTTTGACGTGATTCACTATTTTAATATGTCTTTTATTTATCAATATCTATGATAGATGATTTAATGAAAGCATGTCTAAATATCACAGAGAGTATCTTTATTTACATATTGACTGTGATTAACAATTGATTGAGAATTTGATCTCGTTCTAAGAAAATTTTACCAGACTGATTGAGTGTACTACCAAAGTGGTTCATTCATGAAATCTGTAGGGTTTTCTTAGTTCAAGGATTATACGGATCAAAATTGTATTTTTGGTTATAACGAATAATAATCCACCCAAAGGAGATTTTTATTTGGTTCAATTCAAAAATGGCACATTGCAATATATAAAATGTAAAATTTGTGAAAACTTTTTCTTGCCCAAAGGTGTTAAAGTTTTTATAAATTTTGCATTATTATATATTGGTTTTGTAATAAAGTGTTAAATTATAGCATATTATATTTCGACCCAAAGGAGATTTATAATAATGCATTCGGAGTTTTGGGGCTCGGCTTTTATTGTTTAAATTGGATATTTTTATTTACTTCCGCAATTATGAATGCTTCTGCTAATACCCACTCTTTATATCGAGTGATAGATTGGAACCAACTTTAATAAATTGAAGTAAGACCTAGAGATTGTTCTTGGGTAAGCAAAATATGATAACAGTATGTCTCTATTAATTATGAAGTCGTCTATGTCTGAATCTATTCATGGAGGAGTCCCTGGGTGCGATATTGTGAAATAATTCTTATATGTTGAAGTAAGACCTAGAGATTGTTCTTGGGGAGCATGGGTAAGGTAAAATACGTCATAATTATAAACCCAAATCATCTCATAATAACCCAACCAAGAACACTGTGACACCCAATGTATCCTAAGGTTTCAAACCAAACAAGAATGATGTTATGTCCTACTTCTGCAAGAAGAAGGGTAATATGAAGAGTGTCGTAAATATAAAGCTTAGCTTGAAAAGCAAAACTATAAATCTCTAGTCTTAGTTTGTTTTGTGTCTAGCTTAATTGATGTCCTAACTTTTGTTGAATTGACACTGGATCTTCTATTCATGTCACTTCATAGGGCACTAAATAAAGATGAAGTAAATGTGTTTATAGGAAATAGCATGAAAGGTGCAGTCGAGTTCATATGAGTTATTAGGCTTGAGTTACAGTTTGATTTTTCTTTAGACTTGGTAGATACAGTATGTACTATCTATGAGAGGAATTTAATTTTAGTATCTAAGCTTGTTGTCTAGATATTATTTCTAATTTAATAAAAGTGGTTTTAGTTTGTTCATCATTCTCATACAATTGGCAATGGTTTTTTGTGTGATGGATTATATAAGTTAAACTGTGTTCAATAGCTTTAAATGTGGAGAATAATTTTGGAGATAAACTTGTGCATTATATTTCTAAGAAAAGAATTGAATGCTTGATAAAAGAAGATATTGTTCTTTTACTAGATTTTGGAGATTTTGGTGTTTGCATTGACGGCATAAAATGAAAGTTTACTAATTTTAGAAAGAAGAGTTCTAATCATTGTCAACAACTTTCAGAAATAATTCATACGAACATATGTGACCCGTTTTCTAGTAACAAATCGATAGATATCGTTATTTTGTAATTTTCAAGTGTTATTGATGTCATATATTTTTCTCCCATCTCTCTCTCATTCGAGTTTAATGTCATGCACTTGTGCACTCCTAATATATAGAAGGTTGCAAATATCTATGATTTATTCAGATATTTTGGAGGAGTATCCTAACCATTGATTGAAATGCATCCTAGTCCTCTAATTAGGAAGTAGGATGTCTAGGGAATGAGTCTGGAATCTTTCTTAGTTCCCTTACTTTTTAAATTTCTTCTACTCCCAATGTAGAAGGCGTGGTCAATTGTTACCCTATTTTCAAACTCACACTTTTGGTAAATCAATTAGTTAGTAAAGTCAAAATCGTAAAGTCCGATCAGGTGGGGAGTATTATGGTAAATACCACGAGTCTGGTTGCTATCCAAGTCCTTTTGCTAAATTTCTTCAACATTGTGGTATAGTTGAGGAGTTGACACTGAACAAAATGGGGTTGCAAAAGGTATAATCGTATCCTAAAGGATATGGTACGAAGTATAATTTGCATGTCTTCCTGGCCTAATTTTTAAGGGTGAAGCCCTAAAGACTGCCAATTATATTCCTTTTGAGTTGGGGACTGATAGGACACCTAGTTTAAATCACATTCACATTTGGGATGTAATATTAAAGCTAGAATCTGTACTCTGCAAGAAAAAAAAAATAGATCCCAGAACCATTAGGTATTATTTTATTATGTATCTAGAAAGGTCTAAAAGTTATAAATTCTATTTTCCAGTTTTGACACTAAGATTATTGATGATTAAATTTATAGAATATTTTGATTTCTGGGAGTGCAGATTCTCGTATGTTTAACTTTGAGAAATAGTTTACCGTTGTTCGTACTACTACTCCCATGAAGGTCAGAGAAATATTGAGACTCATGAAATACAACCAGTGGTTAATCAAGAATTTCCACAACTTAAACAACAAATTCAACCAACTCTAGTGATGCTTTTTAGAAAATCTCAAAGAAGTAGGAGACCTGTTATACCTTAAGATTTTGTTGTTTATTTGCAGGAATGTGATTTTAATATTGAGGATATAGATGATCCAGTTAGTTTTCAATGGAGCAATTTTTAGTCCATAATCTATCAAATGATTAGAAGCTATAGACACTGAATTAGAGTCGATGAGCAGGAATAATGTTTCCAATAGGTTACAAGTCGGAGTAAATTTATCTTATTTTTATGCGAGATATTGTTAGCCAGCAGTGATGTAGCCTTATTTATAAAAATGAAGACTCTTTTATCATAATATTCTTTAGAATATTGGTGAGACACAATAGGTTTCGTGGCTTATTAGGATTATCACAAAAGGTGTATATTGATTGCATATTTAAGTGGTTTAATATGGATACTTGTTCACCTGAAGAGATTCTTATTAGTAAGAGTGATGAATTTAACAGAGGACATTGTCTTGATATAGAAAGGGAAATGATGAAAAATAAATCTTGTGCTTTTGTTGTTGGAAGCCTAATGTATGATCAAGTATACACTTGTCCAGACTTAACATTTGCGGTTAATGTGCTTGGGAGGTTTCAAACTAATCCTGGGTTTGAGCATTGGGTAGCTGCTCACTTATAGTAAGGGTGATAATCTTGAAGTGATAAGATATGTAGACTCAGATTTTGTAGGGTGTCTTGATGATATGAAATCAACTTTTGGTTACATATTTATGTTGGCTGGAGGTGCTATTTCATGGAAGAGTGTTAAACAGTCCTGCATTGCTTCATCTACTATGCAAGCTGAGTTCGTAGGTTGTTATGAAGCCACTGTTCAGGCTATTTGATTAAAGAACTTTATTAAAGGTATTCGTATAGTAGATTCAATTACAAAACCCATAAAGATGTTTTGTGATAATAGTTCTGCAATATTTTAGTCCAAGAACAATAAGAGGTTTTCTGGTTTAAAGCATATGGATATTAAGTACTTGCTTGTAAGGGAGAAAATGAGAAAAAAGCAGATAGTGATTGACCACATAGAAACTAAGGAAATGGTAGCAGACCCACTAACTAAAGCCTTACCCATTGGGTTATTCAAAATCATATAATTAGCATGGGTTTGGTGGATTCTTTTGATGTACTTGGATAATGGGAGTTTATTTATTTATTTGCTCTTATTTTATAGTATTCAAAAAAAATTTTGTAGTCTTATTTTTTATGAATATTTGGTAGCTTATAAAGTTTGGAGCATTACTTTTCAATTCATGAATATTCTCTTTGTGCACATATGGTATTATGAATTGTTTAAATCTTGTGAGGAGATATAAAATTTGAAAGACTACATTTGCATTCAGTATACGGTTACTAGCTGAATTTTTCATGCCTCATGTCATAAGGTCATTACAGACATAAAGATAAAAGGTATGATTGTCTTGCATTAAAGACATAAATGCTTCGAGTTTGAAGCATAAGGGGTTTTGTAAAAAAATCATAAAGTTGGACCGATATAGATATAGCATAAATAATCACATAAATATGTTATTTTCCATGTATTCCATATTTGTCGGAGATTCATGTGGATAATGGTGTTAATGTTGTGATCATGGATGGTCATGTATGATTATATGTACATAAATCACTATGGTTCGCATTGGTAGTATTATTTGACAGGATCTTGAACTAAGGTATTTTCATATTTGGTTTCTGTGGCCACTAAAGTTATTCAATCCGAAAATTTTATTTTTAAAACAAAAATCCATGTAATCAATGTTTGCCTAATTGGGAGAATGTAAGAATTTTGGCCTTTATTGATTATTATTTCCTAAAATTAAAATTCGGATTGATGATTGAGACCAAATAGAGAATTACCGGATACCCTATACAGATGTGATTATAAATACTTATTGGGTTACAGTGTACCTTAGACGCATGTTATCATGTGATTAGAGATATGGATAAGGATATATATATATATATATATGTTAGTATGGACCACTCAGGCCATTTAGGGTCTTTCACATGGGTCCACGTGGCAGGGCCCACTTTGACTTTTCCTCCCTTTCGAGCTCCTTCAGCCATTCCAGGTGGCAACGGTCCCACTTTGACTTTTCCTCCCTTTCGAGCTCCTTCAGCCATTCCAGGTGGCAACGGTCCCACTTTGACTTTTCCTCCCTTTCGAGCTCCTCCGAGGAGAGAGTCTCCATCGAGCCCCTCTTCGGATAGAGGATTTTAATCGAGCTCCTCCGGTGAGAGAAATTTACCTTCGAGCTCATTCCCTTATTGTGAAGGGCACGCCTCAGAGGGGTGATTGCTTTTCTTGGGCAAGTTGTTCTCTGCTAATGACACTTCACGGAGGTCCTCTCTACGGATCAACCTCCATTTTGCAAGGAGGCACTATTCTCTACGGATAAAGCCTTGCGAGGAGTTCCTCTCTACGGATAAACCTCAAACGAGTCTCTATCCTTTCATTTGGATACATCTCGGATGGTGATGAGTTCCTCTCTACGGATAAACATCACGGGAAATCCTCTCTCCGGATCAATTTCCCCTAAAGCGAGGAGGCACTCCTCTCTACGGATAAAACCTCGCGGAGGTCCTCTCTACGGATCAACCTCCATTTTTACGAGGAGTTCTTCTCTACGGATAAACCTCTTTTTACGAGGAGCTCCTCCCTACGGATAAACCTCATGGCACTTCGCGCTCCTATGGGGGGTAAGAGCTCGGATCACTGCCTTATGGGAACCAAGGGCTTGGGTTCGGAGGCTGGAGTCCAAGGTACGCTAAATCCGTGACGGACCTCATTTCTAGCTAAGATGAGGACCTTGCATCATGGATTGGCCTGTCACATAGGAAAGAAGATAACCAGGTGAGGTGAGCGAATACCCTTTTCTGACAAGTATAATCTCAACCCTTGACCCACAGATATTTACCACAGATATTTAGCACCGCAAAACCTCAACCATTGGTGAGGAAAGACTTTTTGCCTATAAATAATGAGAGAAATGTAGAGAACCAAGATCGGGACAAAAGGACAGGACAAAAAGAACCTTTTTCTTAAACAATCTCCAGTACACCCCAGATTTCCTCTTTTTCCTATCAAATCCCTCCCCTCTTCTTATAATCCACATAGAACAGTGGGCTCCTCTGTGACAGCTTGGACTCCCACCGGGACCCGCTCTCTGGCAACCATCATCGTGGAAAGTTTGACTTCAGTTTAACAGAACCCACTACAAACAATTGGCGACTCCACTGGGGAAGCAATCTTTGCCATTATGAGTTTGCAAAATCAGCCAGCGAGCCAAGCACAGCCTGTTGACCGTGAGGTCCCTCCGGAGCAGAGCGCGAGCAACGTACCGCTTGTGCCAGATCACAGAGCTCGCTCTGCGTCTCGGGCTCGCTCCGCATCGCGATCGTCTCAAGGAGGAAGTGCCGAGTTATCCCACCGTATGGATCAGCTCGAGCAAAATCAAGCCCAGATTATGACTGCCCTTCATAGTATGGCGGTCAATAGGCAAAGGGTTGATGACGAGCGAGAAGTGGTCACGCCGACGCGAGCATTCGCCTATGCAGACTCTCCGAGGCGTTCCAGAATCGTGATGCCCGAATCATCATTTCGCGGCTCCCAAAGAGTCCCGGCTCCACGCCGCGGTCCGGTACGACGAGCTTTGTTTACTACTCCCCTGGACGCGGAGCATCCGTATGAGCAAATCCGCAGAGTGACATGCCCCGCCGCCAGGGTCGAGCCGGACCCCCTAAGAGCACCCTATGCCACGGTAGCAGAGGTTCGAGCCCTTCTGAGTGCAGAGCGGAATAGTCAAGTTTTGGATATAGAGGCCGAGCCACCGTATTCCCGAGCTGTAGCTGCCCTCCCTTATCCTGAAGGCTATTTGCAACCCAAATTTCTGAAATTTGATGGAAGAAAAGGAAATCCGCGTGAGCACGTGGTAAGATTCATCGAATCTCTGGGGAGACACGCCCACGATCATAATCTTCGTCTACGGGAGTTCTCTAAAACTCTGACGGACAAAGCTTATAAGTGGTATGTTAATTTAGAGCCAGGCTCTATTGTTACTTGGGGACAACTGGTTGCACGCTTCCACGCCAAGTTCTTCCAGGCAGAGGAAAAGATTACTACCCTTTCATTGATAAAGGAGGTCCAGGGGCAGCAGGAGGCTCTGTCCGATTATGTTCGACGCTTCCATGATCAAGCTATGGAATGTTATGAAAATACCAATGAAGAAGAGTTGGCTAAAATTTGCGTCCAGGGGATGCAAAGAGATTACCGAATTCATTTGGTGAACCTCAAACTGCACTCGTTCGCCGAACTGATCACGGCGGCCAGGAATCTGGCAAAAGATGTAACTGCTGCCGCCGGAAACTTGATAGCAGAGGAAAATCGAGGGAGGCGAAGGCCTGTGGTTTTAGTCGCCGAGGAGCGTAACCCTAAAAGAGCAACAAGGGGACGAGCGCCTCGACATCCAGATTCCTTGCCACCGCCTTTTCCTTGCCCCCCCGAGCAGGTAGTGGCGATTGTTAACCAATGGATAACTGATGGGTCGATTACACTTCCTGAGGTGGAGGTCCTACCCACACCCGAACAAGAGCGCCATCCGCGCTTCTGCATGTATCATCGCCATTGTCGCCACCCGACGTACGATTGTTGGGCCCTAAGGAACATGTTTCAGCAGCGGATATCCAGAAAAGAGCTAACTCTGGATCCACCCGATATCAGGAGTAACCTATACCCCACTCATGAGCAGAATGTAACGGCAATGTTGGTATCACACGAAGAAGATGAAGGACTTGACCCCCAGGCGTTGGCGGTAGCGCTGGTGGATGAGGAGTATAGCCGGGCCTTTCATTTATTAGAGGAACCGCGCATCAGGGTAGTTCTGGACCAGCTCGGACTGTCATGTATCGCTCAGAGAGAAGTGGCGAGGGTCCTCGTGCGGGTTATGGGCGAGCTAGTGCGAGAAACACCTTCGGTATGTGAGGTACTTGAACAGCTCGAAACAAAAGGGGCAGTTACATTCACGGAGTCAGACAAACAGGTCCAAGTACCACACAATCGGCCGTTGTACGTTCCTGTTGTTCTTAACGGGGTTGAGTTGAAGAGAGCTTTCATGGATAACGGCTCATCTTTGAATGTCATGCCTTTGTCCGTTTTTGAAAGAGTTGGTTTGCGAAAAGATCGCCTGGTACAAAAACCCATTGAAATCATGGGATTTACGAGCAGCTCGTTGAGAACCGAGGGCTACGTGGTGACCCAACTCAAGATTGGCAAATTCTCAGCTCTTACCAAATTTCATGTTATAGATGCGGAGACTTCGTACCATCTGTTGATCGGGCGAGGGTGGATGCACGAATTCGGGGTGGTCCCGTCGTCATATCATCAGTGCATGAAAGGGACACTAAAAGGGAAAAGTGTTACGGTCCCGTGCTCGGACCGACCCTTTTTGGCTGGTGAGGTGCACATGGCCGAAGCCAAGTTCTTCCAAGAGCTCGACGAAGACGATGGTGTACCCACGAAATTTCGCGCTACTCCGCTACCCAAGTGGAAGGATTTGCAGCCCGAGCCCAAGCGAAGCGCGAAGAAAACGAAGTCGAACCCTGACAAGTTCGAACCCCAACAGGCTGCGGCAAAGCTCACGATACCCCCACGTAAAACAGCATACACCGTCAAACGTTACTTCCTCCCGGATGGAAGAGTGGCGTATCATTTGTGACGGTGCGAGGGGTCCGAATTCCTCCCCGGAATATCTGATCCCTTCGAGGCCAACGAAAGCTGGGCGACACAAGAGCTTCATGATGCGTCAGAGCTCGAGGAAGTTGACCTGGCTGATGATGGAGTCCCGCGGGTTACGTATGTGTGTAAACACTTGAAGAAAGAGACGCGAGACTTGCTGGTGTTATTACTCAAGAAGTATAAAGATGTTTTTGCCTGGACATACGAAGAAATGCCAGGATTAGACCCTCGGTTGGTCTCTCATCATCTCAACGTCCGGCACGGTGCCACACCGATTAAACAATCTTCGAGGAATTTCAGGCCAGAGTTGGAGCTCCAAATCAAGGAGGAGGTGCAGAAGCTCCTGGCCGCAGGGTTTATCAAGCCCATTTTACATCCTACTTGGCTCGCCAACGTTGTACCGGTGAAGAAAAAGAATGGTACGATTCGAGTATGTGTAGACTTTCGAGATTTGAATGCCGCATGCCCAAAAGATGATTTCCCATTACCGAACATTGACACTATGATAGACTCCGCGGCGGGTCTTAAGATGTTTTCATTTATGGATGGGTACAGCGGGTATAACCAAATTAGGATGGCTCAAGAAGATGCGGAGAAGATAGCGTTTCGGACTCCGTTGGGCAACTTGTATTTTACAGTAATGCCATTTGGTTTGAAGAATGCAGGTGCCACATACCAGCGAGCTATGACAGCTATCTTCCATGATATGCTTCATCAAAGTGTGGAAGATTACATTGACGACTTAGTGGTTAAATCACATCATCGAGATGCACACCTCGTCGATTTGGAGCGCGTCTTCTGCCGATGTTGGGCTTATAATTTGCGGATGAACCCTTTTAAATGTGCTTTTGGAGTAAGCGCGGGAAAATTCTTAGGATTCGTTGTGCACGAGAGGGGAATCGACGTTGATCGTACGAAAGCAAGGTCCGTCATAGATATGCCTCATCCTCAGACCTTAAAGCAGTTAAAGAGCTTTATCGGGAAAGTTTCCTATCTTCGGCGTTTTATTCCCGCCTTGGCAGAGATGTCTCATGCGTTCGGCTCGTTAATGAAGGGAAAAGGGCCCTTTCGTTGGCTCCCAGAGCATGAAAAGGCATTTGAGCGAGTGAAGATCGCTATCTCTTCGCCAATTACCATGATTGCTCCTAAGGCGGGGGTGGCTCTGAAGCTCTACTTAACCTCTACTTCGAGATCGATCGGTGCGTTGTTAGCCCAAGAATTCGGAGGTCAAGAATGCCCAGTTTACTACATCAGTAGAATTGTAAAGGATGCTGAGACAAGGTACTCGCCCATTGAAATACATTGTTTATCTCTCATTTTCGCAGCCAGAAAGCTTCGGCATTATTTTTTGTCGCATACGGTCGAGCTCATGACAAAATGCAATCCTTTGAGATACATGTTGTCCCGACCCATCCTGTCAGGTCGCATGGCGCGATGGCTCCTCTTGTTAGCTGAGTTTGAAATCAAGTGCCTCACTCCTAAGGCCATATTGAGCAAAGCTCTGGCGGACCTCATTGCTCAATTTCCTTCGGAGGAGCTCGGGCCACTGGATGATGATCTGCCAGGCGAGGAGCTGAATTGTTCATGTTTGGCTAAAGTCGAGGAGGAATGGACCTTAGCTTTCGACGGGTCCTCGACCTCCAGTGGAGGAGGAGCCGGAGTGGTCCTAACATCTGAGGCCGGTGAAAAGAAAAGTTTTTCATACAAACTCGACTTTGCGTGCACAAACAATGAGGCAGAATACGAAGCTTTCATCCTTGGTCTCTTGGCTGCGCGAGAGCACGGTATCAGAAGGTTACGAGTCAAAGGGGACTCAAAATTGGTGATAAAGCAAACTAACGGGGAGTACGCTGTGCGAGAGCCATCATTGGCGGCTTATAGAGGCATACTTCAGAAATTGAGCCGGAGTTTCGAGGAGCTGTTAGTGGAGTACGCGCCTCGTTCTAATAATCGACATGTTGACGCATTGGCAACTTTGGCATCCAAGATGGAAATTCCAAGCGAGGTCGTTTCGATACAAATTCAAAAGAAGACCTCTCCGTGTCAAAGTAGCGAGGAAAGGGACCTCGAGGAATCCGATTGGCGAGCTCCTATCGAGGCACAACTTGGAGGAAGCCCATCAGGAATCCCTCTCTCAGCCCTCAAAGACTTCCTGATCTACCAAAGAATCCTTTACTACCGAGCCCCGGGAGGGCTGCTCATGAAATGCGTCGGTGAGATGGAGGGTCGTTCTATCCTGGACCTGGTTCATGAGCATTCTTGTGGGGCAATGGAAATAAGTCTTTATAGGCGGCTTCAGAGACGGGGCTATTATTGGCCATCAATGGCCGAGGAGGCCAAGGCTAAGCAGGAGACTTGCTTAGACTGCGCAGAGGCGCGAGATAAGCTTGAATGTTTCGTGACTTTGGAGCACCAGGATTGGCGAGCTCCGTTCTTTGTTTTCTTTCAGACGGGATCGCTGCCTCTGGATCGTACCGACGCTTTAAAGATGAAAAAGAGAGTTAAACGATTCGAGTTGATCGATGGCCAACTCTTTAAAAGAGGATTTGGCGGAAGACTCCTTCGATGTCTCGGCAAGACTGATGCCCAGCACGTCATAGAAGAGTTGCATAACGCGGAGCATCAAGGAGGTGTGAAGCTCTATACGCATCTCATAAGGTTGGGATATTACTGGCCCACCATGGAGAAGGATTGCAAGGAGCATACCAAGCGATGTCGCTCATGTCAAATCCATGATCATCGAATCCACGCTCCTGCTACAGAGCTTCATCCGATTTTAACCCCATGGCCATTTCATACTTGGGGTATGGATTTGATTGGACCAATCTCGCCCAAGTCAAAGGGGAATATGTGGATCCTCACTGCAACTGAAATGTATACCAAGTGGGTAGAAGCGATACCTTTAAAGAAAGCGACAGGACCTGCTATCGCAAATTTTATAAAAGAGCACATTGTCTGTCGTTTTGGGATTCCAAAGGTTATTTTGAGCGATAATGGGACGTCTTTTGTCAATAGTCAAGTTGGGCGTCTGATGGACCAATATGACATCCTGCATCATAGATCTACCCCATACTATCCCCAAGGAAATGGCCAGGCGGAGGCTACTAACAAGATCCTCCTCCGAATCCTCAGCCGGACTTTAGAGGATTTCCAACACAAATGGGCTGACCACCTCATCCTCGCCTTATGGGCCTATTGGAGTTCCTCCAAACGATCTACACTCGCTTCGCCATTCTCACTTGTATATGGGACCGAGGCTGTATTGCCAGCCGAGCTTGCTGTCCCCTCAGCGAGTCTCGCTGAGCGAAGTCAGTTAGAGCGCGAAGCAGAGCTTGAAGTATTGGACGAGCGTAGAGAGCGAGCTAGTGAACACACGAAGGTATATCAAGCAAGGGTAGCTCGAGCTTACAACGCCTTGGTAAGACCTCGAAGCTTTCGAGAAGGTGATCTAGTTTTAAAAGCCGCCCCTCATGTAATGAGAGGTCTCGCAGCTCCAAAGTTTATACCTAAATGGGAAGGACCTTATGAAGTCAAGCAATCGTTCGAGGCTGGATATTACAAAATAGGCGAGCTAGGAGCTGAAATGGTAACAGCTATGTTAAATGTCAGGTGGCTTAAGGCGTATTTTAGTTAAAATGATAAAGTTGCCTTAGCTCGATCTATGCAGTGCATTAGTTCCTTTTGTTGTTGGAATTTTGAGTTTTAAAAGAGATTAGTTGTGTAAGCTTTTGGATCTTCCAATGATAGTGCAACGTTTGTGTTTTGAGTTCATAAGTTGAATGAGGGATGTTGCATGAATAAGTTCGTGTACTAAAAGCAGTATATACATGCACAAGTGGTAAAAGAGAAATCTTTCTGTATTGCAAATTGAAGGCTTGTATACAAAAGAGCTTGCATTGCTCGAATAAAAACAAAGGGGAGCCTGTGTACAAAAGATTGCATAAAAGAGCTGGGTGTACATCATGCTATGGTAAGTCTGTGAGGTTTAGCACGACAGGCCCCATCTTGGCCACCGTCGAATCAA
Source organism: Cornus controversa (assembly GCA_026545225.1). Classification (NCBI taxonomy): domain Eukaryota; kingdom Viridiplantae; phylum Streptophyta; class Magnoliopsida; order Cornales; family Cornaceae; genus Cornus; species Cornus controversa. The sequence continues at coordinate 104,418,382 of CM048845.1, forward strand.
TATCGAGTTTCAATTGATCGATGTCAGCTCGATTCTGCTCGATTTCAGCTTTGTAATGTTGAACCCCTGATTCCAGCTCTCTCAGTTTTGACTCGTTGACCTGAAGAATAACTTCTTTATCATTTAATTGGTCCCGTAGGCTCCGTAGGTGCTTTAATTCGGTCTCCCTCTGTTCATACTTCTGTACTTTCTAGATCCCCTGCTCCAGCCACCCAATATCGATCTGAGAACGCTGAAGGCCTCGAATTTCACGATTCAGCTGCTCGAAGTCTGAACTATCGAAATGCTTGTCCGAGGCCTGGTGAAGATGGAGGACAGCTCGGCACAAGGAATTATACACAAAGCCAAGGAATTCTGGCCCCATTTCATCCAAACCCGTAAATGTCTCAGGATATTTATTCTTGAGGAGGGCGAGGAGTTGAGCACAAGAAGAGGTCACCAAAACGCCCCCCCATGATTCCAGTAAAGCGTCGGCATTTAAGGGATTTGCAGTTGGCTCTAGCAGGTGTTCTTCAGGAATGAAAGTAGAAGTTGTTGAAGCTGAGATGGAATGCACTGCAAGTGTAAGGGAAGGCCTTGGCAGTGAAGTCAATCCAGCTGGGCGAGGACCTACATTCCTACCCAGCCTAGGACTCGCCAATGCTCCAATGGGATGAGGAGTAGTGATAGTCCCAAATGTCTGTGGAGCAGAGGTGATCAGCTGTCCAGAAGGCCTGAGAAGAATGCGAGGCCTGGGGGGAAGAGACTGTGAAGGCAAGGCTGTGGTACCAGCGCTCGGAATGAGTTCGGAAGCAGAGGGGAATTGCAATAAAAATTCAAAGTCTGCTCTGGAAACTTAGAGATGCAAGGCAAGAGAAATGTGGAAAATGAAAATTTTCTAAGTCCCCCATTTATAGTAGGGAGAATTTTGATCGACAGGACACCGAAGCGACGCAAGGCTCCAAAATCCGAGGCGTTGAACCGCCGCAAAGCATGAAATACGAAGCGCCAAAAGGCGGCCTGAATCATTGTCAGTCATTAATGACGATTTGAAAGGTCGGTGACTTTACAGTTTTCGAGGAAGTCGAGGAGGCACCTCGAGATAGTTACACATGATACTTTTGCAGAAAGGGGTTCGAGCTCGCATTCCGCGTTGTGTATGAGGACCTACATGTAGGACCTCGCACAAGGGGGCTAATTGTTGGTATGGACCACTCAGGCCATTTAGGGTCTTTCACGTGGGTCCACGTGGCAGGGCCCACTTTGACTTTTCCTCCCTTTCGAGCTCCTTCAGCCATTCCAGGTGGCAACGGTCCCACTTTGACTTTTCCTCCCTTTCGAGCTCTTTCAGCCATTCCAGGTGGCAACGGTCCCACTTTGACTTTTTCTCCCTTTCAAGCTCCTCCGAGGAGAGAGTCTCCATCGAGCCCCTCTTCAGATAGAGGATTTTAATCGAGCTCCTCCGGTGAGAGAAATTTACTTTCGAGCTCCTTCCCTTATTGTGAAGGGCACGCCTCAGAGGGGTAATTGCTTTTCTTGGGCAAGTTGTTCTCTGCTAATGACACTTCACGGAGGTCCTCTCTACGGATCAACCTCCATTTTGCAAGGAGGCACTCCTCTCTACGGATAAAGCCTTGCGAGGAGTTCCTCTCTACGGATAAACCTCAAACGAGTCTCTATCCTTTCATTTGGATACATCTCGGATGGTGATGAGTTCCTCTCTACGGATAAACATCACGGGAAATCCTCTCTCCGGATCAATTTCCCCCAAAGCGAGGAGGCACTCCTCTCTACGGATAAAACCTCGCGGAGGTCCTCTCTACGGATCAACCTCCATTTTTACGAGGAGTTCTTCTCTACGGATAAACCTCTTTTTACGAGGAGCTCCTCCCTACGGATAAACCTCGTGGCACTCCGCGCTCCTATGGGGGGTAAGAGCTCGGATCACTGCCTTATGGGAACCAAGGGCTTGGGTTCGGAGGCTGGAGTCCAAGGTACGCTAAATCCGTGACGGACCTCATTTCTAGCTAAGATGAGGACCTTGCATCATGGATTGGCCTGTCACATAGGAAAGAAAATAACCAGGTGAGGTGAGCGAATACCCTTTTCTGACAAGTATAATCTCAACCCTTGACCCACAGATATTTACCACAGATATTTAGCACCGCAAAACCTCGACCATTGGTGAGGAAAGACTTTTTGCCTATAAATAATGAGAGAAATGTAGAGAACCAAGATCGGGACAAAAGGACAGGACAAAAAGAACCTTTTTCTTAAACAATCTCCAGTACACCCCAGATTTCCTTTTTTTCCTATCAAATCCCTCCCCTCTTCTTATAATCCACATAGAACAGTGGGCTCCTCTGTGACAGCTTGGACTCCCACCGGGACCCGCTCTCTGGCAACCATCATCGTGGAAAGTTTGACTTCAGTTTAACAGAACCCACTACAAACAATATATATATATATAATATATATATGTTTACCTATAAAAAGAGATAATGGTAACTTTAGTTGCCACAATCTAGAGGTAACGTAAAGATAGTCTGATCGTTTCCTTGATGAGAGGGATACTATCAGATATTTATTATATATATAGCTTGGTCCCCACTCTCACATAACACGCTCAATCACGGTTAGTCTTGCCTCATTGAATATACGTGAGTTAAGTGTTGAGAGTGGAAGACCAAGTGAGTTAAGTGTAGAGAGTGGAAGACCAAGTTAGAAGTATTTCTCTGGTTTCAGACTTCCTTCTCGATATAGCAATGGCTTCTGCAGGTATGTTTAGTTTCTGAATAAATATCAGTGTTATAAGCATGTGTATGAGTTTCCTATTTTGTTTTACAATATTATCATGACTTGGACATGTCATGTTCATTATTGTCAACAAATTGAAATAGTGCATTTTTATTGACCGGTATACGAATCGATGGATACTCAACATTCATTATTTCACAAGTAAATTTAGAGTTGCAAACGAGTCCAGCTCTCAACGAACAACTCGAGTTCGGCTCAGTTTGTTCAATCAAGTTTTAGATGTTTGATTAATAAATGAGTCAATCCCAAGCACTCGTCAGCTCGATACGTTAGTCTGCGAACACGTTAGTGAACAAGCTTGTTAATCGACTCATTTTAAGTTTGCAAATATATATAATTATATAGATATATACACATACACACCATATAACTATATCAATTTTGACCTATTTCATTTTAACTTAAAAGGTTCTTGTCCACTTAAATAAAATAGTAAGCCCAATCCAACCCAAATAACTTCATCACTTTAAAGACCCAATAGCCCATACCCATCCTATATATTATTAAAGCCTAACCTAGTCTCACATCTTTATCCCTTACAACACAAAGTAGCGACCGTGGTTAAAAGAAATCAAGTTTTTCGCCATTGGAGAACCAGTCGCTATCGATCGAGCTTCCCCTAGCTCCTTCAATGCTAAAGGTTAGCTCTCTCATTCTCTTTCTCACACACGCCTGATATCAAAAATCTGAACTCATCCTCTCTTAGTTCTCACTCATTGGCCTATGTTGACCTCAAAGTTTCAACCCTAGGTTATTTAGGTGATTTTGATGATAACAATCTATTGTAGTGTAAATTTAATAAGTTTACTTGAGTGTGCAGTTTATAAAGTATCATATTATCTCAAGTATCTTAAAGGTTTTGGACTTCAAAATGAATTGCAAGAAGATATATGAAGTCACATTATCATGGAACTCAAATATCAATAATCAAATATCAATGGTGAAGTTGAAGTGAATTCAAGCCACATGATAAAGGAACCTAAAAGATTAAAGATTCGAAGATCAAAATACTTGGGTAGGCTAGTTTTGGGTGAGTGTTAGATTTAATGTAAAGTTATTTTTGAAGCAATTTCTTTTGAAAGCTCATCTATTGACCCAGTGGACCTTAGGACCAATGCATATCATTCATATCATATCATGGTTCCTTTGACACTTATAATTAGGTCATGAACTTCATTGAATCATCTTGAAAGCCTTCGTTGAGATTGAGTTAATACAAGTTTATGTTTAGCTTTGAAAGAACTCAATTATTGAGTAAACAAATTCTAGAACCTACACTTGAATTAAGAAATATCATTTATGATTCTTAGATATATTGAATTAGGCTTTTAACTCAATTGAATCACTCTATAAAGTCGTGTCATGCACAGTTACTGTTTTGGGTACTTAGCGCAGAACTTTGACTAAGTGTTGGATTTTAGGAACAAAAACATAAATATAAGTTTTTTTAATGAATCTTGACATAAAAATTTTTAATAATTATACCCCATGATTTATCATGATCATATAAATTTTTTCAACCCCAAATGACTTAATTTGATTGTTCATATTGCACGATAAATTTTTATGTCAAAGCTGTGAAAAGTAGTTTTGTACTAAAACTGAAAAATAATATTTTGATTCACTTGAAATTTGATTTTGAAACTATTTTTATATATTGAATCCAAATAGGGGGTACTTTACTTAATTATATTGAATAACTTTAAGTAAATAGAAATATAAATGTGTATGAGAAATTTACTTAAATGTTTTTAATTTAATTAAGTGTGTAGTGTGTCAATGCACTATGTAAGAGAAACTGGCTGAGTCTGATAACAAATTCTTACCTGGGGAGTTTCGATCGCTTGATGGAACCCAACAGTCAGCTATTAGAGGACTTTTGGTCACCTGATGGAATCCATCAACCGGTTGGTAGAAGTTAGAATTCATTCCAATAGGTGTGCAAAACAGAAAAAGTTGAAACATTATTTTAGTAGGCCGAATAGTACATTCAACCGACCGAAACAGTGTCATCAATCGGCCGATGAATTCATCAGCTGGCTGATACTGTCAGATTTTGTGCCCAACGACTAGTTTCTGCACTTAATGTTTTCCAACTATTTCCAAACACCCAGAATTCGTTCTTGGACTATAAATACACCTTATATATGCATTATATAAGTGAGAGAGACTACCATAACCCTCCATGATCATATATTATTGGTAGATGCTATCTTAGAGTTTAAATATTTATATCATTCATCCATTGATAGCCACCATTATTGAACCAAACACTTGCATATCATTTATATTGACAAAATTTCAATAAAGAGGTTTTAATTGAGTATTTCATTACTAACTCTAGGAATGTGAGCTATTATTCGTGTATCTATTTATTGATGGATATTCTCTATTGTACATAAACTCTTATTCATCCTATTTGAGAGGAAGACCAAGTGGTGCATTTGGCAAAGAAGCACAAGTCATGAGTTTGGCATAGAAGTCTTGGTGAGGTTTTCATTATGTAAAGAAGTCCAAGTCATGAGCTTGGCAAGGAAATCTCGGTGAGGTGTTTATGGAGTAAGGAAGCCCAAGTGATTCATTTGGCAATTGTACGGTTTGATTTCTACCCTTAAGGGAAGCTCTATAATGAAAACTTCAAGAAGTGCTCTTGAGACATGGATGTAGGCAAAAGGGGCCGAACCATGTAAAAATTATGGTGTCACTTGGTTTGCATTTTTCTATCCTTAAACTCCTTTTTTATTTTATAACATTTTATCTATTTAAATTCTATATGTTTTATATATCAATGTTATGAGTTTATATACTTCAATTTATATGAGAAGAATGTGATGAATGCTTAGAGTACATTGGTTGAGTTGTGGAATATATTAATTGTTGATTGATTGAGTTTTTATTTGATTATCTTGTTATCAATCAATTTTCATACCATGTGTTTAATAAAATATGCTATCAACATTTTCACACACTACAAGCATGATATATTGCGATTACACTTGTTATTATATTCATTAGATCATTTAAGTGCATAGTAGCTTTCTAAGATAGAGCATTCTCATTCTCACTTGTTGAATACATAAGTTCATCAAGTGTTTGACAAAAGTCCATTGAAGCTAATTTTTATCAAAATATATTAAATCGAAAAAGTTTCATTATTTGTTTAAAGTCCCTATTCACTCCCTTATAGGGATAATTCTCGGGTCACAACCTATTTATCATTAGTACGTGTTCAATTTCTTTTTTTTTCTTTCCCATGCCTTAGTTGTTAGTTTGTTATAGCTTAGTGGGGGAGAAGGGAATCGAATTGAGCTGGCTCTAACTACTTGGCCAAGTGTCATGCCTTGCATGTTCAAACTTTATTACTACAATAATCTCACAATTTTATTTCTAAACTTTAAGTTTTACAAACTTATGTTGTGTTTGGTACGCAAGAATGGAATGCCCATTCCAATCATTCATTTGTTTGGTATGAATTTTAAGGTTGGAATGACAATTCCCTTAAAATGAAAATTCATTCCATAGCTAAACTTATGGAATGAGTATTCCATTTCTAAGTAAGGTTTAAAAAAATTGATGTTCCTAATAAGCTCTTCACCATATCGCCACCTCCACCTCCATTGCTTTCCACCATCGCTATCTCTACCACCATTATCACTGTCGCCTTCCACCACCACCACCACTGTCGCCTTCCACTATTGCTACCACCACCACTTTCCACCATCATCGCTGCTTTCCACTGCCTTCTACCACTGCCACCGCCACCTTCCACCACCACCACCACTACCGTCGTCTTCCATTATCGCCACTATTTATATTGTTATCACCTTCCATAGTCACTTCCATTACCTTCCACTACCATCGCCGCTTTACGCCACCACCACCTAGGTCACTGTTGCCTTCCACCACCACCACTATTGTCGCCACCTTCCACCATCACCGATTTCTTCCACCACCACCACCATGCTGTTGCAGCCTTCCATCACCACCATCGCCGGCTTCATCTTCCACCATCTCCACCGCCACCACCTTCCATCACCATTCACACCACTACCACCTTCCACCACCATCGTCACCAACATCGGTCCACCACCACCATTACTGCCTTCCACCACCATTACTGCCTTCCACCACAACCACCTACACCATTGTTGCCTTCCACCACCATTGCCGCCGCTGTCATCTTCCACCATCTCCACCGCCACCACCTTCCACACCACTACCACCTTCCACCACCATCGGTCCACCGCCACTCCACTGCCTTCCACCACAACCACCTACACCACTGTTGCCTTCCACCACAACCACCTACACCACTATTACCTTCCACCACCATCGTCGTCGCTTTCCACCAACACCACCACCATCGTTGTCGCCACCTTTCACCAACACCACTATTTCTTTTAAAAAAATTATAGAAGAATATTATTTTGTTAATTAATTTATTCGTCACAGGAAAAGAGTATTTTGGATAATTCAATTTAAACTTCAATCCATTCCTACATATTTTCATTTTTGCAACTAAACAGTAGAATAAAAATGACCATTCCATTTCATTTCATTCTATTCTCATGTTATTCCCACATGCATTCCAATTCATTCATACGTACCAAACACAGCCTTAGTTTCTTTACTAATAATTTAACACTAATCTTCTTCTTTTTTTGTTGGAAGCATCAAATCAATATCTTGAAATTAAAATTAAAATTTGAACTATTTTTTTCAATTCGAATATTTTGGAAGATGTGTTATTAGTACTCAATTTTTTATAAATGCATTCTATTTAAAAAAAAAAGAAATTGCAAAATTTCCTTAATGTTTATTCCCTTATTTTTAAAATCTGATAACTTTAAAATTGGGTGCTGCTAATATTATCTCCCTAATTTATTTAGAAAAATAATAATCATCTCCCTAATTTATTGGCTTTTAACTTTTAATTTTTGTATAATTATAAAAGCACTGTAGAGAATGATATCTGAGCTAAGCAAGACCACAAGTACATCCAGACTTCATATGATGACGTGGCGATCTCTAATTGGCAGAGATGGCTACACTTTAGATCATATAATAGCAGCTCTAAAACCCTACCTTCTCAAGCCCCAATATTCTCATTGAGTGAACCCTAGCCGCTTGCAGCTTGCTGCTTGCTTGGTTGAATATACATACATACATATATATATCTGAAAGATTGAAAACCGATATTGACAGATCTTCAATGGAAGGAGGAGGAGAGAAGAAAGAAGAGAGACCGATGCCGATCTTCAGAGATATAAGGCGTTACAATTGCGACTACTGTGGCATCTCTCGCTCTAAGAAGTCCCTTCTTATCTCTCATATCTTCTCCGTTCACCAGGTCAATTTTCCTTTCCTTTCCTTTCCTCTCACATCTTCTCCGATTGGTTTCAACTCTCTGTCTCATATGGCACCTACTTACACACACAAACACAAAATCTGATCTACTATTTGTTATAATTCAACCAATTTTAGGTTGAATTTCAATTGTCTAAATTTCAATTTTTTTCAAATATACTAGGAGATTGACCTCTTTTTATTTATTTATTGAGCTGCAATTCTTTGCTTTTCTCATCTTATTTTATTTATTAATTTTTTTTTTGGTTTTGTTAATTAGGATGAAATGAAAGCGCGAGTAGCAGATGAAGAAGGTGAAAGAGAGGGAGAGAAGTCAAATACGTGTGAAGAATGTGGTGCCAGTTTCCGGAAACCTGCTTATTTGAAGCAACATATGCAAAGCCACTCACTTGAGGTAGTTTTTCTTTTCTGAGCTTTTATTCGTTTTTTCCCTTGAAGCCTTTATCTTTTGTTTTGTTTATATATTTTGACCCATCATTTGGAAACAAACAGTTTATGTAATTTTTTTTAGTTCAATAGTTTTCGTTTGGAAATTTACACCGCCTGGATGACTTGGGTCTAATACTCTAATGTTGATTCTGGACTAAACTGGGTTTTGTACTGTTCGAGTTTCATGGCCTGTTGGCGTTGCTTTTGCATTATTATGTTATATAATGGTTGCTAGAAGATCCTCAGTTTTGGAGTTCATATATAAGCTTTAATGTAATGGATGTAGTTATTTGGAGGGAATGAATTTGTAAAACAGGTCTGTGTTGTATGCGCATTCATGATTCTCTATTTGTGGCAATCAGTTCTGCAATTAGTGGATGAAATCTCATTATCTATTCAATTTAGAATAGAAAGGGCTTTGCGGTAGATTATAATAGATAGGGTTGTGGTTTTGTTTCTCTTAGTCAACAACAATGTGTTCCATAAAGTGTAGGAGAAAACCTTAATTAACATGTTTCATTGTCAGAATACAGTGGTGTATCAGTTGGTGTTAAACATGATAATGATTTTTAAAGATATCCCAGTTTTTTTTTTTTTTTTTGTGTTAATGTAACACCAAGTTGATGTTGATCATATACTCCTTGCTGGAATATCTTCTGCTGCTGTATTATGCCCTCAAACTTCAAGTTCAAGTTTGACATACCCGGAATATCTTCTGCCGCTGTTTGTTATTCTACAAGTCCTTGGGTCTCAAATTTTGATAGACATATATAGATTTAACTGTTAGATGTATCTTAACATCGACATAGGTATGGTGGAAATAGAACCATAGGCTTTTGGGGTTCCTCGTTCTCCTCATGGTTGATGGCATTTAGCATGTGATAATTTTCTTTGAAGTTCTAGGCTGAAGTTTTTTCAATATATAGTTATTAGTTTTTTTAATCCATAATTGCAGCAATTGAAATTGAATAATTTTGCAGGCCTGAAGTTATTTTGAATGATTAAAATAATTTGACAAAATCAACGGATATAGTCGCGTGAAGCATTGGATCCCACATAATGAACTCCAAAATGCAAGAGGCAGCAATATCTACCTTGAATGGATCAGTACCAGGTAGGGGGACCTCCTGAGAAGCTCCATCAAGTGAGCCTCAATCACGCATATTTCAGTCTGGAGGTTTGAAGATTTTTTTTTTATTTGTGTGTTGGAATTAAGTTCTGCTACCATTATTAACTATACATCATACTCTTACAGAGGCCGTTTACTTGCCCAGTGGAGGATTGCCATTCCAGTTACCGAAGGAAAGATCACTTGACCCGTCATCTTCTTCGGCACCAGGGGAAACTTTTTCAGTGTCCTGCTAAGAGCTGCAGCCGTAAATTCGCCTTCCAAGGTAACATGAAGAGGCATGTGAAGGAATTTCATGATGAGGAGTCTCATTCCAGCAATGTTGAAGGTCAGAAAGAGTACATCTGCCAAGAAATTGGGTGTGGGAAGGAGTTCAAATATGCATCAAAGTTGCGAAAACATGAAAATTCACATGGCAAGTTTATATCCTGACCAATTCTTTTATTTTCTTTTTCAGTCACTTAAGAGATGTAAATTGATATATGCTAGATACACTCCTTGTATGAAAGCTCTGATGTCAACCATTGCCCTTGCAGTTAAGTTGGATGCAGTGGAGACATTCTGTTCAGAACCAGGTTGTATGAAACATTTTAGCAATGAGCAATGCCTCACTGCCCATCTCCAGTCTTGTCACCGTCATATAACATGCGAGATATGCGGGACCAAGCAGCTGAAGAAGAACATCAAGCGGCACCTTCGCATGCATGAATCAGGGGGGCCATCAGAGAGAATAAAATGCAACTTCAAGGGCTGCCTCCACACATTTTCAACTGTAAGACACAAATACCCTTGCAAGAATTTTATTGGTAACCTATGTAGCTGTTGTACAGTTAACATGTATAAATGCTTTTCTTTCTTTTTTGTGAACACCAGATAAATTTCTACCTCCAAAGCCCGATATATTTTTCTAGAATGGTAGCCAAATGATGCTAACTATACAAGTCTATTAGATGAAAACTGAATTGTGTTATATGGTTTTCAGAAGAAGGAATTACTCAGCTTTGATGTCCTCCCTCGCAGTTAATTATCATTTTTCTTTTACTGATTTTTTTCATTTAATATATGTGCGCAGCAATCAAATCTCCGTCAGCATGTCAAAGCTGTACACTTTAAATCCAAACCTTTTGCCTGTAGCATTCCTGGGTGTGGCATGAGATTTCCATTCAAGCATGTGAGAGATAACCATGAGAAATCTGGGTTCCATGTCTATACTCATGTAAGTTGTTGCATGACATATTTTGTGTCTATTTGGTAATATTCTTTTTTCAAACCTGGTGGGAAAATGAAATGGTGTTTGGGTGTGCAATTTCCTTTGGTTCAGGGGGACTTTGAGGAGTATGATGAACAATTCCGACTGAGGCCAAGGGGTGGACACAAGAGGAAGTGCCCGGCGATAGAGACTCTTACTAGGAAGAGGGTTGTTCCACCAAGTAATTCTGATTCTATTCTGAATCAGGGGTCTGAGTACCTCTCTTGGCTGCTCTCATCGGAAGCTTAGGACCAGTCTTGTGTTATGATGGTTTGACATGTAGATTTGATATATGTATGTATATTTATAAAGTGTGATATATGACTTCTCCAAGGGAACTCCTTCCGAACTCTATTATTAGTAGTTAGATGCACTGAAAAAAATGATCAAGAGAAATGCATGTATATATTGTGGTTCTGTTCATTAGATATCCACACCAAAAGACGACGTGAATTTTTTTGTAATATTTCCAAAAAACAATTATGGTTTTTATTCTTGTAGTGTTCTAAGCTTGGCTGCATCTTTAATCATTAGGAAACTTTCTGGCTCGGTTCTCTCGTTCTTTTTTTTTCGCCTCCCATTCTATTGTATCACTTGTATATGAACTCTAATTTGGGGGGGATCCAAATTCGTATCCTCACGAGTTCAGTCCTTTGCATGGGTTCTCTCAATGAAAAAGTAATTGCGCAATGAGTAGTGGTGTGGCAGCAGGATCGTGATAGATGTATGATTTGATTTTGGATTTGGTGTTATTATATTATTATTATTAGGGTAAAATGCAAAAAAAACAGCCGCAATACTTTTACTCAGAGTTAGACCTAATTTTGATCAAAACTCGAGCTAATAATTAAGATATGAATTGGACACTCAATCCAATAATTTGTTACTTAAATAAATTGGATATAGATTATGATCGATTTGATCTGTTAATAATTCGATCCGAAATAATTTAATATATAATTTATATTAAATATATTATCTAATGTTATAACATATATTTACATACTATTTAACTATTTTTTTATCATTATTTCTTTCTTAATCTTCCTTCTCTCTATTTGTCTTTCATTATAATTTTTTTCTTTAATAAAAAGTCAAATAAAAAAAAATTATATTTTTTTCGGATTGAATTATCTAATCGGATATCCAATTAATAATAAATCGGATATGAATTTAATTATATATAATCTGTCGAGTTATTGGATCGGATCAAATTATGTATATTTCTTATCAAGATCGGAGCAGACCTGATCTGGTCCGAAGACCTAATCTGGTCCGAATCCGATTCGTTTACAGGTCTACTTAGGGTACAACCTCTAAAGCACGGATACGGCCGAAAGGTCGCCGTACCGGTGTCGGATACGTGTCCAACACGGGACACGCATGTCTGACCCTTGGACACGTGTTCGACACTTTGTAAACGTGTCCTATTATTTTTATTTTGTTCACAAGGTGAACACGCCCGCGACACTCCAGAGGACACGGCATCCATAGTTTTTGAAAAAAAAAAGAGCATACGATATATATATATATATGGAAAGAGTAAGAGAGAGAGAAACGATAGCCCTTCTAGGGTCAGGTGAGACGATCCCTTCTCGCCAAGGAAAGTGGTCCAATAGCAGTTGATTTTAGCTTTGAGTGCTTATTCCTTTTGTTCCCAGCTACCTCATAGCCATTAATGAAAGATAAAAGTGAGGTAGAGAAAGAGTGACTGAATGAATAAAAAACATTGAGTTACAAAGAGAGAGAGAGAGAGGCGAAGATAGAGGAGAACCTTGGGCTGGAAGAGAGAGAGAGAGACGCGTGGCTCATGAAGTCATGAAATAAGATTGCAATCTGATCCTGTTTTTGAAGGGGTATGGCTACAAAATGACATTTTCAATTTTATCCTTTTCTTCTAATTGTTTGGTTATAAAGATAATAATTCTATTTTGGATATAAAAAACATCTTTTGTATTTTATTACAGATTTGAACATATAAACTTTTATATTTTTAAGAAGAGTATGAGTTATTTGGTAAGCTATGTTTGTGAATATAAATTCAAAATTGAGTACAAACTAAAAATTAATTTTTTTTATATAATAAAAATATATATTATTATTTTATTGCCGTATCCTTGCCGTGTCCTATTTTTTTTTAAATTTGCCGTATCGCCGTGTCCGTGTCATATCATACCCTTGTCTCGTGTTCGTGTTCGTGCTTCTTAGAATACAACAATAGCTTTTTTATTGCTTGATTTTCCAACAATAGCTTTTTTATTTTTTTTATAAACATTTTTTTTGTAAAATCTTAATTTAATTATAAATTAAATATATCAAAAAATTCACCAAAAATCACATCTATGTTTAGTGAAGTTTAAAAAATTACATTTAACTTCAAAAGTCACGTTTCTAAAATTATTAGAGTAAAATGCAAAAAAAAAATTTTTTTTGGCCAATTTTCGTTAATGGGTAGTTTTGTAATTTTTTTTATTTTGTATTACATTTGAAGCATAAGGGGATTTTTTTGCTTCTTGATGTCCTTAGTTAAAAATTTAAACAAATACTTTTGATTCCAATTCTAAAACATCTATTCAATACTTTAAAAATACAACATAAGTTTAAGGAGACAACATTCAACCAAATGCACTTTAATTTTATTTTTTATTAAATAAAATGACAACTAATCTTAATGTTTATTTTTTTATTTTAAAGCTAAGAATCATAATAGTACCATTTTTTTCTTTCGGTGTGTGAATATCACCAAACGCAGAATCTTCAAATTCAAAGCGCCAATTGGGTTCTCCAAACACAAAATTAATGAATTTAACTTTCATTTTCAACAAACAGTTTTTAATTTTTTTTAGCTTTGTATAATTATATTGCAGAAAATGTGGTCTAATCAAAGAGGCCAAGCAAAGGCCAATTAGGATCTCACACTTCATGTAATGACGCGGCGTCTTTTAATTGGCAACTGTTACTACAATTGACGTGGCGAATAAACATATAAATAAAACTCTACAACCACTCTCGCTCTCGCTCGAACGAACATTCATCCATGGTCAGGTCACCCAAGCCAAACAACAAAGAGTAGATACATATACATGCTTTAGCGAGAGAGAGAAAAATGCCACACCCACATCGAAGAATTGGCAAACTCTGCTACGCTGTTCTGATCTTCTCTCTCCTCCCTCTCTCTACATTCGCCCGCCCATTCGTCCTCGTCCTCACCCAGGAAGACCTCACCGACGTCCCCATCTCCGCCGCTGACGGCGACCCCACCACCGCCAATGACTCCTCCGAGTGGGACGAGTTCGGCGACTCCGACGCCGTGCCCGAGGACGAGCTTGACCCGGGATCGTGGCGCCCGATCTTCGAGCCGGACCCCGAGGCGGCCGATCCGACAACCGACGACGAGGTTCTGTACTACTCGGGCGTGAGGAAGATGGCGGATGCCGTGAGTTCCGGCGAGCCGATGACGATGGAAGCGGCGGCGGCGGAGATCGAGGCTGCGGCGGCCGCGGGGTACACTCACGCGCAGTCTGTGTTGGGGTTTCTGTATGATATGGGGATGATGAGAGAACGCAACGGAGCTAAGGCGTTTGCGTATCATTACTTTGCGGCCGATGGTGGTAACATGCAATCGAAGATGGTCCTCGCTTATACTTACTCTCGGCAGAATGTACGGTGAATTGATTTCTTGTTGATTTATATACACACATAAATATGTATGTATACGTGCTTAGGAACTTTTCGCAAAGGCTTTTGCGTTATTTATGAATTTGTTAGAAATTTTTTATGTCATTGGTGTGTAGAGAACCCTAAATCTGAAATTGTTAAAAAGGTTAGTTCGATTTCTTTTGATGTATGTATGCTATAATTGTAGAAATTGATGGAAAAGTTTTTGTTTTCTGATGTTGGTGAACATTAGATCTAATTGTTGGAAGGAGATCAATTGTTTTAAATGTCTGGAAACATTATATCTAGATATTAATTTTTGTGAGGTATGGGAACACTAGATTGTGGAATCAAACGTTCTGATATATGACAACTCTGCCTTTAGAAACTTGTGAAAAAGAAGAAGCAAGAAATTCCCTTCATGATGGATGGAGGCTTGGTGTTGTTACTTCCTTCAATTCTGTTTCTGAGAAATCTGGGAATGAAAGCAAATAGATTTATGAACTTCTGTTTTATATTCTTTTGGTTTCCAGAAGATAAAAACTTAACCACTTATTACTAAATAATTGCATTAGATATAGTTCCATGGAACAAATAATGAATCTAAGATCATTTTTTTTCCCTACTATGACTTGGCAGAAGTTTCTTGTAGAAATTTCACTATTTCTGGTGTATGGAAATTTAAATGTGCAAATTCACTGCCCATTCTTTGATTAATATAAATCCCTAGCTATAGAAATGATTGTGGAAGTTACAATTTTCTAGTTATTATTCTTTTATGTAGTTTTTAGTTTGATAAATGGCCATATGTTGTTTGATTGCAGATGTATGAAAAAGCAGTTAAGCTGTATGCTGAATTAGCGGAAATAGCAGTTAATAGTTTCTTGATTTCTAAGGACTCACCGGTGATTGAACCGGTTCGGATCCACAATGGTGCAGAGGAGAATAAGGAGGCTCTAAGAAAGTCGCGGGGGGAGGAGGATGAGGACTTCCAGATCTTGGAATATCAGGCACAGAAAGGGAATGCCTTGGCAATGTACAAAATTGGGATATTTTACTACTTTGGATTGAGAGGAGTGAGGCGTGATCATGCCAAGGCATTGTCCTGGTTTTTGAAGGCTGTGGAGAAGGGTGAGCCAAGGTCAATGGAACTTCTCGGGGAGATATATGCAAGAGGAGCTGGAGTAAAGAGAAATCACACTAAGGCGCTTGAGTGGTTCACACTTGCATCCAGACAGCATCTTTATTCAGCTTATAATGGGATGGGGTATATGCATGTCAAGGGCTATGGAGTGGAGAAGAACCACACCAAGGCAAGATCATTTTAATTCTTTGCTTAAAATATTGTAGTTTTGCATGTTTCTTCTTATTATATGTTATGTGCTGGCTTTCTTATGCTTACTTGATCTAGTCTACTTGTGTTTTCCTTATTCTTTACATCTTTTTTATCTCCTTATTTTTTCCCTCCCCCTCTTCCTATATTACTGCCCTTAATGATTAGAGATACTGCTCCTGATTTGTTAATTATGGATACCTTTTTCCATATATTCAGATGAACTTATCAATGTGTGTGCGTGCGTGTGCATGTGTGTTCAGATGTAAAAAAACTTTCACACTTTTTATCTTTTTTTTTTTTAATTATTATTATTTGGGAACATCACAATGCAATAAAGGGTAGCAAAAAGAATATTGAACTTGTAAAATTGATTCGTTAAGCAACAGGTTTTAATCTCAATATTCTTATTTTTAGCATTAGCAATACTTGAGCAGCAAAATTACTCCTGAATACTGAAAGATGAATTACAGTATATTGCTTAAAAAACCATGGTGGTAAACACAGTGTGATACTGCGATTCATGAAACAGCTTAATGTGTTGGAAACATTACCTGGCTCTTTTTTGGCTAGTGGGGAGGAAGTGAATAGAAGACTTTGGTCCAACCGAAGTGAGTAAGGGGCACAACGGATGCATCTTGGAAATAGCAACATAGAAAATAGTGGCCTGGGCCTGCATTTGTCACCAAATCACTTAAAGAGAACTGACATTTTGTCTCATAGAAATGTTTTTACCAGTACAAAGTTCTATTGTCAAGGAGGCTTGATGAGGCTCTTAATGAAGCATTCTTAGGCTGTTCCTGGAAACAAATAACATATCCTTTTTTTACAAGATATTTGCAAAAAGAATGCGCCAAATGATTTAAATTCGTGGATTATGGGAGTTAATATTAATCATCATTCTTGTAATATGCTATATTTAAAGTAAAAACACACAACTTTGTGCTTTTTTTTTTCTCTTAATTAATGTTCAATAAATAATTTACCATATTACAATCACAACAGTATGCTAATGAACTCATATTCCCCAACTCGTGCTTTTCAATCAAATGATAAATTGTATTCCGTATATAAAAGCGGGAGCCTTGTGCACTGGGCTAGCCCTTAAATAAAAGCGGAGAGAAGATTACGATGTTAGTTCATCATGCATTATGGTTTTTATTTTATAAGGATCGATCGTAGGGTAATTGGGAGGAAATCTTTTATGGTTAGAGTTTGGGCTACCGGATCTTATTCTTCAATGGTTTGATTATTGTTGTTGTTGTTATTATTATTTTAATATTCTTGGAGGGTGGACCATCTGTCCCCTCTCATTCATATTTTTTCTCCTTTTGTTTTTCCCCCCAACAATTTTGGGGTTATTGCTTGGTGCAGTGAACTGTTAAATTACTCGAGTTGTTAAAGTGTGAGAATGTGGGTTTGAATCCTAAGAACAGCCACTTTGTGCAACCAATGCCAAATGTTAGGTTTGTATTCAGTCTATCCTCCCAATACCCTCAATTAACAGGGATTACACTAGGTAATGACCCCTTTTTTTCACAATTTTCTTTTCTCATTATCATTTTAAAGAGCAGAGAAAAAGAATTGTTTTGGACTTCAGCTATAATTCCTTAGGCATCATGGCAGATTATCGTGTACTCTTGTCCTCCAACAACTTTAATTATCACTGAAGAAGTATGGAGCCTTCTAAGGAGTGTCTGTTTTTTACACTAATATTTATCGGTCACTCCGGACACGTGTTTGTCACATCTTTGATGTGTCAATAATTTTTAAAAAAAGAAAATTATTTTTATAACTTCTCTTTAGCATTATTAAAAGTATAATTGTATCAAAAAATTAAATTAAAGATTTATTTACAACTTATAAAAAGTTTGATCATATTTAAAAACAAAAGTAAGATATAAGAAGGTTATACAAATGACTTGGTGTGGGAGCAGAAAGAAGAGTTGTATACTTATGTTTACTTGTGCATATGCTTATCTATGTACAAGGACATGGAATTATGGATAGAGATGTCGGTTTTATGTTGTTTCCATGTGACATGAGTGTTTATTGATTATTATGTTTCATTGTTTCACTAGTTACAGATTTGTTGTCATGTCTAGGTAATTTTTATTTTATATCATACAATCTTTATGTATTGAGAAATCTAAGGACCGTACCCTAAGCTCTGCACAAGGTCGTGATCTAGACCTAGAGGAAGGATGAATAGGTCATAGTTATCCCGAAAACTAATTTAGCTATTTTTTTGAATTTAGACAAATATAACAGAAATTCAGAAGTTAAATAACTAGAAAGCAAGTAAATAAAACCATTAATCATGATTATAAGCTTGTAAAGGCGTAAGGGTAAAGCAATCAACCAAAAGATGCAGCCTACAGATCACTTCTTAAGTGATCTGCTTTTATATGGAAACGCTGAGAAAAACCATGGGACCTAGTCCAGGCAGACCGAATCCACTATGATAAATAACTTAGAACTAGGTTACTAGATTCCTAAACACTAGAAATTCCCTAGTTACCCCTTGACTCGACTTACGCAATACTCTGCAGTCAAGTCCTTGCTGTTGTCAGCCTACAGATCGCTCCTTAAGTGATCTGCTTCTCCTTCAGCATTTTGATCTCCATGACCAGCCATCCAAGATTGTTTTCTTGATGTGGTTGAACTCTGGGTGCTGAATCTTCTGAAGCATAGAAAATTAGATGCTCAACACTTGCAATATACACTCACCATCTAATACGGTAATGATGTATGAAAGAAATAAGAACTAGCAATATGAACTTGCTAGGTTGCACTCTATATGCTCAAATCTCTTTGCCTTAGGGTATGGACAAGCTCTCCTTGGGTTCTTGGGTGACATAGGAGTCTTTATATAGTACATAGAGATCCATAAAGATTAGGTTCAAAAGAGATTCAGTTTTATTTGGAAATTGAATTTCGCTGGTCTTCATTGTCGAGAGATGTGTTAATTGATTGACATATGATCAGTTACCTTCGATGGATCCTTCAATAAATTGAAGAGCCCTGTCCTTGTAGCATTAGGATTTTTTAAGGAAAATTCTGAAAACTTGTATATGCACTTCCACAAAAGGTCAAATAATGAAATTTTAGAAGCCCTAGGGAAGATTCGGTAACACAACTAACTAAACTAATTATTGAAAAGCTAAAATAAAAATACATACTGCAAGTTTTGAACAAAATTTGCCAACATAAGTCCTATTAACCTAACATGAATTCATGCAGGTTCATGCTTCATAGATTGTTACAGATGGAAAATTCTTGTACCGGTATCCTTTGATTTACATCGAGAACATGGATTAATGCAGGTTCTTGGTATTCCCCTAGTATGTATGTACCAGGTTTTAGAATAAGGATTATGTGTTTGAGTTGTGAATTTTGAGTGCAATGGAAAGAAAGTTAAGTGAAGCATGAAGGCATTGAGGCTGGTTCCTTTCATAGTGTTGTTCACCAAGTCTGTTTAGCCTCTTCTTGTCAAGCGTATCATTTGTTTACTGATTACAGATAAGTATAATTAGGTTTTGTGAGTCACGCATCACTATTAATATGGAGATGGTTAATGTTCTTATGGTTAATTTGTTAAACCATGTGTATGCATGGATTTCCTGGTCATTTCATCCAGCTTCTGAAATAATTTTTTATGAGCAGGCTTCTAACTAAGTTGTATCTAGGAAAGTTACTAATTTTTTTTTATTGCTATAGTATTTTGCATGAAGATTAATGCTTTTGTTTCTTGCCTTTGAGATACTTTGGTTTTTTCTGGGTTTATCTAATAAGTAATAGGTTTATTTCAGGGTGCATACAGTGAGTTATTACTTTTCATTACTTCAAAAAGGTGCTGATAATGAGGATGCTGGTGGGTATTATAGTCTAGGTGTAATGTATCTCAAAGGGATAGGGGTAAAGAGAGATGTGAAGCTAGATTGCAAACACCATATACTGGCCACTAATGCGGGTATCTAAAGCATTTTATCAGTTGGTGAAGATGATCGATACCTAGCATTTTTGTAAATATAAAGATCATGTTACTGATAACAAATAATTGGAATTTTTGTTGAGTCATGCAGCATTATTCATTCAAAGCGACACACATGTGCAGATTTCTTGATCATTTGATCAAGCTTCTAACATAATTCCTTGTGATCAGGCTTCTTATTAAGCTGGATCAGAAACAACATAATTGAAAAGTTACTACTTCATATATATATATATATATATATATATATATATTGCTTAGTTTGTATGAATATTTTTGCTATTGTTTTTTTCCTTGGTGGTGCTTGTGTTTTTTTAGATCTATCTAATAGGTTAGTTTCAGGGTGCATACAATAACCTGATTACTTTTTGTTGCAGGCAAAAGAATACTTTGAGAAAGCTGCTGATAATGAGGAAGCTGGTGGGTATTACAATCTAGGAGTAATGTATCTCAAAGGGATTGGTGTAAAGAGGGATGTGAAGCTAGCATGTAAATACTTTATACTAGCCGCTAATGTGGGTCAACCCAAGGCTTTTTATCAGTTGGCGAAGATGTTCCATACTGGTGTGGGGCTCAAGAAGAACCTTAATATGGTAAGTCTTCTTGGATAATTTTTTTCCCTGTTCCTGTTTGATTTGCTTTTACTTATTGAATAATTATGTTATTAATTGATCCTACATACTTTTTCCCTTTTGCTATACCTTTTATCTGCATCTCCTTATAATTTTGTATCCTTGGACACGTTCGTTTCAGATTATCAGTCCTTGTTTCTTGGGGCCAACAGATTCTAAACTTAATGCTCGTAGCATGTGGATTCTAGAATTTGAAGTGAATTGCTAGGGCTTATATAAAAGCTAGACATTGAAAACTTATGACCATGTCAACTGAAGCTTCCTTATGTTTTGGTCCATATAGGCTTTAGTTTGAATGGAGGAAATGGTTAAGGTAGATTATGCGCTTATCCATTTTATGAGTTCCTGGGGTTGTCACTGGGTGATCCCCTCTCTTATTTCCTTTCATTACGATGATGAAGGTTTTGAGTCACAAATAGTTTAAGAGGTATCGTATGGGAGTTTGAGGTGGGTGGTGTGGGATGGACTCTTTCAGTGGTTTCTCATCTGCTGTTTACCAACGACACTTGTGAGGCAGAGATGTAGCTGAGACAACTGTGGTGTGTTCTCATGTGTGGCGAGAGATTTGTCTCTTACAAGAGTCTAGGTTGGTGGTCCCTGTATGGTACATGGGGTTTTTTTCTTGCTTTTCCTGGAGGTCTGGAGAAAGCTGCAGTCACTAGGATTTTCCAAACAGTGAAATACCAAAATTTTGCACCCTCTTCTATTACTTTTGTTTACAGTACAATTTACTTGAAAAGGAAATATTTCACTTAGGTTGCGTTTGGGAACCTGGATTTAGATTTGAGAATGGATTTGAAATTTACGGATTTCAAAATTCATTGTTTGGATAATAAACTACTTATGGAGAAGATTTGAAATCCTTGGATTTACAGGGCTTCAATTTGGCCGACCTGTTTGCCTGAAAAATTACAATCAAATAAAGAACAATGAACACATTAATCAGTGAAAAAAAAAAAACGGAGTTGAAGAGAGGAAAAAAACAAAATTGACTAGAGAAATACGAAGTGGAGTTGTGAGATTTTTTTTTTGTAGAGAGAGAAATAGATTCAGAGAGAAACGAAATTGAATGGAGACAGAAAACGGAATTGTAGAGAGAAAAAGTTGGGTACTAACCCTCATTTTCTTCAACAAATCCTTTGAAGTGCTGGTGATCGAATCATAAACCAAGTCTGGATCAGTTTGATTTGGCAGAACAAGATAGTTTAATTGATAAAATATTTGAAGAATTTAGAGAGAGAGCGATAGATATAGAGAGAGTGGATAACGGATACTCCTCTGTGTTGCTCATCCTTTTTCTAGAGACAAACGAACCATTTACAAGCGAATTATCTGATTTAGAAAGAGAGAAGAGAGAGATTTAGGGAGAAAGAGTTGTACCCGAGGAGAGAGATCAGAAAGAGAAGTTGAGCATGGAGCCGGAGGTCGATCTTGAAAAAATTCAGATGATGGATCTATGAGGTGTTATTTCAAATCCACTGTTTTTGATCGATAAAGTTTATGGGTGGATTTGTCCGGATTTAAAATCCATATGCCAAAAATGTTATCCAGTAGAGAGATTTGGGCTGAAGATTTCAAATCCACTTGACCCAAATCCTTAAATCCAAACAACCCTTAATATTCTAAAAACCACCTCTCCCTCATCATCTATCTATTTATCTGTCTATCTATATCTATCATTTAGAAGATGCTAATAATCTCTTTGATTTTTAAAAATAAAAAACTAACCTATTCACGTGTGTATCCATGTATTGCCTGCGCCAATGAAAGCTAATGTTCTAGTTTTTTTTTTTTCACCATTGCTGTTTTGTTTGAGTTGATCATATTAATATTCCTTGTCATTTTTTGCTTTTAATATACGTATTGTACATTCTCTTCTTTGATTCTTTAAATGATTTTTTATTAAATAAAGAAAAGAAACTAATTCAGTTAAAATTGTTCAAATGATATATACATGGTCATGATGCCTCTACCATGGCTCTCTTTCTCTTTCTATATATATGTGTTTGTGTTTGTGTGTGGCAGATTTCTGTTTTCTCTCTACAAAAGTGAATATAGGTCTTCCATGTATTCATGAATCATGATCTACAAGAATTTTGCCATTGAATTATTGCCAAGTATTCTTCAATTTTAATACTGTAGCAAGGGTAAAAATTACAAGTACCTAAGTGGGATGATGGAACAAAAATTTAGAAATTCACTTGACCTCAGCTTTGTGTTTTTACTCCTTGCAAGTGTACTACAAATAACAAACATTTCTAGTGATTTAATAATTGATATAACATCCCTATGGTCGGACATCATGTTTGGCTATCCTATGGTTCATAAATTGCTTCGTGAAGCCGACTTGAAATATTGGGGATTAAGGTTTACTGGTTTTGTTTCAATATGTAGTTCTCAATTGTTTTATATCTGTTGGTTGTGTTGATTTTGTGCATTTTCTTAAAGTGATTAAAATCTATGCATCTGATCATGGTTGACTCCTGGTGGGTTGCAGGCAACTGCATTGTACAAACTAGTTGCTGAGCGGGGGCCATGGAGCTCCTTGTCTAGATGGGCACTAGAATCGTACTTAAAAGGTGATCTGGGCAAGGCATTCCTCTTGTACTCGAGGATGGCAGAGTTAGGCTATGAGGTGGCACAAAGTAATGCTGCATGGATTCTTGACAAGTATGGGGAACATAGTATGTGTATGGGAGAATCAGGATTTTGCATGGACGTAGAAAGGCATCAGCGTGCACATTCTTTGTGGTGGCAAGCTTCTGAACAGGGTAATGAACATGCTGCTTTGTTGATTGGGGATGCATATTACTATGGCCGGGTATGTTTATCTAAATGATATAGGCACGTGGATGCTTTGGGTTCAAAATATATGGCTTTTGAGACATGCACTTGAATCTCTCTCGTAGAATTCCATGTAGTCCTTATCTTGTTTTATTCTGTTCCATTTCTCAGGGTACTGAAATCGATTATGATCGGGCAGCAGAGGCTTATATGCATGCTAAATCACAGTCCAATGCACAAGCAATGTTCAATCTTGGATACATGCATGAGCATGGTCAAGGACTTCCATTTGATCTTCATCTTGCCAAGCGTTACTATGATCAGGCTGTTGAAATTGATCCTGCAGCAAAGTTGCCCGTAATACTGGCCCTTGGTAGCTTGTGGGTACGAAAGAACTATGCCAACAGTTTCCTGGTGAGTTTCTTTGTTTACTCTATCTGCCCGATTCCTACAAGAATAATCCAGAAATGAGATGGAGAAGTATTGCAAATTTTCAGAACAGATATTATGTTCTATTCAGTGTGTGAAAATGCCCACGTATGGATGTCAATAGATGGCCGGCCTGGATGGTTTTATATTTCGCCATAAATCCCATTGTTCTTTGGTTGGATGTTCTTCAAGATTTTTGGTTCAGAAAGAGTTGGACTTTTAAGGTTGTCGCCACTACCAACTCCCCAACGCAGCTATTGGAATGTTAAAAATCCAGTGTGTTAAACCAACACCTGCCAAATTTTAATGGGTGGACATCCAAGTCCATTCCTAATTTCTACGTAAATTCACCGGTATAGTATTCTTTTTAAAAATTTTATATACTTGGTTGAGCTTCTTTTTTGGCACTTCTAGTTGATACTCATTTTATTAAACCCCCCGGCAAAGTCAATTAAATTTAGAAATCAACTTAAACTTATTAGACAGAAGATCTGGAGTAGATGCTATAGATTGCTGTGGATTCGCTGCACTTCGAAGAATAGTTAGTCATGCAGATTGTTTGGAAGAGCATGCCTCAGTCTATGAATTTTCCCCCAATAGATTGCTGATTCTGGAGGTCTAGTTCCGGTTGTACAAATGTCCATATGTTATGAGTGGTTTAGATTTTATGAAATAACTGAATTACTCTCTTTCTTTTTGTAGTTCATGCTTGATATTATGGAAGGAAATGCATTTTGGCTAACATTATTCGTAAAGCGTCATGCCTTTGATATATTTTGGATTTTGTTCTAGGTTGATTTGATTGATTCATTGCCTGAAGTCTATCCAAAGGTGGAAGCATGGGTAGAGAATGTGCTTATGGAAGAAGGAAATGCAACAATACTCACTCTCTTTGTCTGCCTTCTAACAGTCCTTTACCTTCGTGAGCGGCAACGTAGACATGCTGCTGCTGCCGCGGGGGAGGTGGTCCCGCCACAGCAGCCTAATGAGCATGCTGCACCTGCTGCAAATTAATTGGTGGCACCAATGGTATTGTTTGTGCCATCTACATGTGTGAAAAGGTGAGCTTTGTATCAAATCATATAAAGTGGTTTCTGCTTTCCTTTGGGTTGGTGAAAAAGGGGCAGCCTCTTTTGGTTTTTGGTCACATTATAGAATAGGGAGGCCTTGGGCATGGAATAAGAAATGCCTTTTGGCTTTGCATATCCGACACTTGTATTTAACATCATAGACTTAGCAGATGCCATTTTGTGTTGTGAAATTACAGAGTGAGATTAGTGTGCTCTTTGATTAATTATGTACGCAGTGAAGAGCCAAGACATTCTTGTGATAATGAGTGATTTTACGGGCATGTTATTACACATCACAGCAGAGGAATTCTGGGTAGCGCCCCTTGACTTAGAATTTAGATTCAGAGGATGCTGTTTTAAATTTTGAAGCCTTTTTTTTTTTTAACTTGTTGTACAAAGGATGCTATGTAATGGGTTCAAATCTTTGTGGACATGTATGTGATCGTATGCATCTCCCATTATTATATTTTATTTCTTCAATCGTTTTAGTTGTTTCCTTGTCTTTTATGCATGATCCTAATGAGTAATGAGTAATCAAAGCTAACGAGGAAAAAGAAAAAAATATAGTAGTAACCTTAAATTGTGTTTGGAAAAGACATAGGTATTAACCTTAAATTGTGTTTGGAAAAGACATAGGTATTAACCTTAAATTGTGTTTGGACTAGACAGTGGAAAGAAAATAAAGGAAATGATTGTTTTACTTTGTGAGTGATAATGACAAAACTGGAATTCACTTGTTATAAAAAAAAAAAAAAAAAAAAGGTTTAAAGAGGCAATTACCAACTCTCCTATCATTTCTCTTTGTTTTCATCCACTTTTGAAAGGATAAGATAAGAAAATCATTCTGCAAGGAGTTAGTAAATCCTTCCTTCTCCTCCCAAAATTTTCGTCTCTAGGTTTTCAAAACAAACACTACGTCCAAAATTCCTCTCAAATCATTGTCTTTTTTTCCCTCCCATTTCCATCAAAACAAACTGGCCCTCCTTTGCCTTTCATCCGAAGACAAAATTTTAGTAAATTCTAGGTGTATCTATTTTAATTATAATATTAGGCCCAATTTGGTTGGAGAGAAATGGAGGAAAAAAAAAATGTAATGGAGGAGAAATGTTATTTTGTGTTTGGTATAAACTTTTAGAAGAAAATGGAGGGATTTGGAGGAATACAAATTAGGTACTGATAAGTAAGTTTGTTATGCTCCAAAAAATGAAAGTAACTGAAGTAAAGGATTACGAAGTTTAATGAAACTTTTTTAATACTGATTTTGTCCTTATTTTTATAAAAGACAAAATTAAAATACCATATGAGTCCAATGACTTGTTTTTATTCCCTATTAACTCTTTATTTGTGTTCAATTGTCACAATGGCTTGAATAGCACAATTGTTATATTTTTCTTATTACTCTTTATCTATATATTTGTCTTTTAAATGTGAAAGGGTATAGTAGTAAATTCATTAAAATAGTTTTCTTTTTTTCTCAAACATGATTTAAGTGTTAAGGCCATCATCAAGGAAGCACGGACACGGACATGGGATACAGACACGACACGATACGGATACGGCAAATCTCAAAAAAATAAGATACGGACACGGCAAGGATACGTCAAATAAATAAATAAATAAAAATATAATATTATACATAAAATATTAATTTTTATTCTTCAACCATAGAATAAATATAGTTAAAGTAATTATACAAAATATAAGAAGTTAAAATCTAGAAATTCACTATCTTTTCTAATATTTTTTACAATGACTCACTTACACGAGAGTTTTAAAAATATTTTTGTTTTATTATAAAATGAGCCTTATTTTCTTATTTATAAAGTTTTTAATATTACAATTTAAACCCCATTTTATAGAACAAAAAATTACAAATTTATCCTGAAAAGTATCCCGGCCGTATCCCAGACGTATCCTAAACGTATTCTGACATATCTCGCGTATCCTGGCCATATCCCCCGTGTATCCTAGCAGTATCCGATATTAAAAAAAAAAAATAGAATACTTCTTAGTCGTATCGGACACGTATCCGACCGTATCCTGACCGTATCCATATCTGATACGTATTCGATACGGCCACGACACTACTTTTGGAATATCCGTGCGCCATCATCATTCCCATTCTTTTCTATCATTAATTATTCAACCAAACAACATGAAAGACTAACACTATCATTTTTATTTTTTTTCTCGTTCTTTCTCAACTAATATTATCCCTAAACCAAACACAGTGAAACATAATACATATAAGTCTAACGACCGTTTGAACTAACGGTTAAACTCAGCGTAAAAAGGCCCAAAAAAAAAAAAAAAAAAAAGAAGAAACAAAGAAAAGAAAAAAACTACGGGTTAACCGATTAAAACCGGTTATTGTCGCCGGGTCAATTCCCTCTCTTCGACTGTTCTTCTTGAGCCTAAAAGAAGTTGCCATCGGCTCATCGCCATGTCAGTAGAGCTCAAACTTTTCCGATCAAACCGTATCTATCGCCCTAATGTAATCTCTCTCTCTACTCAACAACTTATATATATATATATATTGAATACTGTAGTATACATCTCTAAAATGATCTGCCTTGTTTTTTATTATTAATTAATTTCAGGAAGCTCTTGAAGGCAAAATCATCACAAAACTTTCTTCTTCAATCTACCATCATGGAATTCGCCTCACTGTCAATGGATCAGTCAACTTACAGGTTTTAGTTTTCTGAGTCTTTTGTGTACTGTTCTTAAAGTTTTCTGTAGTCCTAGTAGAAAATTTTCCAAATTTCGGCTTCTTTGATATATATATAGATATATGTATATTTTCATTTTCGCATGAATCAATCACACACAGCTTGCTGATTCGCATAATTCATGTTTGCTTGCAAATTAAATACGCTAATTTCTTCTTGGTATTTAGGTACGTGGAGGATCTGCCGGAGTGATCGAGTCTTTTTATGGTGTTGTCAAGCCTATCTCTATTGTGTAAGTCTCTCTCCATTGTACTTCTGTATGTATTTGGGCCAGATTGGACATATAAGATGGAAATAAAGTGGGATTTAGAGTTGAAAAAGAAATAAGCAAGAATTGTTTTCATTATTACAAAGTGAAGAACTTTTAGTGGGGGGGCGGGGGAGCCCAAAACTATCGATTGCATGCTTTGGATTATTGAGTGGTGCACTTAGTGTCATAATGTGAACACTTACCATCGAGACAATGGAGGAAAAGGGAGAAAAAAAATCAATACTTTGAATCTTATATTAATCCCTATCTAGGGCATGAGAAGTTAAAGAATTGGCAACTCAACTGAGCCTGATAATATATTGTAGGCCTCTATTTGCTATTTGGTCCGTGATTTTTGGTTTATGTATGTTGTTCTTATGGCTTTTGCTTCTGACTAAAGTGACATTCTTTTTTGTTTATCTGGAATGTGACCGTCACTTGAACAGTTTTTTTTTTTTTTCACCTCACCTTTAGATAAAATAGTCTCTTCTTTGCTCCTTGGTACAAGAGAACTGAAGTTACAAAACAATATAAAGCATGAGATTTGGGAGCATGGTTCTTTTTTTCCCTTTCCCAAGTTTCCTCTTCAAGCCCATTGGAAGCTACTTCATTTGAAATGTTATGATCAAATGGCTTTTGGAAAAGAATAAAATAATTACAATTTGTTTTGGATAGTCAATAATAACATTTTCTTTTCTTTTTTTTAAAAAAAAGGGTTAGCTCATTGCGGGGTTTGGGAAGGGTCAGATGTACGCAACCTTATCTTCACATGCGAAAAGGTTATTCCCGTTTCGAACTAATGACCTTCAATAATAACATGTTTGATACTTAATAAATTATCCATAATTGAAAATATATACTTATATATATTATTTCAAACACGTGTCCAGTACTTCTTAGATATTGTGATCACATATCCAATACTTCTTAGATATTTTTAGAATAAGGGTTCCAGATATTTAGAATCTCATCAGAAAAAGAAGAATTGCGATATACTGAGCATGTATGTCTATTTTGGTCCAAAATTATGTTTCTGGAATAGAACTCTAACTTGTTTGTTATGATTTTTTTATAATAAAAAGGATAGTGAAATATATATACCATGAGAAACTATAATTATTCTAAATTTCTATATGAATACAAATATTATAATTTTATACATATTTTTATAAATATGTATGTGTGTGTGTGTCCTTGCCTGTACCATATCATATATTTCAAGAGTTTTTCATATCATTGTGTCTGTGTTGTGTTCGTATCCCACATCTATATCCATGTCTCATAGTCTAGTCCTCATTAATCTAGAGCATTGGAAGGGCAGATTAAGTATAGCCATAAATTTTGACATTATATGCATAAAGTGATTGTCCTCAACCTTGAAACCACATTCTCATGCTTGACAGCCCGAGATTTTTGTTAGTGCTTATTTTACATTTTCTTCACTTTGCAGGAGTTGTGATCTATTCAATTGTATCACTTTTTCTGTAAAGAGTTCTTCTGCAGTTCTCCTCTTTATACTCCCTCCGTCCCAAAATTCTTGTCCATCTTTCCTTCTTGGGATGTCCCAAAATACATGTCTCATTCCAAAAATAAACATAATTTTTTCATAACATACAAATCACCCTTTTCAAACTCCACTACCATAAAAGTTGGTTCCACCATATAATACTAATACTCACCTTTAAACAAGGGTTAATGTGTAAATTCATTATTACCACTCCAATACAATAAAAAGTTGGATTCCCAATTATGCCCAACAATTATGGGAGTCATGGGACAGAGGGAGTATTGTTTAAGAATAAGGCTTCTTTAATATTTTCCAAGTTCCAACTATAATATTTATGATTTCTCTGACTTTGTAAATGACAAAGATAATCAAAATGAAAGGTTTTTGACAATGGTTGAGGTATCATCTCACAACTTAGAGGCCATCTCTTGTAAGCCGAGTCCAAACAAATATCAATGGCTCTTTTATATTGTTCATAGGTGAAGAGCCAACAAATATTCTTCTTCCGAATTTTGCATCCAATATCCTTTTAATCTATAAACGTTAGGCTTGTCGGCTATTTGTATGAATGAACCCTCACTCTTACTTATTTCTGTGCTTATTCCTCCTTATTTGATTATTTCCTTTACTTGACTATAGGAAGAAGAGTATTCAGGTGGCGTCTTCTGGCAGGATAGGTTCAGGTACAACAGAGGTATGAAATAAGAATAGAATGGTTTACAACTTAAGGATAATTGGTGTATGAATGAAATTTATTGTAATTGATGGTTCTTGGATAGTGGAAGACAATATGGGTCCTATGCGTACGGGAATTGAACTTTACCCTGCGCATATGCTAGTCTTTTCCATAAGATTTTTGTATCTGCTGCTTCAGTTATGTGCTGTTTGTTCATATACAAGTCTTGGCATTTCATCATCTTCTTCTTTTTTTTTTTTCTCATGTTGTTATAGTTACCCTTGTTCTGTCATAATTTTTTTTTTGTCACTAGTAATTTCTCTCCCAGTTCTGTTTTAAGCAAGTATTGCATGTATTAGATTAGAAAAAATGTACGAGTGTTATGAATACTCTGAATGTGAGCTGATCAAGGAAAACTAGCAGCCATAGGGGAGAAGACCATTGGCAGGAAAAGCTTCCAATCTATCAACTGGATGATAAAAAGAGGCCAACAAGGACAAAAACTGTTTGAACATGCCAAAAGAAAACACCAACAGAATGAAAAAGTAGGAAATAAATTTGAAGAGTAGCAGTTCAGTTAACCCACTGTAGGACTCAAGTGAGCTATGGAGATCCTAGTTCAACAAAGTTTCGAACACTAGCAGCAACAAAAGGAGGGTTCCTTAACAAGTGGACTAACTAAAAGCATACATGAGAATGTTTTCAATGGGAAACAATAGCATCTAATTTGAATATTCAGAAAGTTCCATAAAATTGCTGTGCAACTTTGCCTCATTCTTTAAATTACCTTCTAATATTGATTCTTCTCTAGCCAACTGCAATATTCTAATGTTCACTCTGCAATTTGGTAAGTTGTTTTCTTATTGTGACAGATACCATTTTCCATGATTCCGAGACATCCAGCAGATGACAATTTGGAAAAAAATTATGAAACCTATCATGGAGCAAATATCAGCATCCAGGTATGTATTTTCTTTACTTCTTGATCTTCTTCTTCTTGTTTTTTTTGGCCAGATTTCTGCCCTTTAATGCTGTGTTAGTTTCCCTTCAACATTGATCTCGTGCTTGATGTCTAATAATTTCCATAATAGTATCTGGTAACTGTAGAAATACTGAGAGGATATCTCCATAAATCATTATCTACTACAGTGGAGTTCATAATCGAAAGTGAAAAAGGTAGGAGTCTGTGCTTTGTTTTCTAAATTCTTTTATATAAATTCAGTGAACAGCCTCCTTTATTTTATTGTTTTTTCTTCAGCTAACCTTCCCGAACAAGCGGTTTCTCCCGAAAGGGTCATCTTTTATATTACTCAGGACACACAAAGACATCCATTACTTCCTGAACTAAAATCAGGTGGCTTCCTATGCTGCTTGCTCTCCCTTCTCTAATTCTGTTTTTTTATCTTAATTCGATGGTCCAATTAAAAAATTTCCACATTGCATGATGTTTTAGTCTTTTCTAACAAATCTTCATATTTTATGTGATTTTTCAATTACTTTTTTTCATAAGCATGGAGATTATTATATTACAAGTAGAAGTAAAAGGGACTACATTATGTTTTAGCAAAACACAGAATATCATTGTTATGCATTCAGTTGTGACCTCTTATTTTTAGATAATATCTAACTATGATCGTGTTCTTGACTAATTTATTGTTGAGTAGGTGGTTTCCGTGTAACCGGTAAAATCTGCACACAATGTTCATTGTCAGATCCTATTAGTGGCGAGCTTACGGTTGAAGCATCTGCAGTTCCTATTCACTCCATTGACATCCACTTGCTCCGTGTAGAGTCAATTCTGGTTGGAGAGAAGATTGCGACTGAAACCTCTTTAATTCAGACTACTCAGGCATGTAACGTTTTACATCTTTTCAAACAATTTTAGTCTCTACTATATATCATTTAATTTCTTTATTCTCACTTTATATATTAGATAGCAGATGGTGATGTTTGCCATAGCATGAGTCTACCTATCTATATCATACTTCCCCGGCTTTTAACTTGTCCGACCATTTTTGCTGGGTGAGAATCTCCTTCACTCCTGTCCTATTTTATTAATAATTTGTCAGTTGTTTCTCATAAGCATGAGTACAACCTGGGTATTTTCTTTAGATTACTACTTTCATGCATGATTAGAAAGTGAGAATGATTTAAAAAAAATTCATTTACAGATAAAAGTTCCAACTGTGTCAGTGGGAGGATTTAGGTACCGTACGTAGTGATCTAGACCTTATGAAGTGCTTGTCCTTGTTCAGCATCCAAAAATGTACAATAGAAATATCATTCATGAGTTTTAAGAAAACTTTATCCAGATTAGGTAATATGTTAACTAGAGGAAAGGTAACATATCAAATTCTCTTTCTATTTAAATGGGATCTACCTTGCTTCAATTAGTGCATGTTCTTTCTGGGTGAGAATCTCCCTCATTTCATCCATAGACATAAACCCAACTCACTTGCTGTATTTGCCCAAGAGATAATGGTTGGGAGTCCCCTTTGACCAAATATGAAATATGTCTATGATTGAGATGTTTAGCATCCATTAGACCCATCAAAAGGCTCAAAATTTTCACTTTAACCATGTTTCCCCAATTATGGGGCATAGAATAAACTAGAATAATGTGGGATCTATGATCTCCAAAGTTGCCATCAATCACAATGGTGCCTTTGTTTCTAAGTGAAGAATCATTAAAGTTCAATTTCAACCTGTCAATTGGGGAGGGTTCCAAGATTATTGGATCACAGAAAGCCAAAAAGAAGTTGAGAGAAGCATTCATCTGCAGTCCCTAATATAACGGAGAGTATTATAGTTGAACTTCTTACTAAGGCCATAAGAAGGAAAATGACTATTTTTTTCCTAGTAGTCCATGATACTACTACTTCTACTTTTTGCCTCCATGGTGAACTCTTGATTGCAATAATCATGAAGTGAAATATAATTCAGACTCGCTGTCTGACACAAGATCTCTCAGTTTTGGTTAGCATTTTATCTAAGAGATCACTCAAAGAGATTTGACTTTTATAGATTAATTTTGGATTGTTCTAGCATTTGACAATTCAGAATCAACCGATTGACGAAAAAGGTACAAAACACGGAAGTTATTTACAACAATTCTGTAGGCCTAGAACTTAATGGTTCCCTTCTGTTGTATTTGGTCAAAGAAAGCATAACAAAAGCCTGTTTGTATTTAGTCAAGTCTAGATATATCAATGGTTTACCTGTTTCTCCGTTATCTTGCTAATTTGCTATTGGTAGAAGACTTGCTAATGATTAATTTTATTTGAGCAAGTATTTGAAGTTTAAACAAATCTTAAGAGTCAAACTACCTCATCAAAGGTGTGATTAGTTGAAGGAGAATTTTATATGATTTTTTCATTGATTGAATTCAATAGCAGGATAACAAAAGCTTATGTCTTGGGTGACAGCAAATGCAATGCATCTTATCTTTATGTCACTGCCTGAGAGACTTTTAGTCTTGTAGAAAGCATTTATATTATTGCTTGAAGCTGAACGTAGGTGCTAGGATCCTTCCAAAGGTGGTCCTAGCTTTGGAGTTCTAAATTCAATATGCACGTAGTATTGACATTGACCATTTAGATATATGAGAACCCAGCAATAAATGTGAAGTATCAAAAGCTTAGGGATATGAATAGTTTTGAATTTATAGGCATTAACAGATGAAGTTGAAAGGTCTCACTATTTTGAAGACAGCTCTGTGGCCAAGGTCTGTATACATTAGTCAAGTAATACGTACTGATGTTAGCCTTCCACATGAATAGATGGCCTTGGCTCAGTTTTTGAGGAACCCTGTCATGTATGACAATTTTTTTTAAAGGATTATTTCATGTATGACAATTATAAGGCTTTCACGTTTGATAATTAATTGACAGAGGCAGGATTCTAATTCATCCAGTTGAGTGCTTCGAGATATGGTAGGAACTTGAATTCAAGAATAGTCATATAAACAGGTCCATGAGCTTTATACACTGGAAACTGGATGAAATGGGCCTGCTTGGTTCAGTTATCCGATAACTAAAAATCATAGAACTGTACAAGATCTACTTGGCTGATAGTTTTGGAGAACTGTCTGGTCAAAACTCAGTTAAAAGACAGTTTTTTGTTTTCTGAAGTTTTGAGAACTGTTTTCTAAGTGACAAACCAAGTACACCCCCCCCCCCCCCCCCCCCCCCCCTCATTTTTAGGTACTATTATAAGCAAATAATTTTTATTTTGCCAGTTCATTAAATAACATAAACGCTTACGGCCATGCTGTAGAAGAAACCCTGCAACATATAGTACAGCTAATGTGGATGGTTTGCTTTAAATCATAGAATTTGGTCTCATATGTAGGCCACAAGTACAATAATGACTGTGTAACGGTTTATTTAAATTTTTGCAGTCCCTTCTCCATAGAGTTCAAACTTTCAATAGTCATTACCTTTCAGTCAGAGCTGTCCAAATTGCATCCTAAATCTGATCCTAGAACTCCTAGACTGTGGGTAAGTATCAGTTTCTGTAGTCACTCAATATGCATCAATCTGTGGTATCTAAAATAGTTTATTATCAAATTTCAGTTGGCAATGGAAAGTGTACCACTAGAATTGGTTCGGACAAAGTGATATGATCTGTAATAGAGGTAATCTTCTGTTCAAACTTCTCCTATCTGAAGATAGGCAAATTGGATGAAAACTCTTGCATATGAATTTAACTATAACACCCGTTCAAATAGACGATGGCAATTAATTTGATGTGTAGTAGTTAATGCAATTTGTCAGATAAGCAATGGAATGAGAAATATTTATTCCTATTCAATATCAGTGTCCGTTTGTATTTTCTCGAATGCATAACCTCTCTCTCTCAACAATACCAGTAGCTGCAAGGCTTGATGCTGAGATTGGTAAAAGAAAATACCGAGAGACTATTTATAGACTGCCATATTATAGGAAGCCTGTGACAAGGTCTTCCTTCATGTCCTCCAGGAAACTATATGGAAAAAGGTGGTTTGCAAGAGATACGAATTGAGTTATTTCCAAACTCATTTTAACTAATTGATTCTTGATAAGCAGTGGAGTTTCCATTATCATAGCAATAGCAGCCGTGAACAGGGGACAGATGCGCATTGGGGCTCTTCGTTTTATGTTCTTTTGGGTATCCATCGTGTAGGCATGTCTTAGGGGCCACAACCTTTCTGATGAATCTTGTTGGATGGAAAGACCTTTCTTCTTTATTAATGGCAACTGTGGGCTGCCATCTAGTTTTATTCTGGGTTTTTTAACTCTCATATCTGTATATATATGTGTGTGTGTGTGTGCACTTAAGAAGAATTCATTGAGTAAATATCATGAACACCTTATTGACTTTTATGCGAGCCATAATTCATCAATCAGAATACAAGCAACAGCCTATAGCCCAGAAGCACCATCCGTTTTAGGAGAGAGACTTGAAATTTCATCTCAACACTGGTTCTGCTCATTTAATTTTCTTTTGTAATTCGAAAACTTCCAACTTGTTGAAGATATTGTACAAAAAAAGGTACCATGCTTGTGAAGAACTTCAAGAAACCAGAAAGTTTGAGATAATTTCGGGAATGTTACCTTCTTCAGTATACACCCGGTTCAGAACCAGGAAGATGGTGCACATTTGTCAATATGCTACCTTTTATACAAGAAGTCCTCTACAGTTTATCACAAAAACAGTCTCAAAAAACCATATTTAAGATTCATATTATTATTTTAGGAGTGCATCATCATCAATCTTCAGATAAACCCATAAACCTTAACAAACATGAGGCAGACTTTATTCATTTATATCCTTCAGAGACTTGGTAACTCACTCATTCGAAAATTCAAATAACATGCTGTGTTTGTACTTCTCACCCGGTTGAACGACAACAGAAGGGAAGTTCGGTTGGTTAATGGCATTCGGGAATCCTTGTGTCTCCAAGCAAAGGCCCGAGTGCTTATTATATTCGGCACTGCCTTTACCAACGACTCCATTCACATAGTTACCAGTGTAAAACTGCATACCAGGGGCATTGGTCCATAAGTTCAGAACCCTTGAGCTTGATGGGTCCTTCACTTTTGCAGCATGTTTCAAGCCCAATTTCTCATCCCCACAGTCTAGCACATAATTGTGATCATAACCTAGGCCAACCTCATGGATAGAGCTACCAATCTTCTTTTCGGTAGTGAAATCAAAGGGGGTGCCTTTAACTGGCATGATTTCACCAGTTGGGACTGTGTTCTGATCCACAGGAGTTACATGCATAGCCCATATCTGAATTGAATGATCAAGAATGTTGCCAGAGTTGTGGCCCGCTAAGTTCCAGTATGTATGCTGAGCTAAATTGATTGGGGTTGGCTTATTTTCAGGCACAGCTTCCATGTCAAGCCTCATTGTTGTCTTCGAAGTAAGCGTATACGTTGCAGTTACAGAGACATCACCTGGGTAACCTGCTTCCAAGAGCAACAAAGTATTAGATCTGTATGAGGGTGTGCGCATGTGCACACCCGTGCGTGAGAGAGAGAGAGAGAGAGAGAGAGAGAGAGAGAGAGAGAGAGAGTACCTTCCTCGCCATCACGACTGTGATATCTGAAGGTGATTGATGGATTTTCACCCTTTTTATGTTCGACAACTTCCCAAACCACCTTGTCAAAACCCTTGAACCCACCTACATCAAAAGAGAAGTTCAAAGTAAATGGTAACAGAAGTTATTTTCCAGTTAAGCTGCAATTGTTTGCACAGCTTCAACAAGCTGGTTACAAATAATTTGATGTCAAACAACCACTTGGGCAGGTACTCTGAGTACCCATGGACAATAATTACCATTTCCTAAATCTCATCAATTATTGCCAAAGACAGGCAGAGATGGTAAAAGTACTTCCAGCTGGTGGTGGTTCAATTATAAACTTTATTTATTTTCTTTCATCTTTTTAAGCATCTAAATGAAAGGAAAAAAAAACATGAAGAAATAAAATCACTACTCCATTTTGTATAACCATTTAGCCTATGTCATGCCCCTACAAGGTTGTACATGTCAAATTATTACCAGCTTTATTCCAATATGACAGACTTTTTACTCGTGAGTAGTTTAAGTAAACCTCACTAAAACTCAAAGCTGCAGCAATCATTGAAAAACAACAAATCATTGGTTGACCATTTTATAATTATCACTTTACCACATGAACTTAAGCTTGGTTATCCATTTTGCATGCTCATTTGTTAACTTTATGTTCTCAAAGTTGTCACTTTCTTTGCATACAGCTTATGTTCAACGTAAACTTAAATTTGTTTCTTGAATGCAGGTATACATAGAGTCCAATTTATCAATATAAAACTGTAGTTAAATATTCATATTCTTTAATATCTTTCTATGGTGAATTTATGCATCGTAGAGCGCTTAACACGAGCACTTCACTCTTTTTAAATTAGTAATGCAACTAAAGGAGCATAATGCAAGAGTTTTATCTACAATAATATAGTAAATTTGAATTATCAGAATGCATGCTTGGTGCTGGGTATCTAACATGGGTATTTCATGCACTTAGAAAAATTACTGTAATGTAGGAGATAGCTTGTTCAGTTAGAGAGAGAGAGAGAGAGAGTTGATGCTTAAGAAGGAAATATTGTATGATTGAGCAATGCCAACACCAACACCTTCAAAACTAAGTCATTTTCTCCTACTGAGTTAGTTACTACAACATCAAGAAGTCTATAGAGTTCTTTCAAAATATAAACTTTCAATCAGTAATTGGGTACCAGTAAATGACATGCACCAACATAATTAGCACCAACAAAATTCAGTTTTTTTGTCTAGCTCGTCAATTAATTCAAAAATGGCTGGAAGAAACCAAAATGTCAAATCATTGTAGTTGGATTTTTGAAGCCATTATAATGCTTCTGAAGTAAGGTCAATTTGTGGAAATTTATCAAAATTTAAGGCCAACCATGATTACCATATCAAGAAAAGAATTTCAGATTCAGGAAAGTAACAACATCATACCATGAAGACTATTTGGGGGCTTGTTGATGGGCAAAGAGTATTCAGTCCCATTCAGAGTAAACTTCCCATCTTTGATCCTGTTCGCCACCCGACCAACAATGGCGCCAAAATAAGGTGCAACAGCTTTCTGATCAAACATAGATCAACCCAAAAATACAGATTTTGAATAAAAAAAAAAACAACTAAATTCATCATCACCACAATGCAGTATTCAAAAGTGGATATTGTACCAAATTATCAAATGGGTCATTTTATTTTCACTCAGACAAGAAAATCCATGGAATTTCAACAATACCCATGATCAATTTCTTCACAAAATCACAGCAACAAGGAGAAGATAAATCAAATGAGGTTCGAGTAAAAGCTGATAGAACTCACCAGATATGGGTCAAGAGAGTCGAATCCAAGAACAACATCAGCTACTTGTCCTTCAAAATTCAGAGAATCCAAACTATTAGTAAATCGACGATTGATGGAAAGGTGAACAAGGATTGTAAGGAAAGAAATGGTGCATACCATCTTTGTCAGGTACGGACAAGGAGGTGATGGTGCAACCATAGTTGGTGACCTTGACCTGCATGGTCCCATTGTTGAGTTCGAAGAGCTCTGGGTTTTGCTGTTGATGATCTGCCATTGAAGTGATCTGTCCTTCGAGAAAGATTGGATCAATCAAACAGATTACAAGTGGAGCGGAGAAGTTTGATTAGGGAGAGAGAAGGCTTTATGAGAGAGAGAGAGAGAGATAAGAAGAGTTTGATAGGTTAGAGGAATCTTATTCCGGTACAGTGACGTCATCCTCCGAGTTTAACTCCGGTATTTGCGTACGTACGATACACTTACTCCAAACAATTATATTGTTGCCACCTGGCATAATAAGAAGTTCGGATGGTAAAAGTAAAACTCAGCTATTTTGGGCCAGGCCGGGCCCGGCCCATTGAAAAATTGGGAGGAAATCACAGATCTTCCTCATATGAAAACAATTTAAGGACATTGTTGGATTTGATTCATTTATTTATGGGCAATACATTTAAATTCGTGAAAAGTTCAGAAAACTTTGAATAGGTGAAACTCAATTCAAGTGCGTTTCTTGAGTTGACCATGTTTGTTAGCTTATAAAAAAAATTTATTTTAATTGTTAGTAATAAATTTGTTAGCTTATAAAAAATATTTATTTTAATTGTTAGTATTTTTATTACGTGAGTTCTTGAGGTGACTATGTTTGTTAGCTCGTAAAAAAATGTTTATTTTAAATGTTAGTATTTTTATTACTTTTATATTTTATCGTATTTTATGTTGTTCTTTATCAATAAATAACGAGTGTTTTTTTCAAAATCACAATTCGTAACCCATGTTAGTTCTTTCAGACACTTCCACATCTGCTATTAAATTCTGTGCACTTATATGTATTTTTTCAAGCTCAAATTCTTTTTATCTTCTCAAAAAGACTTTCACTAAATTGCCTATAATCTGAGCAGTATATGATTTGTATTTATTTATTTTATTTTATTTGAAAAGAATGAGTGGTCTATTATAGCTCAATAGAATATAAAAACAAACTAGTATTCACTAATCAAAAAAGAAAAGAAAAAAAAAAGGCAGAATAGGATCAAGCATCATATTTGCAAATAAATAGGAAATTTCATAGATTTAGGTTGGGTGGGTACTTATTGTTTACATATAAAACACAAATGTCATACATTTTATAAGGGAAAAAAGCAATATGCTAGCATGATATGGTTGCTTAATAGCCTTGCAGCAACCAGAACTGGCCTTTTCCTTTTACAAAGTGAAGAATGGTGGCAAACAACATTCAACATGCTTTTCCTGCTGAGCCAAAAAGACGCATCTTCTCCGCAACAACAGCTTTCATGGCTTTCTTTGCAGATGCCATAACGTCGACAATGTCTTTCTGAGGGTTGCTCAGCGAATCCATGTAAGCCTTCCGAACCTCAGTGTTCACGTTGAACTTGCTTACACCCAGCTTTATGCATTCCTGTTGAAAGCAATCAAGCAGTTGAATAAACATAACACTCAGAATCATATCCATTCCTGAATTTTGGTTGAGGCTCTATTCGAGTACAACTCATATTATGGATGTATCTAAACAATTGAAATCCAATATCATCATCTTTATGAATAGATGTACCACGATAAGTTCCTTGGGCAATCCAGAAGCTCCGTGAAGAACAAGATAAACTCCTTTCTTCGAACTCAATGCATGCAGATCCTGGACAGAAAACAAAGCCTGTAATAAGCAACATGGCTGATAGGATGCATCTAAAGTTTTATCGAAGTGACTATATCCAAGGCAACTTTTTTCAATGAAAAAGACAAATTCCTATTCTAGATAGAGGACACAAATTTTAATTGTGTGTAAAGAACTTCATTAATGAATAATAAGTTTGTGAGAGTGTTGTCATTAAAATGAAAAGATGTGCAGTGATCATTCGTCTTGGTCAAAGTGGGGGAAAGGAGCTAAAATTTTCAGCAATTCATTACTGCTCTCATCCATTGTACAATTAAACGTAATTTTTCCTTTTCCATTACATTAAGTAGAATATTACAAAGTAATTGATTTGTATGAGCAGTGATATTTAATAGACCAAAAATAAATCTGACTTGGAAAATGGTCTGATTTATTCAAACAATAGAATCTCTTATCAAAATGCGAGTCTTAATTCAACTTTTCAAGAAAGCTGAAAAAGCAAATACACGTACATAATGCAAAAATTCAAATTGATTCAAATTTGTTGTGAACATCAGTTTCGAGTTTCGACAAGTATGATAGTTTATAATCGTGTCCTCTGGGAACTTGGTAATCAAGGGAATTCTTGCAGAGAAAATCACATATTGTAAATCACCATGGTTAAAGGAGTACTTGAAAGTTGTGATAAGCAAGAATAGTCAATTATTTCCACTACATTCTAATGGAATGTGACACGTTTAAATAGTTCAGAGTCAAACTGCATTTTGACAAAATTTGCAATCATTCAGGCATGTCTATACGGAATGCAAGTACATGGTTGCAATGATTGTTTGGGGAATGAGTGATACTATCTGCATGAACCTTTGAGAAATTTAGGTTAATAATATAAGACAATGCAGGTTTGTATGACCAGCAAATTGGACAATTTTTGTTCATGATATACATTCAATAAATACATAAAAAGAGTTCATATTAACAGTATGCAACATACATATGTACAAGGAATACTCAAGACACCAGAATCTAATGTGTACGGAACATGCCAATCAGCCAAGCTGTCTACCAGTAATCAGGTGAAAATTAGTGCACATAAATCAAATAGTAGAAATCTCAACATTAACAAAAGGATTATAAGAAGAAATACAAGTATGACTATCTGTACCAGACCTTAAGCAAATCAAGTCTAAGATTTGGACCACTTGCAGGGTATTTTCCATGGACATTTCCAATACAGACTGCCAAAGCATCTATCCCCGTCTCATCAATAAATTCTTGAGCCTGGAATTCATATGGAATCAAATTTGATGATATTTTCAATGCTAGAACATAACTGGAGAGCTAATATTAATGAAATGAGAAAAAGAACCTGATTAACATCAGTCAGCCTTCCTTCATAATCTTCCACAGTCAAGTCATCTTCTGTTCCTGACAATCTCCCTAATTCAGCTTCCACCAGCATATCTTTTAAGTGGGCCAAGGATGAAATATATTTCGTGTATGAGATATTGTCCTTGAAAGGAAGGTGTGAACCATCTACCATGACTGAATCAAATCCCTGCATGTTTAGATACAAGAATAAATAAAGCTGATACATTAAAAACTCTGAAGATACGATTTGAACGTCAGTAACTGCTAATCATGAGATGAGAATAATATACACGTGCTTTTAATAGAAACCAACAAGCCAACTTACCAACTCAAGAACTTCTTCTAACTCTTGCTTGGAATTTCCATGATCAAAGTGAACTGTGATGGGAACCTGTCATGCATGCATAGGTATTTAAATCTAAAAGTTAACTTGCATGTAAACAATGCATTCTAAAAACGACGGTTAATTACCTACAATATTTCAAATACATCGCACTGAACAAAGTAAAAGACCGTTGAACAATCTTATGTGGTAGAAACTACAGAACTAAAGCAGATGTATAGCACTGAGATAGTGAGATCTCAAACATCTAATGATCTAAATATTATATAAAAATATGCAATGTGTAAACAGAAAATAACATTTGCATAATGAGAAACAATCACCAACTCAGAAGTGGGACTTAACAATTAGACTATACATTTTCCATTGGTCCAACTTGCAGTTAAATAAGCGGGCAGAGTCACAAGCGAAGCTTTGTAGAAGCAAACATTTGGAAGTCACACATAGCCTTCATAATTTGAGAACATCAACTTGGTTTAAAGAATTTTCAGCATTTTGGCCACTAAACCTCTTTGCAGTGAATTATTTGTTTACTACGAGACCAAATTGCCACCTTGCTATTATTCTTCATGTAACAATCTAATTTGCCCACAGTTCAACTTGAACGAGTTCAAACGTATCTATTGTAAAGGGGAACAGCCTTATCCTATACCAAACATTTCACTAATGCTTAATACCGGTATAGCTACTAATACAAAATGCATGATTAAAAATATGCAGATTTTTCGTTTATTCTGTTTTCTATTGTAGAACTTATAGAAGATTTCTAGTGCCACTTACACTAGATTGTTCAGCAGCAGAGATGCAACACGCAACCAAGGGAATTCCTCCTTGCTTCAAAGCACTAGGATGGATCTGGATAACAGAGCATTTTAGTAAAGTTAAAAATATTTGATCTATGAATCTTAAGAGATCAAGTTGTCGCAGTTTCAGTAATCAAGAGAATGAAATTTCAGGATTATCTTTGACATAAAAAGTGAAGAATTTGCCCCTAATTTGTTATGCTCTAGTAAGTTGGTAACAAGAGACACTGCTTACTCATATGTCGCAACTGTAAAAGGTATAATACTTTTGTAGTGCATTTACATGAGACTTAAGTTTCAAGCATCAGCTGCTTTTAGACTATTCATATAGTTTCTGAACTGATTGCTTCAAACCTGTAAAATAGCAGGACTTTGTTCCTCCTCTGCCGCAGTGACAACTGCCTCGACCCCTTCCAAATTATAAACATTGAAAGCTCCAACAGCATATCCACCTTTTTCTGCATTCTTTATATAGAATAATAGTCACCATCTGAGTATGGGTAGAGTCTAAAAAAATTGATTTAAGAGTACTTACAAGAAGGAGCTCCTTGGTTGATGAAAATCTGACTGGACGAGCCCAACATTTCACAACTTCTGCCAGAGCTTTGTTGTCGCCAACATTCCCTAAGAAAGGCACATTTATACTTGAAACATCGACAGGTCGATTTCTGCTAGATATTTAAAATATTAAGATGAGATTAAACCTCAAGCGTACCTGGGAAAACAATGTATGGAACTCCTGGATGTCTACTTTCAGGACCTAGCTGCCACAAGGGAACACCAGCCAAAGCTTGTCCAACTACTTTTGCACGTTTTGCTTCTAGAGCTTTTGTAGCAAGGTCTGATGAGGTGATTCCACCCTGAGAGAAGAAAAAGTTATATAATGGTCAACCTGTACATGTCTTTTTTATTTGCATGAGGGTTACTAGAAATGACAAAAACGTTACACAATAGAAGCTGATTATATAAATATTTATATTCACTATTCCTAATCCCAACCCATCCTCACCTTATCTTGCCCCATATCAGCGGCATGGGGTACTTTGAATTTTGAGCTTCAACATTCTGGACAATTTGAATGACCACAGATATCAAAGGACCAACCATTGACTGGAAATACAGACAACTACAACAGTGCTCACTATTGTTAAGTTTATGAAAGTGAAGGTTTTTGGCTTTAGCGAGGAATAAAAATTCTATGGTCTATAGTTGGAACTTGGAAAGGATGTTGAATTGGCATGTTTTAGAAGTAATAGATTCATGAAATCTCTGGACAACAAATTAACAATTTTTTAAGAATTTATGTATTAAATTAAAGGCTAAAATAAGGATAGAGAAAAAGTTAGGGTCATGTAATCAGGTTCTTGGGATGAACAATTAAAAAATTCAGCACCTCGTTGTGGTTGGAATAGCAAAATTTATTTCAGATAAGGAGAAGAACATTAAGTTTAAGATGCGGGATCTTCTGAGAATCTCACCTAGAGTCCCGTAACTTTAAATTTATGGGGTTAGGATTGCAGCACTCAATCACTTCTAGTTCCAAAGGCTTCACTTAAATTCGCAAAAATTCCACTGTTAAATTACAAGATTAATTAAATATTGATAAACTACCATGCTTATTCTATTTCTACTAGGACTAGAACTAAAAAGTAGACAATTTTGAAACTTTGAATAGTTGAGTATTCGATAGTGAATTTATTAAGTGTATCGTGATGCCATATATACCAAATATGTTGACTAATTATACTCTTGGGTAAATAAAACGGATCTCCTCTGAGGTTAGGAAAAATACATCTCGTATGTGGTTTCATAAATTATACTAACAACCATTCTGGTTTGGCTTTTGGTAACAAATTCCCCCCTTATTCCAATGGTTACTTAACTTTACAGGTTCTTCTAACATTATCATCTAAAAATTTAAAAAGACCCATTCTACCTTTGCTGAAATTATCTTTGTATAATGCCCATTACACCTTTCAAGTTAATCAACTGAGAAAGTAACAATGCTGATGCACCAATGGGATTTGGACACATCAGCAAGCAAGAAGGATTTAAATACATTATCAATTTGGCCGCATTGGGGCACAATTAATATAAATCCTGGAATCAACAAAATAATATTGATGATCATGATA
The DNA here is from genome assembly GCA_026545225.1 of Cornus controversa. Classification (NCBI taxonomy): domain Eukaryota; kingdom Viridiplantae; phylum Streptophyta; class Magnoliopsida; order Cornales; family Cornaceae; genus Cornus; species Cornus controversa. The sequence goes on from CM048845.1 coordinate 104,463,273, forward strand.
TTCCATTATAATCTACACATATCACTTCTCTCTCTAATAACCCAATTAACAAAACACCTGTATACAAAATAACAATTTCAAAGGTTTTTCATGATATTTTCTCTCTAACATCTCCTCTCTATGAAGCTCAATTTATGCACCAGTAATATAACAATTGGAAAAACCTCAAATGATTAGTATGATATTTTTTCTCTCTACCCACTCCCTCTAAATCACAATCATCCAATTATAAAAAATTAAAAAAACAGATTTGTCTATTTCTGTCTTTTGCTCGGAAAATCTTATTTGAGAGACAACAATAGCACTTAGGTGTTAAAACACCTCTGTCTTGAAGAAAAAAAGGAAATGAAATCAATCAACACTTGCGTGTTAAAACAACTCTTTCTTGAAGAAACAAAAAGGAAATGAAAGCAATGTAAATGATTGATTTTTACACTTTTTTACTACATGGTAAACAGTAAACACATTCCAAGATTTGTATATTTCCATAAACTAAACAATAACAACCATGACCAAAAGTATAGAGCAAACGAGTACATGATAGAACAAAATGAAGATCATTCTTTTCCTTGTTGAGTAAACCGGGGGAAAAAAGGTGAGAAGTCCACAGCTTTCTTTTTTACTGTTATCATGTAAAAGAAAATAGAAGCATACTTTGAACGACTAGAAGTACCTTTGCAAGAATATAACGAGGTGTTGTAGTTATCCGCCTAACTATTTCCACCAGCGCAGAGCTCACCTTAAAATTGATCTCCAAACTCTCCTCAGGAGCTGTCAGTGGAAAAATGGGATGAAATTTTAGATGAAGAAGAATATTTCTTGAGTATTAACTATGTCCTTGGATTCAGATCTGCATCTTTTTTCCTATTGAGGGGTTTTGGAGAGGATAACTTTTTATGCTGAAAATTATCTATGAATTCGTATCACCCGGAAAAAATACAGCAAAAATATAAGAGAGAACTCACTTTTTCCAGTGATGAGCTCTCGACTGGTCACTATTAGAGTATCTTTACAAGCCCTAAGGAAAACATCTGCCATCTCAGCTGTTCGTTTGATTTCCTCCTCCCTCTCTTCTAATGACTTCATGGCAAGTTTTTGAACCGAAATCTATTCATGACAGGCAAATATGTTCCTTACACTTTGTGTGAAAAAAATTCAAATTGATTTGCAACAATCTCATCTTTTTTCATGAAAATATCCAGCATCAAGTCATTCCTAATATAAAGAAACATTTAGCATCTGAATCACCTCAATAATTCTTAAGATATGGCCACATTGTAATTTCAGTTCTTCCACCTATGGAGTACGAAAATTTTAGTTATGAATTCTATAAATAAACATCAGAAATATTAGGCGAGAAAAGAAATACAAGAAACTTTTAGAACCATTTTCACCTGTTTTGTCGTTTTTGGAACATATGAACCCACAACAATGAGTCCACCACTCCTCCCTTTATTTATCCCAAGATCCTTGGGCAAAATTGGAGATTTTGGAATAATTCCAATCCGCGCAGAAACAAAACTAGCAGCAGTGCGACATAAGAAATTCTTTCCCTTCAGTTCTGCCTGCAATTGAAATATTGAATTATAAAAAATACCTTTCCAGTTCTGTCAGAGACATAGCAGAGTATAAGAAGTACAACATTGAAATCTAAAAGAAAGAGGAAACCTGGATCATCCCAGCTGCAAATACAGCCATGTCTCTTTCACTAGCTGCATTAACTATACACGTTGTCCCCTGTTTCACCCAATAAATTAAAACAAAAGTAAGTAGAACTTGATGTTCTGAAGTGAAGCATGTAATAGAAAACAAACTGATAGTAAGGATCAGAACCCGAGGATCTGATAGAGAGTCAAGCAAGGCCCGTGATCTAGACCTAGAGGGTGAATAGGTCTTGTACAATGGATTACCAAATTTAACTACTTTGTGCATTTAAAACTAAATCACCAAATATTTAAATTCAATTCATAGCAGAAAATAGAAATCATTCAATTTATAGCATCAATAACTAGATACAGTGATCAAAGTAATTGACACAAACTTTTATGTGGAAACCCCATGAGGAAAAATGACGGGAACTTGTCCAGGCAAACCAAATCCACTAAGAAAAAAGACCTTTACAACCTAGGTTAACAGTTCCCAAGACCCTAAAAACTCCTAGTTACCACCCTGACACAGATAACGCCATAATTTCTCCCGAAAGTCTCGAAGTCGTCTGTTTGCTCGTCAACAGACTTCTCTCTTCACAAATCTATTTCTCCACCAGTGAACTGGTCTCAGCCACTACTCATCCAGGTTCAATCTCTGACAATGATTTGAAGGTTGTATTGACCACTTCGATTATAGTATGCAATAGTAGATGTCAACAAACAAATCATAATCACTAATTCTATGAATGATTAATGCAAAAACAAAAGTATTGAAGAACTCTAGAACTCACAATTATGTCCTCTCAATACATATTCTAGATGTTAAGTATTCTAGCCTAGCATGATATATATAGGAAAAATAGAACTATAGAGAGAATAGGGTTGGCAGAGTTAAAATTCAAATTAGAAACTGCTTTTCTACAATGTAGATCAATCAAAAAACACGTCGATCGATTGACGACACTCCAGTGGGAATCAATTGAACCCTTAATCAATCGAAGTCTACTGCAGTTTTAAAACTTGGAAAAAATTTAAAAAGGAAGTTTCCAAAAAGGCTCTTTAATGCATGTTTTGAAAAGATTTAGAGAATTAATAAGATCAAATCATGTAGAAATCAGAAACCCTAAATATGCATGCATGAACCCTAATTTTGGTGAGTGAAACAATGCGTTAAATTACCTTTTTACCCTTGTAGAAGAAGATTAGTTATATATCTTTAAAAGTAGATTGAAATTCCTTCTTCAACCTTAAGTAGGAGATAGGAAGCTAATACTAACTAACCTTTGAATATTTCTAATCTAAACTAGAAAGTAAAACAAGAGTAATAGACTCAGTTTTGTTCTATGAAATTTGCCAACCTATGTTCTATTGACCTAACACAAACAATTTGTGCACGTGCCCAAGAGGGATGGACATGTTCGTGTATGCATCGATTTTTGAAATTTCAATAAAGAATGTAGATTTTAATAAATAGTTTTCAAAATTTGCAAAAGATGCATATCAATAAAAAAGAATGATGAGAAATAAGGGAGCATCGGATTTTGCAACTAAGGTATCATAATAGGAAGGAACTTTTTAGTGAAAAAAATGAGACTCCAAACAAGTGAAATCTGGTGAGATTGTTATAGAGACAATGATGTCAAGTACTAAGCATGTGACCGAAAACCAAGACTAAAAAAGCTATCACGCAGTGCAAACCATACAGAGGAGCTGACAACTTCATAGCAGAATCATACCTCACCATAAGGGAGTTAAGCAGGATTCTTTGAACAGAATAACATGTAGTCTTCATGCAAAAGGCAGTATTATTAAATATGATGATAACAATGGAAAATAAAGATATTACTGCTCATTGTTAAAAGAAAAAGGATCAATAAAGAAATTGTTTTTGCAAGTCCAAAATTTTAGAGACAGCACCTTTCCTATATCAAAATCTAAATAAGCAACAAATGTCAAGGCTTGTTAAAGATCCTGAACCTCAATTTGAACTTGATTTATGTAACAGACTCAAGTTGTGGTGCCCTCAACTCAAGTAAAGCTGGGTTCTTCCATGCACCAATGTCGATATCTACAAAGAATGTTTAAATAAATATCATACGAAAAAAGTTACTTTCCATACAACTTCATGGTTGATTTATAGATCAAAGATTTATTAATAAGTTGGACTTTAAGTTATGGACTCTGTATTTGTTTATTTAAGAAACTTGGGATGACCATTGCACTAAATGATACTAGTTTTGCTCAGGGAGGTTAAAAACAACCTTAAAACTAAAAAATCAAATGCATATCATAACTCAGTCAACAACTCTATTTAGTTTGCAATCAAGTTTCTTTGGAAGACCAGAAATTTCTTTGTTCTACTGTTAATTGTATGAAAATTTGATTAAAATTGGTGATCTGCCATTGTCTTGATCAGATTTCCACTTTCTGCAAATGTAATTTTCCTGGCCATCAAACTAGGGTTCCTATAATTTTAGTTCAATCCACAACTGAAATCTAGTGGTTTCACGGGACAAAACTGATACTTTAAACTAGGATATATGTTGCAAATCTATAAAGTTTCCAGAATTATTTAGGAGATTTTCATGACAACTAGATACCGTGTATAGTTTCATGATTTTCCTCTAATTATCAATTAGAATAGTTGTTTCCTTATTCCTAGGGATGTCCAGATTTTTAGATGATAGAGTCAAATATTCTAATTAGATATTCTTTTGTGTATAAAGATCGTGTATTGTACCTATCAGAAAGTGAGAATAAAAATTAAAACATTTTCTTCATGGTATCAGAGCCAATGCTCTCTGGAAATTAATCTTCCGCTTACGGCCTTCTTTGCCGAAACCCTAGTTCAAAAAATCATTAGCCTTCAATGCTGATTATCGGCCTTTATAGCCAAACCCTTCTTTGCCTTCTCTTACCACACCTCTTATTGGGAAGATATCATTGACCTCCGACAGTTCATCAAAACCTTCCTCTGAAAACATCACTGAGACAGTCGTGAATTCATCAACTGCAAAACTCCAGAACATTAATGTAATACCCTGTTATTTTGAGGTTATTTAAATGAGTCATTTATTTATTTAGATTGCTGATTTGTGAGTGTTTTAAATGCTTTAATTTAAATTTTGTCAATGTGTTTATTTAAATTTAATTTAGATGCTAATTGTGTAGTATTAAATGCTTTGGTTGTTTTAATTAAGTGTCTAGTAGTTTTATTAAATGTTTTGTTTTTTTTTATATATATAATTTTTTTTTTTGGATTTTTATTTTTTTATTGGTGAGAATTGGACCTTTTATTTTTCTTTTATTTTGGGTTGGGTTTTGTTTTAGTGTATATTTGGGCTCATGGAGGGAAATGATGGATTTATTTTATTTAGGCCCAAACCCATATGTTTTATATATATATATATGTTAATATATTATGATTTTCTACAAATTTTATTATACGTATAGTTTTAGAGAGAAAGATATAGAGAAAGGAAGAGAGGGAGATACAAACCCTAAGAAGGATTTGAGAAAAGGAATTGAAGAGGATCGTGATTTTGGGCAAAGGGCTTTACGTTTATGTGAAACCATATCTATATATATATATGTTTTTTATAAAGCATGAATGTATTGTGTTAAACTAGGGTTTTGTTTCTAATATATATATTGATAGAAACTAGGGTTTTGTTTTTGGAGATATGTATGTTGACCAAAATCTAGGATTTCGTTTATGGAATTTATATGTAGTGAAGTAAATCATGTTGTATGTATTTATATTTAATTTCTGTGAACAGTGTCGATGTCCAGAATTTTTTGACAAACGTATTTTGACTCCACGAGACTCATTCTCGATCAGAAAAGACCCAATAAGCAAAACCTAGTAGCTTTAGCTATTGGATCATGTCATTTTTCAGCCAAAAACCCTCATCTAGGTCTCCAAAATTACGTTTTTTCATCCTATAGGAAGACTAATGAATATTTCAAAAAATTTGTTCGTGGACCAAACGAATTCAGAATTGGCTGAAATTTAATATTTAGTAGTTTTTAATTATTAGATTTCTTATTTATATTTTTTTAGAATGTTTGGAGAAAGTTTTATTTTTAGCGGTTTCCTTGTGCTGCTAGTTTCTTTTTGTTTTTACATTTTCTTGTGCTGTTAGGATTAGGATTTCTTTATAATAAATACATATATTGCAGAAAGCAGATCATGCAACCCATTCAATTATAAATATTCGTGAACAGTGTCATGAACAGTAGCCCCGTGAACAGTGTTGTGAACAATGTCAATGAACAATATTTTATTTATTTTTTTATTTATATATTTGACTCCTTTCACTTGTGTAAATTAATTTACCCTTATGAATTATTGATATATTTCATTATATGTTACTAATCATGCTTCTAAGTATGTTATATTATGGAAGGATTATTTGTGGAGGCATGTCAGGATTGCCTAATACTAAATAAGGTAATTACTTAGTATGTGTTCAGGCATGTCAGGATTGCTATACGGAATTAGAAGCTAGCTAATAAGCAGTCTCACAAATATATATACACGACATGTCAAGATTGTCATACGGAATTGGGAGCTAGCTAATAAGCAGTCTCACAAATATATATACACTGCATGTCAGGATTGCCATACGGAATTGGGAGTTAACTAATAAGCAGTCTCACTAATATATATACAATACATGTCAGGATTGCTATACGGAATTGGGAGCTAGCTAATAAGCAGTCTCACCAATATATATACACGGCATGTCAGGATTGCTATACAGAATTGGGAGCTAGCTAATAAGCAGTATCACTAATATATATATACGGCATGTCAGGATTGCTTTTTTATAATTATATTTTTGTTATTGTTCGTTATTATGTAAAATTGTTCATCAATTATGTTATAAGCATATAATTTGTGTATTTAGTGTATTTATCATGTAGTTTAGGTTGTTTGGATGAAAGATGATTGGTTTATTGATTCTCTGATTAGGATATAGTAGAGAGGACTTGCTTGTGAGTTTAACCCACTCTTTGTTGATATTTCAGGTCATAGGCAGTTCCAGTCACAGAGTTGAGTTTGGGATTCTTCTTAAATTCACATGTCTACATTCTATTCCAGTCTTTTTAGAGTAGGGATTTGATTCTATTTTATTTTTCAGTTTATTAGACTATGATTTATTTTCAGTTTTGGATATAGGGGTCCTTGAGTTACTGGATTCCCGAGTTGTATTTAATTGAGGATTTTGGAATATACTCCGAATTAAATTATAAATTAGCTATAAAGATTTATGATTTGGGATTTATTATTTATTATATTTTCTTTCTGCTATTAAATTCCTTCTTTATTGCATCTTGTATTCTGTGCTTGTTTATTATCATGCATTGGTATTTCCTAATTTTTGTGTATAAGCCTGGCCAACTTATGCATGGAAACTAGGGGGTGTCATAATTGGTATCAGAGCATTTTAGGTTTAAGTATTCTCGGGTCCTTAGGGTCTGTCGTATGATATCTTCCGCGCTGCGTATTCTGATAAATAGAGCCTAAGTATAGGACTTATTGTACTCTATCTTTTAGTCCGTTATTAGGATATTGAGGGTATGTTTCCTATACATAGTAGACTTGGTTTAGTTAATTTTATACCAGTGCATCACACTCTTTTGTGTCTAGATCTTTTGCTGCTTTATTTTGATTAGTGACTCAGTTTTGTAGTCTTTCTCTTAGCATTTCTACACCATAGGGAGTTAGTACAGTTTTACGAAAAAGTTGTGGGCAGGTCACCATGGATATTAATAGACTTTGATATTGGGAGTTTTATCTTTCACTTTGTGAGTTTGCTTATAACAATAGTTATTAGAAAACTATTTGTATGACACCATTTGAGGTTTTGTATGGATGACCATGTCGGTCTCCTATTGGTTGGATACAAGTTGGTAAGAAAAGATTTTTTTGGTCAAGAGTTCATTAAGGATACATCAGGGAAAGTTGCTCTCATTAGAGATCGTATGGGCACTGCCCATAGTAGGGAGAAGAGTTATGATAATCGTCAAACTCATGCATTAGAATTCAAAGTGGGGTAGCAGGTGTTTCTTAAGGTCTCTCCCATGAAGAGAGTGACGCGGTTTGGGGAAAAGGGGAAATTGTCGCCTCGTTTGATGGGTCCTTTTATGATTACTGATAGGGTTGGGGCAGTAGCGTACAGATTGGTATTACCAGACACAATGCATAGGATGCACAACGTCTTTCATGCGTCTATGTTGCGGAAATTCGTTAGGAATAAGGATGCTTATTAGCATATTAAATTGGGGAGATTGAGTTGCAGCAGATGCAACGTATGTGGAACAACCTTACTGTATTCTTGACCGTAAGAACCAGATTTTTCGTTCCAGGACTATTCCTTTAGTGCATGTCCAATGGAGCCACCACAACGAGGCAAAATCCACTTGGGAAAGGGAGAATGAAATAAAGACAAAATATTCAGAGTTTTTTATTTCAGGTATGAGGCGAATTCCGAGGACAGAATTCCTTTTCTAAGGGGAGAATAATGTAATACCTCGTTATTTTGAGGTTATTTAAATGAGTCATTTATTTATTTAGATTGCTGATTTGTGAGTGATTTAAATGCTTTAATTTAAATTTTGTCAATATGTTTATTTATGTTTAATTTAGATGGTAATTGTGTGATATTAAATGCTTTGGTTGTTTTAAATAAGTTTGTAGTAGTTTTATTAAATGTTTATATATATATATATAATTTTTTTTTTGGGTTTTTATTTTTTTATTGGTGAGGGTTGGACCTTTTATTTTTCTTTTATTTTGGGTTGGGTTTTGTTTTAGAGTATATTTGGGCTCATGGAGAGAAGGGATGGGCGTATTTTATTTAGGCCCAAGCCCATATGTTTTAAATATATATATATGTTAATCTATTAGGGTTTTCTACAAATTTCATTATACATATAGTTTTAGAGAGAGGAAGAGAGGGAGATACAAACCCTAGGGAGTATTTGAGAAGAGGAATTGAAGAGGATCGTGATTTTGGACAAAGGGTTTTGCATTTATGTGATTTCTACCTTTATTTTCGAAGAGGCAAGTAAAATTTTCTTCTCTTCCCCTTTGAATTTATAAACTCTTCACCTCTAAAACCATATCTATATGTAATGTGTTAAACTAGGGTTTCGTTTCTAATATATATATTGATAGAAACTAGGGTTTTGTTTTTGGAGATATGTATGTCGACCAAAATCTAGGATTTCGTTTATGTAGTGAAGTAAATCGTGTTGTATGTATTTACATTTAATTTCTGTGAACAGTGTCGACGTCCAGAATTTTTTGACAAACGTATTTTGACTCCACGAGACTCATTCTCGATCAGAAACGACCCAATAAGCAAAACCCAATAGATTTAGCTATTGGATCATGTCATTTTTCAGCCGAAAACCCTTGTCTAGGTCTCCAAAATTACATTTTTTCATCATATAGGAAGACTGCTGAATATTTCGGGAATTTTGTTCGTGGACCAAACAAACTCAGAATTGGCTGAAATTTAATATTTAGTAGTTTTTAGTTATTAGGTTTCTTATTTATTTTTTTTTAGAATTTTTGGAGAAAGTTTTATTTTTAGCGGTTTCCTTGTGCCGCTAATTTCCTTTTGTTTTTAGGTTTTCTTGTATTGTTAGGATTAGGATTTCTTTATAATAAATACATGTATTGTAGAAAAGCAGATCATACAACCCATTCAATTATCAAATATTCGTGAACAGTGTCATGAACAATACCCCATGAACAATATCGATGAACAGTACCCGTGAACAGTGTCAATGAACAGTATTTTATTTTATTTTTTTTATTTATAGATTTGACTCATTTCACTTGTCTAAATTAATTTACCCTTATGAATTATTGGTATATTTATTATATGTTACTAATCATGATTCTAAGTATGTTATATTGTGGAAGGATTATTTGTGGAGGCATGTCAGGATTGCCACATGGAATTGGGAGATAGCTAATAAGCAGTCTCACCAATATATATACACTGCATGTCAAGATTGTCATACGGACTTGGGCTAATAAGCAGTCTCACCAATATATATACACGGCATGTCAGGATTGCTATATGGAATTGGGAGCTAGCTAATAAGCAGTCTCACCAATATATATATACACGGCATGTCAAGATTGGGAGCTAGCTAATAAGCAGTCTCACCAATATATATACACGGTATGTCAGGATTGCCATACGGAATTGGGAGCTAGCTAATAAGCAGTCTCACCAATATATATATACGACATGTCAGGATTGCCTTTTTATAATTATATTTTTGTTATTATTCGTTATTATGTAAAATTGCTCATCAATTGTGTTATAAGCATGTAATTTGTGTATTTATCATGTAGTTTAGGTTGTTTGGATGAGAGATGATTGGTTTATTGATTCTCTTATTGGGATGTAGTAGAGAGGACTTGCTCGTGGGTTTAACCCACTCTTTGTTGATATTTTAAGTCATAGGCAGTTCCAGCCACAGAGTTGAGTTTGGGATTCTTCTTAAATTCATGTGTCTATATTCTATTCCAGTCTTTTTAGAGTAGGGATTTCATTCTATTTTATTTTTCAATTTATTAGACTATGGTTTATTTTTAGTTTTGGATATAGGGGTCCTTGAGTTACTGGATTCCCAAGTTGTAGTTAATTGAAGATTTTGGTATATACTCCGAATTAAATTATGAATTAGCTATAGAGATTTATGGTTCGGGATTTATTATTTATTAGATTTTCTTTCTGCTATTAAATTCCTTCTTTATTGCATCTTTTATTCTGTGCTTGTTTATTATCATGCATTGGTATTTCCTAATTTTTGTGTATAAGCCTAGCCAACTTATGCATGGAAATTAGGGTGTCACAATTAATTCTTCCTATCGATTAAATGGTAGAAACTTCCTTTAATGGTCACAAATCGGGAGGACACTTCTGAAAGGAAAAGGGAAACTAAGAGAAGAAATATATAATAGAAAAAATAAAGAAGAAATGTGTAAAGGCTTGAATAAGTGTTTTGATCACCCATTCACAGCTTTGGTGTTTATAGTTGAAAAAAGCACATGTTAAATATTATAAAAAAGGAAACTAACTACAATCACTGCATATTCTATGACTAAATATATGTGTAAATATAGTCAAATCCCATGATTCTACACTAATCATATCTTGGCTAATATGGTAAGTCAAATCCCATGATTCTAGGCACATATCTCAGCTAACACTCCCCCTCAAGTTGGCGCGTGCATATCTAAGACGCCCAACTCAGACAATGGATCCTCAAACACTAAAAAAGTTTCCTCAGACCATAACAATGTCTCCTCAGACCATAATGTTGTCTCTTCAGACAATAATAATGTCTCCTTAGACCATAATGTTGTCTCTTTAGACCATTCTCGAGTCTAAATATAAATTTTTTTTTTTAGGAGTGCTACCAGCTTACATATAGCCGAACAACCTCATTTTCAAACTTCCGCAGTATATGGCTGCCCTTCGTCATTTTCTTCATAGTACTTTCACCCTCCTCAGGGGCATCCTTCTCTGTAGGAGCCTTCTTCTTCCTACCGATGTCACCAATACCGACCATTCTCTGTCACCACAACCAGTGGCAGAGACGAAATCACCACTGCGTGAAACCCTCTTCGACAATTCTGGCTCTAATACCAAGAAGAGATACATAATAGAAAAAATAAAGAAGAAATGTGTAAATAGAAAAAATAAAGAAGAAATGTGTAAAGCCTTGAATAAGTGTCTTGATCACCCATTCACAGCTTTGGTATTTATAGTTAAAAAGAGCACACGTTAAATATTACAAAAAGGAAATTAAGTACAATCACTGCATATTCTATGCCTAAATATATGTGTAAATATAGTCAAATTCCATTATTCTAGACTTTTTAATCATATCTTGGCTAATATGGTAAGTCAAATCCCATGATTCTAGGCACATATCTTGGCTAACACTAAGCCATCTAACTGGTACTGGTCCAGACTCCAAAGATCCAAAGTATAAAGCTTGAGATGAAGAAGACTCGATGATTATGTGTTAAAGGATTTATATATTTAAGTTATACTTTCTCTAACAGCTTAAGCTTTTAGAGTAGATGTTTGTTAACATTTGGTATCAGAGCCAAACCCAGTCCTTGGTCCGGTGTCACGCCAAGCGCTCAGTTCGGAAGTGTCCAGATGTGCCCACCTGAGTAGGCAGGGTGGTCCGACCGCGACGAGGGCATTAGAGTGGATCTGTAGCATTACCTAATAGCTTAGGCTTTTAGGTTAGAAGGCAAGCGTCCGACCCGTTACATTAAGCCAAAGGTCTCGAGTTCAGACCTCACCGTCACCCTAATAATTAAAAATTGAAACACGTGTTGGATCAAAAGAAGGCCATAAGTGAGGGGGCGTGTTGAAGGATTTATATATTTAAGTTACACTCTCTCTAAGAGCTTAAGCTTTTAGAGTAGATGGTTGTTAACATTATGACTTGGCTTTGGAATTTAGTAGAGCCAAACATCAACGGGAACTATATGCTTCTCCCAAATGCTCATGAAATTTGGGAATCCGCCCGTCAGTCTTACTCCAAAATGCAAGATGCTTCATTACTCTATGAAAACAAAACCAAAATATCATCCACTAAGCAAGGTACCCGTTCTGTCATAGATTACTATAATCTTCTAAAAGGTTTTTGGCTTGAATTGGATCATTATCAGAATATTAAGATGAAGTGCAGCGAGGATACCGTGACACTCCAAAATTTCGTGGAAAGAGAGAGAAGTTTTGAATTTCTTGCATGTCTTAATGCAGAGTTGGATCCAATCCGTGTTCAAGTGTTGGGAAAAGAGACTTTACCATCTCTTAATGAGATTTTCTCAATAGTTAGGCTGAGGAAAGTCGAAGAACGGTCATGCTAGATCCCTAGGCTGTAGAAGGTTCTGCCATGGTCTCGGCAAAGTCCACCAATGAGGGGGTCAAGTTCAATAACTCAACACCGAATAACAATTCCGAGAATGGAAAACCAGAGTATTCTAGGCCACAAAACCTAAGACTCTGGTGCACATACTGCAAGAAGCAACGGCGTACAAGAGACAGTTGTTACAAACTCCATGGGAGAGCAACAGTATTCAGCTAAAAAGGAGGACAACAGCGTGGCCAGGCACATCTTACAAATGTAGAGGGATCCCCGCAAGAGAAAATTGACTCCAATGATGGTGATTTTGGAGAACTCAAGAAGGAGGAAATTGACAAAATCAGAATTCTTCTCAATTCCCTTGATAAACCCTCTAGTATGTGTTCATTGGCTCAATCAGATAAGTATCGTACTTCTTATGCTCTTAGTGCCTCGGGTTCACAATTTTCTAGTTCTTGGGTCATAGACTCAGGAGCTACTGATCACATGACACAAAGTCCAACCAGATTTACCATTTATAACCCTTGCCTTGGAAATAGAAAAATCACGGTGGTAGATGGCTCACCCATGATTGTTGCTGGCCAAGGAACAGTAAATCTGACACCTTCCCTTCATCTAAAAAATGTGTTTCATGTTCCGAAATTATCTACTAATTTGTATCCATTCATCAAATCACAAAAGACCTAAATTGCAAAGTAACTTTCTTTCCTACACATTGTATCTTTCAGGATCAGGTTATGGGGAGGATGATTCGACGTACTAAGGAAAGGAATGGACTCTACTACCTTGAGGACATGAGTGGAAGTGTGGATGAGGACAACCGGTTATCGTTTTCCTACTCATCAGAAAACTTGTCTCCCAATAAAACTGAGATTTGGCTTCACCATCTTCGAATTGGACATCCATCTTTTAGTTTACTTAAAACCATGTTTTCTTCTCTTTTTAGAAATGTTAATGTTACCAGTTTTCATTGTGATACTTGTGAACTTGCTGATAAACACAATCGTGTTTCATTTCCTTTAAATAATTCAAGGTCTTCTAAACCTTTTTCTTTTTGATACATACCGATATTTGGGGACCATCTAGAATTCCTAACATTTCAGGAATTAGGTGGTTTGTGTCTTTCATTGATGATTGCACTAGAACAACTTGGTTATTTCTCATGAAAGAAAAATCTGAGACGAGTAATATTTTCCAAATTTTTTACAAAATGATAAATACACAGTTTGTGGTATCCATTAAAAGAGTCAGGTCTGACAATACTAGACATTATTTCAACCACATTCTCTCACCTTTCTTTAAAGAGGAAGAAGTTATTCATGAGTTCTCATGTGTTGATACACTCCAACAAAATGGAGTTGCTGAACGAAAAAATGGGCATTTACTCAATGTTAAGCAAGCCTTGTTATTTCAAAACAATGTTTCAAAATCTTTTTGGGGAGAGGCAGTTTTGATAGCAGCTTATCTGATAAATAGAATGTCATCGAGAGTGTTAGGGTACCAAAGTCCCATAAACGTACTTTCTGAATTTTTCCCTGACTTTAATGGTTCTTGCAAACTACCTCCAAAATTTTTTGGTTGTGTTTCATTTGTGCATATTCACAATCACCACAGGGATAAACTTGATCCTAGAGCTCTAAAATGTATATTTGTGGGATACTCAACTACAAAAAAGGGCTACAAGTGTTATCATCCAACCACTAGAAAAATTTTCATTTCTATAGATGCAACATTTGTAGAAAGAGTCTTTCTTTCAAAATCAGAATCCTCATCTTCAGGGGGAGAGAGTTTCTAGGGAAGATGAGGGGTTTCTTCTAGAATAGCAGCCTCTAGAACATCAGCCCACTTTTTCGTCCCAAACAAAACATGAAATTCCTAAAACTTTGCTGCCCAAGCCTGAAATTCCTGAAACTCAGCCCGAGCCTGACATTGTGCCTAAATCTGATCCTAAATCTCCCCCTGATCCCGAGCCTAAATCAACAACCAAAAAGCCCGAATCTATCCCTAACATTGAGTTGGAAAGATGACATCCTGGTGGTCTGAATCCCACTAAACCACTTCAAGTCTATTGAAGGAGGAGAGCACCTGTTTCTAAGCCTGAAACAATCCAGGAATCCGAACCAGCAACTGAACGAGATACTGATTTCATAATTTTCCAGATTTAAATTTACCTATTGATGTGAGAAAATGAACCATACAATGCACACAACACCCAATTTCCCACTTGATATCCTTCATAGATTATCCTCACAACATAAGGCCTTCACCACTTCCCTAAATTCCATTAACATTCCTCAAACACTACAAGAGGCACTTAAGAATAAGAACTAGGTACAAGCTATAAGAGAGGAAATGAATGCACTAGAGAAGAATAAAGCATGGCTGATGGATCCCTAGAGAGATACAAAGCCAGGCTAGTTGCAAAAGGATATACTCAAACCTATGGAATAGATTATCAAGAGACATTTTCCCCTGTAGCTAAAATGAACACAACGCGTGTCCTATTGTCCTTAGCTGCTAACTTTGATTGGTGTTTGCAACAATTTGATGTTAAGAATGCTTTCTTACATGGTGATTTGGAAGAGGAGGTATACATGGAACCTCCACCTATCTTTGATGACAATTTTGGTGGCTATAAGGTATGCAGGTTGAAGAAAGCACTGTATGGTTTAAAAAGTCTCCTAGAGACTAGTTTGGGAGATTTGTGAAGGTTATGCTAGCAATGGGATATAAACAGAGTCAAGGGGATCATACTCTCTTTATAAAGCACTCGGCCACATGGAAAGTTACAGTCTTACTTGTTTATGTAGACGATATTATTGTAACAAGGGATGAATCAACCGAACCGAAAGAGAGACACTCAGGAAAAGCCTAGCACACGAATTTGAGATTAAGGAACTCAGGAAGTTGAAGTATTTCTTGGGGATTAAAGTAGCACACTCTAAAGAGGGTATCTTTGTCTCTCAACAAAAATATGTGTTAGATTTCCTCAAAGAAACTGGAAAACTTGATTGCAAGGCAACAAGCACACCTATTGAACCAAACCATAGGTTGGGTGAAGAAGAAGATGACAGTACAGTTGATAGAGGAAGATATCAGAGTTTAGTTAGAAGATTGGTCTACTTATCCCATACTAGGCCGAATATAGCTTATGCTGTGAGCGTGGTTAGTTAATTCATGCATGATCCTAAGGAGAAACATTTGGAGGTTGTTCATAGGATTCTACACTATCTTAATGCTACACCAGGAAGAGGGATCTTATTCTAAGAAGAATGATGGAATTACTCCTGAAGCTTATACGGATGCAGACTATGCTGGCTCTATAGTCAATAGGAGATCCACATCAGGCTACTGTACTTTTCTTGGAGGGAACCTAGTGATATAGAGAAGTAAAAAGCAAGTTGTAGTTCCAAGATCAAGCGCGGAGGCTGAATTCAGAGTCATGGCACATGAAATTTGTGAATTATGAAACTTTACTATGACAACAAATCTACCATCAACATTGCACACAATCCGGTACAACATGACTGCACCAAGCACATTGAGGTAGATAGACATTTCATTAAAGAAAAGATGGAGAGTGGACTGATTTGTACTCCTTACATATCATCAAAACATCAGTTAGCAAGCAGATGTTTTCATTAAAGGGCTGCCTACGTCAACCTTTCAAGACATCACAAGCAAGGTTGCCAAAATCACGATTTGGATTGTAGAATTGTACGATTCTACGATCCAAAATATTAAAAACGAGTTAAATCGTATATGGATCGTTCTTTTTGTAGAAACAGAGTAGAATCGGGAGTTGAATCATAGAATCGTACGATTCTGTACGATTCTATAAAAACTCATTTTTGGCTCTTTTTTTACTGGGCCTTCTGGGCCATTTGGGTTAAAATGTTAAATTTAATTCTTTTGGGCAATATAATACAAAGTCTAATAAGCCCCATTATGCTCAATTAGCCCAATAACTTATACAGATTACAAACTATACAATATACATAATTACATATACAATTATAACTTATAAACTCGAAGCCCCATTCGAAGAAGCCATAGATTTCGCGACGACTATCGACGACTCGAAGACCTGCGACTTGCGATCGGCCATTCTCTTTGACCAGCGAGTGGCTATTGTCAACCTCCTACAACTCCGGCAACGTCCAGCAACACCAACAAGGTCTCTCATCTCTCTGTTCTCTCTGTTCACTTGGGGTGTGGTTCAACTTCCAAAAGGCCAGAGGTACACAACTACACAGTACACATCTTCTTAATTCTTATCTTCTCCAGTCTCCACTTCTCTCCTCTCTTTTGAGTTTTGATTTTGCAAGTCTTTTCTCTTTTGAGTTCTGATTTTGCAAGTTTTAATTGGACTTGTGTTGGTACTTCTGAAGTTGCCATTTTCTGTTTTTCATTAATTTATGATGGTATTTGGTCCAAGGTTTCTCCTTGACTCCTGGAAGGCTGGAAATCATCTTCGGCTTTTACAGTCTTTTCTAGCTTTTGGTGGTGTGGACTGTGGACAGCTTACTTTGCTAATGTTTTTTTTATTCTTCATGCTTGCTCTCCCTGTTTCTTTCTTTAGTACCCACCAGTTATCTTCAATAGATAAAATTTTACGGTCATATAAATTAAATCAGTAACTGCTAGATTTTCTGAAAATTATTGATGAATTTATTATATTATCTTGACTATTGTTTCTTTTGGTTGTTAAATTGCTTTGAATTTGGGTGTCTTTGCTGCAAATTCAAAGTTGTGACTTTTCTATTGTGGTCCTGTAAATTGATTGGTT
The DNA here is from genome assembly GCA_026545225.1 of Cornus controversa. Classification (NCBI taxonomy): domain Eukaryota; kingdom Viridiplantae; phylum Streptophyta; class Magnoliopsida; order Cornales; family Cornaceae; genus Cornus; species Cornus controversa. Next base: position 104,480,634 of record CM048845.1, read on the forward strand.
GATCATGATACTGCGGTCTGAGTTTTTCGTGGACTTTGTGTTCCAGTTTGGACTGAATATGCACTTGTGGGAATTGTGAAATGCTGAAAGTCTAAAATACATTGACCGAACTCTTTGTTTTTGTCCGTAGAAGTTTATGCATATGAATATTAAGTCTTTAACATGGGAACTTCTACAATTTGTTCACTGTCTGTAACTCTGTATTATATAACTCTATTTATCTTAAAGACTTTCTCCTAGTATATGTTTGGAGTGGTATTTTTTTATATATTTTTGTGTTTTGTGCTTATTGTTGCTATATTTTAGAGGTATCATTGTTTAAAAAGTTAGTTTGAATTGTTTTTCTACTAGTTTGGTAGAATCTTACGATTCACGATCCGATTCTACGATTCCGATAAACGGAATCCAAAACGATCCAACGTAGAATCCCGATTCTGACAACCTTGATCACAAGCAAGCTGGGAATGGAAAATATCTATTCACCAACTTGAGGGGGAGTGTTGGAAATCTGTGAAGTTACGAGAATTATTTAGGAGATTTTCTTAACAGCTAGATACCATGTATAGTTTCCTGATTTTTCTCTAATTATCAGTTAGAATAGTCGATTCCTTATTCCTAGGGATTTCGAGATTTTTACGAGATGATAGAGGAGTCAATATTCTAATTAGGTATTCTTTTGTGTATAAAGACCGTGTATTGTACCTATCAGAAAGTGAGAATAAACATTAAAATATTTTCTTCACTATATTATATTAACTTCCACTCAGGTTGTGACAAATATGGGGACCTCGTCTTAAGTTTGTAGAATGACATTGGCATCCTCTGCTAGCACAAACAGGAGCATGCTTTTACAAAATTTAATAGCATCTTTAATAAAATTCTACTTTTGAAACAGAAATTCACCCTTATCTACCACTTGCTCTCAGCATTTCAGATCTCTGAGAACCCCACTCACAGTTTCACATCCATCCATCCATCTATCTGTTTATCTAGGATGCAAGGAATGATAAATCTGTATAACCTTTTTCTTCCTCATTCTTTTTAATTTTTGGTACTGTGGATCTTTATTTCGTGTTATTATACTTTGCAGCATCTAATAGCTTACAGGCTTCTTTCATTGCTGCTCATGCACACACACGCAACCAAAAAAAAATACAGATAAATAACAGAAGTGTCAGTCTATTATGCATGTTTTTTTTTTTTATTATCAGCAAAACCTGCTGTCCACAACAACCTCCACTGTGAGCCATCAACTACGTCACCATTGACCCAAATATATGCTCACCACATGTTTCAGCAACCAACATACACAACCATTAACCCTCCACCCCACCCATCACCACTTTTAATTCAAATCCACTGCCACTAACAAACCTCGCCAGCAAAGCCACCATTGTCCACCAGTCAACAAATACCACCACCATTCAACCCTCATCTCCATTTAACCACCATCAACTTTCCAATTTATTTACGACCAGATTCATTCTCCCCTACCATTCACACCCTCAACCACCAATATCACCACCAACAAACTCTACTAAGATGTCAAAACCACCACAAAAAACTATCAAGTTAGCATGCATACCCTCACGTGCTGCACCCCCTTCAGCACATGGAGAGCCAGGTGGACAAAGAAGTAGAACAAAGTGAAACCCTATAAACAGAATGAAAGACCTGATAAAAATAGAGAAACTTAACTCAAGACTTTCCAAAAGCAAATCCCTAATAACATGTTAAACTACCACTGCCTTGAAAGTTTAAGACATTAAGGAATGAGCGTTAATAATGCATATCAAGCTTTCACAACCCTTAAACTATTGACTTTTTCCGTGTGTGCAATGAGTGTCACATGTAAGCATATTTAGGAAAATAACCAGAAAATAACATCAACATCACATATTCACATAGACAGGAGAGCAATCAATTGACTGCACAATGTGTTGTACTAGATTATACGAGTCCACAACTCAACTTAACAAAGACTTAAATTTCAACTATCTGGTTCATATTGACATATATGTGTCTGTATTTGTGCTAGTGTGCATGTGTATGTGTGCATATTGCAAAAGCCTGACATGTAAGCTTAAATGGGAAAATAACCAGAACGAACTGTCAACTGCAGCAATATCCATAAAATGTTAGCCAATTAAATGACTGTAAAATGATTTATGTACAGTTTTATGTACCTTCTCAAAACTACAAAGATGCTCACAAACAGCATTTGGTCCACCTTTCCTTAACAGTGGGATAGAGATAGATTTAACACTGCTGGCTGGTATGCGGCCTCTAGTTTTCTCCTCTACCCACTAGTAAAAGTCAAAAAAATTGAAATTAACTCTCTTTTGGAGTATTCATGATGTCATGTGCTTCGTTTAGATAATTGAAAAAAAAAAAGGGAAAACGAAGGAGACCTCAAGGAGGTTTGAAGATTTATAGCCAAATGCTGCATCTTTAGCAAATTCTGTGTCCCCAGCAGGGACAAGCCTACAGACACAAAGATCCTTAAAGAGTGTCAGTAATTTAGCTTGTTCAAGGCTGTGATTCAGCAGAAGAAAGAATAATACCGATCAGAATCTGCAACATAGTGCACATCTTCAATGGTATAGCGGCCTCCTTGAAGAAAAAAGGGGCAAATGATCCACGCATCCATCTCACCTAATACTGAAACAGCTGCATCTGTTTCCTGGACAATATGGATAGTATTGAGTCATGAAACAGGTTAAAAGGATATTCTTAAAATAGACTTTATAGTATAATACTACTGGAAGCTCCCTGTTCTTACCTCTGGAAAGTGACCTCGTAATGTTGAATCACCCCTCAAAACAACTGTATATTCAATGTTTTCAACAGATTTAGCTGCACTACAAAGGTTTCGGCAGATATCTTCTATTAATGCAGTGGCCTGTAAGAAGTCAAATTTAAACTCAGAGATTAAAAAGAAAACAGTGAAGTGATTTCTCAAGTAGATATTTTTCTAAAACAAGGATTATTTTCTTTTTATTAGGAAATAAACATTAATATCAAAGATTTTACATTTAGAAAGCTCCTTACCTTGTCAGAACTCAGTGACCGAGAGTTAGTTAAAATGAAGAAGCATTTCGGCCTCTTTTTAAACTGTTCAACGAGTGACTCAATATTCCTGAAAATATTAATGTACAATCACTAGCTAGTAAAATAAACTTTTGGTAGATCTAAGTGATTCTCTTTTGATAAACTGGTGTTTAGGGTGTTTGTTTATATATGATAGAATAAGGAGATCAGATAACAATGTTACAATAATCATGGAAATAAAATACAGCAGCTTTTCTTTACAACTAAATACCATATTTATCTATCCCAGAGTGGATAATATTGTCTTCACCAATGATCTGGCAAAGCAATAATATAATGTAATTAACAAGACACTCACCATTCTGTTAATACTTCAACATCATGAACAGTTTGTGTTCCAGTTGGATCATCATCCAGAACAATCAAAGTTTTTGAACTGTTCTGATCCAGTTTACATATATCCTCAATGGGATCCAGAGGCCATTCAGATGGAAGAGATTGGAAAACAAGTTCTTTCTTAAGAATGGGAAGTTTTCCTTCAACCTTGACACCCGTGAGTGTCTCATAGACCTGAGAGAATAAGAACAGATCAAATTAACCAGTAACCACTCAATTTTCAATCATGATTTTTATATATTGGCATGTGTTCACCTCCTATACAATATATGTTATATGTTCATATCATAACAAACAACAAATATTTTAAACTGTATACAAGAAATTTGAATGATATAATCACAGTTTGCATGTAGGAGAAATGCAGTTAAAATTCAATTCTGAACTTAATATCAAATTAACAGAGCCGATTTAAGTAATCCATGCACTCCTAACGAATGTATTCTTTCTTTTTTTTTTTCTTCCTCCCACTGAAAGCCAAACACATACATCAAGAGTCCATACCTTAACTACAGCAGAATCATCTATTCGACCCCATCCAGCAGCAGAACCTGATCGACAGAATGAATAATTACTTGTCTGTCAGGCTGTCAGCTATAACTCCAAAGGCACCAAGGGGGCAGCACATTACATACCATGACACATTGTAAAGGTTTTTCTAGAAAGACACAACTGACATGTAAACAAAAATTGTCGGCTTTTGTGATAAAGGAAGCTAAGGCATATATTTTGTGAACTCACTTTTCACAAAAGTGTTCTTCTGCATTGTGCGGATGTTCAAGCTAATTTTCATATTTCTTCATCTTCAGACTTATAGAAAACATGTCTTTATGTCCAAGACAAGTTCTTTCTCCTACATGGCAGCCAGCTTCAACAAACTATTTTTGTTGTTTAAAAAGAACTGGCTTCAGCTATCATGCAGATAATTTAAGATAAAATAGCATGAGACCGCAAGTAAAGTATTCAGGTTATCTTCTTGTTTCACATAAAGCCTAACAATGAGACAGTCATAGGACTGGCCATTTATACTGGAAGCACTTTCAATTAGATCAGATGTGTGTGTGTGTGTGTGTGTAGAGAAAGGGGGTTGGAACAGGAAGAAATGTGGAGAATAAATTCTATGATAACAAAAATATCAAATTATTTTTTTCTTCTATGACAATAATGAACGCATCATCTATGATAATGACAATATCCATGTGTCTTTTTCCATTTCTGGATGAAAAACAAACCATGTAAGGAAGCAATCATATTCTTCATAAATTTGGAGAAAGTTTGAATCTTGCCTAATTTTATTTTTTTCCTAGTTGGGGGACTCACACACACTTTTTTGCCCACACCGGGGCTTGAACCCCCTCCCCATCCTCCCCTCCTCTTTGAGGATGGGGGGAGGTTATACCAATGGGCTACAATCCCTTTGGTAATCTCACCTAATTTTTAATTTCTTTATTCTCCCCATTTTTTGTTTTATATTTTAAGCTACCATTGTGGCCCCAAAGAAAAAAAGGGGGGAGAAAGAGAGAAGAAGACTTCTCCAAGACCTGCTTTAATCATCAGTCTTAGCTTGCTCCAACCTAGAAGTTACAAACTGGGGGTCAACTCAAGGGTCAAATGTTACACTTTTTTAGGTTTTTCCAGGTTTTTGCAACTGCTTTTAGTTTAACAGAAAAATTACGAACTGCAATAGAAGTTCTAACATCTTAGTTCAAAGGATGTAATGAAAAGTCAAATAAAACTATGAAGCTTAGACGTTAAGAAAAAGATCTTTGCTAATCGGACTGCACCTGATACGAACAGTTGGTGTGCAACAGTAGAAATAATAAGTGGGACTCCACGGGATGAGCATTCACGAGTAACAATACCCTGTGGACAATCACAACCATGATTTATTACTAAATCTAATTATAAGAAAACAACCTTACAGTAGTGTATGTGGTGAAAGTCAATCTAACCAGATCCTTCACAAATATGTCAATTGCAGATAACGGTGTATAATCATTTTCCACCATGTGTGGAGCACGATTCTCAAACATCCTGCAACAGACTCCAAATTTAGTCACTACGTTGATGTATAAAGTTAAAAAGCCCATACCATAATTGAATTTCTGAAAAATAACAGATGCATAAAGTTTTGTTTCTCAGGAAAGCAGCATGATTATCGTGAAGTATGTAATATTGGGAAGAGTATGTGATATGAAGCATTAGTAAACAGATGTAAGAAAATGAGTCTGCAATAAATGAATGCCAGGAGAAATTTTTGGCTCATTAATCAACTCAAGCAGTCAAATTTGATGTTTTATTCTAGCCAAGATAAGTCTCTGCTTTGCATTATCATGAATCTAGCCAGGTAGTTTCTGTAGTAACTCATTTATAACATTGGCAATGAAAATCAGGTAGCATATGGTTGTTTATTACATATGGAAAGCTCGAATTAGTGATGTACAGGTTACGCGTCTTGATTTAATTTTTCTCCAAGGATCAGGACGAGTGCATCATGACAATCGTACAACTTAATTATCTTCTTTATTTTCTCAAGTTTTCAGTGTCTTCCATGCAGCTTTTCCAAAGAGTTATTTTGAGACACTAGGCTTTGAAGGTGATAGTTTTTCATGTAACCAGGCATTAACTTTTTCAATATATCAGAGGCCAGTGTGGGCTCGTTTTCTTTTGTGTTTCCGATGAATGATTTGGCCATAATAGTCAAGAATTACCATGGACTAAGTTATTTGTAGATGAGTGGTTCCAGAAAAACAAGGGGAGTAGAATTTGTAGAACCAAGATGGGATAAAAAGATGTAACTTTAGAAAAACAATACTTCAGAGTCTCCCTACCATTTGTGGTCCTAGTGCCTCAGCTCTAATATTCATAGGGGGAAGACATTGCACAGATACTGAAAGATGAAAATTATTTGGAAATTTAAACCTGTTTTCCAGGGGCCAAAAAAGACTAGACGATAAAGTTTGGAAATTTCCATCCCCAAATAGAGGTCTTACTAATGTAAAGAATACATGTTCTCTTTGGAACTTTGAAATTGCATGAGATTCTTTGAAGAGAAAATATAAAATGGAAAGAGCAATAAGATTCTTGGCACAAGAACAATGTGATACTGCAAGTCCCGGGAAATTTTCATCAACTACATTTGTCAATTTCACCAATGGACTAGTCATATACCCTTCCTCTAGTGAATATATTAGGATATCATGTAGGCTGCAGCATGCATAGGTTCACTACCCAGTGTGGACCCCCTTAATCGAGGATGTTGAAAGGGATTGACCAAGTACAAACCTAACATTCGACATTATTAGCACAAAGTGGCTACTCTCAGGATTCGAACTCGCATTATCACGATCAATATTCTGAACTTTTACTAATGCACCAAGCAATGGCCCTTTAACATGCAGAATACATGATTGAGTAATTTGAAACATTTCAGTAACACTTGATACTGTTGGCTGCTCAATATTTCGTAATTATCAGACTGGTGAAACGATATTGTTTACAATCAAAATAAGATCTGAAGTTGGAGGACAATGATATCATGTTTTGGGAACTTTTTTTTTAGTTATTTGATTCAAGGAACCTCTTTTGAGACACGGCATTCTTTTGTGGTCGTAAGCTGCTTAGAAATTGTATTTCTGGGTAAAAAAAGATTCTTGATAATGAACTTCAGTTAACCATGTTAGCATGAGCAAGTGCGTCCATGCTTCACTTTGTCCCTCTAGTTCGTGCAAAGGATTATGTTTTCTGCGTCAGATACAATAGATATACTGTACACCATAATTTTTGTAATATAATCCATTAGTTGAACAATCATTCTATTTTCATACTGTACACTTCGACTTTATTTAAAACAGCTACGCACATACATTTCACCTCATGTCCTTGTTTGCAACACGGTAACAAAACCCTACTAGGTTATTTTTCACAATTTATCTTGTTGATGCTCACATCCCAATGCACTTTGTATAAAACTTAAATGTCCTAGTACGCATCAGCAAAATCGTGTTACTGAACACGAGCATTGTCATATTCTCGAGACTACTTTTCACTTCTTCTTTTGACTTGCATGGAGCAAAGCTGTTTAATCATAGCTTGTCTCATTGATTGAATGGTAACTTCAATTTTTACTAGTATTTCCAATTCCAAAATAATTTACTTCCAGAATCTCCTTATTCTCTCTAAGATCTTTACATGCAAAAGGCTTGGTGATACAAATCAGGTATACCCTCTATAAGTGCTTTTTGAGTGTACTTGCATTATTCTTCTTCCTCCTAAAATATGCACCAAGCTTCATCGCATTTTGCTATGGGAGTTTTCTTGGTATATTCTCCAAAGCATAGAAGTTATTGGTGATATGATCCAATCCAAAGCACCTTTACACATGTCACATATAGTCAAGTTAAGTTCATTGAGAACCATCCATTCTGTGATCTATCATCATCCATTGCTCCACTTTCACCTTACATCATCTATAACTCACTTTTTAAAATAATGCTAAGAATAATAACTGCTCCTATTTATCTGTTGAGATCCCTCCAACTAACTAGGCTCCATCACCTATTCACCTCCTAGTGAGCATCCCACCTTTGTTTGCTCAGCCTGTCCCATCACTATATGTATACTCACCCATACCTTCTCATGTGCCTCCAAATTAACGCATTTCAAGTTCCGCACCCACGGGTAGAACTCATCCTTGAAAACCGGCACATTCCAAATGTACTCAGGCGATGTGGGACTATGCTAACACTCTCCCTCAGCGCCAGGGCTAGAGACGCTCGGCTCTCCCCCTCCACACAAGGCAGGAGATACGAACCTAACTCATCCCTACGATACACCTGCTCTGATACCATGATAAACTCATGGGTAGAACTCATCATTGAAATCTGGCTTACAAGGAGAGGGTGCCCATGTGTATATACACCGCACATTCCAAAGATACCCAGGCGATGTGGGACTATGCTAATAGACCTGCAAGCTCTCATTTCACCTGCTCTGACAAGAGTTTCAACCTAGAGGATAACTTTCTGCTCCAAATCTGCTGGCCATTAACCTTTACAACCATTTGACTCACTAGGAGGTAGGACATTACAAAAGAGGAATAATTGATATGGGGAATCACTTCTCTAATAAAATTTGAAGTTTCTATACTTGGATTGTTCAGAAAAATAAATAAATAAATAAAAACTAAGGGAAAAAAAAAACCCTTGAACTTTCTCGAATTTGTAAATAACACCCCTAGACTGTCAATTTGGAAAATAACCCCTTATACTATTGAAAAATCTGGAAACTACCCTCTGCCGTCTTTTTTTTTTTTCTGTTAGAAAATTGATGGAAAAATTCATGTGTGTCTCACAAGACATATTAATGTTATATCCTTTTCTTGTGGACTAAATTACTTGTTGGACAGCAATAGATGAAGAGATCCATTTTTTGGACTCGAATAGGGGAGGAAATGGGTGAGCTTATTTCAACAGTACATCCTAAGATTTTAACTTAATTTTGGACAATTTTTTATTTCAAAATCATTTTTAACTCAATTTTTAATAACTTTCTGTAAGAACAGTTGTGTAAGTTTGTTACTTTGCTAACAGCTAACTGATGGGATTATTTGCAAATCTTCTATGGTTTAGGACAGTTTTTTGAAGTGCAGGGAGGTTATTCACAAATGCAGGATAATTCAAGGGTTTTTATTTTTTCATTTTTCCCTAAAAGTAATATATATGAATTATAACAAATATTACAAAATTAATCTTAATGGAAGAACAACAATTATGCAATGCATCATGCATGATCATACCAAGAAGTTCCCCCACTATTTGTGATGGCATCAAACAACAATCTTGTATTCAGCCCCAATCGAGCACCAAAGGCCATTGCCTCAGCTGCTGATGCTATATGAACTCCAGCAAGCAGTTGATTAACCATCTTCACACCACTAGAGAAGAAAACATAGAAAAAAATATATGAGTGGTATTTCCTTCCCAGCAAACTCAAAACACTAAATGCATCATAAAATGAATCAATACATTTCATATAGAACATGTGATCACAGATAATGTATTGTGCATCTAGATGCATGTACTTGTACAAGCTCTCATGACCCAGTAAAGAGAAAATTCAAACTAAGAGACAAAGATCAACTAAGAAGTACCTTCCAGCCCCACAACCTCCTTTGATAACATAGAGCTTCTCACTTAACGCTATTCATAAGAAACACCCAAGGATCCCTTAATCAGTCAATCACATACATTTCAAGATTCTTGAAACAAATAAATTAAAATTCTCCCATTAAACTTTATCAAAATGTTTACTACCTGAGAGAACCGAACCAGTACGCTTCAGAGATTCATCCGAACCTGCTGCCATTATCTAACAATAGTATTTAACTTCAGTTAAAATTCCCACTCAACAAACATTTCTAAGAGCTGTTTTCATGGAACGAAACATCACAAACTCTTAAACCAAGACATTAGTGAAAAAAAAGTTTAATTTCCACACCGTAAGTGTTCCCTCGGAGGCCCTCTTAACCCCACCGGAGACGGGAGCATCGACCAATTTAAAATCCTTGTTTTCATCTACAAAATTTACAAGTGAATTATTATGGTGAGCACAATGAACATTAAGTACAGGAACATGGTGAAGAAGAATGTTATAAGAGTCATATAAAGAGCAGATAAATCGCATAATATTATGAAAATATCACAAACAAAACTACATTAAGTGTCTTAAGAAGAAGAAACTATAAGTAGCCTCACACTGCTTTGACAGGCACTTCAGCTGCAGTCTATGGGTTCAAAATGGTGCAACCTGCCCCAACAAGAAGTGGTATTCGATCTGTAATGTTGCATATAAAAAGGAAAAATACTCTCTCTCTCTCTCTGGATTGGAGAGAGAAAGGTATTAAGGGTTCAAAAGACAATGCAACCTACCCTGTGAAAAGCGGAATAATAACTATGTTGTTATGATCAAACGGGACTATCTCACTCTCTCTCTCTCTCTCTCTCTCTCTCTCTCTATATATATATATATATATATATATAGCATTTTTTATTAAGTTTATGAGGTACAAAACAGTACAACATGCCCTTAAGGGAACTGGTACATTATCTATGATATTGCTTATTAACAGGGAAATTAGTCTCTCTCTCTCTCTCTCTCTAGGTTGGCCAGAAGGAGGGAAGTTTCAAAGCAATGCAACCTGCATATGGAAAGTGATATACTGTCTGTGATATTACGTACAAACAAGGAAATTACTCTCTATACCTTGTTAACTTACAAATTTGTAACTGGGTGGAACTTCAAAATGCTAATTTGCACTTCTAAGGGCAATCCCAATGCACGAGGCTCCCGCCATTGTGGGGTCTGGGGAGGGTTAGATGTATGCAAACCCATGACCTCCAGGTCAAAATGGAGCAACCTTAACATTGATAATGCACTTCTATGAATGGTAATGACTTAATTATGTGTTGGTGTATTTGATTGTTCCAATAATGATGCTAATTTGCAATGTTTTTCCCCTATACGTGTAAAACTAACAAATAGATTGTTGATAAGTTGCTTATCCATTGGCTGGTTGTTGGAGAGTTGTAGACTCTTCTTCTTTCTTCTGTAGATTGAGGTGGATGCTCTCTTTGACAATGTGATGGGTAGATTCTTTATTGCTTTGGTCATGTGTTTTGAAGGAGAGCAACAATCAGGCCTTTTGATGGGATGGAGAAAATTATTTGTTAAACATGAAGCATTTTCTATTGAGGCCCTTGTACTATTTGACTACAGACAATTCTACGCATGTTAATAATTCTTTCATGAAGATTTTGGGTGACACAAGTGTACAGATTTGTATAATTTTGCTTGTTTACATTTTATATGTACATAAGTTGCACCCCCTGGCACCTTCTAGTGGATAGTTTACCTATCAAAGAACACATCTTTTTAACATGTCTTAAAAGTGTGCTAGGAAATTTTATTCTTCCCTTATTTCTACAGTCTCCAAGAGCATTCAAAGTTGCCCATAAAAATTATATATATTTCAGATTTGGTAAGGAGAGAACTGTAACCTAATAGAAAACCTTAAAGAAGAAAGGCCTCTTCTTTTTCAATACAATACTTTGTTATCTTTCTAGTGATAAGAGATCGTTAAGTGATCATTAAACTAGTACAGACAATTTCAGTTGTTAACAAACCTACTTTCCACTATTTGCATAAATTAAAAGACTGAGAATTCTATGAAAAATGAATGATAATAGTCTTGAGCTTTCAATTTAATAGTGTGACCTTTTTCATCATCATGTTTTTTTCATTTTGTTCAAACCTATGTCACACCTCGCTAGATATAAGAAAAAATTAAACTCTTTTGTTTATTTTTGTGCATACTTAGGAAGCGGTTTTTTATGAACTTAATGGATGTGAAATAGTTTTGTTTTATAAACATCTTAGGTCATTTTTATATTAAGAATATATATAAGACTATTGAATGAAAAATGTACGACAGATTACAATATTTTTTTAAAACCTATATCATAGTACTAGTTTGCCAACCCCCCAAGTTGGAATTCCTGGGTCCGCGCTGATAATGACTAATTATTCTTAACAGTTTCCAAGCTACATCGATCTAACGTAAGACCAATATAATAGCAAAGAGAATGAATTGAGGAAGGAAACTAAGATAATAGAAGAAAGAATAGTAAAGAATAAAATGACTGCATGATATTAATATCTAATGAACAAGCTAAGACTACCAACTGCATTACAAAACAAGTGGCAAGTTTAACTCAGATAGAAGAACCTACTTTGCAAGCGTCGCTCTAGCTGGCTCACAAACGCAGGAGAAACTGTAGATGAAAGGATAATAGATGCTCCAGGTGGAAGGGCTATAAAACACAGATAAATAAGATCAGAAAAGCTCAGAAAATTAAGATGAGATACTGAATTGTACCTGAAACAGCGCCAAGATCTCCATATAGAATACTTTCAGCTTGAGATTCATTTGCTACCATGATAACAAGTACATCTACATCTGGAGGAATACAAATGTCAACAGTGTTTCTTGCTCTGCAAAGAGATCATTTAAATATCGGGGTATATTTGTTCACAAACTTATGATAAGAAGTCAATGTACATTCTACATATACCAGGATTTGCTGATACAGTAGATCTTTAAAGTAATTTCACAGTTATAGTACAAAATGGAACTAGATAAGAGAGACACAAACACAGAGAGAGAGAGAGCACATTCTAACATGCAGTCCTTTTATCCACTCTGTTTTCTTTTCTCTCCTTTTTCTTCTTTCCCACTTCTTTCTTGACTATATTCGCATTGAAGAGGAAATCAACTTAGTATGGACAACATGGCATAACAGAAGAAAGTGGGTTCCTCAGTAGGTGATGATGTGAGCATCATGAATAGCAGCATCTAGTGTGTCTGCACTGGCATGTTTATCTCATATAATTTCATTGTGGTTGGTTATAATTGCTAGGACCATAATATTTAGAAGGTAGTGAAAATGGGTTGATCTGTTAAATCCCAAATTCAAAAATGCTTGAAGAAATTGAGTAGATATGTCTACAACTAAGGGGCCATTGATTGCTACAGCGTAAAAACTCAGGCTGCTGAATGTAAGTAGAGGTTCAAGTTTGACGACAGCCACTCCAAAGGTTAAGTTTGTACCCAGTTCACCCACCTAACAGGCTAACACCCTCAATTAACAAGGACCACACTTGGTATTGGCCTTTTTCATTTGAGTGCAACTAAGAGTATTGTCAATGATTTTATGAACAAAAAACAAATTTGGAGCTGTTTTAAGGACCGCTCCAGCAAAGAAAGGTCTGCCTCCTCTATCTCAGGCTAATGTTGGTTCATTTCCCATTTATTTTGAGATATGCTGCTTTATTTTCTTCAGGAATTATATCTGTGAAGTTGCATGATTGCATCTTGTGTTTATAAATGCTTCAATGGGGTAATTTAATTTAGTATAGACATGTGCCTTCCTTTTTGTGTGGCTGCAACTTTAATGTGAATTTGAGTCATCCATTGTTGTTCATACTTTGATAATAAGTGAAACTAGATTTGGACCATTTGGTACCCATTCAAAGTAAATCATGTCTCTGAGAACTTTAATGGTAGAGGGAATTGGTCAGACTGCAAAGAAAAATGATAAATCTACCCTTCAAATCACTAAATTAAGGTAAGATTGCTGCAACCATCTTGCTTAGTCTCCAACTGCTATTGCCCTATAGAGGAAAGATGGGCTATTTAAATAGAGAAACGATATGGTCTCAGTCTAAATGACTCTTCTCAGATTAAAGCTACTTTAGTATGTGCCCTTGAGATTACATTCAGGGCAATGTCAATGGTAGACATGAAAGAGATATGGGGTGTCAAATATGTCTACCAATGAACTTCTATTGTGAGAATACGGAAGCAATAAGCGTTACTCGCAATCTGGTTTAACAACATCCAATTAATATATGGAACATCTATGATGCACAGATACTTCTATAAGGGGACATATCTGTACCATTTTTGTGCCGGATACCAATACTCCTCGGCTACTCACGGATATGTCTCCAATACTCCTTCAAATTAGTTTCTCTGTTTAATTTCTCACATATGTTGTACTTCTCAAATACTATAGTCATGCATCCAACGCACATGGCCTGAACACATAACTTCTCATAATTATCAAGGAAAGCATAGCAACAGTTCCAAAAACTTGGACTTTCTTCAAAAAAGAAGAATTCAGATATAATGAGGCCGTATCCTTGTCTAATGCAGTCCAATATTTATGTCCAAGGAACATAACTCCTAGTTTATTTGTCATAATCTTTTTATAAGTAAATGTCGGAGATGGGGTCTACAATCGATGTGCTCTGATACCATAACAGTTGTCAGATTGTAGGACCGTGCCCCGAGGATCTGATATGTTGGAGTAATCTATGCCAAATATAAATCTAGAGGGGGGTGAATAGATCTTGTCCAATTTTGTTGAAGGATTTATATATTTAAGTTACACCCTCTCTAAAAGCTTAAGCTTTTAGAGTAGATGGTTGTTAACATGGTATCAGAGCCAAAGGTCTCGAGTTCAAACCTCACCGTCACCCAAATAATTAAAATTGAAATACGTGTTAGGCCAAAAAAGAAGGCCACACGTGAGGGGGAGTGTTGAAGGATTTATATATTTAAGTTACACCCTCTCTAAAAGCTTAAGCTTTTAGAGTAGATGGTTGTTAACAAATTTTAACTAACAATAACTGGTTTTTAAACTCCAATAATTATATATAAAAATGCAATAATATGAATCAGTTAAATATCGAAAGTAAAGATAAATAAACCATATAACCACACAAGAACACATGAATTTTATGTGGAAAACCCCAACAGAAAAAATTCACAGGACCTAATCCAGATCAATTTCACTATGAGAAAGAGATATTACAACTAGGTTACCAGATTCCTAAACTCTAGAAAATCCCTTGTTTCCTTCTGACACAAACTGATCCACTAAACTTCAACTCTAGTCTCCAAGAACACAGTCCACTCGTCAACATATTCATTCCTCACGCAATCCGCTTCTCCAACCAGGGATTTGATCTTGAATGACTAGTCGTCGTTTTGATTCATGAAAAAGATGTTTTGAATACATAAAGTTGTTTCTGGAATAAATATTTAAACAGAATTCTTTTTCAAAAATATAGCAAGCCTCGATCGATTGACAATTTTCAGAAGAAAATATATTGAAGTCCAGAATAGCTTGATCGATCGAACCCTAAATTGAGAATGCATGATTATGAACTCTAATAGGTGAGTTAGTTATTCAAGAGGTGTCTTTACCTTTTTGTTACAAATTTGTCCAACACTAAGATCTAATCCTAACTGTTGGTAATAATATATATAAACTGAGAAACAATAATTATTTTAAATTTATACATAGATACATATAAATTTAAATTTTTATACATATTTACATAAATACAATATATACATACAAATTGTCATGTCCTAGCCATATGAATACCCTATCTTTTAAGAAATTGTCGAATTGTTGCGTCTGTATCGTATCGTATTTATATCATGTATCTATCTTTATGCTTCATGGTTGAACATAGTTTTGATTCATAAGAGTAACTAATTGGAAGACAATCTAAGAATGGCTACTGTAAAAACAACCTGATCTTGGGACATTTGAGCAAAAATTTTAGCAGACTAAGGCAACACATGTAATGAGCTGTTCATGAACAGCTTTGGCTCAAGTGGCACAACTTGAATATGTTGATGGGACAATGAATGGAGATTGAGAGGTGGTGCTCGTGAGGCAGAGAAGGAAAGAGTTTGCCATCTGATGCAGGGAGGTGATGCTTGAGTTTGTTCACTACATAAAAGGGTAGAGCTCTAGCCTAAATGATGAGCTCAATTGCTTATTAACGAGCCAATTTTGAACAATGGTGGGCTTGCCTCATGTTGACTCGCGAACACATCCCTAATAGTTTTTTTTTTATTTAAAAAAGTTCATACTCATTTATCAGTAAAGATAGTAATAAAATGTAATAAAAATAAAATTGAATATAACAAGAAAATTAAAATAACATGTTTCAAGAACTCCAAGCTGGCAAAAGAACACAACTGAGTGGAGGTCAAACTAAGCTCGTCACTAGTCCAAGCCAAGCCAAAATGAACAAGCCAAGTCCAAAGATTATCAAGCTCCGCTTAGTTAAGTTCATTTACGTTCTACTATTTAGGCATTAAAACTCTTCTTAATCTGTAGACCTTTGAACATGAAAATAATTACCTTTAGATACTTCAGATGGAGAGCTCCCAATCAAGCCACCTGCACTTTCAAATCTGGAAAGTGTTGGCTTATACACCTACCACCCAAATAGGATGCAAATATCATTAGTTTTGAAGTAATAAAAAATTCCACCCTTAATGACATATGATATTATGCTCAAAGCCTCCAAGACAAACAAGTGCACGCATGTAGAATCATACAGAGATTGTTATATAAAAGAAAATGAACCCAAATTTCATATAGAATACATAAACATAAATATCCAGCTCAAACTTTTAACTACAATAGTATAATATATAACAAATATACATACTTCGTACAAATGAATAGCCATTTCTATGTTCAAGTTTCCAAGACATAAACAAATAGATAAAATTATACAGGTGATTTTCTCATATTATGTGATCTCGATCTTAAGAGGAAACAGACAACTGAAAAAGGAGAAGCCATTACAAAAGCAAGAGGCTTTACGCCTTTTTAGAACACGATTTAGGTGAAATCTTCATTTAATTTTTTCAAGGTCCACAAGAGATCTTTGTCTCTAACTCCAACAAATGGCAAGGCTTCTCAGAGGCAATCACAAAGTGGTGACATTTTATTATTTATTACTTACATTTTCTGAAAGCAAGAAAGAAAACCCATTAACAGTTCTTGTTCCTACTGATGTTGACATCATTTCTGACAGTTTTAATATCTAGTTGAACTTGGAGTGCACTGGCTATCTAGAAAATTCTGAAGCCATTTATATTCAAGTAAAACTTTTGCTAATACTGCATGAAAATTTCAACTGGAGAATGTTAAGACAGGAAGGAAACAGAACCATCACCACTTCTAGTCCATTTGCAGTTTCATGCAAGGAATTAAAATCTAACACAACAAGAAAAACTATTACATCGTAAGCAAGAACGCAAAATTTTGATTTTAGTAGGTGAGTTGCCATGCCAAATCCCATTGCTCCAAGACCAATGAATCCGATTCGATTTACAGGAGTTGATGTGGCAGTAATTTGTTTTGCCAGTTCCTCAGGCAAGTAAGTTTCCGCATTGGCTCCATCCGTAATATTCACTCCATGTACTTTTTCCCACACCTGTGCAAGAATAGTTTTGTACAAGGAAAATTACAAAACTGATAATAACATAAGAGCAATAATTTTACAAATTAATTTCCTTGTAAGATGGCATCAAAGGAAGACACAAACACTTGCTAATTCAACTGTACTAGAAAAACTTTCGTATATAAGCACAACCTTGGCCAATGTAGCATCATCAGCATCCCCACGGCCATGTGTAATGCCTGTTAAAGAAATGTGCAAAGCAACTCAGCAGGAACCAGGTTGCCTCCAAGCATTAATGATAGTCACCTACAGGCTAAAAATATAGATTTGAGAAACTATGATATCCATAATTCATACCTGCTATGAGTTGTTGATGTGCAGCTGCCAAAAGTGGCAGAGGAAATGTAGATAATTTAGCCATATCCAAAACGATCCCCTTCAATTCAAACACAGGTCCATTAGGCTTGTGTAAACTTCAATAAGGCATATTAAGGTATCAAGAAGACAATGATGATGATCATGTATGATGGTTCAAAAATAAAGAATACATTGCTCAATCTATTTGAACCATCTTCCAACAATACAAGACCCTATGTAAGAAATTAAATCACATATTGCCCAAAACTAATAGAAAATAGCTCTTAATTCACATATTTAAAAATATTTAACATTAACAAATTCTTAAAATATTGCAGGTACTAATACATTCATTAAGTTTTAGTCAACAGAAGGCCAATACCTAGTATTGGTCCCACCAACGTTGGGGCACTAGAGGAGGGGGTTGGACTAGATACAAACTTACCAAAGCATCTACTCTCAGACTTAGACTTGTGTTCTCATGCTTGGCTGCCAGAACTTTTACCACTCCACCAAGCAATGGCACTGGTCGAGAAATGGTAGATGACATATAAGATACCTTCTGAGTTGGTGCTGATTGTCAAAGCATCATCTGAAAAGGTTTTGTCCAAGATATTCACCTCTGTACCATCACCTCCAGTTTCTAGATATTGGTTTGCTAAAGCCAACATCCCAAATAGGGTAAATTACCACATCACAGCCTCGCCCCCTCCCCCATTATTTGTTCCAATAACAACTTTGTATTACAGTGTACTTTCTAAAGAGCAACCTTTCACAAATCTCACCCAAAATCCAGGAAAACCAATAATAACATGCCTCCCCTTTTCCACGAGTCTTTGTATAGAGGACATGGGTTTTAAGAATGTATGATCGCCCTTCTTTGACCCAAATTGATAAGTGACAGCTAAATTGCACCACTTAGATGACAGAGTTCTATGATCAGTCCTTGACCCCAAAATCTGAAAGGCATCCTAGGGACATTCAGCTCGTCACATTCACTCAATTACACTCATTCAAGAATGAGCCATTAGCCATTATAACTATATGGCTATGATTTATATAGTCATGTATATAATGTATGTTTAATGACTAACTTTTTTCACATAGTGACTCATTAAAGAATTGAACCAAGGCCATTGAATGATATACTACTATAAGATAATAACTTCTGCTTACTAACATGGTGATATCATCATTCTTACGGCCTATGTTGATGTCATAGTTGTCACAAATAATGACAGCCTAGGCCATTGATGGCCTTAAAATTTAAGGAAGAAGAAAATGTTATCACAGTTGTCAATTTTAAATCATATTCGTCAAAATGCCTAGGCAGAGGTTATCATTCTAACTGTCTATGTCAACATCATAATTGTTATGTGATGCAAATAAATAATGGTGTCTTGAAAAGTGTCTTCTTGTTTAATAAAATCAAATCAAAGTTCATCCTTGTTTTTATGAAGTGTTAATGAAGGTTTGGAACTAAGTGATAGCTTAGGGAACTGATAAAAGTGTTATTAATAATGTGTGGGGATTCTAAAAGTCATTCTAGGAGAAATCAAGAGTCATTAGAAGCTATATTATAAAAGGGACAGCCTTGTCTTCGCTGTAACAAGTCCTAGATATTATCAATAAATAAATTTTTTTCAGGCTTTTCCCGAAATTCCCTATAGAAATCTAGGCTTCAACATTTTCACAGTTTAGGCTGCTCCCATTTCGCTCGCAGCTACTATGGGAATCACTTCTGCTTTCTTTTTCTCTGGCTACTAAAATGTTTCAGTTAGCCAGGTTGTCCAAAGATACTGATATCTTGGCAGCTTTCCGAGTAACTCCTCAACCTGGTGTTCCACCTGAAGAAGCAGGGGGGGCGCGGTAGGATACTCTGAATCATAGACCTATAAATATACGCAACATTTATCAAATTTGAAAAAGAGTAAGAAGAAATGGTTCGATCCGCAATTCACGTAATCGTTGACCTCTTGCCAATTGTTGCACGAGCTCTTTCCTGCGTGCCACTAATGACCTACAAAGAAGAAGAATCTCAAAACAAAATGTTAATAGGTAGCCCCTCCCCCCCTCTCTCCCTCTTCCCCACACCTATTTGTTCCCCCCAGCCCTGGAGAGAGGCTTTTCCCAAAATTCCCTTTAGAAATCTAGGCTTCAACAGTGATTGGAGTGGTTCTAGTCTTTGTTACTGCTGCAAGAAGACTTTTTTCTTTCTGTTTGCTACAAGTTGTATCAGAGCCTTTCCTCTAAGATTTATGATTATTGCCAATCTATGGCTAGGCAAGGAAAACGTGACGGCTACAAGAGAAGACTTTGAGAATCCGAAACATCAAAATTCTAGACTGAGCACTATTTAGAACAATATGGAATTATTTCTCCTCTTAATCTGGAAATTAGGAGACAAAGGAATCAGCTATAGATATTATGCATATCAATGTGAAAATTGGCAGAACAGCCTAATACAGAAAGAACTAAGCAGCATAAGCAGTTCAAAAGTACAAAATGGGGTGCTGCCACATCAAGTAAACAGTCACAAAACACTCGGACAGCAATGCTGAATCATCCCAAAGAGTCTGAATTTTGGTACTACAGACACAAGGAATTGCAACACAAATCTGCCTAGTGTCCAATAATTTTAGATAATTGCAGTATCAATACAAAATTATTCTTGATTGACAAAGACATTGGAAATTATGTTGATTTTGTGGATGCCAAATCAGCTTGCAGTGAATTCACTGGTGGGTAGATGAAGAAGGTGAGAGACTGGAGGAAAATTCAACTTTCTAGCTTCAAGAATTTGACAAAGAGAAGTAACATGAAGAAGAAATTTCTTTAATGAATAAAGGTGTTGATTTACATGAGGATGGAAGAAATTCAAGTGATATAATTGAATCAAACAGCAACTAGAGTTCAATCAGGCGACAACAAAGCAGAAACTAAAGAGGACAAAGAAGGTAAGGCAAAAGAGAATTCTTAGGAAGCAAACAGCAACTTGTCCAAAGTTGAAGAACTTGTCACCGTTCATCCTGTGTATCACTGATTTGTGAGTAAAAACAATGAATCCGATCAGCAAAGTCTTGTTAAGGTGGGCCTTTTATGGTAGATGCAAAATTTGACTCCCAAGCTGTGGGAACATCAAAACCTACTCTGGTTGAAAAAAATCGGTGAATAATCTAAAGATAAGAATATTGAACTTCCAATGGTATGTGGTGCAGCAGGCATTGCATCAGATTTAGGTTGCTTGAATAACTCAGTCAGAAATGAAGCTGCTTCATTCATGGAGTTGACAAATAACGGATTTCATATTCATTACCTGATTTGGTATGGATTCTTGGAGCAAGATACAACTAGACATTGCTGTAATGCAAAATATGAACTAGTTCACGTCTAGGTACTAAATTTAAAGAAAGAGCTCGGAAAGTTTGAAAAGGTGTTCTTTGTTGGTGAATGAAGATTATTTTGTTTTCTTCGATTACAAAAAAGAAGGAAGAAAGCGCGGAAGGCCTTATTCAGGTTTTTAATAGATTGTGGTATACTTCAAACTCGAGGAGGATTTTTCTTCAAGGAGGAGGGATTGATGCAAATAAAGAATGATGTCTTGAAAAGTGCCTTGTTGTTTAATGAAGTCAAAGTCCATCCTTGTTTCTATAAAAAAGTATTTATTAAGGTTAGGACTACCAAGTGATAGCTTAGGGAAGTTGTAAAAGTGTTATTAATGTTGTGTGGGGATCCTACTAGGAGAAATCAGGAGTCATTAGAAGTTATATCATAGAAGGGCCAGCCCTATCTCTGTTGTTACAATTCTTGATCAATATAAACTGTAAGGGATTTACTAGTTAATAACCTTTTCTTCAGGCTTTCCCAGATTTCTCTTTAAAAATCTAGGCTCCAACAGTGACTGGAGTGGTTCTAGTGTTTCTTACTGCTGCAAGAGGACTTTGTTTTCTTTCTGTTTGGTGCATTACAGATAATGATGTCCATGACATTGATGGCCTGATAATTTAAGGAAGAAGAGAATGCTATTATAGTGGTTTTAAATTATATTTGCCACAAAGCGTAACCAGAGGCTAGGTGACTTGCTCTGCTGGTAACTGAACTGCATTGATTAATCTTATCAGCATGGACATAGGGTTCTCCCATGGATAATATGTATACATAAACACATCTTATCTGAATAGTGACTCATTCGATATCCGGCTGAAAAGTACAAGAAGCAGAGTGCAAAAAAGATTGGACCGTGTGAAGTACTTGAAAGGATTAACAACAATGCATACAAGTTGAAGCTTCCCAGCCACCAGCCACATTAAGACATCAGATGTTTTCAATGTTCATCATTTGGTTCCTTATCAAAGTGACTCTTTGAGCGAGGATGATGCTAACTCAAGGTCAAGTTTTCTCTCACCTGGAGGGACTGATGCAGAGCAAGTGGAAGAAGACTTTCTTCAAACAGTTGAACATCCTAAGAAGACTAGACTGAGATTGCATTAATAGGGGCAGCTGATGATTTGATCAGATTGTGTGATTGTTTATGTGTTTTAAGTAATTTATTTAAGTTGTAAATATGTCTTCATTTCATGTTTAATCATTAACGTTTGCCTTAAGCTCTAGTTAGGATATTTTTTGTCATTCTGTTTCTATTTTGCAAGTCATATGCCTTTTAAGTGAGTCATGTGACCATTTAAGGGCTGTTTTGTCAATTTTTAGTGTCTTTATTCTGCTGGACAGAATAGTAGCTCTTAGATTATATTTATATGAAGGGTTAGGATTAAATCTTTGCTAGGGCATCCCTTGTGGCTTATCAAAGGGTTGTTCCAAGTTGTATTCAGCAGCTTTTTGGTATTATCAATATATTCAGCTTGCTACAGCAACTCTCTACCTCTCCCTTTCTTTTGGGATTGAGTTGTGGGCATTTAAGCTATTCTCTAGCTTGATCTAGCTCTCTGTTTTCCTTCTTATAGATTTTATTCCATCTTTCATAAGCTAATTGCATTAATAACATAATCCAGATTAAGGGGTAGAACAAGATTCATATTCCAGAATCGTGGTGTTACAAACTAAATTTTCACGCAGACAAATTGAACAGATTAATAATCTACAGAATTCTTGATCAACCCTAACAAAAGCATCAATGTATATGAAATTACCGATACAAAAAAGGCCATTGCCCATTACTTACCAAAAGTTTTTACATAATATGCATGAGACACATAATTTGATAGACGGTCTTTTGTCCTAACAACATAAAAATTGAAATCTTTCACAAGATACGAAAGAATAGATGGAATGAAAGGATTAACTAACACTTTTTAAGACAGTGTCATCCAACATCACTAACTGAAGTTAACATCAAATTTTAAAAAAGAGAAGTTCTTTATAGAACTTTCACGTAACTTAACCTAAACATATCACCCAGAGGAATCTTACCGCATTTTGAACAAAAGTATTCAGGAAATGATGTTTGGTATCCTTTAGCAATTGGGGAACATGATTCTTGAAAATCCTGCAAAATTGAACCCAAAAAGAAAAGGAAAAAGAAAAAGATCAGTAATAATGAGGAAATGTTAATAACTGTTGAGAAACAAGCCTCTAATCACGTACCCCCAAATATTACGATGTAACGATAAGTAAACAAGCACGAAGCAATTTGCAAGAACACACCAAGAATTATACGTGGTTTGGCTAAACAAGCCTACATCCATGGAGAGTTCAATTTCACTATATAGATTGTAACAATACAAGTTGAAAGATTGTATCAGGAGTACACTCAACTCTCAACCCTTAACCCTTATACACTCAATCTCACTCAAAAGGAAATCACAAATTCTAAACAAGAATTCTCTCACTAAGTGCTCCCTCAAAAACAATAAGAGTGATTTACCTCTACGCAAGAATTGCCCTCTCAAAAATAATAAGAGTATTACATTTACGCAAGAGTTGTAACCTCTCAATTACAATGAGAGTATTGCCACTACACAAGAGTTCCCTCATGAGACTACATCTCTCCCAATCTCACAAGTCTCAACCCATTACCTAGGTATCTATTTATAGAGTTCCAAACCCAATTCCTTGTTGAACAAGGATTACAATCCTTGGAGCCCAAGCCTTGCCAAACAAGAATTTACCTAATAAAATACAACTTTAAAATAAAAACCTATTTACACAATGAATTTGAGACACATTTCCCAACAACATATTAGGGATGCTCGACCTCCAAGGCTCCACCTTCACTACTCGAGCTTCATGCCATGTAACCAAGCTGATTGATTGACTCCACCTGCAACTAAAACTTGTTGCAACATTTGTTAAGACTCGTTGTGTTTTCTGGATCTCCTTCACCTTCGGCTTTCCATCCTTCCCTTTCAATGCCCGCACAAAGCCTTGTTGAACTAGAATGTTCTTCACCCTCCCTTGCCATATGGTGAAGCTACCCTTACCATCAAATCACTCCACCTTGTAATGTGCGGCAATATTACCGGCCATAATTGTCACTAGTGCCCAAGATGAACAACATTCATGTTATGAAGAAAAAAATCTAGACAAGATTTTTATCAAACACCTTATGTGCACCTTGAAGCTCTGATACCAATTTGTTGAGAAACAAGCCTCCAATCACATACCACCAAATATTACGATGTAACGATAAGAAAACAAGCACGAAGCAATTTGACAGAACACACCAAGAATTATACATGGTTTGGCTAAACAAGCCTATGTCCACGAAGAGCTCGATTTCACTATATAGATTGTAACAATACAAGTTAAAAGATTGAATCAGGAGTATGCTCAACTCTCAACCCTTATACACCCAATCTCACTCAAAAGGAAATCACAAATTCAAAACAAGAATTCTCTCACTAAGTGCCCTCTCAAAAACAATAAGAGTGATTTACCTCTAACAATAGTTGCCCTCTAAAAAACAATTAGAGTATTACCTCTACGTAAGAGTTGTGACCTCTCAATTATAATGAGAGTATTGCCTCTACACAAGAGTTCCCTCATGAGACTACATCTCTCTCCCAGAAGTCTCAACCCATTACCTAGGTATCTATTTATAAAGTTCCAAACCTAATTCCTTGTTGAACAAGGATTACAATCCTTGGAGCCCAAGACAAACAAGAAATAAACTAATAAAAAACAACTCTAAAATAGAAACCTATTTACACAAGGAATTTGAGACACAATTCTCAACAATAACAATTAGGAAGGACACAATATGGTGTTCAAGAGAAAGCACAAAACTAAAAACAGAAAATGCTCACAAAAAAAAAAAAAGGTCATGAAAAGCTAATTTATAGTAGCTAGAGTTAATATATATATGCATAACTCAACTTAACAAAGCCTTAACTAGTTGGAGAATTAATACACACATGCACACAAATAGACACGTGTACACATGCACACATACTCAAATACACAGCACCATACATGACACGTGTACACATGCACACATATTCAAAATACACAGCACCATACATGCTCGAGGAGAGATGGTGACAATGAGTTGCCAAAGTATGTGAACTAGTTTGGCCCAAGATGTAAAGGTATTGAAGCTAAAAGTACAATTTCCGTTGATATATTCACTGTTAACCAAGTAATCATTACTCCCGTCCAGTACTCAAGCAACAGGGCTAATATATGCCATTGCCACATCATTTTCTTTTTTCTTACACATTTATTGTCACACTTGCAGGAAAAGTTACCAAAGGTTCTAAGAATATCTTAAGCCTTTTCTTTCCCCCCAAAAAAAATAGCAACGATATCAAATGTTCAAAAAATGTGAAGAGCTCAGGTCCATTAGCTCATGCAGAAGTCAATTATAGCAGTTTATCTTCTAAAGTTTCTGCAGATAGTTATGGACTTATGGTTGTTATCAGGGAAGTTCAAGAAAATAATTTGATAATTAAAAGAAATTTTTAAAAGAATCCTCTTTGATAAGCCAGTCATGTATTTACTAGTCAAAAGGACAGATATATGCACATTTAAATGAATAAGGTAGTTGCTGGTGAGTAATTTTCAAGTTATCATAAACAAAAAATAAGAGACTCAAACAATTAGCTCATATTGATGAATTGAGATACAGTTAGAAATAAGATGCACACATATGATTGCAATTTATTACCATAGATGTCCCATTTTCACCTTAATATTGTTAAACTATAACCCTACTTTGTAGACCAGGAAGCGCAATTTTCCACTTGAGGGTTCATAGGATTCCAGAAGTGCGATTGTAGTGGCAAGAGTATTTTTGGTACTGTAAAGCACTCAATTTTCACATATTATCTGCAGGTGTCAGGCATTGAGCTTTGCGGTTGAAAGATGTGAGGCATGCTATGGTTTGTTAGCCCAATCTCAGAGACAATTAGCTTTTTCCACCTCTCCTCAATAAATATAGGCACATGAAGTAAAGCTTGATATGGCTTTGAATTTGTTGATTTTTTTACTACTTCTATTCTCGAATTGAAGTGCTTGGTCTCATTCAACTGACTAACTGTAAGGGACTTACAATTCAGCAAAACTATAAAATTTTGACATTTGATCTATGATTTGAGCCATTTCTACAAACTGAACATTCTTGAAAGTTTGAGGTTTCAATTCAGTTTTGACCATGCTCAAAATTGACGTAAAAATCAAAATCTAAAGGTATATCAACCCACAATGAGAAATGAGAACCTTATCTCTAACTAAATGACACCTGGCTGAGTGATGCATTACCCAACCATTTGGGTTTGGGTTAGCAACAAGAATGTTGAACACCTAATTACAATAATTTTTCAGAATGTTTATTAGTGAGCTTCTATGATGCACTTATTTGAACAGAAAATATAATCATTAAAAAAGAACTATTAAGTGGTAACAATAAATGCAATCACCATGAATTTCCAGCAGCATTAGAAATGATGTCGTAGAGTATCACTGGATGAATCCCAGCTTGAACACCAAGAGAAATAGCCTCAACAGAAGCAACTAAATGAATGCCCTCAAGCAAGTTGATTACCATTTTAATTTTACTGCAATGGAAGAAAAGCAGATGTCAAAAGCATAAAAGTTTGGGCATTAGATGCCATATTACAATCCCTAATACCAATGAACTTTGTTTTAAAGTGGCACAACCAAGATACAATTACATTTATGATCTAAATTATTACGTTCAGCAAGAACTTAAAGTTTTTTATACAAGTTTTTCCTCAGTTTTCAATATAATTATATGAAAATTTGTTTGAAGAATATTCAATTTAACATCATTCTAGAGATGACAAGAAGACAGGAAGAAAGCAGACCTTCCAGCACCAAGCTCACCCTCGAAAACATATAGTTTGTCACACATGGCTGTTCACAGAACACAAAAGTTGCACAAATGAATGATATAAATATATTCAAGAGTAATAATTATACAAGTGATTCCCCCTCAAACGTGTGTGAGTAAATACTGTACAGACTGTACCAGAAAGAACAGGCCTTGCGCTAGCAATGGAATCTGACCTTCCTGAGGAAATAATCTGAAGATCATTTAAAAAAATCAGCACTCTACTCACTAGAAACTAGGGAAAGAAGATGAGTGGACCTTTACATACACGTCTATATAAGACTAAGAATAAAACTTACCATAAGTTTTCCATTCAAAACGTCTGACATTCCCTTAGAGACATATGCATCAACTATAAAAGTTCTCCCATAGTCCTCTGCAAGAGTACAACCAGGCAATGTTAAAAGACTTGCACAATATTCAATTTAGTTGTAAATTTTGCTAAGCATGCAACTGTTTGATTCTTTTCTTTTCTTTTTCTCCTTTTTCTTTTAATACACCGAAGTAGAGGAATCATGTTATGTACTAACACTAAATTCCTGTAGGCATGATTGGTCATTGCCCAATCTTAGTTTGCATTACCAGACCTAAAATTTGACATTATTATGCGCAAAGTGACTGTGCAATGGCCCTATGTAGGCATGTAATAAATAAACTTCGCTTTGACGTCCTATATTAATAACTCATACTAACCAACATAGCGTAGCATTGGGAAAGTACAAAGAAATTTGGGGTGAAAGTCACAAATACTAATCAAAATAATTTGACATTGCAGAAGTTCATAAAAAAATGGGGTGCAACTCTAGTGGGTCAGGCAAGTTGAGGATTCAACCTGATCTTACCCAAGGTATCAAACCCTTAACCCAAGCTCACACCCATCTTGGAGGGCCTAACCCGAGCTTATTTTCTTGAGCTCAGGTTAGGCTCAGGCTGGTCGGATTATGCTCGAGAGATCAGGAAAGGGTACAAACTGTTTTATGCAGGTGGCAACAATAACTATAAGAATGGCATAGGTATAGTAGTAGATCAATATATGAGAGATAAAATTATAGAAGTTAGACAACAAAGAGATATATTAATAGCTATTAAACTTGGATTGAATACAAATATATTGAATATAAGAAGTGCATATGATCCACAAGGGGTATTAGGTGAGGATGTAAAGAAGGCATTTTTGAGAGTCAGTGGATGGAATGGTACAAAATTGATGCAAATAATTAATGGTCCTTTGGTAGTGTCTTGGAAAGTGTAGTCAAAGTCTATTAAGTAGTAATTATTGTGTGGGGAATCTGAAGATGTAAGGGAATAGGAACTGTTATTGATGCTTTCTAGGGAGTTGAAAAGCCAGTCTAGGAAAAGGCCAGATGCCATTAATAGATGCTTATATAAGGGATAGCTATCTTATCTGCTGTAACCAAATCTTATTCAGTATCAATTTGAGATATTTTCATATTATAAACTTCTCTCAAGGCTTTTCCCAGATTTCCCTTTAGAAATATTGGCTCCGACGTTGATTGGAGTAACCCTAGTCCATCTTACTACTGCAAGAGGACTTTCTGTTTTTTTTTTTCTGTTTGCTTCAAAAATATATTAAGTCATGAAAGTATATTCATGCGAGGTGACTTTAATGGACATTTAGGGGTTGATCGAACAGGATAATCACGTATTCATGGAGGATATGGCTTTGGAGAGAGAAATGAAACAGGTGAAACACTCTTAGAATGTGCGAAGGTATAAGATTTAACTATAGCAAATACATTTTTTTTATAAAAGAAAAAAAAAAGAGAGAAGAACATCATATAAGGATTGTTAAAGTTTAGAGTAGCATGAATAAAACACGAATTGATTTTTTTCTATATAGAAGAAGATAGTGGACATTGTGTAAGAATTGTTAGGTAATTCCAAGAGAAAGTCTAACCAATAAACATCAATTATTAATCCTAGACTTGGTAATTAAAGGATCTAAGTATCCAAAACCAATAAAAGAACATTAAAACATAAAGTGGAAAAAATTGAAAGGTAATAAGGAGATAACATTTAGAGAAAAAATAGTACAAAATGTGGCAGATTAAATTAGAAATGTGGCGAAAGAGACTTTGGGAGAGGTGAAAGGGAAGAAATTTATTAATAGGAAACGTGATGGTGGAGTGATGAAATGCAAGAAAGTAATACAAAAAATAAGAGAAGGAGTTTTAAAGAATGGAAAAAAAAGGTGAAAACAAAGAGGAACTAGAGAAATAAAAGAAATTAAAAAAATAGTTTAAGAGGATGGTAGCTAAAGCCAAACAGATCTCCTTAGACAATTTATACAAAAAATTAGGCACAAGAGAGGGCGAAAAAGCTATTTACAAACTAGCAAAAGTTAGGGATAAATCAAGTAGAGATATGGACCAAGTTAGGTGTATTAATAATGAAATTAAAGCTATTAGTTATAGACAATGACATATTGAATAGGTGGCAAAATTACTTTCAACAACTCTTGAACAAGGAATATCCTCGGGAGGACATTGAAAATAATAAGCCTAATCTTGGAATGACGGATTATATCAATAATAAAGAAATATAAGATACATTGAGAGAAATGATTAATAATAAAGCGGTAGGATCAGATAACATCCCTATAGAGGTGTGGAGAACCTTAGAAAGGGTAGGAGTTGAATGGTTAACAAATTTATTTCATAAAATTCTATATAAAGATACGACGCTCAATGAGTGGAGGAGAAGCGCTATAGTACCTATATACAAAAATAAAGGAGATATACAAAATTGTGGCAGCTATCGAGAAATTAAACTAATGAGTCATACTATGAAGCTATAGGTAAGAGTAATAGACCAAAGGATTAAGGAAATAATGTATGGTGACCAATAATCATTTTGGATTTATGCAAGGGAGATATACTATAAAGGCCTTTTATTTATTAAGGCAATTAGTGGAAAATTATTGAAGTAAACCAAAAGATCTACAATTGATTTTCGTAGACTAAGAGACGGCATGTGATATAGTACCAAGAGATATAATATGGTGGGCCATACTAAGAAAATATATTCCTAATTCTTTATAGAAAAAATATGAGAGAAAATTCTTCTCACTTCGTTGTTCTAGGATAGACAAGAACGCCAGAATAAATAGGAGAGGATACCCACACAATTAGGTAACTCAACTCCTTGATTCTAGGAAGTAAAAACAGAAACTCCTTGATTCTAGGAAGTGACTAAGCTATAAATCAAGGAGATGACTAAGCCATAAATCATGGAGATTTGGATACTAATTATCCTCCTCTCTTTATTTTGGAAACTAATAAATAAGGAAATACAATCCGAGATTTTCTCTGGTTGCACACCTGAAATTCCACACTCCCCCTCAAGCTGGGCAGTAAATGTCAATCATTCCCAACTTGGAAAGAAGAACCTCAAAGTGATCTTGGTTGAGAGCTTTGGTGAGGATATCTGCGATTTGGAGACTTGAAGGAGTATAGATCATCTTGATGATTCCCTGATCGATCTTCTCTTTGATGAAGTGACGATCAATTTCAACATGTTTAGTTCTGTCATGGTGAACCGGATTCTTCGCATTACTTATAGCAGCCCGATGTCATACAACATTTTTATTGGGCTTTCAGTAGGAGTTGTCAGTTCATCTAGGAATCTTTTGAGCCACATTCCTTCACATATTCCGTGAGCCATAGCCTTGAATTCGGCCTCGGCATTACTTCGAGCTACTACTGACTGCTTCTTACTTCTCCATGTAACGAGGTTTCCCCACACATAGGAACAGTAACCTGAGGTAGATCTGTGATCAATTAGGGATCCAGCCCAGTCTGCATCTGAGAAGATTTCCATGCTACGGTTTGTCCCTTTTTTGAAGAAAAACCCTTTCCCTGGAGTCTTTTTGAGATATCTGAGAATTCTGTAAACTGCTTCAAGGTGCTCATTTGTAGGGTTGTTCATAAACTGACTAACCACACTAGGAAAACTGATATCTGGTCTTGTGTGGGACAGGTAAATCAGTTTACCTACTAGCCTTTGGTACCTCCCTTTGTTAACCTGAGTAGAGCTTCCCTTCAGGTCGAGTTTGTTGGTGTATCTGAAGGCTTACAACCGAGCATACATGTTTCTTTGAGCAAATCTAGTGTATACTTTCGCTGAGAGACATAAATGCCTTTGCTGGAACGAGCCACTTCCATGCCAAGAAAATATCTCAGTGCACCGAGATCCTTGATTTCAAATTCCATTAAGAGTACTCTTTAACAATCTTATCTCTTCTTCATGATCTCCTGTCAAGAAAATCTCATCCACATATACAATGAGGATAGTAAGTTTTCTTTCAGGAGATTTTTTTATGAACAAGGTGTGATCTGATTGGCCTTGAGTGTATCCATGCTTCTTGACCGCTATAGTAAATCTCTCAAACCAAGCCCTTGGTGACTGTTTAAGGCCATAAAGAGATTTCTTTAGTCTACAAACAAGGTTGGTATTGCTTGAGTCCTCAAAACCAGGAGGAATCTCTATGTAGACTTCATCTTCCAAGTCTCCATTAAGGAATACATTCTTGACATCAAGTTGGTGTAGAGGCCAATCCAAATTGGCTACCAAGGATAGAATTACCTGCACTGTATTTAACTTGGTGACTGGGGCGAAAGTTTCCTGATAATCAATCCCGTAAGTTTGAGTGAATCCCTTGGCTACCAGTCTCGCCTTATATCGATCAACACTTCCATCTGCCTTGTACTTAACATTGAATATCCACTTGCATCCCACAGGTTGTTTGTCTTTGGGAAGTTCTGTGAGTTCCCAAGTACCATTCTTCTCAAGAGCCCGAATTTCTTCATCAACTAATTCCTTCCATTCAAGGTGCTTTAGAGCCTTTTGTATGCAGCTTGGAACATCTATGCTGGACATATTTGAGGTAAAAACATGGTAGGAGGGAGACAGTCTCTCATATGTCACAAAGTTTGAGATCGAGTGCCGAGTGCATGACCTAACACCTTTCCTTTAAGCAATAGGAATATCAAAATCATTACTAGGATAAGAATCTGTGTTACTTTGAGTAGGAGTGACTGGATTTAGAGCGGATGCTTGGTTCTGTTTAGGAAAAGTGAGTTGATCTACCTCCCTTTGAGTGGTGGTCTGCTTTCTTGAATAAACAATCCCTTTAAATATCTTTGATTTTCCTTGTTGGGTCAGAACCTAAGGACTTTGTGGAGTGGGTTCAGGATGAACGGATGGTTCAGGTGTTGACTCGATTAGACTAGGCACATTTGGAAGAGTGGTGGAGTTACCCGGAGGAGATGAACTTGAGTCGGTGGAAGGTACAAATGGGGTATCCACATCTTCCCAAAACTGATATTCTTCTGGCACTATGGAATTCTCCCCCTGAATATGAGTTTTGGAGTAGACGGGCTGATTCTCAAAGAAGATGACATCCATTGAGTTATAGAACTTCCGAGTAGTGGGAGAGTAACATTTGTAACCTTTTTGGTGAGGAGAGTATCCAAGGAATAAACATTTTATGGCTTTGGGATCTAGTTTACTTCTCTGATGTGGAGGTATGTGGACAAACACTGAGCAACCGAAGACTTTTAGTGGCAAGGACGAGATGAGTCTGGATTGAGGATAAACTTGAGTGAGTACCTGGCACGGAGTTTGGAATTTCAAGACTCTTGAAGGCATGTGATTTATGAGATAGGCAGCAGTAAGGATAGCTTCCCCCCAGAAATGTTTTGGGACATGACTTGTGAACATGACAGAACGAGCAACTTCTAATAGGTGTCGATTTTTCCTCTCAGCTATTCCATTTTGCTATGGGGTGTGTATACAAGAACTCTGATGAATTATCCCATGATCAATGAGATAATCCCCAAGAATAGAATGAAGGTATTCCTTGGCATTGTCCGTTCTGAAAATTTGAACATTGACAAGGAATTGAGTTTAGATCATTGAGTGAAATTTTTTAAAGATTGGTCCTGCCTCAGATTTTTCTTTCATAACGAATATCCAAGTAACTCTAGAATGATCATCAACAAAAGAGATAAATCATCGAGTTCCTGTAATACTATTGACTTGAGAGGGTCCCCAAATATCACTATGTATAACTGAGAATGGTTGTGATTCCTTGTATGGTTGAATTGAATAAGTATTTTGAGTATGTTTGGACAATTGACAAATTTACACTGGAAAGACTTTGAGTTTTTTCTAATAAATAAAGAAGGAAACAATTTTTCAAGATACATGAAACTTAGGTGACCTAATTGAAAATGTCACAACATAATTGCACTTTCATTATTGGAAACTAGAACAGAATTGGAATTTGTAACTAACTGACTCTCTGCACTATGAGCACTTCGAGATTGTTTTCCAAGTTGATTATCACTCTTACGGAGGTAGAGCCCTTCACTTTCCTTAGCATTGCCAATCGTCCTCCCCGAATCCAAGTCCTGAAATTCACAATGAGTGGGAAAGAATTTAGCAACACAATTCATATCTCTAGTAATTTCAAAAGGTTACAAGTCTACCAATCACAGTGGATAGAGAACCATCTGCTATTCTCACTTTGTATTTTTCAGAACACGGGTTACACTTTTGGAATAAGGAGGCATCCCCAATCATGTGATCAGATGCTCCAGAATCAATAATCCATGAAGTTAGATTCTTGGTTTTGGCTCCAAAAGCACTTAGGAATGTACCTTTTTGTGCTACTGAACCTATGCTGATGATTGGTGTTGTTGGACTTGACTGAAGTTGGTTGAACATCTTCTGTAGCATCTCAATCTATTCTTCACTGAAGGGAGCAGCTTCAGTTGTTGGTTGGTCATCTGTAGTGGCTGCTAGACCACAGCCTTCTCTGTCTTGAGATGGTCTATTTGGTGTCCAGTCGGCTGGCTTTCCATGAATTTTCCAGCATGTCTCTTTGGTATGTCTAGGCTTGCGACAGTGATCACACCAAGGCCTACCTTTGCGGGTTCGATTGTCACTAGTGGGATTCATTCCACGAGTTGCAAGAGCCGAACTTTCTGGAATATTTACAGCGCTTAGAATGCTTTGATTTCCCATCATGATCTTCTTCCTGCTTTCTTCTCGACGCACCTCCGAGAAAGCTTCCCGAATTGAAGGCAAAGGCCTCATCCCGAACACTCTCTCCCTGACTTCATCAAGGTTTTTGTTTAGACCAAGTAGGAATTTTGAGACTCTCTCCTTCTCGACTATTTTCCTATATTCAGCTACGTCTCCAGGACAATCCCAGTCAAGTTCTTCAAAGATATCCAATTGTTGCCAAAAACGGGTAAGAATGTTATAGTATTGTGTGACAGAGAGATCCCCTTGTCGCAAATCATGGAGATTGCTTTTAATCTCTAGCAATTCTGCCGTATTGTCGTTGTCGAAGTACGTCTCCTTCGCTGCATCCCAGACTTCTTTTGCGGTTCCATAGAACATGAAATTCTACCCAATTTCATTGTCCATGGTATTAATCAACCATGACATTACTATGTTATTTTCGGATCTCCAGGTTTGGAATTTTTGGTCTTCCTTCCGTGGGGTTACAGCAACGTGATGCAGGAGTATCCGAGTCAGATGATGCTGAGCTGTCAGACGACACGTTGATGGCACTGAAATATCTTGAGTTGGCAGATCAGCGGAAAGATGGCAGGAAACCGTGACCTTGTCACTAATTAGGGTATTTTTGGACGCGCTTCAGTATTTTGGCCATAACTTTGGCTACAGGTGTCAGAATCGCCTTTATGACCACAATTCGGAAAGCTTGGTTCGGCGCGCACGTCGTGGGCACCCAGCTAAAGCTGGGTGTGTCTGTTTTCGAGGCCAAAATCCACTGTTTTTCCCTCCGAATCCCTAATTTTAGTTATTTCTTTCCTTTTTTGGTAATATTTATTTTGTTGATTAGGAAGAGATTCTGGGCTTGATTTGGGCCAGAATTCTGGCAACTTTCTTCTTTTATTTCGTATTTTATTTTGGCAAGAATATTAGGTTTTTGCTATTTTTGGTAATGTTAACGAAGTTCAGCTATATAACCCGGCTTGTGGGTTGATTCGAAGACACTTTTGATTTTGAATAATATTATTGAATACCAGAGACTTTTCTCTGAGTTTTTGGGCAATTCTCGTGCTTTCTTTCTGTTTATTTTCTGTTGCCCTTAGCCTACAGAATAATCGCTATTCTGTCCGGCGTCAGTTGGTATCAGAGCTTTCAGCATCTTCCTGGGTGAGATTTCATCAGTTTTTATGGCTGGTGGTCGTGGTCGTGGTCGTCGTGGGCAGGTTCCGAACGAGGAAGTCCCACACCGTGATCGTAATGTTCAGGATTTGATGATCGAGGATATACAGAGGCAAGTTGCAGAATTAACCCAGCGTCTAACGGCGCAGACTATCAGTGACCGTGAGGTGGAAGATCACGAATCTGATTCCAGTTCCGACAACCCGTTTCACAATCGTGCTTGATTCTGGGGGCACCGTGGTCGGGAGGAACGTCATGGAGACCTCGGTTTCAGAGTGGATCTGCCCGAGTTTTCTGGTACGTTACAGGCCGAAGGATTTGTCGATTGGATGAACGAAGTGGAGCGTATCTTTGAATATAAAGAAGTCCCAGATCGTGTCAAGGTGAAACTGGTCGCCATCAAACTCAAAGGCAGAGCCTCTGCATGGTGGGAGCAGTTGAGGCGATCACGAGACAGGCAGGGCAAGGCCAAGATCACTGATTGGCAGAAGATGAAGAAGAAGATGAAGGGTCACTTCCTTCCTTTCGGCTACATTCAAACCCTGTTTCAGCGACTTCAGTCGTTGAGGCAAGGAATGAGATCGGTTGATGATTACACAAAGGAGTTCTATCAATTGATAGCCCGGAATGATTTATCTGAGACAGAAGAGCAGACGGTGGCGCGGTATTTGGGAGGATTGCGGCAGCCCCTACAAGATATCCTCAGCCTTCACTCGCTTTGGACTGTTTCTGAAGCATACCAACGCGCACTTGCTGTGGAAAAGCAGCAGAATCGGAGGCCAGTGATCAGGAGCGATCAAAACAACCGGCCAGTTCGACCTCAAGAACCCGTCCTGTCCAGCCGACACCACAGGGTAATTCTCACTCGAATATTAGATGTTTCAGATGTGGTGAACAGGGACACAGAGCGAATGAGTGCAGGAAGCCTGCTAGTCAGAAGGGCAAAAATCTCCGGATTGAGGAAGACGTGGTAGACGAAACTGAGGAGACTGGAGAGCCTATGTATGACGATGATGAAGATGAAGATGTGCTGTATGGAGATGGTCGTGAGAATCTGGTCATTCGTAAAAGTCTACTGACTCCCAGGGGCGATTCAGGGGATGATTGGTTGAGAACCAATATTTTTCACACGACCTGCACAGTTGCAGATAAAGTCTGCAAGATGATCATTGATAGTGGCAGTTGTGAGAACGTAGTGTCTGAAGAGGCTGTCCAGAAATTGCAGTTGAAGATAGATCGTCATCCCAACCCGTACAAATTGTCATGGCTGAATAAAGGCAGTGAGGTAAAGGTGGATAGGAGATGCCTAGTGTCTTTCTCGATTGGCAAGAAATATTTTGATAATGCTTGGTGTGATGTTGTGGCTATGGATGCTTGTCATGTACTGTTAGGCAGACCTTGGCACTATGATCGCAGTGTTACTCATGACGGACGAAAGAACACATATTCCCTTAGCATCAAGGGGAAGAAGATTGTGTTGGCTCCTCGTCGGGAAGGAGCCAGTCCTACCCCGGTAGCCAAAACTACTAACCTGCTTTCTATGTCCAGGTTTTTAACTGAGATTGAGCATGGGGACGTGGTCTATGCTCTACTGCCTTGTGGGAATAGCGCAACGGACGTGAACGAGAATCCAGACTTACCAACAGAGGTGCAGCAACTGCTAACAGAGTTTTCTGACCTGATGCCAGAGGATCTTCCTCCGGGGCTACCGCCTATGAGGGATATTCAGCATCAGATTGACCTTGTTCCGGGGTCCAGTTTGCCTAATCGACCGGCTTATCGCCTCAGTCCCAAGGAATCTGAGGAGTTGCAGCGGCAGGTGGTAGAGTTGCTGGAGAGGGGCTACATCCGTGAGAGTATGAGCCCATGTGCAGTTCCTGCTCTGTTAGTGTCGAAGAAAGATGGCTCTTGGCGTATGTGTGTTGATAGCCGAGCAATCAACAGGATTACAGTGAAGTACAGGTTTCCAATTCCCCGTCTGGATGATATGTTAAACCAATTGTCCGGTTCTAAGGTCTTCTCAAAAATTGACCTTAAAAGCGACTACCACAAGATCAGAATAAGGCCTGGGGATGAGTGGAAGACAGCGTTTAAGACGCAACATGGGTTGTATGAGTGGATGGTCATGCCTTTTGGGCTGTCCAATGCGCCCAGCACATTTATGAGGTTTATGCATCAGGTTTTACGGCCTTTTATGGGGAAATTCGTCGTAGTTTACTTCGATGACATCCTCATCTATAGCCCGACATGGATGTCACATTTTGATCACCTCCGTGCTGTCTTTGATATGTTGAGGACAGAGCACCTGTTCGTCAATCAGAAGAAGTGTGCTTTCTTCACTACTTCTGTAACTTTTCTGGGTTTTGTGGTGTCTACTGATGGTGTTCATGCAGATCCGTCGAAGATAGACGCGGTTTTGGAGTGGCCCAAACCGAAAACCTTGCACGATATCCGAAGTTTCCATGGATTGGCATCTTTCTACCGTCGGTTCATCAGAAACTTCAGCACTTTGATTGCTCCCGTCACAGAGTGCCTTAAGGGACGAGATTTCCATTGGTCCGAGGAGGCAGAGGCCAGTTTTCATCTGGTCAAGCAGAAGATGACAGAGGCACCAGTTTTGGCACTTCCCGACTTTGAGAAGGTGTTTGAGGTAAACTGTGATGCATCTGGGGTGGGCATTGGGGGTGTTCTGAGTCAGGAGGGGCGTCCAATAGCTTTTTTCAGTGAGAAGCTATCAGGATCGAAGAACAATTATTCCACCTATGATCTGGAGTTTTATGCCATCATTCAGTCCCTAAAGCATTGCCGTCACTACCTAATACAGAGGGAATTCATTCTCCTCACTGATCATGAGGCTTTGAAATACATCAATGGCCAGCACAAGCTGAGTAGACGGCATGCCAAGTGGGTGGCATACTTGCAAGAGTTCACATTTGCACTGAGGCACCAGGCAGGGAGTCTGAACCGTGTTGCAGATGCACTAAGCCGTCGTACGTTGCTCCTCACCACCATGAGCACCAGAGTTACAGGTTTCGATACATTCTCTGATGTGTATGCTGCAGATCCTTCCTTCGGGAGGATAATTCAGGAGGTAATTGATGGTCAACGCTATGATTATATTTTGCACAATGGTTACCTGTTTCGTGGATTAAAGTTGTGCATCCCAGATTGTTCACTAAGGCAACAGATTATTAGTGAACTTCATAACGAGGGTCATTTTGGGCGAGACAAGACGTTGGGTCTGATCTCTTCCAACTATTATTGGCCCAAGTTGACCAGTGACGTGGCTCATTTTGTGGAGCGTTGTTATGTGTGTCAGCGGTCCAAAGGAGTTCTCACTAATGCGGGCCTGTACACACCTTTACCGGTCCCTGAAGCTCCTTGGCTTGATGTCAGTATGGACTTTGTGTTGGGCTTACCTCGTACCCAACGGGCCGTGGATTCTATTTTGGTTGTGGTCGATCGATTTTCCAAGATGGCCCATTTTGTTGCTTGCAGGAAAACAATGGATGCTGCCCGGGTCGCCCATCTTTACTTCAAGGAGATTGTGCGTTTACATGGTATTCCCCAATCCATTACCTCAAATCGTGATACCAAGTTCATGAGTCAATTTTGGAAGAGTCTATGGGAGAAACTGGGAACGAAGTTGAATTTTAGCAGCGCCTACCATCCTCAGACAGATGGTCAGACAGAGGTGGTGAACCGGAGTTTGGGGAACCTTTTGAGGAGTTTGGCAGGAACTAAACCAAAGCAGTGGGATTTGGCATTACCTCAAGCAGAATTTGCTTTAACAGGTCAAAGAACAGATCAACAGGAATGAGCCCATTTGAGATTGTCTATGGTCAGAACCCATCTGGGGTGCTTGACTTAGCCCCTATTCCGCGCGTGGGTCGTTTCAATCGTAAGGCAGATGAGATGGCAGAACATCTTCGAGGTATCCATGAGCAGGTCAAGCTGGCCATTCACGAGAGTAATGCCAAGTACAAGGTTCAGGCAGACAGCCACCGTCGTCAAGTACTTTTTGACGTTGGTGATTTTGTTTGGGCGGTATTAACTCGTGATCGTTTCCCTGTTGGAGAGTATAACAAGCTAAAGGAGCGAAAGATTGGTCCCTGTGAGATCCTGCAGAAGATCAATGATAACGCCTACAGACTACGTCTCCCCAGTCATTTGAGGACTTCTGACGTCTTTAATGTGAAACATCTGAGTCCTTGTTTTATGGATTCCGATGAGGCTGTTGTAAACTCGAGGACGAGTTCTTTCCAACCCGAGGTGACTGATGCAGGAGCATCCGAGTCAGATGATGCTGAGTTGTCAGACGACACGTTGATGGCACTGAAATATCTTGAGTTGGCATATCAGCGTAAAGATGGCAGGAAACCGTGACCTTGTCACTAATTAGGGTATTTTTGGACGCGCTTCAATATTTTGGCCATAACTTTGGCTACAGGTGTCAGAATCGCCTTTATGACCACAATTCGGAAAGCTTGGTTCGGCGCGCACGTCGTGGGCACCCAGCTAAAGCTGGGTGTGTCTGTTTTTGAGGCCAAAATCCACTGTTTTCCCCTCCGAATCCCTAATTTTAGTTATTTCTTTCCTTTTTTGGTAATATTTATTTTGTTGATTAGGAAGAGATTCTGGGCTTGATTTGGGCCAGAATTCTGACAACTTTCTTCTTTTATTTCGTATTTTATTTTGGCAAGAATATTAGGTTTTTGCTATTTTTGGTAATGTTGACGAAGTTCAGCTATATAACCCGGCTTGTGGGTTGATTCGAAGACACTTTTGATTTTGAATAATATTATTGAATACCAGAGACTTTTCTCTGAGTTTTTGGGCAATTCTCGTGCTTTCTTTCTGTTTATTTTCTGTTGCCCTTAGCCTACAGAATAATCGCTATTCTGTCCGGCGTCACAACGCCTGTGAGGTAGTCGTCTTTTCCTTTCCCTGATACGAACATCATTACCGATTGAGTCCATTGAAGGTAATTATGTCCGTTCAGTTTGTATCCAGTTATTGGAAACATGAGACTTTCAGATCCACCATGGCCACTGTGAGAAATCTGTTCAGGGTCGGAAGAGGCGTCGAAGGTGCTGCTCTTATTAGAGGCCATTCCGTACTTGACCATCATCAAAATTCTTAGAGGTTCAGAGGCTGCTCTGATACCATATAGAAAAATATAAGAGAATTCTTTATAGAGAAAATTCTTCTCACTTCGTTGTTCTAGGATAGACAAGAATGCCAGAATAAATAGGATAGGATACCCACACAATTAGGTAACTCAACTCCTTAATTCTAGGAAGTAAAAACAGAAACTCCTTGATTCTAGGAAGTGACTAAGCCATAAATCAAGGAGATGACTAAGCTATAAATTATGGAGATTTGGATACTAATTATCCTCCTCTCTTTATTTTGGAAACTAATAAATAAGGAAATACAATCTGAGAATTCCTCTGATTGCACACTCGAAATTTCACAAACTTATTTAAGATATATACAAGGGTACAACAACTAGAGTTCATACTATAACTATATGTGGAGAAACTAGTGATTCTCCTGTAAAAGTAGGATTGCACTAAGGATCAGCTTTAAGCCATATTTGTTCATGATAATCTTGGATGGAATAACAAAAAACTTACAATGAGACATCCTATGGTGTTTGTTATTTGTTGATGTTATAGTACTACTTAATAATTTAAATGAAACTTATCAATAAAAATAGAAACTTGGAGAAATGCATTAGAGTAAAAAGGTTTAAAACTAAGTTGAACTAAGACAGAGTATATGGAATGTAAATTTAATAATATTATAGAAAATGATACTGTATTAATGTAGCAATAACAATTCAAGACCAAAGAGTTACTCAAAATAACCAGTTTCGATATTTAGGATAAATTGTACAAAAGGACAGAGTGATTGATGATAATATAAGTATTCGAATTGGAATATGTTGGACAAAATGGAGGCTAGCCAGTAGTGTATTGTGCAACAAACAAATATCAAATAGGTTAAAAGGAAAAACATACAGGACAATCATTAGACAGGTTATCTCATATGAACCAAAGTGTTGAGTTTTAAAAAATAAACAAGAACAACACATTCATGGGGCTAAAATGCAAATGCTAACTAGGAAAGATAGTTAATAATAAACATAGAGAAATTAGGAGTGTCGCCAATTAATGAGAAAATAAGAGAAACTATATTTAGATGGTATAGACATATTCAAAATAGACCTCTTGATGCGCCAGTAAGAAAGGAAAGATTAGTTTCTATAGAGGGCAAGAAATAAAGGGGTCCACTAAAACTAACATAGAATGAGTAATAAATGATTTAAAAAATTAAATCTAATGAAAGAAATGAATTGTAATACTAGAGAATAGAAAAAGAGAATCCGTCCATATGAGATCAAGGCAATGATGCTTATGTTGATGAGGTGTTGATTGATCAAATTAGACTAATATTGGTTGAATCAAGGCTAGTCTAGGCTCTTTTTTACTTTTTATTTGTTATTTGTTTCCCTCTTTGGAAGGCATTGAAGGTCAGCAGTTTAACACCTGAACAGGACCAGCACTGGGTAATGTCCCTTTATTTGTTTCCTCTTAACTCTTTAATTATTCTTCAAAAGGGAAGTCATCCTGTTAAGTGTATATGCACTTTCAATGAGAAACAAGGTTACTAGTATTTTGATAATAATATTTGCAATAATAACTATAATAGC
The DNA here is from genome assembly GCA_026545225.1 of Cornus controversa. Taxonomy (NCBI): domain Eukaryota; kingdom Viridiplantae; phylum Streptophyta; class Magnoliopsida; order Cornales; family Cornaceae; genus Cornus; species Cornus controversa. The sequence goes on from CM048845.1 coordinate 104,522,528, forward strand.
ATATGTTATCACCAAGGATTTAGCCCAAGTTGTATCTCCTCCTCCTTTTATGTAGAAGATAAAGGGTTTGAGTTCCTAATAGGACAAATAGGTGTGTGTGACTTACTTACGAAAAAAAAAAAAAGAAAAAAATATTGGTTTGGTTTGGGATGGACTCGAGTTGCCTAATACCTCAGCCCAAGCCCAACCCAAATTGAGGTCGAAATTGAAATTTTTCAACAGAAGCCCAACCCGAGTAATAATATAGCTAATCAAGCCTGTTCAAATTCTGGGTTGGCCTTAGGTTAGCCCACCCAAGTTGAGCCCCTAGTAAAAATAGTATCACAAAAAATATAAAATTAAAAAATGATATATATAAGAGAGAGAGAGAGGGAGAGAGAGAGAGAACTTTAGACAATTTTAAACTTAATTACTAAACGAATATGGATCATCTTTCTATAAGACAATGTTTCCTTCACGAACCGTTACAATGCCTCCATTTCATAATGACCAAAATTTCAAGAGAACACCTGTCAAAGAAATTTGTTATATAGAACAGAGGCTTGTTAGCAAACAAATATTTCAAAATACCATATATGCCCTTGAAACAACAAGGACATCATTCCCTCACTTATTGGACTAGAATGACATATTTAATTATGCACAATGGTTATTTCCAATTGCACATAATTTTTTTGGTAATTTTCATTTTCTATTTTCATTTCAATTGCATTTTAAATTTTATAATTTATTTGACTTCAATGAAAATCATTTTTCCCAAATGCATTTCTCCCTCATCTCTTTTTGATATTTACTATGTAATGCAACTCATGAGCCAAGATTGGCCCCCTTCTCTTAGAGTTGGACCCTGAATTCAAGCCATCTAATGAATGTAGGTTGAGGGATGTATAGATCTAGTTCGTATAAATATGTATGTGTTTGGGTCCATAGCATTTCTTGGATTCTATTCATGTTTACCTCTAGTTTGGTTGAGTCAACAGTAGGTTGAGAGATGAGTTGTACATGTATATACATTTATTTATTTACCGTGTCTATATATATATATATATATATATTTGTGTAAAAAGAGGATTTTAAATATGGATATGCATGTATATATTTACTATGTATATTTATTTATATACATATTATATGTAAACTTGGGGTTTTTTAAACTGTACAATGTGTTGTGGAGAAAGGGTTGAGGAATGGGTGTATACGTACATGGTCTATATATTCACTATGTGCATATGTTTATGTATACAAAAACATAGGGTTTTGATAATGGTCCTCCAAAGAAAATTTGGTCCTCTTACACAGGCTTTTTGGTCTTTTCACATTTGTTTAGTTAGTCAATAAAAAAAATTAAGAAATAAGGATAAAAGAGTAAATTCACTTGTGTTATTAACGAAGTTTGATGGATGTCCCTGACAGGGGAGGTCGGTGTAATTATTCAAAACATAGAAAAGAACGGTCTAATTATGACAATCCTGAGGGGAGGTTAATGTAATTTTCAAAAAAAATTAGACAATGTTTTCTTTATGAACCCTTACAATGCTTCGATTTCCTAATCGCCAAAACTTCAAGAGAACACCTATAAAAAAAATGTCTTATAAATAAATATTTAAAAAATTAGACAGTGTTATAGTTAATTACTAAACAAACACCGACCAGCTTCGAGTAATGCAATGTTTCCTTCATGAACCCTTGCAATGCCTCTATTTCCCAATGACCAAAATTTCAAGAGAAGACCTATCACAAAAATTGTCATATAGAACAAAAAATATCAAGAGATAAGTTACCTGTAAGATGCTTATCCAGCTTCTGAATATGTGCAGGTAATATGGTAGAACAAATAATGATTACTGCATCCTTTTGCAACCCTGCAAGCCCAGAAAAAGAAAATTATATTTTTGTACATTAACCAAGTGGACCGATTATTAATTTAGAAATTGTGTTAATAAGCTTCATAATAACCTCTTAAAGCACTCTCGTGACCAGAAAGAATTTCATTTATCTGATCTGTATGAGATATCAATACAATCAAAGCTGCAACATCTGCAAGCAAAAAAAAATTGAGGGAAGAAAGTGTCAGAGAGTCAATTTTGAGGTCTTGAGCATAGAAACACACTCAATAAAAGAACACACGTTTGATAAATTACGAAAATGTAGAGAAATGCAAGAAGGGATTTACTTCGTCAAACATGAAATGACACTCTTTAGACTCAGTAGAGACGAAGTTCTTAACTTCCCCTAAGGGTTTATGTAGTAACCCTTGTGGACGGGTGTGAGTGGATGGATACGAAGACAGACACTGGGTTGAACTACCACACTGACAGGGTGCTCAATCCCACATCGCCTGGGTGTGGAAAAGGGGATGTGCTTATATGTAGTATGTTCTCTTCAAATAATATGAGGCCTTTTGGGGTAAAACCCAAGAGCAAAACCGTGCGGGCTCAGGCCCAAAGCGGACAATATCATACCATGTGTTGGAGCGGGGTATTACAGTTGGTATCAGAGCCTGAACCCAGCAGGAAGTGTGCCGACGAGGACGTCGGGCCTCGTAGGAGGGTGGATTGTAATAACCCTTGTGGACGGGTGTGAGTGGGCGGGTGCGAAGACAGACAATGGCCTGAGCTACCACACTGACAGGGTACAGGGTGCTCAATCCCACATCGTCTGGGTGTGGAAAAGGGGATGTGTTTATATGTAGTATGTTCTCTTCAAATGGTATAAGGCCTTTTGGGGTAAAACTCAAGAGCAAAACCGTGCGGGCTCAGGCTCAAAGCGGACAATATCATACCATGTGTTGGAACGAGGTATTACAGTTTATCTTTAGTCACTTATGAACTAGAAATTAGTTTAACTTTATACGAGTTTAGAGAAATTTATAAATGGAAACTGATGAAATTAAAACTAATCCACAAGTCAACATAGTAGGATGGTAACAAATGGCTAAATAACAGGAAATTTGACTCAGTTCATCTTTCCTAACAATGATGAACTTGATCAAATATTTCTTGTATTTAGAGCCAAAGTAAGTCTTGAAACCATTTTCCTGTTCTCTATATCTTCTAATTTTTTTCTTTCATATGCCAGTGTTTGCCTGTTAGGGGTTTCAAGAAATCTACTTTGAAGCTTTACCAGACTTTTGACCAGAGGAAGTTGCAGGGATGTGGAACTATAGGCTGAGTTGCAGATTTAAATGATCGTCATATCCTGACTTATTCATTTCTTTTTAGAGTGGTTAAATCATTTGTATAGTATAATAGATGATGACTTCTTTACTTTCTTTTAGAGTGATTAAATATTTAAATCACTTTTATATTATTTTATATGTTACATACATATGCTTTCTTAAGTGTTACTTTTTCAGATTAAGGACTTTCAGCACAGATGGCTATAACTTGTGCATCCTCAGGTGCTCACCCTTGGCCACATCATTACCTCACAGAAATTTATGCAAGAATCACGGTCAGTCGAAGGTAAATGCATGGTCAATTCGATAACTCTTTCTACCAAAAGCGGTGACTTATAAAGAGTTACTAAAAATCAGAAAAATAAAAATCCAACATTATGTTTCACCTCTCCCTGCTTCTATAGAGCTACCACATCTTGTTCCCCCTAGCTTTGAAAAGTCATCCATCAATGGACTGGATGTCTGCAGATGAAACAATTGCAATCGAACATTAAAATTACAGCTAACCAGAAAATTACTACAGCAGCTATAAACCTGTCAACAATGTAACAAATATATGCGTAGTGTACAAATGCAAAGGGAAACAGAACTCCAAACATATATAATTGAGAAATGGTTTGTAAATGTAGTTTATGGACATAAGAAATGAATATTTCAGCTACAAATTGGATATATAAGAGAAGTATGTGTTTGTCACAGTTATTACTTCAAATGAAGTATTCCAATCAAGTCAGAACTTTTCCACTTTATAAAAGAGAGAATAAACTCAAATGTAACTTAATCTTATAGATATATTACGAATGAACACTAAAAGTTAATAAACAAGTGAGTGCCATAACATTTATGAATTCTAGGAATACCAAATCAATTGTAGGAGATAGAAAGAGATAAATTTGGAGTTAACCATAATGTATGATTAGCATTTTGAAAGCAATAAAGAAAAACAGCACCAAAGGGCTTCTAACCCAATGATATAGGGCTCGTTTGGGGGAGCTTTCTGGGGGATTGAAACAGGCTTCTAAGTCCAAGAAGTCCTTTCCAAAAGCTTTCTGGGGGATTGAAACGGGCTTCTAAGTCCAAGAAGTCCTTTCCAAAAAACTGTTAGTGTTTGGTGAAATAAGGAAAATGGACTTCTAATAAAAAAAAAAGTCGAAGTCCTAAAAAGTCCATTCAAAGGAAGCTGAAAAAACTTGCTTTTGGAAAGAAGTCATAATTATTTTAAGTAACAAATTTTATAGACAATTTTGCCTTCTTTTTTGTCGTGAAACTTGCCTATTGAGAGTAATTATTAAGGATAAATTTTTCAAGTTAAAAATGTGTTAATTGTGGAAGGAATTTCAAAAAATGTATCTACCAAACAACTTTTTTTTTTAAATTCTTTTTATTGGAGGCGTTCTTTAAAGGCCTTCTAAATGAAAGGAATTTTAGAATCAGACCAAACAGGGCAATAATCTCCCCACTCTCAAAGAGTGGGGGAGGGGTTCAAGCCCCAGCATGGGAAAAAATTGTGAGTACTTACCTGATCAAAATAAATAAAGAAAGAAAGAAAAACAGCATTAACACTTGCCAGAAAAAGAAAAGCAGTATTAACAGAGGCTGTTCAAATAATGGGTTTGTGTCAATAATGTAACAAGAAAAAATAATAAATGTTCTTTTTCTCAATCTTGATTCACAGAGATCCCCAAACTATGATCCTACTGAAATTCAAAGCAAATATTCAATGATAGTACTTTCATGTGTTAAAAGATTATATAAAATAACAAGTTATAGGAGAATTGAAGTACACAATATCATTCAAAACTTTCAAAAGAACTAGAAGGCTAATCAAGCCCCCATATTGATGCATCTTGATGTAAAACCAAAATTCCAAATTTCTCTATCCTTCAAGTTTGCTCTTCATAGGCCTGTTAATGTTTACAGTCAATAAATTTAATCCCTCATCTTCCTTTGAACTAAATAAAGTGGTTTGACCACTTCTATTCCTTTAGATCAAACAGCCTAGTCTATCAAGATATTGTTTTAGCTTTAATCTATCTAAACCATAATCCTGTGCATTCTTAATGCTCACTAACCACCAACTGTACACCAGTTTCCAGACTCTTCATACACAATTGTTTTTATACAAAATTAGGGAAAGCAATTTAAAATAGGGAAATGATAAATGCACTCAACTTTTTTATAAATGCACTCTTTTTTATTAATTTTTCATAAATTAAATAACGTAAATACCTCTTCTACTTAGAATCTCATGAATTCAATCAACACAATAATATCATCGTTGTTATTAAAAATGGAGTGCATTTGTAAAAAAGTGATACATCACCTCCATTGTACATTTATTTTTGCACTTAGTAACATATTGAATTCTGAAAAGGCTGAGCAACAATAATAGAAGAAGAAAAGACAGAGATTGGAAGCGAAAACAAACATCGAAAGCTTGGACGGCGTAGCCAGAGCGAAGCAGAGAAGCGGCCAATTCCAAGCTCAGATCATCCAAGCCAACAAAACCAACTACTCTTTGAGACGCCATTGCAGCGACTTCAAACTGAGTTCTCTTCCGGTTATAATATGTTCTTACTTCTGAATTAGAATATGATCGTTGAGAGCATTACGAGACTCAGGGTGGTTGAAATAAGGAATCAAATAGGAGTATATTATATTATATTATATTATATATATATATATATATATATACACGCACGCAGGACGCGGACACAACAGCTTCGTGTTAAAGCACGATTCTCGGCCTGCCTCTTGAAGGGCGTAGGGAGGGGGTCAATTTTGATCAAAACTCTATTAGTAGTATGTACTTATTTCCTGGCTATTACTGACTTTTGTATAAGAAAATTAAAGCTTTTCTCTCTAATTTTTTTAAAAAATATACAAATACAATGTGCTCTTGCTTGCTTGACTTTTTCTCTCTTTTTTTGGGCATGTATTACCATTTTGTTTTTTGTGTGTGGTTGTGTGTTCTTTTATTTTTATTTTGTTAGCTTCAAAAAATAGTTAGGCAGGGTGCACACGGTACGGTTCCTCACGGTTCTTGGTGGAACCGGAACCGGAACCGTTACCAACGGTTCCTGATTTTCGGAACCGGAACCGGAACCGTTGGGGGTTGGAACCGTGAGGAACCGTACCGCGGTTCTCGGTACGGTTCCGGTTCCGAACCGCGGTTCCTTAGGATTTTTTTTTTTTTTTTTTTTTTTTTTTTTTTTTTTTTTTTTTTAATGAAGCTTGAAAATACAAAATATATATATATATATTCATTAAATAAATGTGAGTCCTACAATCTAAAAATGGCACCCTATATATATATAATTATTATATTATATTATAGATATATATACATTACATATAATGTATATATATTATGTATAGTAATTATATTATAATATAATTATTATATATAATATATGATAATATAATTATTATACATAATATATATACATTATATATAATTATTATATGTAATGTATATATATATATATATATTATATATAGTTATTATATTATATATATATATACACATATTTAATATAAAACGGTTCCGGTTCCGGTTCCGGTTCCAAGGAACCGTTACCCCCAACGGTTCCGGTTCCGGTACGGTTCTACTGGTCCTGGAACCGGAACCGAAACCGTTGGTAACGGTTCCTAATTTTAGGAACCGGAACCGTAGCCACGGTTCGGTACGGTTCCGGTACGGTTCCCCTCGGTTCCGGTTCCGGTTCCGGTTCCGACGGTTCTTTGTGCACCCCTAGGCACATGTGGAAAAAAGTTATAAATAAATTTAGATCGACAAATAAGCTTATACCATGAACTAGTGGATAGAGCTAGAAAATGATCTCATTTCACTCCAAATCATACTGATTATGCATTAGCTTAGAGATTTTCATAAGAGCAAATTTCCATTTAAAAAAACAGTCTCTTTCATATATTCCACTGAATTGGAGAACACTCTATCTTAACCAGTGAAGTCAGTAGACTCAATACAAGTGTGCCTACACTTCAACAGCTCATCCAAACACTTAAATAATCTTTAATTCTACTAATCCTGTGTGTTTTTGCGTTCCTAACCATCCACTCGTTTTTGCTCATTCTCCCATTATAATACTACATGTATGATAATAAAATACTAAAAATCCTTATTTTGAACCTAATCACGCGCTAGTGTATATATATATATATATATATATATATATATATATATATATATAATCTTTTGTTTATCGATAAGTAAGAAATTCATCCACACCTAGCACAGTAACCGTTGAATGTATTGCTAAGATATTTTTTTGTAATTGCTTTTTTTTTATATTAAAATCACATCCAACGCGTGTCTGGTGTGAATGAATTTTTTGCTCACCAGTGAGCAAAAGATCATTACTCCAGTGTCGGCTCAATCCCTAGGCAACTTAGGCGGTTGTCTAAGGCCTCACTAGATAGTAGGCCTCTAAATTATTTTATTTATTTAATAAGAATTCTTAAAATTTTTATTTTATAATATTATTAGACTTCCTAAAAATTTTGTTTCCTTGTAGTGATAGGCCTCAACCAATGACAAAAATTTAATAATAGATCCAAATAATTTAATTCATTCTAAAACTTCTAATTTCTAACATTATCTTAAAACCTTCCTCTTTTTTCTCTCTGTTACTCCTCATTTCACGTTTTTGATGTAAAAAAATATAAATTATAAAACTTTTCATATTCTCCTATTAATTTTATCTTTATTCCCCTATTCCTCGCATTTTCTCATCTCTCATTATAACAATTTTTTGTTATAATTAATAGTAAAAATAAAAAAAAATTAGGTGAAAAATCAAGTTATCTAAAAGAATTACTAGAAGATAATGCGATAATGAAAGATAAATATATTAGCAACTTAGATTCATAGTGATAATCAATGTGTGATAAGAAAATTATTTGTGAATAACATGAAAAAAGAATAAAAGAAAGTGAACCAAGTATATAAAAAATAAAGATTTTATTCAAAAATTATATTCTATTCCTACAAATATATATGCACAGACAAATTATCGTTAAAAATTAAAAAATTTATTACTAAAAAATAGTCCAATTAAATATAATAATTTCAATCGAAATAGATTTTTATTTAAACATTATTAACTAATATTTGATATTAAAATATTATATATTAAATTATCACTTTTATATTTTTCGTCTAAGGCCTGAAGTTATGTTTAGCGCCCTCCATTACTCGGGTGTGTGTATATATTACATTATGCCAACTCTTCCTTTCTTTCTATATATATATATATATAATGCTAAATCTCTCCAACTGGCTAATGCTGGAGAGAGAGAACCATTTTAATGTGGGTATACTAAAAACCCAAACTACCCTTCATTCTGTAAATTTTGTTTAATAATTTATGATGCTGGAGAAGGGTAAATTTGTCGTTTAAATAAGACTACGTTTCTTGGACAGGTAATACGCTACTTCCTTTTAAAAATAATTTCTAATTTAGGTCAGCCATCTGGATCCCACCACATGACCGCTAACGTGGACTAGTAGATGAAACAAAATCCAAGCCAATTTTTTTATTGATTTACGCAATCCATATCCAATGTGCATGATAATATATTTAATATTTTTTTTTATATAGAATATCTTGTCTTTATATACATTATATCATTAAATTATTTAATACAGAAATTAATTATTTTTCTCATAATTCTAACATGGTATCAAAGTTAAGTTTTATAAAACTTTTCTCTTTTATTTTCATCATTTAATTTTTTGGTGGTGTTATAATAACTCGTTAAGATCATACATCATTTTGTCTAGATTCAAAAATAGATATTTTTAAAATTATTTCACTAATTCGATCAAAGTTAACAAAAACTCGGTGCAAAAACAAATCACGACCAAAATCAATTAAAAGAGACCTTTAGACACTGTGAGCCCTTTTTTATATATACTTTAAAAAGGTGATTCATTTTATTTTATCCACTCCTATCACCATTTTAGATTTACCCACCCTATATGACTCATGTCATATATTTTGTCAAATGAAAATTCTCTCGATGGTACAGCGTGGAGTAAGAAAATATGACATGTATATGCATAAACCATATAGACATACAAGGATGAAATATGTACACACAAATTGATAAAGATGATATATGCACACACAAATTGATTGGCTGTGGACTCCACAAAGCATGAAATGGCCAATGAGTGGAGATATCATTTTTGGCCTTTTAGCCATTTTAAATAATTAATTGCAACGAGGTGGCCCGTGAAGTTGCCAAGCCCGCTAAATGCCATATCTCAAGTGATATAAGCTTGCTTTTCAGTTGTATAAAATAAAGCAGGTGATGATGTTTGTTGTCTTTCATGCTTGAGCAGAGCAAGTAGTGTTCAAAGAAGCATGGTCACGGATATGAGATACGAGTACGACACGACACGGATACGACAATACGATAAATTTTAAAGAAATAGGACACGACACAGAAAATACGACTATGAAATAATATATTAATATATATTCAATAAGTTAACCAATATTCACAATACCATAAATCTAACAACAACAAAATAATAAATCACACAAATATTTCAATTTATTATCAAGCAATTATTCTATTTTCAAAAAGGATATTCATTATATTCAAATCCACTACTAAAATCTTGCATATTACTCATTTTTCTAATAACAAACAAATAAATTTAAATACAAAATACCAAATAAACTAACATGACTTTATGTTAAATAAAGTTCTATTGAATTTTTTATTTTTTTGTTTCTAAATTTACTTTTTAGGAATTTTATCTTACTATTTTTTATTTTTGAGATTTTTTATTTTAGAAAATACTATATTTATATAGAAAAGGGCATAATAGTCATATAAATGATATATATGTCATTATAGCTATTTAAGGGGTCAAGATGTCAACTTTTAGAAGATGAGAGGCTGAAATACTCAAAAAAATAGTTCAAAGGGGTTTTTTTGTAACTTTGAAAAAGTTCAGGGATTTTTTTGCACTTTTAAAAATTACAAAATGTACCCCGCCGTATCCCTCACGTGTACTTTCTGTATCCCCTGCATGTCCTTGCCGTGTCCCCGCCGTGTCTAAAAAAAAAATCCAGGGCACTTCTAAGGAGTGTCCGACACGTGTCCGAGGAGTGTTCGAGTGTCCGAGAAATGTTCGAGTGTCCGACACAGACACGGCACCCCTATACGAAGTGTCCGTGCTTTCTAGGTAATGTTAGTCCAACCATAGAGTACGTATATGTTACACCCGACCCGACGCACATGCGTGAGGTGCATTTTTGTCGTGTACTGTACTGCACATGTAGTGCACGAACAACTAAAATGTATCCGACACATATGCGTTGAGTGCACTTAACATGTGTACACACATTAACAATTGATAATTAAAAAAATTAAAGGACATAATTTTTCTTCTGTTTTTTTTTTTCTTTAGCTCACCAGCCTTCTATGCTTCCACATGCATCATGCACACAAACAATAAATTTTTTTTTTTTTTTCGAAAGGTAGTACACAAACAATAAATAAAAAGAGCACGTGAATGTCAGTTCACTGTCAATTCGTCAAGGTATGAACGAATAACATTTTAATTTCAATTAAAAAAGAAAAACGTGCACGTTGTTTAAGTTCGCGAAAAATTATTTAAGTCACGTAATTTTTTAAAATGAGTGTTGTTCTTGTAATTTGAAATTTTGTTTCGTCACTCTTTTTGTATAATATAAAATTTATTGTTTTTGTGCTTATGTCCTCCCACCTTGTGCACAAAAAATTGAAACCGTAACTGAATTGAATTAAATCATTTTTTACGATTTCGAATTCAAATTTTAGGAATCGTTCATTATGGTTTTGGTTCGGATTTCAAGTCAAGGAATCAGAACCGAAATCTTTAAAAAATATATAATATCTAAATGAATAATAATAGTTTTTAAGTTCCAGTATTCTATATAAATATATATATAAAGTATAAAATATATAAATATATAGTATTATATTTATATATAAAGTTTAAAATATATAATATATAAATAAATATTAATACCTTCTAAGTTCTAATGTTCTATATATTTGTATTTATATAATTTAAGATATATAAATAAATAATAATAACTTCTAATATAATGTTATAACTAAGAGTACACAAGTATGAGTGTATCTTGTCGATGTTTAAAAAAAAAATTATTGACAGAAAATTGAAATCAGAACCCAATTCAACAATTTTGGTTCTAAAATTAAAAAGTCGTTGAAAACGAAAATAATTTCAATTCCGATTCTATTAAAAATTATAAAGAATCGAACGGTGAGCACTCTTACTCGCACAATCACTCACTCTATGTATATAAAATTTATGCAACTAGGACACAACTGTTGAGTTCAATAAAGTTGGTGTGACAGTACAATTGAGTTATTTTGTTTGGAGCACCCCAATACAGGCTCGTAATTGCGAAAGAAGTAGTAGGGAAACTTCATGCATGCTAGAAAACAAAATAGCCAGAGGCTACTTAACTAATATGATTGTCATCTAGAGAAGGAAAAATTTATACAGAAGGAAAAAGCCAGGAAATTTCCTGATAAGAGAGAGAGGTAAGAAAATAAACGAGTATGAAATAAAGCTACATTTATCCCATAGACACCTTAAAAAACGTTTTTAGGGTTGGTCGGCAACGGTTTGGCCAAACTCATGTTTGACCGGACAAATCACAAAATGAACTCCAATAACATCATTAAAATTGTGGAGTCCACTTGAACTTGGCCACATGTTTGGTTCAATTTGTCCAAACATTTAGCCAAACTTGTTTTCTCTTAAATTTTTTATTATTATTTTTTTGTTTTCACATGCTTTGTGCGCATATATATATATATATATATACATACATATATATATATACACACAGAGAGTAATGGTTAGTAACCAAATTAAATCTAATGATCACTAGGCAAACCCATTTATAATCTTACTAAAACCACTCTTTGTATGTTTTAATTTTAAAATATTAATATTACACAAATTACTTTCCTAATGTAAAAAATAAATTGTAATGCCTTTCCTAATGTAAAAAAAAATTGTAATATACCAAAACAAACAATTGGTAATACTGATCTTAAACATCTTGATTCTTACACGGGTATAATAATTGGTAATACATTCAATTTGTCTTAGTTTCCACGTAACATAGCTTAGATAAGAGTTTGTAAAATTGAATTGGTCATTACGTTGCCTTTGATTCATTGAGGCAATATTGACGAGTACATAAGGAGAAAGAGAAGAATTGATACTTGCTCAACCTGTAAAGATCTATGCAAGTTTAAAACATGTGCATATTTTAAGAGTTACAAGCCTAAATGCTTTAGTTTCATATCATAATAAAAAAAATAGGGGCATTTTAAAAATTATTTTATTAGCTTCATTAGCAATAATAATAATTCCATTTACTTCATCTAAGTCAATGTGTTTTTTTTCTTTATATGCTTAATTATTAATTTGTTGTTAAAATTTTTTGTTCAGGTTTACAAGGGAGTGGAGAGAAGATCTTTCACTAATTCTGGAAGCATGAAGAAAAACACACAGATGGATTAGACTTGCTTATAGGCTTTGAGGCCTAATTGTTTTTAATTTCAACTTTTCTTTTGTTCTTTGCTACACAAAATTCTTTTTAGGCTTTGAGGTATAAATGTCTTTGAACTTTGTTAAATTTCAGATGTCTATGAAGAGATCCAAACTTTTATTTCAGTATACTTTCTATGTCATTAACAATTATAACCCTTCAAAAAAAAATCATATGCTTCATAAAAGAATCCACAAGTGGGTTTTACATTAGGAAAGGAATTACAATTTTTTTTATATTAGGAAAGGAATTGGTGTAATATTAATATTCCAAAATTAAAACACACTGACAGTGATTTTGTGATTTTAGTAAGACTATAAGTGAGTTTGCCTAGTGGTCGTTAGATTTAATCTAATGGTCACTAATCAAAGTGTGGATAAAATCTCTTGCTCACCGGTGAGTAAGAGATCAGTACTCTATATATATGTGTGTGTGTGTGTGTGTCATTTACTTAAATTTTAATAACTTTGATTACAAATTGAATTTTTTAATGAAATCATTTATGTTAGAAAGAGAATTTCGAGAGCTATAGTTTAAGTACGACTTAGGTTATATTCCGACTTAAGACGGAAAAATTATGAATTTTTCAACTTAAAAAGGTATAATAAATGTTTAGGTATACAAACCAGCATTCTTATAGTCATTTTTATTTGGGTTAATTACAATGACACTTGTTAAGGTTTAACATATTCTCACACAAAAATATTTTTTCATTATACCTATTTCTCACACCCCAATTGATATTTGTTACTAACTCCGTTAGTTTAGGCGTAAAATGTCTAATATACCTCAACTTTTTAAATGGAATATGATAAATAAAAAATATCAATTTTGTGGAAAAACAAAACTACCCCTCTGATACCAAATGTGAGTAGCGCGATGTGGAACTAGTTGTGAAACATTGATTAAAATTTAGAGGGGGTGATTAGGTTTACTTGCTCGTTTGTATAATTTTTTAGATTAATTCGATTTTAAGTCCAATTAAAACTTAACCAATCACATAAAGCAAGTAAACAAAGTAAAGTATAGAGATAACACCTGATCAGTGACGAACTCAAAAATTTATGCAAGGGGGGTGGCCTTTAAAAATAAGATAAAAAAATTCAAATCATCGTAATAAACAAATGAATAGGAACTTTCATTGATAATTTCATTGAGTACATTTATGTCACTGTAATATGCAAAATAACAGTACTCATCAAAAATTCTATTGAGTACATTTACAATTGTCTTTGACGATTTTTCATATTTTAAAAACGTTGTATGATAGCTTCATTATTTACACCCTTAGATATGTCTTTTTCAATATATACTAACAAACTATCACTCATCCATTCATCTCCCATTTTGGTACAATTTATTTTTCTACTAAGGATTTGTTTGATCTATTTGATGAGCTTTAAAAGATGACTCATCAGTACAATAGTACAATTTGAAGGTGGGGATTGTGTAAATCTTGTTCTATAATTATTTTCTTGTATATTTTTTTTTCGAAAAGAAAGGCAATTGTATATATGAGGATAATATTGTTGAAACTTGTACACTAACATATCTGGTCTTTGGGATCCACATGTTACATGTGGTACACCTTTATGACCCTCTTATAGATCCATTGATTATCGGATGCTTTCACATTTGGGGAATTTTCACTTTTATTTGACCTTAATTGAAGGCTGTTTACCTAGTTTAGTCCCTATGGTGATTTTAGATCTTTAACAATGTTTTAGAAGACTGGCCAGCAAGTGGAATGATTTCAATTTAGTGTAACTAGTGGGGATTTTGAATTGACTTTGTGACATTAACAGAGCATATTTATTCTTGGCATACATCTTTAAACAATATTTTCTTATATGTATATATATATTTATATATGTATATATATATTTATGTTTTGAGTGTATTAATAGAAATAAAATTGAAGGATCAAGGAAGAAAATTAATTTAACTATAAGAGGTAAGCAAAAGAAGATGTACAGTGTTTTCATCAAAATCCCTCACAAATAGATATGCAAAATCAAATGATATAACCCTAGTTTAGATCTACAAAATCAAATGATACAAACCCTAGAGTCTAGAGACACACCTTGAAGCAAATTTTCAATTAGTGTTGTTGCTTGTTGGATCGAGCAATATTGAGAGATTTTATTGAAGTTTTGACTCTTTGTTGTAGTCTGTAGATGTGGACCATGTGGTCCTGCCGTCCTGCCCACGATTGTGTAGCGATGCGAGAGAAAGAGGGAGACAGAGAGTTTGTGCGAGAGACAGAGAGTTTATAAATTAAAAGGGGCCATAGTGTTGTTTTAATTTTTTTAGAGGGGGCCATCTCTGTTTTTTTATTAAAATATAAATATATACTACTAAAAATAAAAAATTCAGTGGGGGCATCCGCCCCCACTTGCCCCTACATAAGTCCGTGCTTGCACCCGATATACTTGAAAAAATCCAAGACGAAAAAAAATTTGATGTTGAATATCTAAGGCTTACTCTTGTGACTCTAAGTCCAATTGATGCAAACTTCAAGCTAACGTCACAATCCTTGCAGAAGGGTAACTGGAAGAACATGAACACTGCAAATATTTTGTCCCCTTCTTTGCGATCTTCTTCTCCTTCCTTACCAACGAACAGTTGAGAAAAAATCAAACAATCCGGTGACTTAATCAATAAGAAATCTCTAAAATAATTTTCGAACGATTGATCAAGCAGAGAAAGAGACACAATCATAATCACTTAATGTTTATATATGTGTGCGCTCTCAAAACATAAATAGAAACTAAGAATTCAGTTGAAAAATATTTTAATTGTTTTCTCTTTCTAAAATTAGGTTTTTCTCAAAAGCATAATTAGAGAAAAAACATAAGAGAGCTTATATAGATGATGAAGTCCTATAATAACTTGAAAAACAAGTTGAAAATCAATTAGGAGCGTTTCACAATGTTTTAGGAATATTTATGAGCCAATTTGAGTCAAAACAAGACATTACTTATTTAGAAAGTAACCTTAAGCATAGTTGGACCGATTATGAAGACATTTGGACTGATTCAATGTATGTTAACTAAGTTTAACGTAGTGGAAATTTTAGGACTGGTCCATTATGCCTGCACGACAAGTATTGAGAAATCGAGAGTGACTGGATCCATTATGGGAATAACTGAACCGGTCCAATGTTTAAAACATGTGAAATTTTGAATTAAAATCCTAATTTTCAAACTTGGACTTCACCCTATGAAATACTAAGTGATGTCACCAACTTACCTGGTTTATGTGACTATCATATTTGATCAATGATGACTACACACTTCAGATGATCAAGTTCTATGTCTAGATCATTGATGGTATGATCACATGCTTGCATTGGCTTGTATTGATGAGTCTTCAACTCCATGATCAATTACAAGATAAGATATGAAAAATCACAACTCGACCATTTTCAGTTTTGACATCAAAATTTGCCAATTACAAGTATATACGTCATAAAAGATGCCCTCCAAGGGTTCGTTGTTCGTGGGAATGCGATCAAGATTGAGTTTGCAAGACTGGTTTGTTTTGCCCTCTGTGCCTCATTAGGTTTTTATCGTTGTTTAACTTGGGTTGTTTGTTATTTTTTTGAGGATCTGTTAATTTATATCAAATATTGTCACATCGTTGTTTTGTTAGAAGAGGAAAATTTGTGTCTTTTAAATACAAAAGTTTTTGCCTTTGGTGAACAAAATTTTACTTTTATTTTTCATTTATTTATGCCTAAATAATTTAGAATTCATAATGGATGCCCAAATTTGAATGGAAAAATTCAAGGGTGAAGAAATTCGTGACAAAGTCCGAATATACAACGAGCCAAAGTCCAAAATATTCAATTTGGAGTGCACAAAAATTAACTGTTTTTATAGGTATATTTATGAAGTTGTGCAATGAAAAATATATAATTACATATTTTAATTTCGTTTGGATTTTAGAACCGAATGGAAATTCGAGATTCAAATTCAATCTACTTTGGCATGACAATGTAATAATATTTTTTAATCTTTCAAATTCTAAGTTTTATATATATATATATATATATATATATATATATATATATATAATAGTAATTGAATTAGTGTATATACAAAGTATCATTAAGGTATTTTAATTTTTTTAAATATAATTTTAAAGATTAAACATGTCATTTTACATGATCTTAGAGATCGCTATACACGGTTTGGAATGTTTGTGTAAGACGGGACAATTGTCTTGAGTCTAAGTGATAGCTATAATAAAAAAATATTTTCGTGTGAGAATATTTCGGTGTCATTGTAATTAACCTTTTTGTACTTAAGATCTATCTTATAACATAATGCGCACTTGTCTTTTAAGTCCTTGTACCATTCTATCTGAAGCAATATTCTCTCAAAATATTTGAAGAAAATCCCTCCTCCCTTCTTCGAAAGTGAAGAGGTTATATCATTAGACTTAGACTTGAGATCCTTTGTATGTTCCACAATGTTTTGAACGATATGTCAAGCAAAAAGCCAATAACATGTGTCAATAATTACTTGTGTTAAAAGGTTTATTGTCATTCTAACATCTTGATTAGTAATAATCATCTTACGACTTATCTTTTGGAATTGCTTTAAAAAAGGTTTTAAATAATCAAATGAAAGTGTCTTTTGTCTCGTCATACATCAATGCAACTCCATCCAAATATAATGGTTTCTTAATGGTGATTAAAATGTATTTTTTATATATCTAGCTACAAAGCATAGAAGAATGAAGGGTTCTCCAACAATTGCTTTTAAAAATATCTTAATAAGCTATTTGAATACAGATTTTTGTTTTTATTTTGCAATCTAGATCATATATATATATATATATATATATATATGCTCATAACGTCTATGATTGTTTATACTTCCTTAAATAAATAATCCAAGACAAAAAGAATATCTTTACTACACAAATAGGACATGCATGATAGAATTTTTCGAAACTTAATGGGAATAATTCAATCTAATTAGTCTTGTTACAAATTCTTATTGTGCAATTATTTTCATGGAAGAAAAATGAAAGCTTATTTCAACGGTTCAGCTTCAACATGTTGAGATCACCTTTCAACTGTTTCTTCTATTTTACAATGAAGTAAGGTAGTGTGTGACCTATTTATGATTTAGCCAAAAGTTTTTTACTACAAGATAAAATATTTAATTAAAGCAAACCTTTTCACAACCTTATTTACCCGTAACCGAAATGTCTTTGTTTTTGTAGACAACATGATGCTATGTGCCATCTTAAAAAGTAGGGTAAATTACTCTGATTTCTTCTGAATTTTTGCTTAATTACTCTTAGATTAAAGTCTTTAAATATAATGGTCAACCTCTTTTGAAATTTGGTTAACTTTACTCTGAGTACCCCTATCGTTAACTAACCGTCAGCTCGGTTAAAATCAATTAACATAAAAACTTAAAATGTCAAAACTACCGTCAGTGGCTATAGTGCTGGTGTAGCATTGATGAAAAATATTTATATATAAAACATGTTAGTCTCAGTCAATTGATTAAAAAATTAAGTTATTTTTGTACAAAAAAAATATTATAATTTGAGAATATTTTGTATACTATATGTGATTTTATTTAATAGATCATTAGTCTGACAGGAGTGTCTGAATTTTATAAAAAATTTAATTTGAGAGTAAATAGGCAAACCTCATAAAAGGCCATAGTAATTTAACCGAAAAGGTAACAATTAAGATTTACATTGAGCACAAATTTGAGTTTTGACAACCTAATATTGATATTTGACACACATTGTGTATCCATCATACATATAGCCGTAGGCCCGCATAGATTTTATATGAGCATATACACAACATGCCTTTCAAATCTTAAATAAAAGACGTTGCTATATGGGCCCGATAGGCCCAAACATAATCTTCCTAAATACAATTGGTATTGCAAGAAAGGATAGAGATTTTATAGAGATTTTGTGCTATTAAATGCACAAATAAGAACAAACCTGGTCTTCACACTGGAGGAGAAACTTTCTCCAAAAAAAACACTGATGTGGCATCATGAATGGATAACAAGTATTATTTTTAAATTTAAAATATGTAAGAAAAAGAAAAAGAAAAAAAGAAAAAAAATCTTAACTCTCTTATATTTAAAATTAAAAAAAAACACATGTCATTTTTTCATTTTGTTAAACACATAACTAGAGAGAGAAATGTAAAAGTGTAACCCAAATCCTCTTTAGTACACGTTTGAGTATTGTAATTTTGTACAAATATATCAACAATGCAACATCATTTAATATAATGCAATAAATATCAGTCGTGTGGTCGAGTGATACTTTTTAGTGTTTCATAAAAATAAAATAAAAAAAGTGCACGATTCGACTCTCAGGAGTTTCTTGCTAGGTTAAATAATAATTATTATTATTATTATCATCATCATTATTATTATTATTAGATCGAGTAGACAGAATGAAACAGTGACATTTCATATAATTTTTGATTCTCATGACGCGAAGCACGTTGTGGTGTTGGATCTTTGTCTCACATTTGATGTTTTCCAAAACAATATAGTTTGGAGCTCATTAATCATTCAAGTAGCCACCATCTTACAACTATTCTCCTCACTCTAATAATTATTGTCGCAATTGTTTCTACTTGTTTTGTCATTTAAAAAATTGTTTTCAATAATTTAAAAAATAAAAAATTATTTTTTGAAAATTATAAAACATACTTTTTATTTTATTTGAATTTTCATAAAACAGTTTTCAAAAAAATATCAACTAAACAGTTTTTTTTACAATTTTTTAGTTTTCAGTTTTGAAAAAACAAAAAAGAAATGAACCAAACAATTTCTTAGTTTCTCTAAAATTATTATTTTCATTACACATCAATTCTGATAAAATAGCCTACAGCTTTTAAGAAAATAAAATTAAAAATGTAGAAGGAAAGAACCGAAAAAATCGGTGTATGAAACTTATTTTCTGTAAAGATTAGTTTGGATTGATGAAATTAAAAGAAAAAGAAAAGAAAAAAAGGCGAAGGATAGTCTCTTTTATGTTTGATTTGTTAAAAAAAAAGAAAGAAAACAAGTTATTGCTATATTTTTTTTCTTTTAGGTCATAATTAATATAGATATATATATTCTTTAAATGACGTGTATCCAAACAAAGCCTAACCGTTAAAGAATGAATTTAGTGAGAATATATAGGATCGTAGTAGTCGTAGCAGACAATATGAATAGAAGCCCTCTGACACAGACAATTGACGCGTAGTGCTGAGACGTCCACCGGTTAAAACATTAATTAGACTCCTCCTTCCCTCATACGGCGACTAAAATTCCACTCTTTTAAGGGATTTTTTTATAATTTCGTCACATGACAATGTTTATAATAATTGATGAAGACGTACTTTGTTACGGTCGGTGATATCAATATTATTTATTTTTAAATATTTTACTAATAATTAAAAGTCACTAGTTATTATAAACGTTGTCACTGAATAAAATTGTAAAAAATTTTGACAGGAGATAATTTTAATCCCATGGGCCATTATTCTCTTTAGCAAGAGTTTTCTTTTGTCTCTACAGTTCAGTAATAACTCACATTATTAGTAACTCTTCGTTATTAAAATGAGTGACACTAAATATCCTTGACATTACTCATTGTAGTAACATGAATGATCACTATAACGGTATCGCAGAATGAATTATAAAAAAATTCCCATGGATAGAATTTTTACTCCGGGTCAGATCATCATCCATGTAAATTTCATTTTGTTACGCATTTTTTGACAAGGACAAAATTATTCCCATTGAAACAAATAGTCAAATTTTAGTTGTTGATGCACTGTTTACAAAACCAAAAAATGCTATGAGGCCGAGAAATTGAGGGTTTGTTTAGGGGGAAAAAAAAAACTGAGGATTTGTTTGGATATGTTTAAGTGGGATCCAACTTGAACATATTTAAGAGCTTACAAGTCGTTCTGAGTACTGTTTTTTATCTAATTTTTTATTGCACAATTCTTGTAAAACTTATGCGAGTAACACAAGAATGCATCAGATGCCATAAAATTATTTTGGTTTGTGCTTTCAATTTTACTTTTTAAATCATTTTTTTTTGAGAGGACTGTTTGCATAGTGAAACTTTCACTTTATTAATTAATTTTCTTTCTTTTATAATGAAACGTGTCAACAATACTATAAAAATAATTATTGGACTAAATTATTTTAGGAGTAAAAGAGTAAGTAAATGTGCATGTGAATTTATGTGTGAATGTAGTAGATGAATCGTTACCGTTAAATCAATGAAAGAGAGAGAGTTATTTTAGAATGTAGAAAGGTATAAATATTTTGAACAGTAAGATTGATTTTTTAAAAATTTTTGACTGTTAAATTGTGATTATTTTTTGAAAGACATTAAAACACAATTACTTAAATTATATATATATATATATTATGACACTTAGAGTCCGTTTGACGTTCCTGTTATAATAATTTTTTT
Organism: Cornus controversa; assembly: GCA_026545225.1. Taxonomy (NCBI): domain Eukaryota; kingdom Viridiplantae; phylum Streptophyta; class Magnoliopsida; order Cornales; family Cornaceae; genus Cornus; species Cornus controversa. The sequence continues at coordinate 104,543,804 of CM048845.1, forward strand.
ATTAATAGAGCTAACATAAAATTGCGGTGAGTAAAAAATATTATAGATGTTTGATAATATATTTTATAAAACACTTTTAAATTTGTCTGATAACAATGTTGTCTAAAACACTTTTATTATTAAATTTACTATATTATCCATACAGTAATAAACATGTGTATTTGTATAGGAGTACAACTTAGACGGGCCAATTTGAACTCAACTCTCTTATTTTTGGACAAGTATTTTTAGAATTAGAGTCAGACATGAGTTGAAAATATTTCATCCAATTTAATTAGGGTTGGACTTAGTTAGAGTTTGAAATGACAACGAGACAAGTATGGGACGGGCGTGTCCTTTTCCCTTTTCCATCCTCATCCTCGTTTAGAAAATCTACCCCACATTCCCGTCCCACCCCATTTAATAAACAGGGTGGGAGGAGACCTAAATGTGGCGAGACAAATTTTTTTTGTTTTGTTTAAGAACTTTTTTTTAGAAAATTACTTTTATAATTGTACTATTTTTAATATTTACACTCTTATGTGTAAAATATTTAATAATTTACGTATACACCATCAATAAAATTTGAACTAATAAATATTATTTATATATAATTATATAAAAGTAATTTTGTATGCGTATTATATATATAAAGATAATATAATAAATATAAAATATAAGTGAGACAGGGCGGGGTGGGAATACCTATTTCTATCCCGCCATGTAACTTTGCAGATTTTTTCATTAAATAATTTTTTCTCTTTCATAACTAATTTAAACGAGTTAGGACGAAACAGTTTTGTATCAAAACGGCTTAAATTGCCATATCCTAGTTAGAGGGGCTGAAAACAATCCAAAAGGCTCTTATTTTGAAGTAAACGCGTTTGGCTCTTAATTTTGCATTCTCAAAATAAAGGAGAATGTTAATTCTGGAATGAAATGAAATGTTACATTCTCGAAATCCGGGTGCACGCGGGAAGAGAGAGAGAGAGAGAGTGTGTGTGTGCACTGTGCGCTTTCTTGTGCCGCGTCGGATAGGAACCACCGTTCCTGGTCCCAACGGTGTGGCGGCATGTTGGCCAGGTGTCACCACAGAAGGCGTCCTCTTCACTTTATTATTTATGAATATGTCTTTCAAAATGAAAATAAACTTCCCCAATCATTAGACCCCGTTAATCATTAAACGCATCCTGCATCCACCTCTCTCCCTCCCTCCACATAGCCATGGCCGTTTATCTATCCTCAGTTCCCCCTAAACCCCCTTTCTCTCTCTGAATATCTCTCTCTCTCTTCTTTTGGCACAGCGAATTCCTAACTAAAAGCGTCCGAAGTCGGAACTCTCTTTTTTTTTCTCTCTCTCCAATTTTTAGAACTCTCTCTCTCTTTTTTTTCTCTCTCTCCAATTTTTACTAGAAATCACTGATTCTCGAGTTTTTCTATATGATATTCATCACAAGAGATCTAGGCATGATGATTTTTTCTCTCTAAACCCTAATTTTTTTGCCATTAGAATGGCGGTCGTGACTGGAGATCGGTACCTGAAATCTCTGGTGAAGTTTGTGGATGAGCAAGCGGGACCGTTGATCGAAGGAACCCTAGTTCTCAAGCTGAATCCTGTGGGACTTCACTACGTGCAATCCAGGCTCGAAGCTCTCAACGAACTCGAGAGCCTCCTCGCCGGCGCTCCCGTTGATTACCTTCGCGCTTATGTCTCCGACCTCGGAGATCACCGCGCGCTCGAACAGCTCCGGAGAATTCTGAGGCTCCTGACGTCGCTGAAGGTCGTATCAGTGTTGCCGCCGCCGGCAAGAGACCCGATGCCGCTGACTCTGTTGCCGTTCGGGCGGTTGAAGGTTCTCGAGCTTCGCAGATGTGATCTTTCGACTTCGGCTGCGAGAGGGCTTCTTGAATTGAGGCATACCTTGGAGAAGCTTATCTGCCACAATTCAACTGTGCGTTCTTTTTTTAACTTGTGTGTTGCTTTCTGTCGACTGAAGAGAAAAGTGAGGAAAACAATACAGAAATGAAAAATTAAATCTTACTCTCAAAAGGAATGTAGCATTTTTGTCATTTAACCTGAAATTTTGACGAGACAAAGTTGAGTTGAGTTTTTTCAAAAAATTAGTAGTAGTAGATTAGAGCCACTCGTTGTTAATGTTCTTTTTTGTTTTTATTTTGTTTTTGATGGACTTAGGATGCACTTCGACATGTATTTGCAAGTAGAATTGCTGAGATAAAGGACTCACCGCAGTGGAACCGGTTGTCATTTGTTTCATGTCCTTGTAATGGCTTGGTTCTCATGGATGAGTCTTTGCAACTTCTTCCTGCTGTTGAAACCCTTGATCTAAGTAGAAATAAGTTTGCAAAGGTAGATAATCTCCGGAAGTGTACCAAATTGAAGCATCTGGATCTTGGGTTCAATCACCTAAGAACAATTGCATTATTTAGTGAGGTAAAACTGATTGAAATTGTGACTTCATACAGTTCTTTCATTATTATGCATTGATTAAATTGATTTTTTACAAGATGGAGAACAGCCTGGATATACATTTCCCCTCTCTTTGTTGCTTATTGTCAATAGAATTTTTAGTTAGTCAAGTAATTGAAGTGTTAAATATGTGCTTTGATGGAGCTATTCATCATTATCATCATCATCGTCAGATTTTTAGTAGCCTATAATTTTCTAAGGGAAGGAAAATCCTTTTGAGAAAAGAAAGGAAGAACTCACCCAAAAGAACAAAAGAACGGAAAAGAAAAGAAAGGAAGAACAGCCAGAGGAGGCCTCCGAAGAAAAAGAAAATATAAATATAAAAGCTGCATGGCCTGGGTATGTTTGTCAAAAAATAAAAACCTAGAAATAGGAAGCTTGTAGCTCATGGAGACCAGGAAGACATGCAACCAAGAGATGAGGAACCACCTCAATTTCAAAATTAAATATGCAGATGTCCATGATCCTCTGCAAGTGCTTTTAATTTATTTTGGGGGCATGGAATACAAAATCTTTGTAAGGTCACAAACATGCAACGCTTTTACTTATCAAAAAATAAATAAATAAATAAATCTTTGTAAGGTCACAAAATTGAAGTCAACGATTTAGGATTGGATTGGTCTCCGAGTTGAGAATGGAAAGATAATTTCCATTTTAAACATTATAAAGAACTTCCGATGCCAATTTATGATACCTCTGAAAGAAAATTAGGAGTCTGTTATGATGCCTATTCAAATAAAACAGTGCCTTCTGCATGCAGTTTTGGATGATGCATAATAGTTAATATTGATACTCCAGTCAGTTCCTTGCAGAAAGATGTCCTATAGCAATTAACAGTTTTATAAATTATCAAAATTGACACTGAGTCATTTTTGTAGTTCCCCTCATGAAAAATTCAAATGATAGTCACACAACGAGAGTCCTTAGTCATTTTGACACTAGGATTTGGGCCCATCAACTTACAAACCCTTGAAGTTCCTTAGTGTTGGTGTAAAATGCTTCCATCACAGAATAATGTCCAAACCAATGGGCATTGAGGTAAAAAGAAAGAAGCAACCAATTTGAGAACAGTTTTGTTAAAATAATTAGTACTTTTTATATCCCCCTTTTTTTTTTATATACAGGTGTTAAAATACCTTTGTGCCACTCTTCTAACATTCTCGTAGTTATTATTATTTTATGAAACAATTTTGTTAGCCAAGACATGCCATCATCCCCTAAACACTTCCAAACCTCAATGGGGATGCTTTTTGGTCATAAAGTGCTTCCTGATTTTATCTTCCTAAATAGATTTTTAATCTCGCACTCCTTGACCTACGGAAAAATATTGTTTCCCTATGGTTACTCTATTCTTTTAAGAATAAGCTTGAACTTCTTAAATAATTTTCATTTAACAATTTCTCAAAGATAATTTTCAGTCTTTCTTTAATTTTGTCATGTGTAACTAGAACCCTTAAATCTGCACTTTTGATACATTCAATATGACTAAGATCTCTAATTTTCTCTCCCTTACCTTAGCAAGTTCATATATATTCATCTCCTCATCTTTTGTACCTAATTTAGAATAGAGATCATCGTATGCTCTATATTTAGCCATTCTCTCTACTTAACTTCCTTATTAACATCTTTGTATTTTTGAAAGGTTTCTCAATTTCTAGTTTTTTGCAAAACTGTATGACATTCCCGTTTTGTTTTTATGATGTTTTGGACCTATTCATTCCACCACCATATCTTCATAATAACTGATATTCAAAATTAAGCTGTTCTCGACTGAATAATCAACCGGTTGAACCAGTGAAACCAATGAATTGCCTTTTTCCAGATTAATGTTTGGTTTGGTTATTTCCTTGATGCTAAAACATGAGATTGTGAGGAAGGTCACATTAGCATTGTATTATCCTAAGAGAACTGAAAATAAGATTCAATTCAAGCCTAAAACTGATTGTGCCAGTTCTCAAGCACACTCCACGTGGAACTCCAAATTTTACCTCCTTAGTTATCACATGATAATTTCACCATTAGGCCATCTCTCGCTGGAAGGCCAGTTTGCTTTGATAACTCAATCCACAGTTTTGTAATGGCCTTCTGGAGCTCCACCCTGTGCAATTTTTTGACTTCATTAGAGGTCCATTCATCCTAGTTGATTGCATATTTCTCTACCACCAGGGCCACCACTCTCCTCTACAAGCAGTCCCTGTCAGAAGCAAATCTCGGTAACACTCCCCAACAATGCTTGGTTGTAACATCCAGATTCTTGTTGCCCAAGTCACTTGACTTAAATTAGGAGCACACCATTTTCTAGTTTGAACTCCTCCTTCAGACTGCTTAGATGATGTATAATATGATGTCATTGTCTGATAATTAACAAAATTTCCTGGGGTAACAACTTGTATATTGAAATGTAAAAGCTCAACTTTTTCTTATTTATCAACTTCTTTTTCTTTTGCACACCAGACTAACATCTAAAGAGAAACAACTGCCAATTTATATACTTTTTTATGTTCCTTAAAATTTGTTGACTTTGCCTTAAATTTTTTATTAGGAATTAACTTTGGATCCATACATCAAAGTTGTTGGCCTATGCAGGTCTCCTGTCAAATTGTTAAACTTGTTTTGAGGAATAATGCTTTAACTACATTGCGCGGGATAGAGAATTTGAAGTCACTTGAAGGACTTGATCTTTCCTACAATATTATTTCCAACTTTTCAGAGCTAGATATCCTTGCGGACCTTTCATCTCTACAAAGCTTGTGGTTGGAAGGAAATCCATTATGTTGCGCAAGATGGTATCAAGCACAAGTTTTCAGCGTTTTCCCTCATCCAGAGAAAGTGAGTTGTGTATATTATCTCTTTAATAAATAATTTTCTTATCGAAAGTTGCGTTTGGCAACTATAATGATCGATTATCTGGATTGTTTTTCAAGTTTTACACACTGGGTATATTTTTATGTTTTCCTGTCTTTCTGTTGTATGGTCAATTTAGTTGAAATTAGATGAAAAGCATATTCGCACGAGAGAAATTTGGAAGCGGCAAATTATTATTGCCAGCAGGCATAAGCGCCCTGCTAGCTTTGGATTTTACTCTCCAGCAAAAGATTATGCTGATATAGAAGGGACTATCAACACAAAAAGGGTAGGTGATTTTTGAAGTTAATCGGCATGTTCTGCGTTCCAATATCAAGTTTTGTCCCCTTGTGTTTACAACATCTATGCTTTCTGAAGTGGAATAACTTCAATATTTGCAGTAATTAAATGAAAATTTGTATTTATATATTTTGCAGAAGAAGCTATCTCGTCTTGCTTGTATTGAAAATGAAGAGCTGAGTTCGCGTATATGTTCAGACCAAGAGTCAGTTTTATGTGATAATGAGATTCAAAGCAAAGAGGAGAATTCTATTTCAGACGAGGAAGCTGAAATAGTGGGTTTGATGAATAGAATTGAATTCATGAAAAAGGAACGTTCTGTTCTATGGTTGCAGGAGTGGATGCATCATAGTTCTGAAGATTTTATGGACAGTAGTAAAGATAGTGGGGCTATGTTGAATCTTGGTGAAGAAAATTATTCGAAAAACAAGACAAAACATAAACATCCTGGTGAGAGCTCGAGATATGTCTCTGACTCTGTTCAAGCTTCTGGAGATGAGAGTAGCACGAATATTTTAGAATCTGATAACTCCTTTGCAGATACGTCTATTGGTTTCAATGCTCATCAGTACTTGGATCGTATTGGTCAAGCAGCCTCTAAATTCTTCACGGGTCATACTGGTGGCGGTTCTGTATCCACAATTGAACGAACAGATCTAAAACAGGAGCATCTGAAATCTTATTCTAATGAAAGGCATCTGTCTGCGAAGGCTAGAAACTCAAATCTTGATTCTTTTGCGGTCCTGGACAGTGACAGTATGGATGCAAAAAGCAAAGTTACACCTTTAACTGTGATTGATGATATTATGGAGTCTTATTCATCCTCAGCTTGCCTGGGATCACCTCCCCATTATCAAGAGGACATTCTGCATCGTCGCCAGAACTTAGAGGAAGAATTTCTGCAGCTATCTGCAGAATCTTTTTCTGTTGCATCTTCTGACAGTAATACCAGCTGCAGCGAAGATGATTTCACCAAATTTGGACCATTGATACCTCAAGTTGATCAGTCTCTGATTGAGGAGTTTTCAGAGAAGAATGCAGATGGCAACTCATCTCTACTCTTTTCGGAGGATACGTACTACAACGCAAGGCATGAGAATTCACATGTAACAGAAAATGGCTCTTGTGCAGAACGAGCCTCTGGTATTCTAAATCTTGTAGAACCAGATGACACTACGCAGGTGTGTGGCAATGATTTTCCTACTGGTGTTTGTGATGGTGAAATAGCACGTTTTGTGAAGCAAGAGGCTGATTGGTCGGAGAATAAAAAAAACAAAAGGAAACCCAAAAGAAGAGTAATTTCAATGTTAGAGGAGACTGGTATGGGTGACAAGGCAGAATCATCTCTGAGGCTTAATGGTCATCTGGATGTTTGTGTAAATGTGGAAGAAGGAAAACAAGTTTCTCATGGTAGTGACTTCCAGATGTCCATTGACGAAAATCGAACCTGGAGAAGTGCAACTGCAACCTCGCTTACCACTGATGGTGACAGAAACCTTTCCGGAACAAAATCCTCATCTTTAGAGACAGGTGTTTCCATTGAGAAAATTTTCAACTCAAATGTTGCAGAAGTTGGAGTTCAAGAGTCTTGTAGGCGGTATATGCGCTGCAGTTGTATACTTGAGCACAAATCTGGGTACAGAGAAAGGTAAATACTTTACAGTTCTCATTGCATATAACAAAAATGAAATTTAAAGCAAGAGGCTTTTAATTTAAAACATTTCTTTCCTTTTCATCCACTGACATATAACTACTCCAAGTTCCATTGAATTAATGAAACATACAACCTCATTTGCAGCTCGTTATTGATATCTGTGGTCTTGCCTTTTTAGTTCAATTATTTCACAACTCCCAACTGGATTTTCTTTCTGAAACTCCTTTGACCATTCTTGGAATTAGTAACATCAATTAGGTTCTTGGCAGAACTAAAGCAGCTTGTAGCTATCCGTAACTGGTCAGGAATTTCCCACTTTTCTCATGTCTTTGTTCCTTTTTTGTCCACCTGCAGTGAAGTAGCTTTATTGCTGAGCAGTGAGCGCAAGTTGTACATACTACGCATAGATGGCACATATGATGGGTCAGGTTAGGTTTGTTGTGGTATGAACTCTTTGCAGGAGGCATACTTTTCATTCCTTCTGTTTATGTTGTTTAAATGGAGAATATCTACGGCTTATTACTGGCTTTATAATTACTACTCAATCTGTTGTCATTCTGCAGGAACTAGCTTAAGACCAATGGGTTGCCACAGAATTGAAGATGTTAGAGAAGTTCTTTTCGGTTTGGGGCTTCAGGTTGTGAGGTTAGTTAATTCAACTACTACTACCAATTAGCAAGCTTTATTTTTTTCTAAAATGCTTCTCATACTCAGTCTTCCTCTATGGATGTGTTAGGTTGTACATTGACCAGGGTGCAAAATATCTGTTTATAACCAGGAGTGTTGAAAAATCAAGGCAATTGCTCAGTATATTGCATTTCTTTGATTCATATGAGATGAAGGATAACTGTTCTCTAAGAAGGTGATTTATCTAGTCTCTTCCTTCTCACATAGAGATCTGAAACTAATAATAATGTCAAGTATGTCATTTATTTGTATTTTTATTTCCTTTTTATAAAGGGCTGCGTTTTGAAAATTTAAATGGCAGTTTGGAGCAGGTTCAGGTTGATTTGTTTGAGAGACATATATGTGGAGGTTCAAAATTGAGCTTGTTTCAATATTCAATGGTGCTTTTTCGACGCGACAATATGGAAGGTATGAGTATATTGTTAATCTTCCATTATATATTTGGTATTCACTGAAAAAAGAAGAGATTACAGGAGGGACATTCTTTCCTGCTCAACGGAAAAAGAGAATATCATGAGAAGCATTTAGAATACAAGAAAAAAAAAACTTGAAAATGTTGAAACATTTGGAAAAAAACTTGAAAATTATTGGAAGATAAAATATTCGTAATTTTAATTGTGGAAAAGAAGTTTAAATAATGATGAAAGTAGTCTATAGCACACGTATAACACTTGCTAAAATGTTGATACAAGAATTTCGAAACAAAGCTAATGTTGATACAAGAATCTGGAAACAAAGAACTGCAGCTTTACACGAATACTTTGTTGAAACCTCTACCATCTCTCATTCTCTCTTGATATAACTGTGATCAACAAGTCTCATGAGTTTCAAAGTTTTTGTGAAATAAATTCGTTTTAATGATACAATGGCATACACTGTCTTACATGAGGTTTGGTCCGAATGACATGCATAAAATGCATGATGGTAATTTTAAAACTATGCTTGCTGCATGTGATTTGGTATTGCCATACAACACCTTATTTCTATGCTTGCTTCATTGAAATTGCATTCTTTTTGTTTAGTCTTATGTCTACTTATCTTATGTTATCAGTCTGGTATAGCATTTACCCATTAGTTCGATCTTTAAAACCAAATTCTCAGAGGATAGTTGCCTCCACTGGACGTCTTTTTATAAGTGCTGTCAATTAATCTAAATTCAAAAAGAAAACATGGCATGGAGCCTTACTATTGACTTATATGTTGGCTTATTGTGATTGGAAGGTCTATATTGTTTCTACCACCAAAGGCTTAGCCCAAGCGGTATCACCTCCTCCTTCCAAGTGGAAGGTGGACGGTTCAAGTCCTTAATGGGACAACAATGGGGTGAGTGTGACTTGTGGAAAAAAAAAAACTCTCTATTGTTTCTACTTCAGTTATTTGTCCCACCAGCTTAGTTTTTAGAATAGTTCTTGTTGTATTAGTGATAATGGGGAAGGACTGGAAGCTTAGGCACTGATATAGAGTTTTGCAAAGTTTGTGATCTAGACCGGGGGTTGAATTGTCTTGCTTGTAGCTTTACCTAATTTAACTACTTTTTAAATTCTTAATTAATTTACCAGAATTTCAAATTGAAATTGAAATGAAGTAATGAAATCCAATTGGTCCATCATGCTAATTGATCTTACCATCCAAAGAATAACAAATAAAAGCAATGAAAAATTCTCAATTTTTAGTTCTCTTTTTTGTTGGGTCCTTGGGAGAAATTGTAAAACCATGGGGGGAGATAGCTGATTGTTTGGATACAATGAGTGTTTAAGAGCCCTATTTGGCCCTTGTGTATCTTTTGCTGGTTGCGATCCCCGTTTGATCGCTTTCTAATACAATCTTACTTATCAAAAAAAAAAAAGCATGAATAAAGACACCAAGATTTTACGTGGAAAACCCAATGAGATTTACACTGGGTATTCCAATCCCTAGAATCAACTAGTTCTCTCTTGACACAGACTGATCCATCAAAGTCTCCACTCGAGTCTTCAGGCACTGTCTGTTCCGTCAACTGATCTGCTCCTCGTGCTATCCGCTTCTCCAACCAGTGATTTAATCTCCAATGGCCAGTTATCCAACCCAATCTCGGTTTGATCGAATAATTGTCGGTGTTGAACTCGTTCAAATTAGCCCCACAGCAAATATGTTGTCAAAACACTCATATGACACTCACCAATCTAATGAAATTGATGAATGCTAAAAAAATATATGCATGCACTCAATTTTACTCAAAAACTCTCAAACATAGATGTCTCTATATATTCTGTGTGTCTAGGATTTGCCATTTGATAGTGTATTCATAGACAATTCAGTGCTGTAGAGAGAATAAGATTTTTAGTATTTAAAACTGAAAAGGAAACTGCTTTCTCGAACACATCGATCGATCGTGAGACATGTCGATCTCCAATAGCTCTTAATCGACACCTCCATCGATACTTAGAAAAATTTCAGAAATGTAGTTTCCAGAACACTTTATATGCATATCAATTAGGATTTTCCAAATCAAATCATGAAATCTCAATACCTAATGTTTGAATGCATGATTTAATTTGGTGAGTGCATAGAAGAGTTTATACTTGAATGAAGCTTGAATTCATCTTAGACCATGAACAAAAGGTAACTAACAGACACTAACAAAATTAAAGACTCAAGTTTTGATTCACGAAATATGCCAACCTAAGTTGTATTGACCTAACAAGTGCTTTAGTATGTACAAGAGTAATCGTGTTTCACACATTTTGAAAGCACAAAGTAACACATAAGGTTTTGGTATACATGTTAATCTATTTGTTTTAATCAGTTTTGGACTAATTTACTCTCGGCGCCTATATTTTGTAACATGTGTTAGATGATTTTCTATTCTAATCTGTGATTCAGTTCAATTCAATTCAATTCGACATCCTTTTGAGACACATTGTTTGGCAAATCCCATTTTGTAAGGAATCTTATTGTATCTATTTGATTTGGAAGGCAATCACATGATTAACGATTGAGAAATGAATAATGCGATTCAATATCCTATTGAGCCTAACAACCTAAAAAATATTTTATTTTTTTCATTCCAAAATGAGCTGCATAAAGCCCGTTGAGGAAATTGAGGATAAAACATAGTATCTGTGTCCTCTATTTCCTCTTTGTTATGCTATTGAATATCTGTTGACCCATTTCCAAGAGGCAATAACTTTCTCTCTTTCTATAAAATATCAACTCAACTGTTTTTCCTGAATATTCCTACTTGCCAAGGGAACTTCTTGAAATTTGAAATCAGCTTTTTATAGTTAAAAGCACTTTTTATGCTTTGAGCGAGTTTGTTATTTAGTTTTTGGATTCTTTAAATTTTTGCTAAGCTAAAATGAAAGTAATGATGCTACATGGGATCATTGTAGTTGTATCAATGTTTTTAAATGTGGATAGAATCGCTTGAAGTGTAATTGGTGTGATCATGTATGTGTGGGTAGTGTGATTTGGATGAAGCATCATATAGTTGGAACTCAAGAAATTGTTTGATTGTTTACAAGGTTTGTAAGTCTTAGAAAGTTTCTCTGGAAAAGAAAATTAGATGAAACAAACAAAGAAGAAGATAGAGCTAATTGTGATTGGCTTTTAATTTGATTAAAATCTTAGATCTGGTAAGATGATGAAATTGGTTGATGTATATGGTGTGGGCACAGAACATTCATCCCTTAACGTGACTATTTTTTTTTTTCAAAAAGGAAAACGATAATATTAATATAATTCTGAGTAAAGACTAAATAGAATCAAAGAAGACAGTGGATTAATATGGTTTGCGCGTTACTTTAAAACAACATAAAGCATCAGTTACCAAAAAAAACAAGGCGTCACTTAAAAAGCCATATTACTTCATTCTACTATATATTTTTTATTTCTCTATGTTTTCCTACAATTTATAATTTATCTCCAAAGTTGTTAATGAACTTTATGATTCACGATACTTGATGGTTTGGAATTCAGGAAAGTAGGATACTGATTCACAATACAAATCCCAATTTGGCAACGATGATTCTAATGTTTATTGATATTAAATTCCATATCCTTTAAATGCTTTTATTTATTGGGAATCATGGATTCTTCCTGTTTGATAATGATCGGAATTCTCTTATTTTAAAATCACCCAGAGGATTTATGGCTTCCAAGGTCGCTATTTGTGCTTCAAGAACATTTGCTTGTGTGCATTGAAGATTTCATGCAGTTTGGCCCTCTTTCTGAGGATGCATCTTCCTCTACATATTTCTCGCTTGATTCATGCTGCTCTGTCATTGACTTATATGAGATGGTAATATTTTTTTTCCTTCATCAAGGCTTTTCTTAAATATTTTGTTTACATCCATGAGAAATTGATATTTATACACTGCGTCTTCCACCACTGATAGCTCACAGAAGTTTTTATTTGATTTAGATGATATCTTGTATTTGCTCTGATATGTTATCATATGTTTTCTTTGCTGATAAGTATTGTATGAAGTATTATAATGACTATATCTACAGTTAAATCATCACTCTTTGCATTCTTAGCTAACAGCCATCTGCCATTTGTCTCCATTTATAGGACTCTGTACTGGATGGTTACAGAAACTTGTCACTTTGATCAATCAGTAACACGTTTCCTTTTTAAAAATTTGATGCTTATAATGCTCTACTATCTGGAGCAAAACTTGAAATGTTTTCTTCTTTGATTTGTTGCTCCATTTTCATCAACAAAGATAGGAGTATTTTCAAAGATTCAGAGCTCACGTGTTTGGAGAAATTGGTCTGTTTGAGATTCGTTTCTCGTTATTTAATTATCTGCTTAAATATATAATTCAGGTTGCATATCCACTTGCGTCGCCAAGCATTGCCTGATAATAATTCCACATCAATTTACTTCAAATCCAAAATCAAAGGTGAACTAACTAAGCCTATTTCCTCTCTTCTACGACTTCATCGAGTAACAACAGACGACCCATGAAAACCCAAGAGGTGGCTGGAAAATTTCCAATTCCCGCAATTTATTTTTATTTTTATTGTTTTAAAAGTACAAGGGTTGGATATATGTTCAATCCAAGTTAAATTAACAGTTATGGGAACAAGAAGATATTTCCTATTCCTCTGAAATGCATGACTGAAAGAAAAATGTAACAATTGAATAGGGCCTGTACAAGTTTGTCTGCCGGCACCGGTGGCAAAATAATGATGGGGCTGACAGATCCAAATAACACTGACGAGCTCGAACCGTGAATCCAATTGAAACCCTCCAAAAAAGAAAAGTTAACTGAAAAAGATTCTCTTAAGGTTTGTGGTTAGACGGATTTGAAAATGGAGAAGCATAGATGAGAGAGAATAAGAGAAGGGAGCTTTAAATAGTGACGGAAGGGGAAGTGTTATAGAGAGAGAGACGAAGATAGAGAATATACATTTCCAGCCGTTGGTAAAGACATTTATGATCTTTCATTTGGGATGACGTAGTTTTGGGTTATTTCTTTAAAGTGTAATATGGCATATTTCATGCCATAGATCTAGGTAAAATAACACATATCAACACCTTGTCAATATAATTTATACATATTTTAACTTAAAGAGGATCCTGACCCTTTAGTGCCTAGTTCTTGCACTAATAATTCATGAAATTATTGAGCTTACTTTTGAAGGTAGCCCCAAGACGCATTTTGTTTGCTATGATATAGTCTTTGTTTAAGAAATGATATAGCCGATCTTGTAGATGCACTCTCTCTTTATATGCCAGCTTTCAAATTACATTTTTTTTGCTAAACAGTATAATAAGTAGGCAAAAAGAAGAATGTGGAGAAGTTCCCAAGTCCCTGGAGAACAAGTTTTTCATTGACCAGCATTTAGTAAACACTTGCAAATTGAGAACACAATCAAGATTCTAATAATAAATATGGGAGGTACAAAATGTATTAATTAATATATTTGTGACTATTAGTTTTTGTCTTTGACACTGTTTATTATAACACATGCTGAACTAGTTTGTTACATTAAAAATACATTTTGCTGCAATGTAAATGTGAAGACTTGTATCATTTCTTGTCTGGCTCTCTACCCTGTTTTAGTGATAATTGCTGTAGAAAAGCAATCATAATATTCTCTGTCGATTCCATTGCATCTGGTTCTACATTTTGTGTACTTCTAGCACAATTGGCGTGATTTTTCCTGTCCTGTTTTTCCTTCCAGATTATTATGGCTGCTATTTTCTGTTGAATGTATTCTTTTTTCTGCAAATGTATTTTATGTGTTTCTGGCCCCAACGCTGAAGTATAATATTTCTCCATTTTCAGGTCATTGAGGCTGGGGAGAGTTGGTGTGTGACCTTGGCTGTTGAATGTACTCGTACATCGGAGTTCCGTCCTTCAGACAAAGGTGGTAAGGTGAAGGTTGATGCAGCAATCACTGCAGAAAAGCCAGCTTCAGGCCCTCTGACATGGAGGCTCAGATGGTTTTCTGAAGATAGTCTGTTCAAGTTTGTGGTATTGTTGAAGGCACTCCATGTAGAAAAGACGAAGTCTCCTTTACTAGTAAGATGTACAGCCTGAATGGCAAATAGGGATGAAAAAAAAAAAAAAAAAGCAAATAAGGAACTATTTTTCTAAATTTTTTCTCCGTATTCATTTCATTCTTTTGATCTGGGAGTCCTTTTTAGTCACATGTTGAGTTTGATTTCCCCCTGGGTGTGGTGAGTCAATAGCTTTCTTTGGTTCTATTCTTTGATTTGTATTATTATAGAAGTTTTTTCTCTCTTGTACAGAGTGTACAGTATAGAACATCAAATGATGTGTTATTAGTTTGCCTTCGCTTTTTTTATATAAATATTTTTTCATTGAAGAATCCACTAGGATGGCAAGATGCTTTGTTGGTAAATTGTAAGTTGATATGCTTGATGGTATTGAATCATATATTAAGATAAGCTTTAATTCGTAGAACCAGAGTATGAACTTCTCAATTGCCAGTTCCTTCGGGAATGAATCTTCAGCTACAGGGCATGTACGGTCCCATATGCCCCTCACAAGCAGCCCGGGGAGTCTGCTTTTGGACAACAGCAACCATCAGTGGAAGCATTGAAGCAGCAATTGAAGGAGCAATTTTTCTGCTACTCCATTCAGTGCAATGCATCCATCCATCATGGCAATCATAAACTGAACTTTATAGGAGTTAATTTATAAGTGCTGTTTTACAGGCCAAAATCGATCTGATTCAGATTGAGAAGAGTGTTCCTTAATTCATTGTTTCATTGATGAGAGCTGCAATTATAGGAGACCATTTTAGCAATCTTGGGGCCATAAAGAATCTCTCATTCCACTCTAGCAATGTAGCAAACAAGTAAAGCATTAACATAACATGAACTCTGATAAACAAAAAACCCTGTAACAGTATTATAACATAATACAACATAGTTCAAAATTTGGTGCATCCTAATCGACGGATTAACTTGTCTTTCAAGCATGAAAAAGGGATTGGAAACATCTTCCTCAATTTTTAAGTACAGTAGTATTCCTATAGATTCGCAAAAGATGCATATTCTGAGAAGAAAATAATTTTCATGAAACATGTACTAGCCACCATGATCAGAATCAGCTTCTCATATAACCAGTTGAGAGTTCAGTCAGCAAATAATTATTGGAGCCATGGCAACAAGATAATGGATGCCAACAAAAAGTGTCATTTTTGCAAGGAAATCAACGAGGCAGTGAATTTAGCAGCTCTTTCTTCCAAAGAATCAAATTCTTGCATGTCATCTGGCATTAGAATATGAATCAACAGAAGTAGAATCTTTTTTCAAGCAACACAAGTAAAATCTCCTAGAATGAAAACTTGCTATCTCTGATTCTTTTTTGGCCTGAGTCTCTTAAAAGCCATAAATGTTACTGCAGCTGATAGAGAATACCTGGGCAGAATCAAAAACGGCATCAGAAAAAGACATTACAAATAAACTTAATGTGATTGTTAAAACTATAATACTTTTAAGGGTAAAATGCTCTAACACCCCCTCAGGTTTGGATTTATTACCCACAGATTAAACTTGTGTCAAAAAAAGCTCTAACACCCCCTCAGGTTTGGTTAAATTAGCCTTAACACCCCCTGTTGCCAAAAATACCCTCAAATTCTCTCTCTTAATTAGATATTTGTTTAATAAATTATTATTTATGATACATAGTTCATTATTAGTTAAATTAATTTTTAATTACATAGTTTGTTAAATTAATTATTATTTATGTTACATATTTTATAATTCAAAACAAATTATTATTTATGCAACATAGTTTATTGTTAATTAGACATTTGTTGAATAAATTGTTATTTATGCTACATAGTTGGTTAAACAAATTACTATTTATGTAATAAAGTTTATTATTATTTACATAGTTCGTTACATAAATTATTATTTATGCTATATAGTTTATTATTAATTATATATTTGTTAAATAAATTGTTATTTATGCTACATAGTTTATTATTAAATATATTATTTTTTAAATAAATTATTATTTATGATACATAGTTTATATTTAATAATCAATTATTATTTAAGTTACATAGTTTATAGAGAAATAATCTGAGGGTATTTTTGGCAAAAGGGGGTGTTAAGACTAATTTAACCAAACCTGAGGGGGTGTTAGAGCTTTTTTTGACACAAGTTTAATCTGTGGGTAATAAATCCAAACCTGAGGGGGTGTTTGAGCATTTTACCCTACTTTTAATGTTAATTTTGTCTTGTTATCATGATTCTTTGGTCAGATGCTACTGCAGATTGCTCTATAACTCTATTCAAGACCAAATGGATTTTCTCAAGTAGTCAAGTATTTGCTTAAGATTTAAACCAATGAATATAAATCACACTTATATACGTGACCACAATAACATGCAAGAAATGAATGCATTAGAAAACTACAAAGCAAGCTAATATGCAAATATCAGTCTTAGAAGTCACACTCGTAGCACTTTGTGACATATTAAAATTTCATTGATGTTAATATCACAACAAAGTTTGAAAGAAATAATTTGTAAGAGTATTACTACAAGAAGTTTTAACTAAGGTGACCATTCCTAAATCTAGTACCTTGTCAGCACATCATGCAGACAGGGTCCATGAAATGCATAGCTGCACACTAATAGGATTCATATTTGTAGCACAACTTCACTGAATGTTGAAAATTTTGACAATTATGCCTAAAACCCATGATTATATAAAATTAATGCATGCATGAATTTTGAGTAATAAATTGCAAATTACATAGCTTCATTTACTCCCAACACCAGAATAGTCATCCTTTCACCATGACCTGAATATATCTACCCGCTAAGAAAATGGCCCCAAGGAGATTATCAAACGTAAGAACCAGCACAACTTTCTATGGACTTTCTAGCATACTATACCATTTTTTTCTTTTTCTTTTCTTTTTTTCCTTTCCCTGACAATCCATCAAGTGATAAACTATTCACCATTACCTAAATATACACCTAATGAATAATATTGACCTAAATATCCTCAAAGCAACCATTAGCAAATTATGAAGACAACATATATATATCTAACAAGAGAAAGGATTGATATCAAAATTGTACGACATCAAGGGCTTGATGCACTAATTTTTAATAACAAATGAAGCAAGAAGCATACCATGTCAATGTATAGTTGAGATGGTCCTGTGGCATCACTGAACTGCGAATCAAACCCATGATTATATAAAATTAATGCACACATGAATTTTGTGTAATAAATTACAAATTCAATAGCTTCATTTACTCAGACTAGTCTTCTTTTCACCATGACCTGGGTAAATCTACCGCTAAGAAAATGGCCCCAAGAAGATTATCAGACATAAGAACTAGCACAACTTTCTATGGACTTTCTACCATACTGTACCATTTCTTTCTTTTTTTCCTTCCCTAACAACCCATCAAGTGATAAATTATTCACCATTACCTAAATATACAACAAATTATTCACCATTACCTAAATATACAACTGATTGGATCAAAATTAGCCCGGGAGATATGCCTGGTGGGATCTATTGATGAATAATATTTTGCACCATCTAATCCTCGAAACAACCATTAGCAAATTATGAAGACCAAATATATATCTAACAAGAAAGAGGATTGATATCAAAATTGTACGACATCAATGACTTGGCTCACTAATTTTTAATTAAAAATGAAGCAAGAAGCATACCATGTCAATGTATAATTGAGATGGTCCTGTGGCATCACTGAACTGCGAATCAAGGAATTTGTATCCTTTGGAACAGGGTATGGATTACTGGGATTGACACTGTCATTGATGCCTTCAATGTAGATAGTATTCTCAGGAAGTCCACATGCACGAGCAATTGCAGGAACATCAACATAGAACCACTGAGAGGAGCTCGGATCATTTGCTGGAACGAATATGCTAGGCTTCTCACTTCCACGGACTACTCCAACAACTTCCACAGGTGTAATATCAGGAGCTCGATCCTGTAGATTACAGGATATTTAAATCAAATACCATACTGACAGTGAAATGTCTGCATTAACAAATAAATCTGTAATACAAGAGACAACCTCAATAATTTTAGGCTTCCTAGACCAAAACCTCCACCAGGAGCTTCTTTCACTGTCTTGAACAGAGGTGGATGCTGTATGCAAAGATCGTTCATCGTCTTGTGAAACTTCTGAAGACTTCTCCCTCCAACTGCGTGGGACCCATCCTCTATTTACCAGAATTGGCGACTGTGCACTGAAATAAACTGAAAGAATATAAAACACTTCATCTAAATCTCAAAGCTTACTCTGGTTACTCCAAATGAGAGAGAACTATTGTGAAAATCAAAACACCTCAAAATACAATATCATCCACAAACACATTATTAGCTTCAATTCCTACTTTCACATCATTACTTGGGACACTAGAATTACTATAATGAATTGAAATAGATTTTCTTGATCCCTTATATAATGGAACAGACACATAATTGGAAGTCTTGAGAAATTAAAACAGAAGTTAAGTTTTGATGCTGCCCCATAGATCACTACTGAAACCCACAATGCCGTCGGAAGGTCTGACCAAAGATTACAGTTCAGCTAAATGTCTTAAATAATAAATTATCTGAAATTCAAAGACAATAAATGACAGGGCAGTTGGAGATTTTGTTTGTGCAAAGCACTATTACAGCATTAGCTTTACATTTTAGTCTCTACATTGAGTCATACTTTTCTAATCAAGGATATTATTCATAACTGATTTACAAAGAAGTAATCATTCTGTCAACTAGTTAACAGAATGGAAAAGAAACGTAAGCTGATACCAAGATGTAATGAATTTCTGTATTAACCGTGTGCAATATGGTTTTATGGTACATCTGACCCTCCTCGGACCCCACAGTGGTGGGAGTCTCGTGCACAGGGCTAGCCAAGCCCAATATGGTTTTATGGTCCTATAGACAAATTAAATAAAAGTAATATAAGAAAGTTGCGTCAAGTATTTGGACAACATCTATTGGAGGTAGTATTGTCAATATTAATTCATTTCTGTCATAAGCAAGGCACGTACACCCCTATAGCCTGCCCACCACACTGGAACCTTGCACAACTCCCTTTGAGGGTAGCTAGAGATACCACTCAAACTAACAGCTGGAGGAATTGTTGATATTGATACATATCAGTTGATACAAAACCAACAAGTAACGTGACAAAATAGACCCATGATATTTTAGTCATTTGTATGACACAATGATTTGATATTTTTGCCTTGGATGAACAAAACATAACAGTGACAATAGGAGACATTAAGAGGAATGATATTCCCTACCCAGAATCTTCTCATACTACTGCATAACAAAAGTTGGGTGAATGAATTATTTACAGACGGATCTTGCAATGTGAATAAGAAATGCATGTTCTCATATACATTTCACTTGGACTTCTGTTTACTGGGTAAAAGACGGTTCCCTTAAAAAGTACCTTTTTTAAAAAAAAAAAAGGATATAATTTACGGATATGAAAGTTTTTTTATATTAAACAACAAAGTTAATTCATTTGATATTGTAATAGACAAATGTTATAGCCCTAGGCAATAGATGAACTTTTTGATTAAGTCGTGCACAGTATACGATGTTTGTAAAATTATTCAAACTGAAGTTCTTATTTGTTATCCGTTTTCACACATTCTTTTCTTGCACTAAAACATGTAAATAAACAGAAGTCATATTGCTGCCGAAGCCGTAGTTACTGCAAGTCAGTGACCAATATCAGAAAACCCCCGTGTAAGATAGTTTAACAAATAAAAGAGTAAGCAAGGATTGAAAATTAGGTTACATGACTGTTAACTACAAGGAAACAAACCCATATTATTTTCTGCCACACGTACCTCTCAGGGTTGTTGTGGATCGGCATAAGAGGAGTAATGACATAATAGCCATTTTCAGTCACTCCCGAAATGCTTCTTGAACGTGGGCCAATATAAATTGACTTCTTCTCATCAAAAACTCCTTTACCTACAACCCTCCTAAACTCCAAAGAATCCAATTTTTCACTCGAAGGAACAATGTTGTTACAGAAAATTGGTTCCATTCCCAATCTCTTTTGCCTGTACTCCAGCATTTTTATCTGTACAAACATATAGATGACATGTAAACAAAATTAAACCTGCAAAACGATAAATTAATAAAATATAGTTGTTATATCTACACATTTTATTGAGATTGTATTAGAAAAAAGGAAGACCAAGGTTATATCTACACAGTTTCACAATTTATGAAAATGCAGGTTCTTGGATTGTATTAGAAAAAGAAAGACCAAGGTTATTAGAGGGTGAGGGAGAAAAAATCTGATTACAGATACAGAGCATCATAACATAACTCTAGACTTAATTAGAGGCAGTACACATAAAGGGTAAGTGATTTCCATTAGGTGGAAAAAATTGGCAGTAGACACACACACAAAAGCAACCTATATACACAGAGAAATATAGAGAGAGAATTCAAGAACAATTGCATATAGGAGCTCAACCTTTTCTTGTCTTCTGAAGATCTGCCAGGTTCCAAGCCCAAAAGTGATAGCTCCCGGAACAAAAAGGAACAATTTTGACCATCCTGACCCTTTATGCGTGTCTAATATAAAGATGTAAAAAATATAAATCAAAGAAGATCCGTTTGACATAGACATTCAACCATTCTCTAATGTTAAAAAGCAATAGCAACTGAAAACAACGTAATCAATCACATAAGCATCTATTCATCACATTACAGAAGGACCCAGAAGCATATATATATATATATAGAGAGAGAGAGAGAGGGGGGGGGGGGGGGGGGGGGAGAAAGGGCAGGACTAGGACCTTTAGGTTGAGCAGAGGATGTTGATGGAGGTTGTGGAGCAGAGGAGATAGCAGAAGGGGCAGAGGTGGAGAAGGAAGACGATGGAGATGGGAACAACTTCAACTTCAAACTTGCATTTCCACGTAGTCTTGTTGTTAGGGTTTTAGAAATGGAAGCTGTGGCCATCTTCACGATGAATCAATCTCACATTGATAAAGGTGCCCTACAATTTCTAATGTTTATCGTACTCTATTCTAGTCAATATCTTCCCATGCTTCAGAGTTGAGAAGTTGTAAGAGGACTCTGACTGACTGACTCTACGAGTCTATTCTACCAAACGCAAATTCAGGGCTTTCTTTGGAAAATATGAAATTTCCATCTAAACCTCTCTCCACAGGAATTTTCCTCCCAAACAACCAGGTTAACCTCTCCATCAACTTGTATCTAATTATCTGTATAAATATACATTTTGTATAAATGCACTTCATTTTTTAATATATGCACTCATTTTTTACTTTTTCGTAAATGTAAATGTGATTCTCATCAATGGAACCAAAAAACAATATTGTTAAAAAAGCAAATACCTTATATTGGTTAGTGAAGTGCATTTATCACATCCCTTATATATTATATTTACTTATGCTATTATACATATATTATTTTAAGTATTGCCTTTCGAAAATCAAACTCTTTTAAGTCTTCATTTTTGTAATTTTTTATGAATGTTTTTTTATTAAAAATACAAATGCTTCGTTTGGACACACACAAGAGAAGAGAAAGAAGAGAATAACATTAGTAATGAAAGAAAAAAAATGAGAGAAGATGATAGCAATAAATTTCATTCGTGTTTGGATAATGATGAAGCAAAAATTCACCCCGAACTGATCAAACGCCAACCTGTAAAAAAGGACAAGAGAAGGGTAATCGAGAGGGCACCGGCGTGATGCCGGCCGACTACGCTCCGACGATCAAGTCAGAAATCGAAAGAACTTTCTTAGCTATAAAGGAACTCAGGGGGTATTAATTGCGTACCTGGTATGTGGATCGTCTCTGTATTTATAGCAGTCAAGTGAGGCTGTTTCCTAGTGAGAGACTGACTCTTGGAGATAGGAAGTCTTGGTTAAAATAGACTTTTTATCCACGTCACTTCGAACTCATCCTTCACGTTACATGTTTCATAATTTTAGTCAAATACTCTATCAGATGCCCCCTGTTCATAAGGGTCGAGTGCTGGGCCTTATGAACACTTTGGACTGCTCCTCTGGCATATAAATAGATACTTTTTTCCTCCCTTTTTCTTTCCTTTCTTTTTTCTTTTCTTTCTTTTTTTCTTTTCCCTTTTTCTCCCGCGCGCGGCAAGCGCCGGGTGGGCCCGGCCGAGCCCGGCCAGGCAGTGCCCTGCTGCTCCCGGCCGCTCCCGGCCCGGCCAGGCGGGCCCAGCCGCGCCCGTCGCTTGGCCAGGCGCGCCCGGCCCGGCCAGGCGCTCTGCCAGGCGGGCCCGGCCGCGCCCGGCGCTTGGCCAGGCTGTGCCCAGCCCGGCCCGGCCAGGCGCTTGGCTAGGCGGGCCCGGCCGCGCCCGGCCCGGCGCTTAGCCTGGCCGGCCCGGTGGGCCCGGTCGCGTCTGGTCCGGTGGGCCCGTCCTTAGTTGGGCCGGTTTCTTCCTGGGCTTGGTTTTTGGTCGGGCGGTTTATTCTTGGGTCCGGCCTTTGGCCGGTATATAAGAACCCGGTTTATATATATATATAAAAAATGATTATCAGTTTAAAGAATCGAAACTTAGCTAATAAGCTCTGATGGTCTCACCCTAACCATTATGCCAATAACTCACTTGGTTAATAAACTCTAATTAATAAGCTTAATAGCGCGGCTCTTGATAAAGCCATGTGACCACCTTGGTGGGACTTACCTGCCTTTTGCTAAAATCTCTTTTAACAGGTTGTGCCCCCGTAGGGTAGGTTAACAATGTTTTTGGATTAAAAGGCCCTTGAAAAAGTGTGGTCGTGTCTCCTTAATAAGGCTAGGCCCCTGTAGGGTTGAGTTTGTGCCCCCGTAGGGCTGTCTGGATTCATCCATCCCGCCTTTTTAGTTAAAGGCCCTTCTCTGAGGTGTATCCCCATAGGGTGGCCCTCGTAGGGCTGCGCCTCTGTAGGGTTGCGCCTCTGTAGGGCTGTGACCCCGTAGGGCTGGGACCCCGTAGGGCTGTTCCCCTGTAGGGCTGTGACCCCGTAGAGCTATGACCCCGTAGGGCTTTGACCCCGTAGGGCTGGGACCCCGTAAGGCTGTGCCCTCGTAGGGCTGGGACCCCGTAGAGCTGTGACCCCGTAGGGCTGGGACCCCGTAGAGCTGTGACCCCGTAGGGCTGTGCCCCCGTAGGGCTGGGACCCTGTAGGGCTTTGACCCCGTAGGGTTGTGCCCCCGTAGGGCTGGGACCCCGTAGGGCTGTGCCCCCGTAGGGCTGGGACCCCGTAGGGCTTTGACCCCGTAGGGCTGTGACCCCGTAGGGCTATGACCACGTAGGGCTGTTTAAACAATGTTCTCGGGATTCATCCATCCCGCCTTTTTCATTAAAGGCCCTCCTTGGAGGTGTATCCCCGTAGGGTGGCCCTCGTAGGGTTGTGCCCCCATAGGGCTGTTTAAACAATGTTCTCGGGATTCATCCATCCCGCCTTTTTCATTAAAGGCCCTCCTTGGAGGTGTACTTTTTGTTTTAGTTATAACAACAAATTTTGAAACAAAAGGATTGCTATTGATATTTGAGTAACAAACAGAGAATTATTCGTGCAAAAACTTCGGAGCTATCGCCCTGAGGCTCGATATTAAATTGAGCTTCAAATAGAATAATTAAAGTAGATGCAATTTTTAAAAGAAAGTCTTACTGGTGGCGCTTCCACAAACGCTCAGCAATCCAAGGATGGGCCAACTGCCTCCCTTTTAATGTCTCTAGTCACTATGCCACATGCCTCCCTGCTCATGACGTGATGCTTTACCGGTCTGGCCCCGTGACATTTTGCCACGCTTGGGGTCTCTATCTTCCTCACTGGAATGTCCCCCCCTTTTCCTGTCTGCCTTTCTCGCATCAAGGACATCCTCTGCGTTCATGTACTTTTGGGCTTTCATAAGTAGCTCGGACATACTTTCTGGAGGGTGCTTGAAAATTGAGTACAAGAATTTTGAAGGCAGTTGCCCCCCCATGAATGCAGTAACTGCCACCTTATCGTCCAGAGAATCGACCTGTAACATCTCCCTGTTAAACCGGTAAATGTAGTCTCGCAATGACTCCCCTTTATTTTGTCTTATGTTCAGGAGATAGGTGGCTGGCTTTCTGTGCCTTCGGGCGGTAATAAAATTGCCTACGAACAATTGGCTCAGTTCTTTGAAGGAACGTATAGATGTCGGTTTCAGGTTGTTGAACCATGACCGGGCAGAACCCTTCAATGTAGTAGGAAAAGCTCTACATAGGATTTCATCTGGTATTCCTTGGAGGTGCATCAGAGCTTTGTAGGTCTCTAGATGATCTAGCAGGTCATTGGTCCCATCAAAGCTTTCAAGGGTGGGCATCTTGAACTTGTTGGGCAAAGGACAACTCATTATCCCCGCGGAGAAAGGGAGGTTGGTTTGCTGGACCAGCTCCTTTACTGTAGCAGTGTCCTTCCCTCTTATGGAGTGGGCCATGCTTTCTACCCTAGCTCTGAGGTCTTGCATCTCCATGTCATAATAGATAGTTTTCCCTGGGTGCCCTGAGTCTCCATGGGGTTGGTTTTTTCCGAGTGGGACTAGGTAACTGGGATTCGTCCCACCTCTTACTCGGTTCTGAGCTGCGTCGTCCGTTGGGACTTCATTGTCTCGCCCAACACCATCCCCTTTTGGATCAACAGGGTGACCCGGCGATGGTACTGGCTCCACAGGAGGGAGGCGCTGCAGAATTGCCGCATTCTGTTGGAGTATCTGGGCCAGACTTTGATTCAAGTTCCGGACTTGGCATTCCAACGCTGCGATCCGTCCTTGGTCGTTTAGGATTTCGGGGCGTGCCCCAGGGAAGTCCATCTGTCTAGGGGGTTGCATACCTCCTTGTCCAATTGGAGGGCCCTGTCCGCCAGGAAGGTCATGGCCTACAGGAGGATCCTGGGCGGCTGGAGGATTGTGACCGGCAGGAAGGTCCTGCGCTGGGGGATTATGGCCGACAGGAGGGCCCTGCGCTGGAGGGTCCTGTACAGTGGTAGTCTCTAACCCAGATCGTAGGTGCATCATGCTTCGTATATGATTCGTGTAGAACAATCAAGTTTGTGATTGTTTCCCACAGACGACGCCAACTGATGAAGCAAAAATCCACCCCGAACTGATCAAACGCCAACCTGTAAAAAAGGATAAGAGAAGGGTAATCGAGAGGGTACCGGCGTGGTGCCGGCCGACTACGCTCCGACGATCAAGTCAGAAATCGAAAGAACTTTCTTAGCTATAAAGGAACTCAGGAGGTATTAATTGCGTACCTGGTATGTGGATCGTCTCTTTATTTATAGCAGTCAAGTGAGGCTGTTTCCTAGTGAGAGACTGACTCTTGGAGATAGGAAGTCCTGGTTAAAATAGACTTCCTATCCACGTCACTTCGAACTCATCCTTCACGTTACACGTTCATAATTTTAGTCAAATACTCTATCAGATAAAGAGTAGATAAAATAAAAAAGATGATAGTATTCTTATTTGAATAAGATATGGGGGAGAAACGATAACGACCAAATTACTATCATATCTTTTTATATTTATGGGATAAGGGTGAAATAACAATTTTCTCTTTTTAATTGTTGAGGGCGGTTTCAGAATTATGAAAGTAATACTTAAATACTATCATTTTTCTCCTAATCTTCTCATTATTGGGAGGATAGGATATGAGGGACAAGGAGCGATAGATATCCCTCATTGTCCTTTATTATCCTTTCTTTTCTTTTAATAGAGACTATCGAAACAAAACAAGGTCAATCCTCTCATTTATTTTCTCTCATTATCCTTTCAAATTCATCAATCCAAACGGAGCCAAAGTGGTCTTTCTTTTCAAATGATTAAAGTGGCATTTTAGACCAAATAGATGGTCATGACACCAATCACTTAACATTTGACATTGTTGGCACAAAAAGTGATTGCTTTTGGGATTCAAAATCGCATATGGTTTACGTATAGTTTTTATAGACTTAAAAAAAAAGTTTGATAAGGTCTCAAGAGATATGATTTGGTAGACAAATTTTCTTACAAATTATAAAAAGTATTTAATGTATGTATATAAATACAAAAACTGAAGTCTACACCACATGTGGTTACACTAGTAAGTTTTTCATAAACGTAAGATTGCACCAATGATCAGTGTTAATCCTGTAATCTTTTTGCAATAATCTTAGAAGAAATAACAAAAGATTTTCAAAATGAGAATTCACGGTATATGATGTTCGTGCTTTTGGATACATCTAAAGAGAACTTAACAATAAAACTAGAAATGAGGAGAAATGTGTTAGAATTGAAAGGATTGAAAATTAGTCGAACTAAAATCGAGTTATGGAGTGTAAATTTAACAAAGATTTAGACATTGAAAATATAATGATAACACTTCAAGATCATAATGTTACTCAAAATAATAAATTCTGGTACTTTAGGATTGATAATACAAAACGATGGAGAGATAGATAGTGATGTAACTAGTAGAATAGCTTTGGGTTGGACAAAATGGAGGCAAGCTAGTGGGATATTGTGTGATAAAAGGATAACACATAAGCTAAAAGGCGAAATTTATAAAACCATTATTAGATCAACTATGCTGAATGGGGCAAAGTGTTGGGCTCTAAAAATTGGATAAAAACAATGCCTTCATGTAGAAAAAATGAGAATGTTAAGGTAGATGATTTGAGTGACTAGAAAATATAAGGTTTTTAATGAGAGTATGAGAGAAAAATTAGGTGTAACACTCCTTTGTGAAAAAATTAGAGCGAGTAGATTGAGATGGTTTAGATACATTTATCGGAGATCTAGTGACGTGCCAGTGAAACGAGGATGATTAGTTATAATAGAAGGTAAGAGACATAGAGAGTGATAAAAAATAACATGAGATGAGGTTATTAAAAATGACTTTAAACAATTAAACCTAGTAAGAAAAATTGCATGTAATAGGAAATATTGAAGAGAAAGAATTCATGTGGTAAACTCCATTTATATGAGACTAAGTCAAGGATGATGACGATGATAAATGCATATATACATCATTTTCACGGAGTTAAATCTTTGCCTGCTAGACAGGATGATATTTAAATTAATCAAATAAAAAATAAAAATTACAATCTCTCTTGTAGCCTAGTTGTTTGTGGCTTAAACTTTTAACCATATAGGTCTCGGTATCTCGAAGGAGTGAAAAACTAAAATTTGATATAATATACTAGATTCAAACTAGTTAGTCAACATTTTTTTAATTTCTAAAACTAGAACCAAACCATTTCATCATAGAACCAAACTAAATTATATAGTTAGATTTCGTTCAATCCAGTTCAATTACCAATTCTAACAACGTTTTGTGCACCCTGAAACCAAAAAAACGAATAACATGTAACTTCTTGATCTAAGAGCTGTGAGATCTCCATTCATTAGAATGCCCTCTAACTCCCTTTTGCTTAGAAATGCAATTGAATCAAAGTCAAACGAGTTTTCAAATGGTTCGAAGGCTCTTCAATAGGCTTTTCAAGAAGAGAAAAAAAGAAGTAACATTTGTTTTTTAAATTAGACAAACAACAACCAAAATCTAAATCGGCCGTTGGCTGAATTACAAATACAGTTCAATTCATAAAAAAGTGCAAAACCATCAAAACGACAAGTCACAGTTCCAGGCCCAACCCAAAAGAGAATTGGGTGGGCTTTTGTAGGCTTAATGGTATTGGGCCTCTTGCCCCAATTGAGATAGGTACAGAATTGAGAATACAAATAAACAAATGGAAATCCAAAATCCAAATTAGGGTTCACTTTTCTGCAACCCCTCTCTTTTTCTCTCTCTATATATATGTACCTCACCTCAAGTATATCTTTCCTTAACCGGTAACTCTGTACCTCCATTAGAGGAGGCGATCGACCTCCAATCCAAGCTACATAATAGTAGACGATGTAGTCTCTCATCTTCTTCCCTTCGTTTGACACAAGTTTGTGTATGTATATGTATATGTATATGTATATATGCAAGTGTATAAATGATATGGATAGTTATGGTTAGAAACAAGGCAATGATTATATGCGTCACTGATGCGCTGAGCCATGTATATGGGATAGCGTATTCAGCCCCTTTCGTTGCCGATAGATATTTCGAGCACTATATGCTTGCATGTGCCGTTCACTTCCAGTAGATCTACATACGGCCTGTGCACTAATATGCTCGTACATTCGGAATTCATTCATACCTTTGATTTTTCTTTTCTTTTATTTATTTTATATTCTCCTCTATATCAATTTCTTCGATTTTTGTGTTCTTCGATTTTTGTGTTCATTATATATATATATATACACACACACACACACACGCATATGGAATAATGAAGCTAGGAATCCTTCAAACAAATACCTTCTTCTCTCTGTAAACTTTTTGTACGGTGAAATGTCTTCAGATGGAGAAGATCTAGATAGTGTAAAATACACCGGGAATTTGAGTCGTGGGTGTGGTAAGCACGTAGTGAGCATCACACGGATGAGATTCATTCTGTGGGTGTTGTAAGCGCGTGGTGAGCATCACACGGATGAGATTCATTCTGTGGGTGTTGTAAGCGCGTAGTGAGCATCACACGGATGAGATTTATTCCGTGACGGATGAGATTCATTCTGTGAACACACTTGGTAGTAGGACTTAGGCGCGGATTGTATGGACGGATGAGATTTATTTTGTGTATTTACATCACACGCATGTGCAAAAGTTCTCCTTTAAATGTAATATGCAAAGCTAATACAAACATACTCGCCCTATATTGACAATCTAAAATACTCATGAAAATGATTGGAATTAATTGAACTGTTAAAGAGGACGTGGTGCTTGAAAGGTTTCAAATTTTTTTGGAGGACCTGGATAAAAACTCCTCATTCATATTCTTGGTGGATTTGAATATTCTTGGATTCGAATTGTCCTGCGCTCTACTAAAGAAATTTAAGACTTTTTTTATTTTTATTTTAAGACTTGGGTTTCAATTTTATAAAAATAGTTTTCAATAAATCAGAATGCTTTGTTCAAAAAATTATAAAAATAAAAGATTCTTATTTAAAAAACTATTTTTCAATGAGTTTTTAAAAACAATTGTCAAGTTTTTTTGATTTTCAATTATTTGAAAACTAAACGAGAAAAACATACTTCTCATCTTAAATGAATTCATTCAAAAATCATTTTTTTTTACATAATTGACAAAATTCACAAATTTAACCATATATCATTGAGATTATTACAAATTTCCTAAATTAATCCATTCAACATGTCGAATACCCTTTTCAAAATGCTTTGTAAAAGATGAATTAAAGCCATTCAATTGAGTTCCAATTCAGACCAATGCCAATGTTACCAAAGTATGCTAGAGCTAATAAAATTTTGTCAATAAGGAAACCATTTTTCAAATGCTATCAAAACAAAATCGAATGGAAGTTTGAAAGACCCTCATTAAATCAGCTGACCACTTCAAACCAAAGGGATTGAAAGTAGTCTTTCTGAATGCATTGTACCACAAACTAACCTTTGTAAGGCAACAAATGTTTTTAAAAAGAAAGAGAAAGCTCATTCCATATTTTCAAAGGCTGTTACAATGGTTTTACAAAAAAATTAAAGAGAGTATGACTAACTGCTGTTAGTGGCATTTTGATTCATCTGCCAAAGAAAATCCTATTTACAACATCAACCGGCAAAGCATAGGCCGGATCTATAGCTTTCAAACCCGGATATTCAAGATGTGAAAGACCTGCATATAAACCAAACAAGAAATGTTGAGTCAAACTTTAATTTGATTCAGCAGCAGAAAGAAAGGGATGTTGTAAAGAAGGCTGCCTGCTATGCAATCACTAATCCATACATTGTGAGGAGAGAGGGTGTGCAGGATTGTACCATCAAGTTGGATGCAAACTAGAAAACTAGCACCTAAAAATAAAATTAAAAACACTAGCAAGAGGAAGGAGAAGAAAAGGAAAAAAGGCAAACTTACAACTTAAATGGAATTCTACTTGTTGATATCTAAATTCCAAACCTCAAACTTCCAATCAACAAAAAAGGCAATTTATCCAATGTTTTACCAATGCCAGAGAAATTAAAGACCAGCATTATTTGCAATAAGTGGCTGACCTTAAGCTCAAATCTGCTTGGCAGCACAGGTTTTTACCCAATCAAACACTGGCTTAAAACTTCTAATCACCCAACCCCACCTAATAGGGACGAAAAACATTACAATTCTAATCTGAAATCTCAATTTTCAACCTACAAAAATAGCTCCTGCAAAACCCTACACATGAAGGGGAACATGAACTTATCCAATCTCATATTTAATGTGAGCCATTATCATAGTTTACAAGCAACATGGCATGCAAAATTCTTTGGAGGAAAGCAAGGAGGAGGAAAAATTTAAAGGACAAAAATGACATCAACCAGAAAGTGTTGCATACCAGCAACTCCAAAATATGTGTGGTATACATCAACAGCATCCTCTGGCCTGTCTGAAATTCCTCCATTCTCTTTATCCTGCATTTTTTTTTCTTGACAACATAACTTACAGTGGCATCTCAGATAAAAGCATAGATGCTTTGAAATAGAACTCCAGGAGCAAGGTAAAGAAGTCCTCATCAAAGAATTTTCTAAACATAAATATGAGAGTGAAATAGCCCATTAGAATTAGAAAAAACCTGACAGTCCAAGATAAACCTAACAAGCTTTTCCTTGTCAATCCAATGAACTCTGTCAATTATAATCAAGCTAGAAAGAACCCACCACGAGTAGCACACCTGGCAATGCAAGAATACAATAGGATCGTTAGTGATGAGAAATTACAAGAAAAATTTAAAACATAAAATCAATTTGGGAGAGAATAACCCACATCAGGAAGCTTCTCAGGACGCCCATTTAGACCTCCAGATTTAACTTGCCGCTCACATAACCACCACCCAAGGAGGTCCTTGTCAATATGATGCAGAGACCCGGTTATAGCAAGAGCACTCACACAACAAAAAACTGCAATCACAATGGTCATAAGACTCGGAACATAATAGTGCTTAAGCTTTTGAATCTAATTTGGATGTCAAAGCACAAAAATCAATCCAATTTGATTAATGACTCCAAGAACCTCATCTTACAAAGTTGAACGCTCATGATAACATCTACGATTCCCCAACACACTTTAACATGGAGGGGCCATTGCCTAGTAATACACTATTAAAGATTCTGGTTGTCAACTGTGAGAATGATAGATTTAACCTGAAGACAGCCGCTTTGTGCAAATAACGGCAGAGGTTGGGTCTGTGCCCGATGTGTCTCATCCAACATCCTTCATTAATGAGGCCACATTGGACAATAACTTTTCTTTTTTCAACAGAGTGATCAACTTAATCACTTAAAAGATCAGGCCTTACTAGACTGTTGTTCATTATCCATTTCTTCAGTAGATTGTTACCAAAATTTTGCAAATAACATGAAAATAAAAACAACAACAACAGCAATAGAATCTGGTTTCTAGGTCTGGACAAGGATTAAGCCTGGTTAATACATCATGATCTTTATTAGTAGGATCAAACAATAGTTGATTTTTTTTTCACTCTGTCATACACTTGTACAACAATTTTCAATTCTAGGTTTCAAGTCTCTATAGTTGCGGCTAATGTAATTTGAATGATTCATTCACACCATGCAGAATCACCCATCAGAGACTGAGAACCTGGCTCTCATGTTGAGAGGTCTTCTGGGTGTATGTCTTTTGTAGAGACATCATTCCAGATGCAGAATATCTCACTATTTCCTGTAAGAATTGCTACATATGTATATGGTAGTTTCAACAGAGTAAGGAGTGTATATGGTGATTTCAACAGAGTAAGAAGAGTAACCATTACTAGTTTAGGTTTTATGTGTACTCCAAAATTGCTTCATTGTGGGAGTAAAGTCATTGGTACAGACAATGCTAACAAGAAAAGAAGTAGACTTGAAATTCATTCGGTGCGCAATCTTAATCTCTTCTAATGAAGTTCGTGTTTAGTTTGAGTGTCATATTATGTTAAGTTATTTATATTATAAAACTTTATTGACGTTTTATTACATTTAGAAATAATATAGGTTTTTGGATAATATCTAAATATGTTGCAAATGGGTTGGAATAGGGGTCCACTCCAGTTATTTTAGGGTCAATATTCACTCCACA
This sequence comes from Cornus controversa, assembly GCA_026545225.1. Lineage (NCBI taxonomy): Eukaryota > Viridiplantae > Streptophyta > Magnoliopsida > Cornales > Cornaceae > Cornus > Cornus controversa. The sequence goes on from CM048845.1 coordinate 104,576,429, forward strand.
ATCAGTGTACTGGTGGTGCAATGGTTCCCATAAATCATAGTTCCATATTAGGTTTATGACCATTAATAGAAAGATAAGTTGTCATTTATTTCTAAGGATGGCTAAAATGTAGTTCAAAATTTTGCAACTCATAAAATTAAGTTGTTCTTTCATCATCCAGCAACATTTCTATGAACACGATTAATCCTAGTAATTTATTTTTACAAGACAAAACAGAAGATGAAGGTTCAAGCTTCATGATGCCAGTGAATGCCTTGCCTGAGATGTCCTAGATGCAGAAGTTCAATAAAACAACAATATTGGCTTTTTAACAGGCCAAGTCATGTAAAAATTAAAATAAAATATTTAAAGTCAAAGAACCTCATTCGTCAACTATGTGTAGACAAGCAAATTTGCAAACAAACATCTGGTATTGCGATCACATATGAAAGCCCATATGGTGTTTTATTTTAGAAGTTGGGTGTTGTTTTGTCTCTAAAAGTCTTGTTTAATATTTACCCAAGGCTTTCCTAAGAATATGAATAAGTACTCCAATTTTAAACAAGATTTTCACTTTGAGAGGGGTGATATTTTGGAGAAAAGTTAATAACAATCATTACTTAAAGATCAATTATCTAACATAACAATCACTACTTAAAAGATCTATTATCTACTAATCTAAAAGGTTTTGGAAGATGTCATACAGGAAGATGGGAGCTACTACTGGTGGAAAACTTTGAAGTTTGAACTTAGGTCAATTTGATGAATATGCAATACAGTTAATTAGGACCCCTTACTGGGTATTTGAAAAGGATTTTAGTTGAAATTGCATGCTGATATAGCAGATTTGGTGCATTCATTAGTGCCAAATGAAATGGTAAATATGAAAATTTTAGTTTTTGCACAATATCAAAAATCAAGTCCTGCATGGCTGCATGAGAATATCGCATATGAAAACTAGAATAACATGTGCAACATACTTTGCCCTGCATGAGACTCCCCACCAGGTGTGCATCCAAATCCACCATCCAAATTTTTGCAACTCACAATGTACTTTACGGCCTTTTCCACATCGATTTTATCCAATTGATGTAGCAGAGCAAGACAACATAGCGCAACATAAGAGAACCTAAAGAACAACCAATTTGGGATTAACTCATAATGTTTCCTCAAGAATAGATTATAACTTCAAGGAAAGAAAAGGATTCAGAAATAACAATGAAGCAGAAGGGAAAAGAATACCGTGTGTCAACTTCACCCCACATGTCACCTGAAAAGGATCCATCTTCATTTTGCAGCCCAGCAATATCTGGTTTAATGATCAAGTGTAACAAGAGCAAAAGGAGGGCAATGTTCTTAGATTTTAGAGGACAGTTTAAATAGTTAATCTTCTCAATATTGGAACTTTAGCAAAAGGTATTAATTCCACACTACAGAAGATGAACTATAATGATATGATGTTGAGACATGGATTTTATTAATTGGTTATAATATCTAACAATGGAAAAAAAATGAAGAAGAGGAAGAAAAGAGAAGAAAAGAAAAGGAGCTTATATAAATTGTTGTAAACATGGTCATAAATATAGAATGATGTATTGGAACAATTTGAAAACCCAAAAACGACATGCTGAAGGATACAGTTTGACACCTTATCGATATCAAGTACATTTATCTTGTCAAAAAGGGATAAAACTTGCACGGCACTAAGGGTATACAGCAGATGAGGGTCATGTCCAATATTACCACCAAAACCACCTGTATAAGCAAATATATCATCATATGATTTAAATTCTTAGGCATAAAAAGATATTACAGCTTGATTTTTGGCTTAATTTTCCAAGAATGAAAAAGTAGAAGAGCCTCACAGTTCATACAATGAATCCACGCACTGACAAATCTACATATTAAACCAAAGTAAGTTAAGTTAGTATTATCACAAACCGGAATCGTGTTGGCATTTGAGGACCCATGATACAACCTCCTCTGAATCCACTGTTTCTAGCTTCCCTAAAATATCCAGAGTGGTCAACCCCCAGTATGCCCCACTTAATCTTAGATGCTCCATCACCACAGATTCAAAATCATCCTTCCTCTGAGGACAAAATTCCCAAAATTTAAGTGCACATAGGAAAACAAGTCAATTGAGTGACTACAAAAAACACTTTTCTAGTTAAAAAAGAATACATACATACCTTTTCAACTGATAAAATGTATTTAGTATGCTTCTCAACTTCTAGTTCCCCCATTCTGTAATCAATTCACCACATCAGCCTTGACATTCTCACGATGTAGAAAGAAAAACAGTAAAAGGGCCTAGAGAACTTGTTGTTCTTAGGTAGAAAAAACTAGTCGCTCTGTGCCTGATTGATATGATTCGATTCACTAACAGACTTCAATGATCTCGGTACCAATTTGTATAAGAAGTGAAATCACACACAAACACAACATATGAACCCAGTAAGGCTTTACTTCTCATGAATTGCATCAATTATGTGCGGAAATCTGGAGATACCCAAAAAAAATTGCATACATATATATATATACACATAAAATGTATGTATACCTGGCTTCAACTCCTAAAAAAAAGTTGTAAATTGCAGAGATCGAAGTTGTTTTCCGAAGGAATACCCAGAAAAAAATTGACGGCTTTTACAGGAGAAAAGATGTTGAAGACTGAAGTAATGGTAAAATCTTTGCATCTGACCGATGCATATATATATATATATATATATATATATATTATATATATATATATATATATATATATATATATGGAAAACTTGTTTTTCCGTTTCGAATAATAGAAGTCACGACTTCGGCCCAAATATGCCAATTAGTCAAGCCCCCAACCAAGGGTAAAGTGAAGTACAACCCTTTCTAACTGGTCAGTTTGGGCTCTATTTGCATTAAGAGCCCAACCCACCGAAATCTCTCGTTAATGCGCTTTGTTTTTTTTACTTCCTCAAAACTCAAATACAAAATACAGATCCGCGGTCGTGAGTTGGGATGTATAGAGAGGAGTGCGGGCTGTGCGGCTATGTTGGATAGGAATTGAGTAATTAAAAGAATATATATAAAGATGGGCTTTCAGAACATGGGCTTAGGTTTGAGCTATGTTTAATCTCTTGGACTTGGTCCATTTTATTTTTAAAAAGTTTGGTAATCCATTTTATTGATTTGGTTGGGCTGGGCTAAAGTTATATGCTTATTATATATATATATATATATATATATATATATATATATATATATGTTTTGTAATCAATCTTGTTCGTGAACCTATTATCGAGCTTCGTTTGTATCATATTTACGAACAAACGAGCCGAGTCTAGTGTTATTCAGACTCGGCTCTTTTACAAATTGAACTTCATAATTTCGTTTGAGCTCGGTTCGTTTATTAAATAAATGAACGCAAGTCGAGCTCTTAACGAACTGAGCCCGAACTGTTCGCGAACGACTCGGTTCGTTTGTAGTCTTAACTCTAGCATTTCACCTTAAAAGCAGGAACTGTAGTCTAGTGATACACTCTCGTGGAAGATTCAAATCCTCTTAAGCACAAAAGCAAGGATTGTATTCCAGTGATACATCCTCGTGGAAGATTCAAATTTCCTTGAAGGCAAAAGTAAGGACTGTAATCTAGTGATACATCTCTCTAAAAGATTCAAATTCCCTTGAGGCTAATGTATATGGAAAAAAATCACTTTAAAAAGAGTGTATTCTCATGTCAATTATATGATTTGAATCTTGAACAACCATAGGAACTTATAAATCTTGCTTTATTCTCTTGTTAGGAAAGAGTATACTCTCAAATCGAGTAGTATTTTTTAATGACCTTTTGTAAGTATTTCTTTTTTAATAAAATGATTGTTATCGTGCTTGAACAACCTCCATTTCTCCAAACAATTAAGGGTGACTTACTATGAAAGTTTCAACTTTCTACCTAGGAGTGTACAAAGAATAGGTGGAATTGAAACCGTAGTTGAACCGTTCACTACGATTTTAGTGTATATATATATATATATATATATATATATATATATATATATATATATAGTGAGTTCTTAACAAATGCTTCTTTCACTTCATGTACAAGTTCAATTTTAACAAATATGTAGTACTTTTTCAATACAAGTGTTATTCTAATTTTTATTATGTACCTATAATTTTTATAACTTCAGTGTTAATATATTACAATTTACAACTTTATGTACAAGTGTTAATTTTTGTAATTCACGTACAACTTCAGTGTTAATATATTAATATAAATAACTACCTATCATTTTTATTCTAATCATTCTCGTGACACGATTGAATGGAGACGGGGGTTTATGATAAGAAGAGAGAAAATAATAATAAGAAAATTTACAAACAATAGGCGTACACACAATAAGAAAGAAGCATTTCATGATTTTCTTTATTCTTTTTAATGCATAAAAAACATAGCAAAATAGTTTTAAAATTAAACTAAAAGATGGAACCGGAACCGAAACCATAAAAAATCAAACCGAACTCAACGATTCCGATTCCGATTCCAAAATTAAGGAAACGTTGGAATCGGTTTCGATTCTGGTTCCGCCAAAAATCGTAATGAATCGAACCGCATGCACCCCTATTTCCTTGGTTCCACCCACAAATAAAACTTTTTAAAAAAAATCACTCTTCCTTCTAGTCAAAATTGTAGGGGTAACAAAATTAGACACAATACAACACAAATTTAGCGGGTTTGGGTTTGAAGTAAACTGATATATTTGATAAACGGATTGACATGAACATGACACGCAAAAATTGCGTTGAATTTGGGTCTAAGCTATTTAACCCGCAACACGATTACGACATAAATTATTCATATATTTTAATTTTATTCAAACTTATATATACATAGTTATATATATTGCAATTGTTTGTAATCTATTTGTTTGTTTACAGGATTGGTATAGGCATAAAATGTAAGGATGAGATTGTTATGGTGTCTTCCTAGTTATTAAATCACCTTATTATATTTTTGAGATTTATATATAGATATAAAATTTATAATATAGTTTGATTTTAGGGTTTATTTATAGATATGTACTTTATTTTTTATATAATCTTCAGAAAGATTTTTAAGAGTTGGAGAAACTCATATCATATAAGTTAAACAGATTAAAAATGTTATTAAATGAGTCATGTCATTATAGGACATGTTTATTAAACGGATTATAAGGATCAACATGTGTAACATGTTTAATAAACAGGTTAGATTAGTGTTGAGAGTCTCTGACACGAATATTAAATGAGTCAGATTAGAGTTGAGCAGTTTAGCATATACTCATAGATCGACACTACACGGAGCACAACTTGCCAACCCTACAGAATTGTGGTGTTAGTTTAGTCAAACAATCACTGCAAATTTACTTTTTTACCCTTAATGGAACAACACAATAGATGATATATTGTTGATGCAATCAACAATTTCTAAATAGACAAAATTGGCTCTCCTCTCTCTCTTCCATTTATCTTTTTTTTTCCTAGTAATTCTGTTCCATATCTTTATCGTTCTCTCTCTCTCTTTCTCCCCCTAGCCATCGCCACAAGCTCCTCTCTCCTCTGCCAAAGGGTTATGTTGCCAAATAGTCATCGTCGCACTAACATGGTTGTTTCTTTTAGATTATGTTTGGTACAATGGAAAAGAAAAAAAAGAAGATAATATTAATAATAAGAAAAAAGAAAAGAAAGCAAATGAAATGACAGTGTTAAAACTTTTTGAGAAAAGAAATGAAACGAAACTATTTTAAAATTTTTACCATTCTTTTATATTTAAAAAATAAATTTTAGTTTCTATAAAAGTTTTATTAAAAAATGCTAGCCTTTTCTTTCATTTCCTTCCAATTTTTTCTTATTTTTGAAAGAATAACAAAAGTTACAATTTATCCTTAATTTATCTTTCTAAATACTTTAAATTCATTTTTCGTTAAAATATTTATACCCAACACAAAAAAAAAAAAAAAAATACATATCCCATAGTACTTGTGCGTGTACAGAGAAAGAGAGCGCGCGGAGAGGGAGAGAAATGAAACCGAGCCTTGAAATTCATTCGAGACTTGCACAGTTACACACACAGATATATATATATATATATATAAGTTCGATTAAAATCAATTTCGCACATCCCAATTTGTCATCACCATCCCTCATTCAATCAAAGCCCTGGATTTCACCACACAGTAAGCACTCCTTGGATTCATTTCAAGATCATCATAGGCCCACTGTGGATGCCCCCCCACCGACTGTTTCTTGGAACTGCCAAGGTTGTAAGCTGCCGATAGAGACCACTTTCTTTTCTATAGATGGAACTATCCATTTTCATCTTCTATGGAAAGAGACCTATACAGCCAATTCCATGTCCAATCTCATATTAGAGAAATTGGTAAGAATTTTAATGTATTAGAAGGTGGCAAGAATATGAATTTTGATGAATTAATATATTAGGTGGTGTGTGCAGGTTGCCGGAAATCGGTGATGGCGATGATCTGTTATAAATCTATATATAAGCACATACATATATGTATATGTCCATATATATGTACTTTATATTTATAATTTGTATCTTGATGAAAAAAGAAAAAAAAAAAAACCCCATCCCTGAGTGTTTGGGGTTCTTGTGTCTCCGTTGATAGTGATTTATATTCGTTATACTTTCGTGGAATATACTTGCGACACAAACAACATATTTCAAGGAGCGAGTCAGCTCTCAAATGCATTATTAAGGGGGTGTTTGTGTGGGTTTAAAAATCATTTTGTCTGAACCATACAGAGAGAGAAGAACGACACAAGTTTTCTGTAATGGCACATATGAAACAAATGCTGTAGACACTTTGCGGCACAATCAAAGCAAACCAACGACAAACCCAAAGTACTAAAGACTTGCCGCCCAAATATCTATATACTCTTCTAACTTGTCAACCTTTACCTTCACAACCCTCCAAAGTTGCTCTTTCATTTTAACCGACCCATTTTTGTCTATATTCCAACCCTTCCCTCTCTTTCCTTTTTATATGCATCCATAGCCCAAACTCACACATCCCTGAAACTGGTCATCATACAACAATAATGGCGAGGTATGGGCGGACAGACACGAACAAAAGCCTCGAGAGCCTACTGGACATGGACAAATCGGCGCAGGTGGCCAAAAATGCCATCATAAGGCAGCAAACCCGGAAGTTGATTCCGGGACAGGGCCTTGAATTCAACAACCTTTCTTACAGTGTTATGAAGAAGCAGAAGAAAGAAGGTGTTTGGATCACCAAGGAAGCTTATCTTCTTAATGACATCTCTGGTCAGGCCTTGAGAGGTGAGGTCATGGCCATCATAGGACCTAGTGGCGCCGGCAAGTCCACGTTTCTTGACGCCTTGGCTGGTCGCATTGCACAGGGGAGTCTTCAAGGATTTGTTAGAATTGATGGGAAGCCAGTAATATATTTACTTTCTTTCTAGCTAATTAAAACATACTTTACTGTATTATTCTGCATGTGTGTGTGTGTGTGTCTATATATATATATATATATATATATATATATATATATAATGTTTGATGTTTTGTAAGAAACTAATTGTTGTATGTGCAGGTGACAACTAGCTACATGAAGATGATTTCATCTTATGTGATGCAAGATGACCAGCTCTTCCCCATGCTGACAGTCTATGAGACCTTCATGTTTGCAGCTGAGGTTAGGCTCCCACCTTCTATTTCCAGATCTGAGAAGAAAAAAAGAGTCTTTCAGCTCCTTGATCAGCTGGGCTTACAGGTATTATATATATATATATGCATAAGACAGTCCTCGCAAGCATATATTTGTATATATATAGATAGAGAATTAGAAATTTGATGATATATATATATATATATATATATATATATATATATGGCTTTGTAGAGTGCAACACATACATATATTGGTGATGAGGGGAGGAGAGGAGTGTCAGGAGGTGAACGGCGGAGAGTGTCCATAGGGATTGACATAATCCATAAGCCATCGCTGCTGTTTCTGGACGAACCCACCTCAGGTCTTGATTCTACCAGCGCTTACAGTGTCGTGGAGAAGGTGAAGGACATCGCTAGAAGTGGTAGCATCGTCCTCATGACCATCCACCAGCCTTCCTACAGAATCCAAATGCTCCTCGACCGCATCACTGTCCTCGCAAGGTACCCAATTACCTCAATTTTGTTTCCTTGAAACTACAATAGCTAAGAGGGTACGTTGCTAGTGACAATGAGCAACTATAGCCTGGACCTTACTGTATTATTATTATTAATTATTATCATCATTCAAGGACTATCAAATGTAAATAACCTTATATACAGACCATGACCTAATTAGATTTGCAGCTAATGAAGCAATGCGTTATGGTTGCAGGGGAAGACTGGTATATTTAGGAAACCCAACTGCTCTTCCTGCTCACCTCTCTGGGTTCGGACGGCCAGTTCCAGATGGCGAGAACAGCCTAGAGTACTTGCTTGATGTGATAAAGGAGTACGATGAATCCACCGTGGGACTTGACCCTCTCGCGCTGTACCAGCGTGACGGCATCAAACCGGATCAAGTTGCCAGGACACCTATCCCAAAACCGCCCAAGACACCACGCACTCCCTACGGGAGGACCCCCAACCGCATTGGCCTTCGTAGTTATCAGTTCTCAGTTGGAAACAAGACGCCTCGAGGGGATTCTGGGCAATCAGATTACAATGATGACGACGAGGATGATGATGAATTTGACAATTCCCTGGAGCGTAAAGCTGTCCAGACACCCATGCATATGCAGAGTGGAGTGTATAATAATCCTCGCTTGGCTTCTCACTTCTACAAAGATTTCTCGGTTTGGCTCTACCATGGTGTCACTGGGACCCCTCGTCGAGCACCATCATGGACTCCGGCAAGAACTCCAGGACAGACACCTGCGAAGACACCCATGTCCGGTGCACGAAGTCATGTTTCAGGCCGATACCCAACGCCTCGTCAAACCCCTATGGGCAGGAAGACTCCGATCTTTAGCCCCTCAGAAGAATCATACACTCCTTATGAAGATATGGAAATGGAAGTGCTTGACGAGCCAGACCACGGACCCAAATTTGCAAATCCTTGGCTCCGGGAGGTTGCTGTCCTCTCATGGCGCACTGCACTGAACGTGGTTCGCACTCCCGAACTCTTCCTCTCCCGTGAGATTGTATTGGCAGTCATGGCCCTCATTCTATCCTCTCTCTTCAGACATTTAGATGATTCTGATTTCAAAACAATCAATAGGCTTCTGAATTTCTACATATTCGCAGTTTGCCTAGTCTTCTTTTCCTCCAATGATGCCGTCCCCACTTTCATCCAAGAGCGATTCATCTTCATCCGAGAGACTTCCCACAACGCTTATCGAGCCTCCTCTTATGTCATCTCCTCCCTCATTGTCTACCTCCCATTTTTCGCTGTTCAAGGTTTCACATTTGCAGTGATCACCAAGTACATCCTCGGACTCAGAAGCAGTGTCGTCAACTTCTGGTTGATCCTTTACGCCTCACTTGTGACTACCAACGCTTATGTGATGCTCGTAAGCGCACTTGTGCCGAGCTACATCACCGGTTACGCTATCGTTATTGCCACCACCGCTCTCTTCTTCCTGACTTGTGGATTCTTCTTGAAGCGGCTTCAGATACCGCCATACTGGAGGTGGCTGCATTACATCTCTGCAATCAAGTACCCATTTGAGGCATTGCTAACAAGTGAGTTCAAAGGCAATGTCTGCTATAATGGGTCACCATCGGATCTTTCGCCTGGTCCCCTGGGAGAAGTGAAGTACAGCGACGAGCACAAGTCGTCCCCATATCTGATGCAGAACTGCTCGTTGATAGGGGAAGATGTTCTGACCTCTATGGATGTTCAGTTCACAATATGGTACGACATTGCCATATTACTGGCTTGGGGAGTTCTTTATCGTCTCTTTTTCTACATGGTTCTCAGATTTTATTCCAAGAATGAGAGGAAATAAAGTTTGTATCTGTTGCATCTAATTTCTGTATTCCATGTCCCCTTAATTTTGAGATAACTACACAATTCATAAATTATATCAAGATTTCTTCTTTTTTTCCCATTGGGAAAAATGATTGGATTCAGAACAGGAGGTGGCTCCAGAGGCGCTGCTGCGTGGGTGGCGCCAGCACAAAACTAGCATCAGACTAAACTAAGGACAGTACATCGGGTAAATATAGAAACAATGCAGTGAATAGAATTCTTCACAAGTACAAATCAAAGGAACAACTCGAATCACACCTTGGCCCAGGCAATGAACCTAGTAGATCAAACAACCATTCCAACATAGTTATACCATTTGTTTAAAACCGCAACAACGTAGTTCTATCGTTTACATAAGATACTCCAAATGGCGGTTTAGACCATTGAATCTGACACATTGCTGGCTTCAACTCAAGCACATGGAAGAAACTGAGTTAGGTCAGGCCCAACATTTTTCTATGATTTGAGGTCCACACCCATTCCAAACTCACAGTTGCCTGTACCATGGTAGTCATACCAAGCCAACCTAAATTTGACCATGCTATTCCATACAAAGTAAATCTGGCCAAAACTCAGTGAAGCAGTTCTGGGATAACCAGTTAAATTACATTTCCTTTTTTTCCTTCCGGTAAAGGTGAATTAGTTAACTAAATTCCTGACCATTCATAAACACGCAGAACCTACATTTTACAATGCTTTCATGGTCAGCTTTGAGAATGTGTTGAACTCAAATGTATAAGCTAAGATCAAGAAGAAATTTGCTTCAATTAAGGCTTGATGTAAAGAAAGGATGTTTGAGGTCAATTCTCAAGCAATACTTTTATATTTAAGCAACAGTGGTCACACGATAAAAATAGTTAGGTACATACTTTGGGAACAGACCATTTATCAAAGTAAACCTGAAAAAGAAAAAACCTGATAAATTCACCTATGAATTATGACTGGCCTGCATATTGGGCAATCTTCCTTTCAAGTAAACTTTTGTCAGCTCCTACTACCTTGTCAACCTCCTTGCCATTTTTTATAAAGAAGAAACTTGGAACGCTGCTGATGTTCCAGCGTTCAGCCACATCCCTTGCCTCGTCAATATCAACTTTTAAGAATACAACTTTTGGGTGCTTCCCAGCCAAGCTTGTATAAAGCGGAGAAATGAAACGGCAGGGCCCACACCAAGTTGCAGTGAAGTACAGAATAGCCAGTCGAGATGTCCTTGAAGCAGCATTTAACTTGCTGTCCAATTCACTAACAGAGTGGATGACAATAACATGCCCTGTAAATCACCAAACAAGAGAAGATAATCTATATGTAAACCGCCCTCACAAAAACAAATTTATTGACTACAACATGTCAAGAACAAGGTTTTCTAAACATATCATCTTGGACCTTCACATCCTTCCTGTGAAGCATGGGTTATTCTATGAAGGAGTGATACCTCAATTTCATTTCTGAATTTAATATCAATACTTTATAGATGCTTGGAGATATGATTCTGGTACTTACAAAAGAGATTCAAATTTTGAAAATAAAAACTTCATAATTTCACACTCGTCTGGATGACACATGTCAAACACTGAGATGCAGCATCTAGTGTAATATACCACAATCAATCATTGTTGTTCATATACACGTGTGTGTGTGTGTGTGTGTATTGGTTGACCCTCGACCTACCATAGACAAGTGGAGGGGGGCTTTATATTAGCATGCTATATGAATATTTAACTGAAAAAAAGTTACTTAGAGACATGTGGACGGCTTGGACCTTATGTTGTACTTTATTTATTTATTTTGCCAAATGATAGAAGACTCCTCAACACACTGTAATCCAACGTAGAATCCTCAACCTCTATTAATTGTGGTCTCACAGATAAAGCAAGTTGCAGTAACTGATAAAATCCAATCTTCATGAGATTTGCACCTTAGGAGTTAGGATGCACTGTTTTTATTAAATTATTTATTTTGTCAAAACAACAGAAGAACCATAACATCCTTGATCCCAATGTTTTAAATAGTATCTACCCTAATAGTTGAGCTCTCTCAAATCAACTTCCTTTCTACCCAACAATACGTCCAACAGATTAAGTCATTATATTTTCCATTGGTTTCTATCAATATGCAATAGATGGCACCCAATGTGTCTGTTTCATGGGAGCCCCAAGCAAACACTACGCGACGGCACCTCTTATTGGTTGCCATCTTGTTTATGACAATAAACCACAAATTACCAGAAGATGTATTCTTCTCCCAATTGAATGATTGCAAGTTTAAAACTTAATAATGAATTTAATTGTATTTACAAACCTAAATCAGTTACCACATCTCCAAAATGGTGTGAATGGGATAGCAAAACCAGTATGCTACATAGCAACATGATCTGGGAAAACTCCAAAACAGCCAAGCCCGCATGGGCGGCTTGGGTGCTAAGGCCTTTGGGGGTACTCCCATTAGGTTGCTGGTTCGAGTTCCACCTAAGGTGAGGCCTGGATTTAAATGATGCACGTGGTTTGTGGGTGATTGTGTGCATCCGGAGTTTGCAAACTATCTGAGAGTCCAAAGTGGCTAGCGGGTGGGTTGATTCTTTCTTAGGGGGAAAAAAAAGACCATGTTGTTCATTCTTTGTGCACCATTAAAGTAGTCATGTTTCTATTTAAGCATTAGATATAGATCAGGGCATTTGGGCGCTACCGATATAATAACCAGAAGAGAACTCACATGATGTCCTGAAAAGTTTTCCATTAAGAAGACAAGGTGGATGACAAGTCCACACCTCATACATCATTCAGGTGTGAATGCGTGGATCTCACTAGACACAATCGAAGAGAAGACAACTACTGCTTGATAAATGAAGATGCAGAGGATCCCCTTTGTCTGACTTACACCCTTCTATTATGACTTTTATCTGCGAGTAAAGCACTAATCTACTTCCCAAAACACAAACCATTAACAATAGTTTGCCGAGGGCCTCACCCACCCTAGCCACTGAAAGCATAAGTAGTTCAATTCCTTGCAATGCATTTAAAATACTTAATTATCTATGCACATCTCTAGCCAATCAAAGCGGAAAAAATCCTACTTGTCTTGGACCTCAAGGCTAGAGAAAAGCAGAAATCAAATAAATCGCCCTCAAATATTCCGATACATTCATATATAAAGCTGCAGCATTCATGTGGAACTGGAATAGGGAAGACACTCTGAAACCATCTTGCATCACTACAAGTTCAAACAGCCATGGAACAACTTACAATATGAAATCCATGAAATCTACACGTGCTCTTAAATTCTAAGATGCTCCTCTCCTCTAAGTTTTCTCTCAGAGTATCTACAAGCAATTGATCAACCAGCACAAGACATGCAATGTCATGGATTGAAATATAATCAATACAAGTGTGAACCTGACACTAACGTCAAAACAAACACCTCCTTCACTGTAATTTCCCTTCAGCCCACACCTCCATCACTATCCAGAGTTAAAGGCTTCTTTGTAATTTTGGCTTGCCATTTCAAGACCAATTCTTCACCAGAAGATCAAAAATTCATTAGGTATTTAGAATTTCTTTGGTTGTTGTTTACACCTCACTCTTTGAAGAAAATCATCAAATCTTTTGAATCTGGAATTTGGTTTTGCTTTTTGGGTATGTTGCAAATATATATAGATACATATATACCAATATAAACCCTAAACAACTATGATACACACACACACATATCAGTATAACACTTTTTTTTTTGGGGGGGGGGGGGGGGGGCTCGGGGGGATTAGAAGCCACCTGACGGGGAACGAGATGCGATTCGCACACATGAGATGCATGTGTTTCAACATTACTTTTGAATAAGAGGAAAAGAGAAATAGAATTAGAAATTTTTGTAAATTAGGGTTACATAATTTTGTTTCTTGTTATTTTTGGTAATGTTTGGATTTTAGGGTTATTTTGGTATTTTCATATTTTAGAGTTTATTAGGGTTTGCTTAACATTGTGCCTATATAAAGGCTCATATGTAATCAAAGATTTTCAGCTTTTCATCATTGATTACTATCGTGAGTTTGAGAGCTCTCCCTCTGTGCCTTCTTCTCCTTCCTTGTTCTTGCTCTCTCAGTCCCTCATCTCTCTAGCCTGTCTTTTCAGTCTGTCTTCTCACCCCTTTCGTCTATCTTCTCACCTCCTTATTCTCATCCCCTTCTTTCATTCTAATTCTAAATCTGTATTAGAACAAGCCTATCCGTCCTGCATCACCACCTAGCTAGGGCTGAAATTGAAGTGGGAGAAACAATTCGCATTTAGAGTAGTACCTGGACAAAAATCACGGTGAGAACTTGCACTTAGGACTAAAAGAGAGAGAAGCAACTACAAAGTGTGGAGAATATGTATGTAAAAGATGCAGAAAGAGATGGAGGAGAAAGAGAGAATAAGGTGTGCAAAAAGTACCAGAGTTGAATTTAAGAAGCATCATTAAACCAGTTGTTAGTGTCATTTATGTTATTAAAGAGTACTTTAGGTGTTAGAATTGTAGATGCACATGGAAAAACCTTTAGAGGAGCAAGACCCTGAATTCTAATAAGCACTTCTGCTTCTCAACCAACGCTTTTGAGGAAAACCCGGACTAGGAATAACCTCTAACCCGTAAAAGGTTAACCTCCAAGAACCTGCAAATAGCACAAAGTAACGCAGTACTTTTCTCCCTCCATGTTACTCCCCTTTGAACCTTGGAGGGAAGAGACTAGGGTGAATTTGAACCAAAAAAAATGTCAATATCACTTCACTAATTGGTTCTTTCCCTTCTTCCCACAACTAAGCATAATGTTAAGCAAGAATATTAAGAAATTGTAGAGTCATCCTTTTGCCTATAAAATAAATGTATCACTCTGGCTCTTCTGAGTGTAGTTTTGTATGGTCAAAAGTTCCATATGAAATGACTAGTTCCATCTACATTATGAATTGGAACATTAGATAGAATGAAAGTGGAGCAAGAAAATGACAGAAGGAGTGTAGCACCAAAATACTGCTCAAACGGGATTTAGCCATTGTTCATTACACTGAGGTCATATAGAAAATACCATTAGAATTCTCAGATAGCTTTCCCTATGCCTTAACATAGTAAGATCATTGATTTTGCCGCTGCTATTCCCGGCATTATATAATATACACAAGTCATGAGTTAAAGGAAGCGGAAACCTAGAGATATAACATATGCTTGACACACCTAGTAGCGGGGACACAAAATGCATGCAAAGATCCATGATCTTATCCTGCCTAATTTTCAGACATATGCAGCAAAACACAATATTAGAAAATAAACTGACGACTGAGGTCCATAGTACACTTGCATTGCAGAAAGTATTAGTGATATAGAAAGGGAACTTCAATGGGCAAGTTCAACAAAGCACAAGGTAAGCATCCATCATGAATTTAATTAAGTATAAAGTTAAAAGCCATACCATCCTTCAAAACAGATGCTGCTTCTGGATCCTGCATCAATTTGAAAGATCTATAAGCATCACCAACAGTTTAACAATTTGATATAATAACATAACCCAGCAGTGATACAAGGAAGGGGATAATAACCATTACTAGATACATCTGGTTCCAATTATTTAAATTTGAAACCTATAGATTTGGCCAGGTTAATAAATGGAAGGCTGTAAAGGCACTACAAACGTGTAGGATTACCACCAACAAAAACTTGAATGATAGATAGATAGAGAGAGAGAGAGAGATGATCTGATTAACATTTGTTCTAGAATAGTTAGAAATCATGTTGAAATTTAAGAACAGAGAGAGATATGGAAAGGAGCTATTCTGCAATCATGGAAACATTTATCCAACTGAATTATTTCAATTGAATTTTCTATTTTCTGTCTCCTATTTGAAAATTTAAATCAGAAAGAGAGATCCAATTCATTTATAGGAGATAGCTACCAAATAGAATCCAAAATCGAGCCTCCTTTACTTGATAATAGATATCATTCAGCCAAAACCCGTAGACCTTAATAATTGGCATTATGTAAATAATGGCAATTGACCAGAACCCCACTAAATGCCATCCCAGGAGACCTTAACAAGCTAGTTTTCTAAAAGCACATCTCATGTTACTAAAGAAAGGAACAATGGAACAAAGTCAGAAGCTCACTGAAGGTTTAGTTTCAGAAGGATTTTCCATCTTCTTATCTTTTTCATATGCTGCCTGCAGCACAGTTTAAGTATCAAAATAAGCTATATAGGAATTCCATGATGCAAAACAGTTGCATGATGAATTAATTACTAACTTGGGATTCAGCTCGCTGCTGTTGCCTCTCACGCTCAATTTTTCTTAGCTCCTTCTCTTTTCGCAGGCGTTCATATTTTCTACGATGCTCTTCAATTTTGTGTGCATTAGGTTCTACCTGCAGATTTATAGCCAACAATACCCATGACATCCTAAGCTTAAAAAAAATTAAATTTAAAAAAAAAAGAGAGCAAGAGATATCGAAAACATGAACAAGAATAGAAAACAAAAACTATGACCTTTTTAAGCACCAAACCGATCTCCTCATCATAATCTAACTTTGATGCTAAATGAAGATCACTTGCTGCTTTTTCCCAGTGGCCCAACATGGCCCTCGCCATTCCTCGTACTTTGTACCCTTTTGCTGAGTCGGGGTTAATCTGACACAAAATTATTTAGACCATTACATCATGTCAGACAAGATAAAAAATACAATGAGGAGCATCACTGACTGATGAAGTGGAACTTCTTGGTGAATTTGTTAAGCCATAACTAAAATGGACAATCAACATACCTGTAAGGCAGCATCAGCGTCACAGATTGCAGCGTTTGGTTTCCCCAGTTTAACAAATACACTAGCTGGAATGAAGCATGTCAGCTCTCCATTGCAGCATCAGAATAAAGGTAATATGTACAAATAGGAATGATGAACTAAAGGTGAATTTACATGTACAAGAATTACCTCTAGTTGCATATAATATTGATGAACTTGGATTCAATAAAATGGCTTCTGTTAGATGATCTACGGCTCCATTCAACTCACCTAGAAAACATACACAACTTGGTCAAAATACATAATCCCAATAAACAATAGCGAAATAGATCCACTGAAAAAATCAACCACAACAAACTGATGGCATACCTTCACATATTGCATCTATAGCTTTTGATTTTAATATTTGTGCAGCATCCCGATTTTCTTCAGTAACCTCAATTGAAGGATCTCCCATCTGCAACGAAACAACAAAAGAATGCATGGTCAATTATTGAACCACATAGTGACCTTAACTTCATCCTCGTCAATTTTACTACCACCCACCTTCTGTGGAGGATCATTTTCAGGCTCAATAACATCAGTGTTATCCAACTCAACATCAGATTCAAAAATATCCTCATCCAACTTATCATCGTTTGGCAGATTGGTTCTCTTGGCATCAGGACGTTCCTTAGAATCTATATTGTCCTCACCATCTTTATCCTGCATATGAATTTCTTATATTAGACCGTAAGTTACATGAAAAATCAAATAAATTAAACCTTAAAACAGTTCAGCCTGAGTTCCTAGAAGAATTTCACTAAGGTCGGGCTGACAATTTTCTAGCAAAAGTATTCATTTTAGGCATGTATGCGATGTTTGTGCTTAAGTCTTACTCCTTGCTTATGATGGTAAGCTAATTCAAATGCACATCCCAATAATCATACTGTGGACACTACTGCTTCATCCATAATTTCATCTGCACCCAAATGAGAACTCACATCCTGAAGATCATTATCTGCACCAGTCCACCAAATCTGAACTTGATCGACAAGTCCGAAAGTAGTAAATAAAACTCCACATTCATGTGTTATGCACACCAACCAAAACACCTCTCCCCAATGTGAAAATGTTTGAGTCACTTTCTACAAATAACTAAGCCTCCATCACACATTTACTCATGTCATAATATCACCAACTACCAAGTATATATTATTGACCATGACTGAGATACTTGTCCAACTGCAGCACACCATCCATCATCTCCCAAAAGAAAAGCTTGTAATTTCCCAAAATTAAGTAATTTCTTTACAGCCAACCACAGGAGGCGGTAACGGAGCCAATCTCCTTATGCAATGTTCTCCACTATGTTCCCAACCATTTTTTTGAGCCAGTAGATTAAGCTTTAGAAGTGTTAATTTCCAATTCGTGTTTGACCAATGAGTAGAGGCCTACATGACATGAATTTTGGCTTCAAAAGCATCAATTCTCCATAATCATACAGGGACGCCACCGTGTTGTTAATCCTAGTCTTTTCATCTTCAAACCACATCATGCTTGCAGCTGTCATAGCACTTAAGCAGGATCTGACACTAACAGTACATTTGGACTGCAGTAATTGGAAGAAAAGCAAAGAAAAAGAAGAGAATTTAGTTCACGTAACTTGGTGGAGTGAAGGACGACTTTTCTTGGGATATGTGCAATGAATCGCTTGTACAGTTCATAAGGTGAGGGAGGGGAGGACCCCCAAACCCATCCCCACCCCCCAACCACCAAACCCCCTCAACAAACACCCATAAAGGATGGGGGAGCACCCCTCGCACCCGCCAATCAACCCAATTCCTATTCCCAGCGGATGAGGAAGAGTACTTGCTCGACGATTAACCAGTGTTTCTGTAATGGTTAATAAGCACATACCTTTAATGGTTGCAAGGGTTTGTTTAGAACATAAGTGGGAAAGGAAATGAAAATGAGGAAAAATGAAGGAAAGATTAACCGCTTGAATAGTGTGTTTCCTTTCGCTTCATGAGTAGGAGGAAATGATAAAGGAGTCAATTTAGCTCCTATATTTCATAGCAGGTAAATTCCTACTTCAACCTTTCTACTCACAAAACAAAACACTTTTCTTTTTTCTCCACTATCTTTCCTAAACAAGATGAAGGGTTTACCATTATTCTTTCATTCTTTCCCTTTCCTAATTAAGACTATCCTTTCCATTATTTTCTTTTCCCTTTTAACTAATGCTATCATTTCCTTTCCTCTCTTTCACTCCGACCTATCCAAACACACCATTAATCTGATACAAATTCTTTTAGTGCACGTTTGCAAGGATATTTTTTAATTATAAGGAAACTGCAATCAAGGGATTTGAACAGAGGGCAATAAGAGGTCGAAGACCTCTTCATTTTAAAAGCTATTGTTTCGATGATTATATTAAATTTCATAAATTTCTGCTTTTCAGACCCCTCATCCAACAAGACTGGAGCGGGTTTCTTCCCCACTCAGTCATATTATTCCCAAACATTCATGTTCAGGATCAGGTTGAACTTCCTGATGACTATGACCTCTCTCCGGTGTTCAATGTCTCGGACTTATACTCGTATCAGGGCAACCCTCGATAGATGGCTTCCTAGGTTGTGCAGGAAACTGTTGAGTTGGTAGCTGACTAGCAGCTTGAGGATATGACTGAGTAGGCGAATTACCAGATGGAACACCTAGATGTGGGCCTTTGGATCAAGAAAAAATCGGCTGCCTGGCCTAAAGTGTGATAATAGTGATAGCAACATACGTGGTGATAATGGTTTCGATAACACCACTACGATTGTCAAGGACCTCGAGGCAACATTTGAGGCAGTGTGGAACCACTGGTGGAATGGTGGTGGCTGAAGTTTCTGGTGAAGGTAGTGCAATGGTGATAGTACTGAGTCAGCCTCAGTGGCATACCGGTGGTGGTGTCAACGGCAAAGTTAATCTTTGATGGATGGGAGTAGCTAAATCCCAAAATATCCAGAAACCCGTCCAAAAGGAAGTCTATTATGGTCATAGGACATGTTTTCCAAGTTTTACGATAAACTTTGTTTTGCACACATTCTTTTTTGCTCTTCATGCTTTATATTTTTTTAAATAACTCCATGAGAAGGCTGATATACAAAAATACTAAATCCCGAAGTATCAAAAAGTTCATCCAAAGTAAGTTTATTATGGTCCTGGGAATTTTTTTTCAAGTTTTACTATAAACTTGTTTCTTACAATTTTCTCACTTTTTATACTTTTATGCTTTTGAAAACAAATATGTGATAACTTGATGAGGCAAACTAGGGCATTCTTAATAAACCACACTAGCCATCTGGGTCATGCTAAGCTTTACAAGTTACTCTAGGACAATGAGGTTATTAACAGTCTATCAGCTGAATTGATGCAGATTGTTATAGAATTAGACCCAGATCAATGTTCGACCCTCAAAACTAACTGGTTTTCATAATGATGGGTGGGCTATACATGTGGCCGTGACATTCTTCAAACTAACCAACATTAAGGATTCAGAATTGTTCTAATTTCCCAATGGGAGCTAAGCACATGAACCTTGTCTTAGAAGACAACACAGAACAGGATGGTAGAATCAATAAATTAGTTGAACAAGTCAATTGCAAAAGCAGACTCAAAACCATTGGAATAGAACGAAATTTCAAACTTTAGTTTGTTATGCTACAAGCAGCTGACATTTTGAGGGACTCTCAACCCCATATGTTAACACTGGAGCATTAGCCAAACAGGGAAGGCCCTAGTTTGCAACATATTGAGGGAGCTAGGAAAAGGATTTTCAGTGTTAGGTAGAAAATTAAGATTCTGATGTAAGAAAGTTACTAGCTGTTGCTGACATGAGACTTGCCGCAAGGCCAGGCTCAAGTAAATTACTTAAGGCTTGACCTTAAAGGGATTAAAGTCACAAAGGCTGGCACGCTACGTTACCCATCATTTTGAGGCACACAAATTAAAATAAAGTTTGGAAAAACGAAAGCAGTAAAAAAAAAATAAAAAATTGCAATGTTTATATTATTTAAGATTTTGAAATATGTTTCCACATTGGGGTCACATCAGTTTCCATGGAACATAAAAAAAGGTTTAATAATAATGATGAATTAAAAATAGTGTCTACACAATAAAGATTACACATACCTTCCGGAATAAAAAAAAAAATTACACATAAAAATCACTTACCAAATTAAATAAAAGGGCTGAAAAAAACTTACATGGAATTTTAAGAACACAATGAAGAAACAGAACTTGAAAACCACAAAAAAAAAAAAAAAAAAAATTGATCTCTGAAGTGAATTGATCGATGGCTAACAACACTACGAAGCGTTGAAATTCAAAAAAGAAACAGTGAAATCCAAGTAATTCATGAAATTACTTCAATGGAGTTGGGGCTTACTGATTTTGGTGCTGGTGGAATTCGAGCGCCCAAGCTGGAACGAAAACCCCCAAATTGTTCCAAACACAGAAGTAACAACAACAACAACAAAAAAGTTGAAAGTAATTTATGAAAGCAGTCAATACACTATGCAAAAATAGCTAAAAAGAAAAACAATTAATAAACGAGACAAATAAGTTACTTACCTTTCGAGATAGCTCTTGAAAAACCCTAGAGATTTGTTGTGTAGAATCGAAGGGTTTGATTTGCACTGCTCCACAAAGAGCTTTAGCTCTGCAATCTTTTCTTCATCCATCTCTCAATCTCTCTCTCTCTCTCTCTCTCTAGACCGACATGTCAACTTCCAGAAAATACTCCACTATATATAGATGGGTTACTGTATCATATATGTCAGGTACATCGCGTCTCATGAATACTCGATGCTTATTAAGCTTTATGTGTAACATTTTTCAACATAGAATATTTTTTATTTATTTTTGGTAATCAAAAGATGCTATTGTATTGCAAAAAAAAATAAAAGGAAATCAATGCACTCATGCTAACCAAAGACTTATATTTGCAATATGTGTATTATAATATTTGCAATATGGATCATCCATAAATAATCATGGCACAAAAGAAAAAGTGATATAATTCATGATATTAACAATACTTGACAATAATATATGTGATTATTTGAAAATGAGATCAATATTTTACATCATATTCTTTGATATTTTCACACATTTCAAACCCTGATATAGTGATATCCATTTGATCAATTTGCATACCTCCTTTCTTTTTAGGGTATCTCAAATCTTTCAACACAACTAAAGTCACACTATTGATGGAATCTTGACTGATATAATTATTCAGCAATTTTGAGATATATATTCTCCTCCTTCTCTTTTCTTATCATATAAGAAGGGCAAAGCATAGGTTTGCACTTTGTCCATGTATGTCCTTAAAAACATTCGTTGGAATGGAGAAATTATCATATGGTTCTGAATCATAAATTATTTTGTGATTAAATCCAATCATAAAATATGTTTAGATTTATTTTTAATATCTTATTGAACTCTAGTGATTTATTTGTAATATTTTATTGAATTCATGTGAGTTTATTTTTATAGCAGGAGAGTTTTGATTTGACTGAATCACATGATAGTGAATCCTCTAATAATTTATCGTCAAAATGAATGAAAAAATATTTTATACTACAACAAAATTGCAGCAACCAAATTGGTTAACACGGGAATTGATGTAATTTTAAATGAGAAAAAATGGGCATTTTTTCTCCTCTTGTTTTGGCCAACATTTTTTTTAATGTTTTTTTATTTCTTTAAAAAATAGGATAAATTATATTGACCTCTCCAAAGTTTGTCCTAATCACACACGGCATCAAACTTATACATTTTGTTGCACCAATACCCTTACATCAAATTTATGTGTGAAATGTCTATTCTACCCCCAATATTATAATATTATAAAAGTTAAAATATCTATATATATCAAATGACACTTTTACCCATTTTATATAATTTATTTTAATTGATCTCTCTTCTCCTTCCTTGTCTTCCTTCTCTCTCCTCTCCACCTACTGCCACCACAGACATCACCATTTCTTTCCTCTCTCCAATCCCTAAATTCAGAAGTTCCATCAACTTCAAACCAACGTGGTAAGAATTAATTGAAAAAGAAAAAATACTTATAAAAAAAATTGAAAAAAAAAATCATAATAATTCCAAATATGAAACCCACAACGCCTATACACACGCATATATGCTAGTGTATACTATGTATATGTATAATATATATACCTACAATTATCAAATTGTGCCTCTTATACAAAGAATTACAGTGGGCATATATATATATACACGCGTTGTGGGTTTACAACTTTGGGGTAATTTGAGTTTAATTTTTTTCCAGCTATTTCTCTGTTACAGTAGGCTTCCTCTTCATTGTTGGTGCAAGAATTCCTGTTGCTTCTGTGTGTGTGATCAAAGACACAAATCTCATATCCAGTCAAACCCACTTCCTTTGTCCTCTCTTTTTCAATCCCAATCCATATGGCGAATAACCATTCACAAAAAGTGATTTGGTTAAGCAATCAAAAATTCCATTTTGATTCGATCATTTTTGTTTGGGTGTGTTTGAGAGGGACATGGGAATGTATATTGAAGACCCGTTTGCTTTCTTTGAAGGTCCATTTGTGGGATTCTGAAGATAACAGAGATTGGTGATTATATATATGTTTGTATGTATATATTGCCAAGTACATACATAATCCAGAACTATATTAGATAAACACCTACACAAAGCCATTGTCAACTGGCAATTACACATAAAAGAGAAGTCTAACACCTGGAAGGTAGTTTTGTCCGTAAAATTAAGGCCGGGTGTAATTTGATCACACATAAAAGCTTATAGCAGCGGACATTTTGGTCATCACAATCAAATTTTTGGATGAAAATTGTTAAAATTTGAATTAAGGGGATCTTTGTCATAAAAGAACAAATTTTAGAAGAGTACGTACAAATTTGATACAATGTGGCGTGTAATTAGGACAAATCTTAAAACAACGCAGTAATTTATACTAAAAAAGACCGGAGAGGTTTTTTGAACAACTCAAAAATGCAAATCAAAACTGTTGGCTAATTAGTTAGATGTCACCTACTAAGCTACCAAAAAAAAAATAGTTAGATAGATAATGCGAACGTAGTTATGGCTTTGCCACTTCACACTCACTTCAAGTTGATGAAATATGGATAAGATCAATCCTTTTTTATCCTCCTAAAATTATGTGTCTTGCGTCAATATCTAATGTCTTGTCGGCCCTTGGATGTCTTTTGCATCCAAGTCCTCTTATTTGTTCGTGCACGGGGTTATTGATATTTTTTAAGAGGTAGTCCATTTGTGAGGTTGAGTGTTAAAAAGCACAAAGATACTTTGATATATCTTCGTAATCTTGTTTTTAACTTTGTAATTGAAAATTTAAAAAACACAAAAATACTTCGATATATCTTTATAATGTTGTTTTTAATGTGGTCATATAACGTTGTTTTCAATGATATTGTCATGTGTTTATTTTATATTAGACAAAGAGTGCGTTGATAGAGTGTTCAAAATGTGTTAATCAAGTATTCAAAATTTATCAAAAAATGTTCAAAATAATAAAATTTAATTTTAAATAATAAATACGGTCATTAAGTATCGAATATGTGTCTAAGATCATTCATAAAGTATACTAATCTTACAAGACACTTTTATAGAAGTGTCTGTACTCCTTAGGACGAAAAACCATTCGACGTAAACACCTATTATTGAGATAGTGAATTTTTTGAAAGAAAATTAAAAGTTAGTCCTCCTTTCTCACTCTAATAAGTTCTAAAAAAACAAAATCATTATTTCCTCTCATCTCGAACCAAAAAGAAATTCGAAAGTTTGCATTGTCCTTGACTGGACAGTACATAAACCACGTGTATCCAACAACTTTTATGTTGTGTAGAATTTTTAAGATGTGATCTTAATCTAGACAAGGAGTAAAAATCCTCTCGATTGAAGCTTTTTTCGCAATTCGTCCGATCACAACGTTTGTAATTAATAGTGGTAATTGACCTTACTAAAATGTGTGATATCAATGTTGGATACCCTTGTGTGGGAGGAAATTCTATAATATGTCATGTGACATAAAACGATATAATTTTGTAACTTTTAAATTATTATTCTTTAAAATGTCAAACTACCTACTTTTGTACGAATAAAATAATATTTTTTATTTCACATGAATGTTTCAAAACTTTTAAATAAACAATGACCAAATTTCTCACATCTCATTAACCAAAGAGTCCACTTAATTTGAGAGTCTTAAATTCATTAAAAAAATCTTCTTAACTCTTAATTTGAGAGTCCTAAATTTATAAAAAAAAAAATCATCTATTAAATGAATTTGTAATTAAGTTTATTATATATAGCCATCAAATATGCAACAATTTCACACCAAACATGCAAAAGCACACTTTAAAATAAAAAAATGCAAAAGGTCTTCACCAGCAATCCTTACTTGAAAATCTTATTAATACTCTTGTTAAACATAAATTAAATTAAAGAAATATTTCTTATTTCTTATATGCAATAAAAAAAAATTATTCGTTATATTTTGTTAAGTTTTATTAATTAATGTACAACTAATTAATAATTTAAATTATAATCTATTTAACACTTGGGAGCAATATATATATATATATATATATATATATATATATATGAAATTTCTTTAATTTTTCTCATTCATTTAATTTAATGTTATTATTTATAATTATATAATACTATGTAATGTTATTATAACGTTATTTAATTATATAATATTATTTAGTGTTATATATATATATATATATATATATATATATATATATATATTTATATTTATATATATCCATCTATCCATATATAGAGAGAAGGGAATAGAGTTTATTGTGCCTCAAAACGTGATAGTTTTATGGCACATGACATAAAACAGGAGATAATTCTAGTAATGTGAATTATTAGTAATTGTTGTCGCTGGTTATGGTAACTAGAAGAATGGGAGGAGAGTCCTCGCTAATGATTAAAAATTGGAATTGCACGCCTGTCTCCAGCTAGTTGAAAGTGATATATCTCACGATCACTTCAAACAACCATTCAATTCTTGTTGTTAATATATATATATATATATATACACACATGGGCTTATTAAAAATATAGAAGACAGCCCTGCTTCCTGCATCTGCAATGTAGTATCCAAATTTTTCTTTTTCCTCCTTATTTTGAAGAAATTATTAAGTAGTCCTTGATCACTGATTCCGGGTATTGAATCCGATCCCCGATTTGCCTATTTGGTGTGTCTCAACTTAAATAGTTACATAACAGAATAAAAGTGGCAGGAAGAACAGCACAGAAGAACGTACGAGGAAAACAAATAATATATTGACTCTGTAAAAATAATATTTTTACAACACAACGGAAAAACAACAAGTGTTTCTAGTGTTATCGGATGAAAAGACTCCGATCACAAGCAAAGCAAAAAGAGCTAAAACCATATCTAAGAGACTTTTAACGGAAAATTTGAAGTCAAAAGAATAAAATGAAAAATGTAAACATTAGTTGAAGATGGTCTCTAGCTTGCTATTCTTTGTCACGCTCCCCATGACTGCTAATTGGTGGCTGGGAGAGGACAAGAACCTGCCCAGTTCATAGAGTAACTCCTGCCGTCGGGTCCAGGTGTGCTGCAATCCGGAGATTGCTTGCCGACGTACGGAGACGCACTCATTACCCTGAGTACACAGACAAAGCATATTTTTAGCAAAGAAATTAAATTCTAGACACAGTAGATGATCTACAAATAAGTAGCAACCCACTAAATTGTGTCTAATACATGATTTCTTGGCCAACGTATCTTTACGGGATCCATCAACTTGTCGAACAATAATGGGTATGGATAGCAATTTCAACATTTACTTGTGCAAATTTCAATTACTACTTTGGGCTTCTGCAGTAATGGATGTCGTGCCAAATGCAACAAACACCACCATGAGTTCACTTCAAATACCATTTGAAAAACGGTGGAATGATTTCATTTCCATGAACGGTCTAAACATGTTCTAATAGTATGAACTCTCAACTATCAAAATGGTGGGTTTTAGGCAGGCAAATCCAAAACAGAAATAGGTTGCAGTTGAGCACATTTCTGATTGAAGCAACTGTTCATTACCTCTCTTTGCGCTTCTCTAAAAATCGAGCCAAGGACGCTTTACGAGCCTGAGGTACAGCTACAGAAAAAGAAAATTGCAAATTTCATTATGGTGATGTCACATCACAACACAAAATGTACAATATGATGAGAAAATGAAAATGGTTTAAATTCATAAATGTGGAAGAAAAGGACTTTAAGTGATATACCTGGCGGAATCATGGTAGCAGGAACAGCTTTAGAAGGCTCTGGTTTGATAGGAGCTACGGATTTTACTGCTGTTATGTCGTTGGTGTTGCCGGAACCTGCTGCAGACTGAAGACCAGCAAGGGAGGTGACAGAAATAGGGCTCGGAAGACCCGGGCAAGTTGACCTGTTATGGGACTGATTCCCAACAAAACTATCACTTGCAGAAGGCCTAGGCATCGCTGCCTGGGCTTGAGCTGTAGTTAGTGTTGTAGCAGGTGTCACAGAAGACCCGTTTCCAGCCAACAACATGATACCTTGAGCCTGGATTAAGAAGTGAAAAAATAAATCTGAACATCAAAAAAAAGAAAAAAGAAGCTAGCTTGAGCCTGGATTAAGAAGTGAAAAAAA
This sequence comes from Cornus controversa, assembly GCA_026545225.1. Classification (NCBI taxonomy): domain Eukaryota; kingdom Viridiplantae; phylum Streptophyta; class Magnoliopsida; order Cornales; family Cornaceae; genus Cornus; species Cornus controversa. The sequence goes on from CM048845.1 coordinate 104,603,911, forward strand.
TAAATCCAAACATCAAAAAAAGAAAAAAAAAGCCAGTGTACAAGCACCACAAATAGCAACAGAGAAAACTGAAGGGCTTGCGTATAAGAGTAATAGTAAAGAGAAGGAAATACCTTTTCAGGAGATACGTTATCATAAACACACACTGAACCAGCATAAAAGATGGTTAATTGAGTAGGAGCCCCACAGGTCTTGGAAGCATTCCTGCAGAACAAATACATTTCAACTTAGCCTTCAAGATATTTTTCAGACAAAAATATTGAATTCAACATTTTCAGCAAATATTTTGGTAGAACCACAAATAAAAAGGATTGTTCTTAAGATACCTTAAATCAGTGGTACCAACAACGGAACTGTGACTAGGAACAATCGGGACAGGGGCTATTACTGGAACTGCAAAAGGGTTTGGGTTTACAGTAGAACCAATCACATTCTGTCGGGCAGAAGCAATGAAAGACTGATGAACAGGAGCGTTCATAGCAACAGACATCATTTGATTTGTAAGGTTGGCAATCGGCAATATCTTGACTTCATGAGGAAGATGAACTGAATGTGCATCAAAGTGTTGTGGCGGATAGGTTGTCACTGAATAATGGTTTCCACTTCCCGCTTGCTTATCAAGAGTCAAGCTTTTCTGTAAATTGAAGAAGACAAAAAAATGAAAAATAGAGGATGATCAGTATATTACCAAAGCAAGACATACAAAAGCATGTACAACAATACTCAAAACTTTGATTCAGGTTAAGCTTTGGTAATTCCATAGAAAATGAATGTAAGGGTCATTACCCAAATACGGTGCTCTTTAATTGAGTCTGCTGATGGAAAATGAATGTACAACAGTATAAAAAGATGTTTATCTCAAGTTGAATAATTACTGTCTTGTGTTTGGATTAGATCATGGACTTTCATACAAGTTTGCTGAAGCCAAAAGAGATGATGCAAACAACAAACCTGCCCGATTGCAGAGTATGGTTTGTGATTCGAGTCAAACGCTTCCGCGCTTGATACAGTCATGAATCCAGTTGATGTCAGGGAATCATAACCAGTCTTCCTGGGCCTATCTTCTTGAGCAGCCTTAAAAGACAGGAACTGCGGCAGCGCAGAAACCTTATTTGAGAATGACCACTGCATTGCTGACCCTCTCACTGGTGCTACAAAATCAAAACCCAAGAGAATATTGACTTAGTTGAATCGCTACTTCTAGAATCTCCGTTTACAGCAAATATATAACATGATAAGAAACAACCATTTTCAATCTATATCACATAGATCATGAATCACTTGCATATTTCAAAACAGAGAACTACACAGTAATTTGGTGAAATGTAGGTTCAGCAACAGCATAAGATTACACGCCCCGTTCAAACCATAAACCAATTATTATATATAATTTCTCTATATTGTTCACGGGCAATTATATTAATCATAGTTCAATATAATACTCATGGTCCTCCACAAGTGTAGCTGTTAAAAGGAGATGAACTTGTTTATCAACTTAAAAAATTGATTGCCGAGAATCTCGTGCACATTATCGTATATTATATTGTATTCTTTAATGGAAACATATAATTTAACAAGTGAAGCATGTGTAGAACCATCTGGTTAAGAACAATTTAATATTACATATTTACATCGAACCAAATGAGTTTCTTAATGTATAATCACAAATATAAATATAATATACTGTTCTAGTACAAATTTTGATGACATCTGGCGAGGTACTATTGGATTAATATTTTTTTTAATCATAAATTAGTTATGAACTCCCAAGACGCATGTTAGCAAACTATGACCAACTAACACAACAAACCAAAGGAGATAGCATAAAACTGTTAAAACTCAAAAGGTGATTCTAACATAAGCCGGTTTGAAAATTAGACGTGAAAAGAAAGCATCCCCAACTCTACAAGTAGGGCACTGTTTGGTAACACTTTTGATTCCAAATTTCAATTTTCATTTTCATTTTCATTTTTTTTAAAGTCATAGCAGAAATCGCATTAGGTAATGCATTTTTCATTTCTAAAAAAATGAAAATGACATCAAAATTTTGATAATTTTTATACATAATTTAAAAGTTTCATAACGAATCTTTCAGTTTCAGTTCAAGTTTTCATTTATGATTTTCTGATAAAATACAATAAATAAAAATTTTGCTTGCTCAAAAATATAATATAATACAATAAATTAAAATTTAATAACAAACAAGACTAAAAAAATTAGAAAATACAATAAATAAAAAATTGATTACTCAAAAAATATAAATATAACAAAATAAAATACAATAAATAAGAAAATTATAAAAAAAAATACAATAGCTAAAAAATTATAAGTCAATAAGAATAAAATATTTTATAAAATATGTATATAAATATAATAATAATAATAAATATATATAATATATATATAAGAAGAAAATACAATAAAATAAGAGCTATATATAAATAAAATTATATATAATATAATAAATACAAAATTATAAGTCAAGAATAAAAAACTTTTATAAAATACAATAAATAAATATATATCTAAAAGAAGAAAATACAATAAAATAAGAGTTATATATAAATACAATTATTTATAATATAAAAAGAAATAAAACAAGTATATATAATAAAATATAACAATTACCAATAACATATAAATAGTTAAAATTTATGACAATTATCAAAACATGCAAATGCTTAAAAATAAATTTTTAATTAAAATAAACTAAAATTAAGTCCTAACAAATATAATTTCGGAGGAAAGAATATATATTATCACACTTATGTTGGTTAAAATGAATTTCAACCATATTACTCAAACACAATTTTTAGTCAACGATACTATTATTTTTTTTTTTAAATTAATTTTGGGTTACCAAACATACTATATTTGTGCTTTCAACAGCATGTGACGTTAGAATGACAGAAATCACAACACAACAGGTTTTCAAATTTTATTTTTCAGAAATGAGAAAATGAAATCCCAGTGCGTTACCAACCAGCCTCTAAAGCACGAATTGAAGATTTATCCATTTTGACTGTTTCTAAGCAAACGTGAACACCCGTGAGCACATTAGCAATTCGAGAACATAAATAATATAAAATATAATAATATAGAAAATTAAATAGAAAAAAAAAAAACAGATATGCTTTCCCTCTGTTTGGTAGCTGATAAAATGGAAATCGGGAATTTCAAGTTTCAATTTGTAGGTAAAATGATTCAAAACACACATAAATAATACAAATTATAATAATATAGAAAATTAAATAGAAAAAGAAAAGAATAAAGATACGCTTTCCCTCTGTTTGGCAATGAGAAAATGGAAATCTGGAATTTCAAGTTTCAATTTGTAGGTAAAATGATTCAAAACAATTTTAATATTTCCGGAAACAACAAGAAGTCGTACTCAGCATGCTTCGAGATTAACAAATAATTATTAAAAAAAAAATGACATCTTCTCAAAACTCGTTACCAGATTTTTCATCCCAATTTTTTTTTTTTTTTTGGTGGGGAGGGAAATTATTATAATTTTCAAAAACAAGATACCCTCAGAGACTTAATTACAGGACCCGAAATTCAAAATTATAATTTGTTTTTCTCAGCAACCAAACAGAGCATCGATTGAAGAAGAAGAAAAAAAAAAAAGCATTAACATTACATAGTATTACCTGAATGATCCTTGCATACATCAGTGATCTCTTCTTTCATATTTCTCGAACTCAAACCCAAGAAGTCTCTCTCCATCTCAAACTCCGAAAACCCTTTATTCGAAAAGATTCACACAAACTCAATTTCTAGTCGACCCACAAAGTTATTGAGGTTCTTCAACGAACTCTCAACTTCTTCAACCTTAGAATTTAAATTTAATATAACAAAAAATAATAATCATCCAAAAGAGAATGTTTGCTTCAGATAGAGGACAGACAACACTCACAACTTGCAGAAAAAAACGCTTCCTTTCCTTGTGAGCGAGATAAGTGTGTGTTTATCCGAGAGAGCGCAGTGGTTTTAGGTCCGACTCGACTGTGAGTGAAGCTTCCATCAAATGACATCTTGACCGTCCGATTATAATGACTCCTGTAAGATGTAACACTTTTTTACCGGCTATTCCCGGTCACCTTCCACGTGCGAAAAACAAAATTTTAAAATATATATAATTATTCTATCTATTGTAATGTATGGTAAATTATATTACTTACCAATAAAATTTCAAATTTTATATTATAATATATATATATATATATACAGGGGCGGAACCAGGATTTGAATTCAGGGGGGCACAGTGTAATTATTCAAAGTAAGACAAACAAGAAAAAAAAATTATATTTTAAAAACGAGGCATAATTGTTTCATTATCTATGTCACATTGGACAGCTAACAATGCATGATAATCTTAATAGAAACGGTAAAAGAGTCAGAAATTTATTTCAGGAGAGGCATATTGAACATGGTAAATTGATTTTTTTTCAACTATCAGTGCAGCAAGATAGTAATCTACAACGTTAAAGTACTTATTAATCAATATGTCATTATTTGCAAAAAAAAATTATAGTAAAGAAAAATTCAAAAATAAAAAATACACGCATTGAGTTTATAAAATTATAATAATAAATTAAAATAAGAATAGGGAAAAAAAGAATAAGAAGAGAAAAAATGGTTACAATATGACATCATACATGAGTGAAAAGTGAAGAATTTTAAGAAGAGAAAAAAATATAAAAGAAGAAAAAAACAAAAGACAAATGATAGAACTTTGATTGAAAAAAAAATATAATTTTATTAAAGAAGGGGAATGTATATATATTTTTTAAGAGAATCAAAGGAGTTTGAAGAGTAAAAGAAAAAAAATAGAAAAAATTAAGAGGTATTTTTAGTAATTGAAAATTTTAGGGGAGACGGTTTGTAAAATTTATGATATATATGTACATAAAAAAATATATATACTTATATATATATATATGGGCGGGGCCAGGCCAAGGGGGCATTTGCCCCCTCTGGGCCTTAACTGGCTCCACCCCTGTATATATATATATATATATGAAGCTTATTGGTTCAAAAATGAGTGTTTGGATTCAAAAATAGCCTTTTTGGTAAGGTTGAAGATGATTGAGAAATGTGAATTGTGAATGCCTTCTTTCTTGGTATGATCGAGCGTATTTTTCACACTTCTCTAAGACCATGACCATTAATCAAATACAACTGTAACCCAACAGTGTATAGTATATATATATTATATAGTACTATAATATTATTAACCAAACACAAGTGTTACTAGTAGTATATAGTATATATAGATTATATAATACTATAATACTAAAGGTCTATAAAGGTAACTTTTTTTTTTCCTGTAAAGTTAACTAAGTACGCACACGTTAATCCACAAATCTACAATAGTATATTACATATAATATATTACTATAATAATAAAATTATGTAAACTTGTAAAGGTAAGCACATCTCTAATTAGCTATTACTAGCTCATAATTAATCTGTATTATATCTGTAAATAATTATTTCATGTCTGTATGTGTTTAAACACTCGTGTCTGATTTTTGAACACTTGTCTCTAATTAGCTATTGCTAGCTCATAATTAATACGTATTATATCCGTAAATAATTATGTCATGTCTGTATGTGTCTAAACACTCGTGTCTGATTTTTGGACACTTGTAATTCATGTTCCCGTGTCCTATAATTTGATAGATAACGAATTCGACATTTTTTGGTATTTATAAAACCAATTTATTTTACATGATTTGTTTCCGTCTGTTAATTATTTCATGCCCTCATTATTGGTGATAATTCTTAGTTGATATAATTATTTATGAGTTTTTCATTTTCAAAGGTCATGTGATCTATTCCTAAAAAAATATTAGATCTTTATATGTGGTATTTTATTTTGTCGTGTTCTTAGTACTTGAAAAATTTTAATTTTACTTAAAAGTTTTTACGTTCGTACACACTTATTCAAATTTTTGACTAAACCCCTGCATATATATCAAATTAATCACTACTTGGATTAAATTCTTTTCCACTTTAAACTAGAATCTAACCTTTATAAAAGATTTTTTAATTTTTAAAACCAAAATCGAAGCAAATTGTATAATTGGGCTTGGTTCATTAGTATCGATTCTAGTAGTTTTCTGTGTGTCCCTAAGCTTTGATGGAATTTTTTATTTTAGAAAAAAAAACTTGCACGCTTTATTCGTCTTTAAAAAAATATACAGCAATTGTTACCACACACGTGGAAGGTGACGTAGAATATTGTAAATCTCAGTATTTTGTTAAAGCCTGTAAATATCAAAATTTACGCATTTAAGGAATGCTTTTGAGTCAAATCAAGCTGATTTAGTGTATGCTAATTTGCTGAGTGCTCAACATTGTCCATTCCCACTCTTTGTTTTATATATATATATATATATATATATATATATTGCCAAGTGCTCAACATTGTCCATTCCCACTCTTTGTTTTATATATATATATATATATATATATATATATATATAAGATTGCCATGCACGTTAATCTCACCTGCACAAGTTTTACAAGAAGCTGGTGAAACACCCTATGCCCAAAATAGTAAAATATTGAAGCACATTCCAAAATAGGTAACACTGACAACTATTATAATATTAGATCCCACATTTCTACATAAAATATTAAGCACTACAGTATACTATCCTTCTTGGCTTTATATTCAGCCAATAATTTGAGTTCATTTCTGATAATGACATATATATATATATATATATATATATATATATAGTCACGGTGGCAGAGGTGGCCTTGATGAAAAGAATCTAGTGTGAATCGTATGACCCTGCGGGTACACGAACCAAAGATGCGTGATGAATAAGAACACACTGTTGTCGGTGAGGTGAATTTTGTATCACTAATGAAGACATCAAACAACATATTATAAAACAAAAAAACAAATATAAAAGAACTATAAATAATGGGGCTTTGTTGTTTGGGCGAATAGAAAATCTATGAAGAAACAAAGTAGAGAGAGAGAGAGAGAGATTAATAAAGAAGTATGACGTAGTCCAAAGGAAAATAAATAATTGATGAGGAGGAAAAAAATGAAATTAAGAAATGGCAGGCACGAGACGCTAGAGGGCATGTGCGTTGAGGATAAGCCATGCGATGGTTCAAAGTGAATGAAAACGACATTGTCATTGGTCCCCCCGCTTTTTGACAACGTTGGACAGCTAAGTGTCGCGTACAACTTGCCTCCTCTTGCAATTTCACACGTTACTTGTTTTTTTTTCTTTTTTAAATCTCATAAGTTTTGTCCATGCCTTTTATTTTTAATTTTTTTCAAATAAAACTACTTTTTCACAATAAACGTACTTGTCACATAACCCTGTTTGATTGTATGTTGTTTTTTATTATGTGTTATAATTAAACATATGTAAAAAAATAAAAATAAACAGAGTTGTTGAAAATATAGAGTTTTTACATATGGACGGTTTGTTTCAGTATTCTAAAAACCATTTAAAAAAGAAAAATAAAAAACTTGTTTTTTGTACTAATTTTTAGATTATATTCAATTTTTTAAAATACAATTAATATTTTTTTAAAAAAACTTAACGAAACAGATTCACAAGTTCTAGGATGGATGTTATAATTAGTTCTATTATCTGGATAAAACTTTCTTTTTTTATTTTTATTTCTCAGGTAAGTGATGGATAAGATTTGGGTTGAGACGTTTTGTAATCTAGGCTCAACATTCAACAGTCACCCTAACCTAACCCATGCACATGCATATGTAATACCACCATCCACAGAATGTTATATTTAATTTACAATTCTTGCACTCAAAGTAGGGGTGCACAAAAATTCGTTCAAATCAAAAAATTAGATCGGATTAAGTCGGATCGAACTGAATTGAACAAAATGATTTAATTTTTTACGGTTCAATTCGATTACGGTTTCAAAATTTTCAATTCGTTATTTTTCGATTCAGTAACAATTTTGTGTTCATCAAAATCGGACCGGATCGAACCGAGCCGTTTAATTATATATATATAATGATATTATGGCCTATGCTTCTGTGAAGTAGCACTAGCAATAGTAATTTTTTAAATTATAATTTTTTTTGCCTTTTGATAGCAGGCTAGTAACAGTTTTTTAAAAGATCTAAACTATTATAGTTTTTTACCTTTTTATACAACCAAAAAAAAAAATTAATGATAGAATCATGGTTAGAATTGAATCTAAATCAATTTTATACTTGAAATAATTTTGTTTAATTTCATAATTTAATAAAATTGATTCCTACGATTTAAAGTGTTTTAAAATTAAATCGAATTGCTGCGTTGCTTTAAAAGTTTTGAATAAATATTACATATACTCACCAATCAAACACATGGCATGTCAATATCGTATAATTATTTTTTATAGATTTTTATGGGAGAATCATATTATTAATCAATTGTATGACGTGCTACATTTGTCTATATATGTACACAGTACACACATATATATATACATCATGCAATCCTTATCTTTGGTGGTCCCAGGTTTACAATTATATGGCTCGCCATTCACATCAATTCCAAATCAAATAACTGTACTTGATAAAAACAAACAAATTGACATGTGAGAGAAACCAAGTTAAATTCTTATCTATTTCTTAAAATAGAATAGAAGTTAGAAAAGTCTTCGCTCAATATATATATATATATATATATATATATGTCTTAAATTAGTATATTTTTCATCCATTACCAAATGCCAATGATTATAATATATCATATCTACCAAAAAATAATAATAAATACTTATAATATAGCATTTATCGATCAAAGAAACGCACGTTATACATAATAATAAAACAAAGTGCTTTTATTGAACTTGATAACGTGTGCCTTGTAACCATTAAAACCAGAGGTTTGTGTGCTCACAACACAATCTCTTAGGTCCAACGATTATGATACCACGTGTTTAGTAAGATTGTTCTCCATACGTGTTTTTTTCTTAATAATATAACTAATATATTTTTGGGGTATTTTTATTTTTTAATAAAGAGTCATATTAACCATATACTTTAGAAGTAACTGATACTATTTTAACAATATTAACAACTTTTTTTTTTTTTTTCTTTTCCCTTTAACTGAATGAAGCTGGCAGAGAAGTGATGCTAAAAGCTGTCCTCTCGGCTCTTCCTATGTTTTCTATGCACTGCTTTAAAATTGAATTTTATGCATCGTACAATGCTGTGGACAAGTCTTGTGGCGGTGGAATAATATTGAGGAACCATCTTGGCCAGCCTATTAAGGTTGCCTCTATGTCTCTCTCCCATGTTTTGAGCAAAAAAACCTTGCAGGTTGAGTCTGGTGATTTAAATTGGAGCGTTTGACCCTCATGGTTATTTAACGCCTTAGCTATTTATATATATATATATATATATATATAGACGTTTATGTTCTTTAATATACCTACAAACATGTCATGCTTGTGAAGTGTTTTGAGAGTCAAGACATATATTCGACTGTTTTATGATGACGCCATTGTTCACTTACATTACGACTCTATAAATTATCATTATATTTTTTTGTTCTCTTGCTATTTAGTTTGAGGGTAAATTAGTATTTTCAAAGAGGATAAGCAGGAAGTTAAGGTCCAATGAGATGGTAAATCAAGAAAAGATCATAACAGCCCATGCCTCTCTCTCTCTCTCTCTCTCTCTCTCTCTATTTCCAAACCAACCTTACATCACATTTGAAGAAGAGTGTCAAACGTTACTTTAATTTGAACACTTCTTGCTCTTTTTAGAGCTGAGCAGGTAACAGAATGGCATGGGCTGTCGCACTAGTGTGACTTGAGTATAGATGGAACTATATCTAAAAGACTTCAATACCAGTGTTTGAAAAGGTTAATTGCAAATTTTTTTTTTTTTTGGGTCTTTTTTGTCTTTTTGGTAATGAGGGTGTTTTTATCATCCAAAATCAAAATGTGTAAGATTTAGAGATTTAAGAAAAATAAAGGTATTTAATTTTATTTTTTTTTAAATACAACATGTCGTTCTTATATGTTCCTATTTCAAATAAGGACAATTTCTTGAAAAATTTAGTGTTGAATAGACTTGAATTATTTTTCTTTGAATCTTGCTTCTATTGAAATTTTTTGGAGATACATTTTTGTTGAGAATATTTAATATTCTATGATACATAAGTTTTCAAATTTCACACACTTCACTCCCCAAACTCACTAACATTTATAAAAACCTCCCCTAGTACAATAATGAATATCACAATCTCTACAATTTCATAAAACAATTCACAGTACCAACATCTAAAAATATTATTCTCAGTACAAACCCTTCTTTAATTCAAGTCATATCAATTATAAATTATATTCAGGTCAATTAACATATAAAACTTGCAATACTTCCAACATGGTAATAATTCCTTCAACCATGTATTTAAATCACGTTTGGATTATAACCAAATACAAATATATCAAGTTTAATATAAAATATTCAGATTGGTTAGTAATTATATCAATGATAATCTAAATTCATATCATTTAGCCGTTAAATTTAAAAAAAAAAACAATGAGAGAGATTATATTTATGAATGAACAATTAATTATTAGGACAACTACTCAATATTAGAAATTCCAAATATAAAACTTAGTGTGACTAAAATAATGGTGGTATGATACTGTTTAATATCAAGACAAATAAAAGAATGTGAATTTTAAATTATTAAACCAAACTATAAATAAAGGAATCTGTATCGTAAATCGAGGCTAGAATTATGACGTCCTTCAGAAATTTTTTGCTTTCTTTGGTACTCATCGGCATAGATGGCGATTGTCTCACATAAAATAATGATATTTCTTCCATTAATACTAACACTTCAAACCAAAATAAACAACAAACCAGACTTTGTGTTTATACAAGGAGAGAGAGAGAGAAAATTGCATTGAATTGGACGAGTAAAATGGTAGCCCAAAAGGGACTATTTATAGAGATAATGGTGCTGGTACGGGATGAATATGGTACCAGTTCGGTTAACCCGAACCACCATGGGTTGTACCATTTCGGCCCGAACAATCATGGGTTGCACCACTTTGGTTCCTACGGTGGACCATCACGAGGGTTGTACCATTTCGGCCGAACAATCATGTTTTGCACCACTTTGTTTGCTACAGTGGACCATCTTGAGTAATCCAATCCGGCAGATTAAACTTCCCATGCACCGGTTCGGGTTTTAGAAGATTAAAAGCTTTTGGATCAAATCGAAGCCCAAGAAGAAATCATTTTGTCTAAAAGAATATTAGCTTGAGAAGCCAAGAGACTGAACTGGACGGACTGAGTCAGATTGACGCATTTGTGTTGTTTTGTTGGGTTGAACCTAGTTTGGTCTAGGTCCTCCCACCCTCTACGAAAGTTTTTCCACATCTGATCATTTGCAATTGAATCACAAAATTCATGGATGTGCATTATGTATAACAATAGAATGTGATGGATAATATATTTAACATATAGTATATAATAATAAATAAAACATATTAAATAATATATTATATGTAATAATATTATAAATTAATTATAATATTGATAGTATTTTTTGGAATAATTACCTGCCAAAATATCTTTTAATGACAAAAATACTAATTATTTTTGTAATGGCAATTGAAATGACCAGTTTTAAGGATGAAAAGTAATATATAATGCAAAAAACTATAATTGGTCTAAACCACTCAACCAATCTGCAAGGTTTTGGTCTCTGTTTAGCTCTGTTATTGAACAAGACTCTCTGTTTCAACTTCTACTTGTTGTGTACTGTTTTTGCAGTCATTAATTCTTCTCGTGGTTATGGTGTGAGTTTGGTCTTGTCAGGCTTATGTCAACTGGACTTCCCACATTGGATATCTGCATTGTGTTCCATTCACATAACTTCGAAGAACAAGTGTTGACACTTGTGTGTGGAGACCCCTAACTATGTAAACGCATTTTATGAAAAATCGTGAACACCGAGAGGAGAATGCAAAAGATATGTAAGGTTAGTCGTGATAAATGAGAGAGCGTGCACAAATCCACAAGGGTTACACTAGTGGACAAAGCCTGTGAATGCCTCTTAACTGTATATACATGTTATGAGTAAAATTGTTGGCATCGAGAGAAGTGTGTAAAACGAAGACGTCCTAACTATATAGACGCATTTTGTGAAAAACTGTGAACACCGAGAGAAGAGAGCAAAGCGAACAATATCTACACTAACTATGTAAACGCATTTTGTGAAAAACCATGAGCATAAAGAGGAGTATGTTCAATTCTCAACCCACGATTTTCTTAAAAGTCACTTTTCAAATTAAATTTTTTTCAAAACCATTCTCAAATACAACAAATCTCTTTCAAATTCAAATTCTATTTTTCATAGAATTCCAAGAGCAATACACTATTTCTTAAAAATTATCTTTCAAAACAAATTAAATCAACCACATGATTTTCCCAAAAGACATCTTGCAAATTCAATTTAAGGCTTTTTTTTTTTTCCTCCCCGAAGTCCCCCTTTTCAAGTCTTCAAAACAAAAGATGATATTTTCATTCGCAAATTCAAAGCTCTTTTCATATTAAGACAAAAATACAGGCATTTCCTTTCAAATTACAAATTCAAATCATCCTTTCAATGTAATATACCAAAATACCATTTTTCTCGGATATGTTGTCCGTAGCTTTCGTGTAGGTTTTTGTATGAGGATGCATGTTGTGTGTGTAACATTTAAACAATTCTTAGAAGAAGAAAAAAATCCAAGTAACTACAAAAGATCTAACCCGAAAAAAAAAACTACAAAAGATACTTATTCTCAACAACAATCAAGGTTCTTTTTTGATTAATTTTGTACCATTTATGACTCTCTCTGCAATAGAATTAACCATCTCAAAAGATAATTTTGTACCATTCATCCTCCTCCCTGGTTGCTTTTGCCAAGTAATCTGCATACATATTTGCCTCTCGTGAGTAATATTTATACCACTCTTTTGTAAAATTTTGAAATGATCTCGCGTTATACTTCAGTTCTCTACCAAAAAAAGACATTCAATGATTAAACTTTAAAAAATAAAATATGAAAGTAAAGCAAAATAAAAAAAACAAACATGATACGCGTTTCATATTTTTCATTCTAGATAGTGTATTTGTCATTCATGGCATTTGCTAAATCGTCGCAATCAGTGAGAAAAATTGCATTATGAAAGCCTGCTTTGAGAACTGCCTTCTCTAAGGCCATAAATTTGGTTTTACTCATGGTACCCCTTGCCTATAAAAACACTCTCTTAAATGCACTTGTACTTGGTTCACTTGGGTTGAGTACCATCTTCGGTCTTTCGATTGATTTTTTTATAAAAGTTATGGAATTTAATTCAGCCCCATAATTCTTGGCATGTTTAGGGATTCCAACTTTTTATGGTGGGACATACTTTTTAGTGTAATAATGCATGAATTTACATATTAGTCCTTGTTTGAAAGTTAGTATTATATATATATATATATATGTTTTGTCATCAATCTTGTTCGTGAACCTATTATCGAGTTCCGTTTGTATCATGTTCTCGAACAAACGAGTTGAGTCTAGTATTGTTCAGACTTGGATCGTTTACAAACCGAGCTTCATAATCCCGTTTGAGTTCGGTTCGTTTCGCGAACGGTTCGGCTCGTTTGCAGCCCTAATCATGCTGGTTAAAAAGCCTAGTCTTAATGTTTTTTTAACTTATATAACAAATGACTAAAATACTGGCCTTTTAAGTGGCGTCCGGTTCCTGCCATTTCTCAATAACAAAAGAGTAGTGCCATAGCCTAGAGGAAATGAAATACTCTGCCTTACCAAGTAGGCCCAACCCTAAACCTAAACCTGAGCCCTAGCCGATATGAAAAAGGCGTGGTGACCTATAATTATACTCGGAGTACAATTTTTTTCTTTTTTAATGACACCTCAACATTAATATTTAATTTCAAAGCATAAGTCACATTTTCACAATATTTTAAATAATGTTACATATTTTTTTTCAAGTATTACATTAGCTTATAAGTAAAATATATTACAAACTTCATGATCAAAAATCCTCTTATTGTTTTTCCTTCAATGATTTGCTTCCATACGATAATACTAACATATCTATATCTATGTATAATACAGAAGCTTGATAAAATAAGGACAAAAAATTCAATCCAACACTCAAAAATAGTTAAAAAATCAATCATGTGATCTAAAATGTCTTTTGCTATCTATATAATATAAAAATTTGGTATAATAAAGATAAAATGTTAAATCTAAATAGTTAAAAAATCAATCTTATGATCCAAAATATCTTTTGCGACACGATTGTGAGTGTGTGATAGTGACGTAGGCATGGGTATATACTAGTATATATATAACACACATACAATAAAGATAAAATTACTTATAAGTCCTACTTTTCAATTGTAATGGCTAATAAGTTCTAAAAAAAAATATTGTTACAACAATTAAGTTATACTTTTGTTAATATTTTTAATTATTCACATTAATTTTCTTCCAATAGTGTTCTTTTTCTATAGAATTATCATTAATGTCATTTTTTTATAAAATTATTCAAAGAAAGATTTATGCCATCTTGATAAAATTTAAATATATATACATACATAGATATATATGTATGTTAATTCTTGGAATTGCACATTTGTAAACCAATGGGACTGTGTTGACGGCATTTTATGAAACATTACTGGTGCTACATTATGTAAATGTGTTGCCATCATATCTTGTAGCAGTATTGGCCTCATGATAAAAAATTATTGCCACAAATATAAAGAAAAAAAAAAGAGCACTGTTAAGGAAATGTATGCACTTGTAAGCTAAACTGAACCATTTCAGTAACACATCTGAAAATTTTCATTCTAACCCACTTTTTCTTTTAGAATAAAGTTTTATAGAATCACGAACACCAAATTGAGTTGTCAGTCGAATTATTGGGGGGTGGAATAGGACTGCCATGTTAAAGTTGGAAAGTGTATTTGAAAAAATTGAAAAGCTTTAAATAATTAATTAATTGTACATAAATATATCTCATTGAACAAAATTGTAAAACTTTTGGCTTGTTTTAATTTTTATTTTTATTACAATTGGTTGAATTTAAATTAACTTGTTAAAATTTTTAAAAAATTGCTAATTTTGGTGGTAATTAAAACAATGTGCTTTTTCATTATTATTGTAAATTGATACTAATTATAAAAATTAGAGGTAAAGGTTTCATTTAGTATGTTAATTAAAAAATATATTTAAGACATTTATGAGAAAGGGCAATGTTGGAAAGAAAAATATTATTTATAGAATTAAGAAATTACTTGGAAATATTTGTTAAAAATAGGATTTAATTGTCCTAATAAAAAATTTTAGGACTTGTTGGTCCTTACAATTGAAAAGTAGGACTTAAGAGTAATTTTTCCTACAATAAAATCTCTATAAATTAATAGTGTTGGGGCCACATAAATTATATTAATTAACAAAATATTAATTTATCGATAAATTAATAAGTTGTTGATTTAACAATATGTTTTATATATATATATTTTTCAAAACAAAAGTTTTTTTTTATTATTATTAATATTATTAACTTTGTTAAATTTATCTTGTCAATAAAAGACAATGCTAGATTCATATTTCAGGAAAATATCATAGTCAATCATATATCTATTTCTTATCAAAATTATTAATTTATGTAATAAGTAGGACCTATAGAAACCTATAAGTAAATTTTCTAAAATGTATTATCTTGTAAATTTAATAAAATTATTAATTTAATACCTTGGCCCAAGTCGAGACTAATGTAATTTATTATTTAAAAAAGAATATTAATTTATAGAGGTTTTACTTAACTCTCTCCCTCCTTTTTTCAAGAAAGATGAATCTAAAAGTCAATTGGGTAAGCACTCTTAGGTGTATAATTATCATAAATATCTTTTGAAATGCTAAATAGTTTTGACAGATGAGAAAAATCTTGCTAAATAAAATATGAATAGTAACTTCAAACACTATATATCTCATCTACAACAACCCACTACTTCTTCTTCAATCGTCAATCTTTGTTTGAGTCATAACAATGGCGGACGATTGATTCTCTTGGATTTCTGGCTTTTGCACAGAGGGTGAAAATTGCCTTGGTTGAGAAAGGCATAGAAAGTTCAAAGAAGAGAACTTGATGATGAACCCTATTAATAAGCAAATCCCAGTTTTGATCCATAACGGGAAACCCATATGCAGTTTTTTCTCATTCGAATGAAAGTGTTAGTGGATGAAGTTTGATGATAGTCTTTTTAGCAATGAGGTACTGCCTTCTTTTTCCAATTTAAATTTTATTTTTCAGTGTAATTATTGAACCAAACACCTTTCTTAAGATAGCAAGTAATATTGAAAGGTAGATTCAATGAGTGAAGACCAATGTTTGAGATTAAGTAATTTTTAAGATTGATTGCATTTTTTGTTGATTTGAATGTTCATTCGCAAATTGGATAAAAGTTGAGCTATTTTTTTTTTCCCGGGTAATTATGATGTGCAAGTTCAAAGTTCATCACCAACTTATTTTAATTAAACACTTATCCAAGCAATTGGTACTCAGAGGAGATTAAACGCAGAATAATGAGCTCAAGTTATGGAATTAAATGCCCAAACTTGCATAACCAAGTGTTCATTTTGTTTACTTTGTGTTGACCTTCTTGTGCCAATTTTTTTTTTTTTTTTTTTTTCAGATTTGTATTTGGATGAAACAAGGTTAACTAAAAATTGTCATGGGGGTTTTAATGTATTTTGACATGTATGAAACATAATCCCTATGCTTATTTTGTGATGTATTATTTCAATATGCATTGAAAAAAATGTGTTCCTATTGAATATAAAGCTTGCATTTTTAGATTATCATATGATGTGATGCAAATTTTGCGATTATATATATTGAATAACAAAATAATTTGAGAATCTATTTTTCCATAGAGCCATCTTTTCATTTGGAGAGGACATAGTTGGCCTGATTGGAATAAGTCATAAACCAATGGAATTGATCAAGAATATAAACTTCAACCATCATACATCACATAGGAAGCCACTCTTCCATTACTTTGCTACATTTTCTAGATAATTGCCCATTTGCCAACCATGCAAGGACCTGTTATTGCCTTACATGGTTCCACCACTAATCATCATAACTCCTATTTTCAATTGCAAATTTATTAAATATCATATTTAATTTTCACAAATTTAATACATGATATTTTCATATAAATTCATAGATGGTCTATCATTGGTTAGGCATAAATTTAATTAAATATTTATCTGGTCTTGGTCATGAATCATAAATAATTAATTGAAAGAAAACATATAAAATATGACTATCTATCCATGATTAGGCATAAATTGTCACAATTTATCATCTTATTCTCAAGTAGCCCTATGGACGATATTACTAGTTCATGGTCAGAGACACGAGTAACCTTTATGCTATAATTAAAATACAATCAATCTTAGTCTGTGGTTAAGCACATAAAATTAATTGTATTAAAACATGCATTCAGATATTGAGAAAAATATTTTTATTGAGCAAACATGAAGATCAAATAAGTTCAACAATTGAAAACATAGAGTTACAAGATTAGGGATTCCTCTCAGCCTTCGTTGTTTGCTCCTTAGCCACCAATTCGTTATTCTCTGTCCCCCCTTCTGCTTCTTGTCTCTTTATTTTATATAGAGGTCTTCTAGAGTGTTCTCCAAGTAAAAGAATATAAGGAAAATGTTGAGAAGAAAATCTGTCATAATATTTTCATCAACTTGCAGTCCTGATTTGACCTTGAATACATGTGATTCACAAAAATTTCATGAAATATAAATTTATTAGGCTTCAAGTTAACTTTACACAGCCACTGATTTCTCTCAATTCCAATATTTGAGTTGAGAGATATGATTAAATTACCATAACTAATGTAATTTTCACGCAAAATATTGTGACAACTTTGACATGCAATTTTCATCCCTCAAATGTTATTGTACACACAAATTTCGTGTCCGAAAATCTAGGATCGAAAATTAGTGACAAATAAATAATTTTTATTGATTCAAGAAAAAGGGTACAATCCTCTGTAAATCTTTACAAAAGAAATATGAAGATAAGGTCCTCTGATTCGATCTCCTTGGTAATCCGGCTTCAAGGGCTGCAAGAGCTTGATCTTGAGTTGGATTGAAGCTTTAGTGAAGAACGGCACGTGGATGATGTGCTTGTTGTTCTTCTCCTTCAGGGTTTAGATGCTTTGGAGTTTTGGACTTTGAGTGAAGAGTTCTGCAGAGTTTCAGCTTTTTCTGAGAATCTTCTGGTCCTCTTTCTCCTACCTCTGGATCTTTATTTATAGGCTCACCGGAGGGGTAGATTTGTAACTTTCTTTTTTTCTTTAATAATTATCCTATAATTATCTTTTATGATAATTTTGATAATTATCCAATATATATATATATATATATATATATATATATATAAGACCCATTTTCAAGTGGTCTTTGACTTCTTAGACAATTTAGACCAGCCCATAACTTATTTATTTGTGGTGGGTCTGGCTTCAAATTATCTGACTCATTGAGCCATATTTTAAAGTGGGCTAAACTGAAGATAAACCCAAATTGTATTTTGGGTCTATCATGTAATTTTTTAATGTCTACAAATTGCCCCCACTTTAAGTCTCGCGCCATGTTGAGTTTGTCACGTATTTAAAGCGGGACTTGAAGTATTTAAATTTTGCTTTTTTTTTTTTTGTGCGAAAATTCACCTACAAAAAGGATGTCTTCTTTGTCAAGTTGAATCAAATACTTGAGGATTCTATTGCCAATAGAATTTTTTTTCTGGTCCAAGTGGAATTGAAGACTTGAAAATCCTATTGCAAATAGAATTTTTTTTTTATCCAATTTCACATAGGATTTGCTGTTTTCCATGTTTAAACGGAATTGGAGTCTTGAAAATCCTATATCAAATAGGATTAACTCACCACTATATATATGTAGCCTACACTTCAGACTCTTCATATCAGAAATTCCATGAATTCCAGCAACGGTAAGCTCTCTTTTCTTTTTCCTTTTTTTTTTCTACTTTTTTTTTTTTTTCTCTTTTTCTTCTTTCTTTCTCCACTTTTTTTCTTTTCTTTTCTCTTTTTTTTTTCTTCTTTCTTTTCTTCTTCTCTTATTTCTCCAGCACCTCTTCTTCTTCTTCTTTTTTTTTTTTTTTTTTCTTCTCTTCTTTCTTCTTCTTTTCTTTTTTTTTTGTCTCTCCTCCAGCGCCTCTTCTTCTTCTTTTTTCTTCTTTCTTTCTCCTCCAGCGCCTCTTCTTCTTCTTTTTTTTTTTTTTTTCTCTTCTTTCTTCTTTCTTTCTCCTCCAGCGCCTCTTCTTCTTCCTTTTTTTTTCTTTTTTTATTATTATTTTTTTTTGCCACTGGATTTTTTTTTCCTTTTTTTTTTTCTTCTTATTCTCTTCACGCCTGTTTCTTTTTTTTTTTTTTTCCTTCCTTCTCTTTTCCTTTGATGTGTAAAAAAACATAGTTTCTTTTTTGTTGCTTGGTAGATTTGAACACAAGATCTCATAAGAAGACACTTTAGCACCACACCATCTCTGCTACACAACTCCTTGTATTATAAACTTTTTCAACAAAATATATATGTCCTTAAAATTTGAAAGGAACATTTTTTTTCTTTAGTAACAACTTTGTCTTCCATAACCGCTATTAATCAAATCTATTTTTTTTTCAGATCAGACTCCACTTGTGGGCCCTGCTCGAATTTTGTGCTGTCTCTGGAACGACGAATAGATCTATCAAACTCATTGAGAAAGATATCTTTACGTAAGTCACTTAACTTTTCTTAACAAGATTTAAATATATTTTTTTTTTCAATTCTTGCAGGTCAAATCGTCTTTCTCAGAATATGGAGTTCCAGACGCTATTCATTAGTCCCTTCGGGGTCCCTTAGTGCACTTCGGTGTCACTTTTTTTTTTGTCCCTTCGGGATCCCTTAGTGCACTTCGGTGTCACTCTTATTGTCCCTTCGGGGTCCCTTAATGCACTTCGGTGTCACTCTTTCGTCCCTTCGGGGTCCCTTAGTGCACTTCGGTGTCACTCTTATTGTCCCTTCGGGGTCCCTTAGTGCACTTCGGTGTCACTCGTCCCTTCGGGGTCCCTTAGTGCACTTCGGTGTCACTCTTACTGTCCTTTCGGGGTCCCTTAGTGCACTTCGGTGTCACTCTTATTGTCCCTTCGGGGTCCCTTAGTGCACTTCGGTGTCACTCGTCCCTTCGGGGTCCCTTAGTGCACTTCGGTGTCACTCTTACTGTCCCTTGAAGCCGGATCACCAAGGAGATCGAATCAGATGACATTATCTTCATATTTCTTTTGTAAAGATTTACAGAGGATTGTACCCCTTTTTCTTAAATCAATAAAAATTGTTTATTTGTCACTAATTTTCGTTCCTAGATTTTCGGACACGAAATTTGTGTGTACAAATTTCTGGCACGCCCGGTGGGACCCCGAAGAAAAAAAAAAAAAAAACACTCATTGACACGAGTATAAACTGTTTACCAAAAAAAAAAAAAACACTCCTTAACACGAGTATAAACTGTCTACCCAAAAAAAAAAAACACTCCTTCACACGAGTATAAACTGTTTACCAAAAAAACATAAGATGACACTCCTTGACACGAGTATAAACTGTCTACCCAAAAAAAAAAAGTTCCTTGATACGAGTATAAACTGTCTACCAAAAAAAAAAAAAAACACTCCTTGACACGAGTATAAACTGTCTACCAAAAAAAAACAAAAACACTCCTTGACACGAGTATAAACTGTTTACCAAAAAAAAAAAAAAACACTCCTTAACACGAGTATAAACTGTCTACCCAAAAAAAAAAAACACTCATTGACACGAGTATAAACTGTTTACCAAAAAAAAAAATGATACTCCTTGACACGAGTATAAACTGTCTACCAAAAAAAAAAAAAAAAAAAGATGACACGAGTATAAATTGTCTACCAAAAAAAAAAAAACACTCCTTGACACGAGTATAAATTGTCGACCAAAAAAAAAAAAAAACACTCCTTGATACGAGTATAAATTGTCTACCAAAAAAAAACACTCATGACATGAGTATAAACTGTCTGCATGAAAAAAAAAAACACTCCTTGATACGAGTATAAACTGTCTACCAAAAAAAAAACACTCATGACATGAGTATAAACTGTCTGCATGGAAAAAAAAATTCACTCTTTGATATGAGTATAAACAAACTTTACAAAAAAAAAAATAAAATTGAAGCTTGCAAGAGAAGAGTTGGGTGACCTGACCTGCCGCCGAGATATTGACGAATGTCTGCTGCATAGTGGTGACTTGGCCTGACCCCGAAGGAACAATAAGAGTGACACCGGAGTGCACTAAGGGACCCCGAAGGGACGAGTGACACCGAAGTACACTAAGAGACCCCGAAGGGACAATAAAAGTGACACCGAAGTGCACTAAGAGACCCCGAAGGGACGAAAGAGTGACACAGAAGTGCACTAAGGGACCCCGAAGGGACGAGTGACACCGAAGTGCACTAAGGGACCCCGAAGGGACGAAAGAGAGACACCGAAGTGCACTAAGGGATCCCCAAGGGACAATAAGAGTGACACCAAAGTGTACTAAGGGACCCCGAAGGGACGAGTGACACTGAAGTGCACTAAGGGACCCCGAAGGGACGAAAGAGTGACACCGAAGTGCACTAAGGGACCCCGAATGGACAATAAGAGTGACACCGAAGTGCACTAAGGGACCCCGAAGGGACGAGTGACACCGAAGTGCACTAAGGGACCCCGAAGGGACAATAAGAGTGACACCGAAGTGCACTAAGGGACCCCGAAGGGACGAAAGAGTGACACCGAAGTGCACTAAGGGACCCCGAAGGGACTAATGAATGGCGTCTGGAACTCCATATTCTGAGAAATGCGATTTGACCTGCAAAAAAAAAAAAAAAAGAAATTGAAACTTGCCAAGAAAAGTGTTGAGTGACTCACGTAAAGTGTCTTCAATGAATTCGATAGATCTGTTCGTCGTTCCAGAGACAGCACCAAAAGTCGAACAGGGCCCACAAGTGAAATCTGATCTAAAAAAAAATAGATTTGATTAATAGCGGTCACGGAAAACAAAGTTGATAGTAAAGAAAAATGTTCCTTTCAAAGTTTAGCCACATATATATTTTGTTTCAAGAGTTTATAATACAAGGAGTTGTGTAGCAGAGATGGTGTGGTGCTATAATGTCTTCTCATGAGATCTTGTGTTTAAATCTACCAAGCAACAAAAAAAAAACTTTATTTTTTTACACATCAAAGGAAAAGAGAAGGAAGAAAAAAAAAAAGAGAAAAAAAAAAAAAAAGAAGAAACAGGCGTGAAAAAAAAAAAGAGAAGAAAAAGAAGAGAAGAAAAAAAAAAAAAAAAAGAAAAAAAAAAAGATCAGGAGAAAAAAAAAAAAGAGGAAAAAAATCAGCCGGAGAAAGAAGAGAAGAAGAAAAGAAAGAAGAAAAAAAAAAAACGAAATTTAAATACTTCAAGTCCCGCTTTAAATACGTGACAAACTCAACATGGCGCGAGACTTAAAGTGGGGGCAATTTGTAGACATTAAAAAATTACATGATAGACCCAAAATAGAATTTGGGTTTATCTTCAGTTTAGCCCACTTTAAAATATGGCCCAATGAGTCAGATAATATATATATATATATATATATATATATATATTGGATAATTATCAAAATTATCATAAAAGATAATTATAGGATAATTATTAAAGAAAAAGAAAGTTACAAATCTACCCCTCTGGTGAGCCTATAAATAAAGGTCCAGAGGTGGGAGAAGGGAGGACCAGAAGATTCTCAGAAAAAGCTGAAGCTCTGCAGAACTCTTCACTCAAAGTCCAAAACTCCAAAGCATCTAAACCCTGAAGGAGAAGAACAACAAGCACATCATCCACATGCCGTTCTTCACCAAAGTTTCAATCCAACTCAAGATCAAGCTCTTGCAGCCCTTGAAGCCGGATCACCAAGGAGATCGAATCAGAGGACATTATCTTCATATTTCTTTTGTAAAGATTTACAGAGGATTGTACCCTTTTTCTTGAATCAATAAAAATTATTTATTTGTCACTAATTTTCGTTCCTAGATTTTCGGACACGAAATTTGTGTGTACAAATTTCTGGCACGCCCGGTGGGACATCCTCTGCCTCTCATCTCTGTCTCCTACATCATACCTCCAAAACTCTGTTCATCCGAATCTATGGCTCCTACCAAGGTTCAGACGACAAACAAGAAAAACTCAAAAGAAACCGCTGTTGCAATGGCTAATACCAAAGTTGCCGCAAATAGTGACAATAACAGTAGGAAGTTGTCAAGTATCAGCAGCACCTCAGCAGGTCCTATGACGCGTAGTAAGACCAAAGCAATTGCTTCGCTCAAGAATCAGCAAGATTTGGTGAAAACCAATCCTGCTAAACCAATGAATGTGAAAACTAAACATGTTAACACCATTGGTCCTCAGGGGGCAAAGAACTCTGACGTAGTTTCAGAAAAGTCGGCGCCACCACATTCACCCCACTCCGTCTCTGACGCCAACTCTAGCGTCGGTTCGCTCTCAGAGTCGTTACTTGAGATTTTAGAGCAATCGGTCCCTTCAAAGAATGTTGGCCCTCAAGGACTTTCCTATTCGATGGTTGTCACAGCTATGATGACTGGAACAACCTCGGTGGAAGACCAACTCGCAGTCATAGCGCGCGCAATCGAAAACCTCACAAAGACTGTTGAAGAGAAGGACTTGCAGATCGCCGCGCTAATGCGGAAGCTTGAAATCCAAAATCCTGACAAGTCAACACATTTGCCTACGAATACTTCAAATTCCTCTCTTCAAGGTGCCCAATCAAAAGAGCGTCATCACACATCTGCGTCAAGACACATGGCTGACGAAACTAACCCTACTTCGCCAGTTGCTTTGTTATCTGTCCAACAGTTGCAAGATATAATAACGAACACAATCCGAGCACAGTATGGCGGCGCCCCTCAAAGTACTCTTGTGTATTCAAAACCCTACACCGAAAGAATTGACAGCTTAAAGACGCTAGTGGGATATCAACCGCCAAAGTTCCAACAATTTGATAGAAGAGGCAATCCCAAACAACATGTTGCACACTTTGTGGAGACCTGCAATAACGCTGGCACCGAAGAGGATCTCTTGGTCAAGCAATTTGTTCGTTCCGTCAAAGGGAATGCATTTGATTGGTACACGGACCTCAAAGCTAGAAGTATTGACTGTTGGGAGCAGATGGAGCGAGAGTTTCTTAACCGCTTCTACAGTACTCGTAGAACAGTAAGCATGCTAGAACTCACTAGCACGAAACAAATTAAGGACGAGCTTGTGGTCGACTATATCAATCGTTGGTGAGCTCTAAGTCTTGATTGCAAAGACCGTCTTTCTGAAATATCAGCAGTCGAAATGTGTATGCAAGGCATGCACTGGGAGCTTCTTTACATTCTGCAAGGAATCAAGCCTCGTACATTTGAAGAATTGGTTACTCGTGCCCATGATATGGAGCTCAGCATAACAAGTCGTGGTGCAAAGGATTTTGCCTTTCCCAATATGTCTGACAACTGTCTTAAAGATGAAGAGGTTGAGTCTGAAGAGGAAGACGAAATACTTCCTAACTCGGACGATGAAATAAATACATGTTATGTTACAAGTATCGTCTCTAACAACTTGTATCAAGAAACACATTGTGTTGCTTCAGTAACTTCATCTGAAAGTTCTCAGTTACATAAGATATTGAGTCAAGAAAACATTGGTAGAAGACTGGGCAGACAGGGGGCAAACCCTCCATATAAAACTTATTCAAGCTCTCCTCAAGCAACTTCAAATAGAAATGATCGAAAAATTGTGTTCACATGGAGGCCAAAAAAGAAAGTTCAAGATGTGAATAGTCTTGCAATGATCTCGCATGAATCATTGCCCATAAACACACAAGTGATGTCTCAAGAGTCAGTTTCTCGAACTGTCTCTAACAATCAGCGAAACGAAGGTCTCAAAGAAGAAAGCGAGGAACAAGAACAAAATCGTCTACAATCCCAGATGGAACAAGAGGCTAGAAAAATCAAGAGACTAGAGGAAGGAAAAGTATGGGGACCAAAGCCCGAAGATGCCGTCTGGATAGAATCTCGCAGTGGAATCAAAGCATACTGGGTGAGGTTTAATCCTCCGACATGGACCACGACGAATGAAATACCTTTTCTTCTGGGTGGGGAGACGAATTCGAAAAAGATGTTTCTTCTCAAGTACGAGAAGAGTATAATGAAGAAACAAAGCAAGAAGAAAATCTCCAAATTGACGCCGAGCTGATTCACACCTTTCAACACAAGCTTGGATTGTCTCCTGAGTCTTGCAAAACTAAAGACTAAGTAAAGCTAAAAGTGCTCCCCGATACGAGCCTAAACTGTCAATGACACTCCTTGACACGAGTATAAACTGTCTACCAAAAAAAAAAAAACACTCCTTAACACGAGTATAAACTGTCTACCCAAAAAAAAAACACTCCTTGACACGAGTATAAACTGTCTACCCAAAAAAAAAAACACTCATTGACACGAGTATAAAGTGTTTACCAAAAAAAAAAAAGATGACACTCCTTGACACGAGTATAAACTGTCTACCAAAAAAAAAAAGCTCCTTGATACGAGTATAAACTGTCTACCAAAAAAAAAAAAAACACTCCTTGACACGAGTATAAACTGTCTACCAAAAAAAAAAAACACTCCTTGACACGAGTATAAACTGTCGACCAAAAAAAAAAAAAAAACACTCCTTGACACGAGTATAAACTGTTTGCCAAAAAAAAAAAAAAACTCCTTGACACGAATATAAACTGTCTACCCAAAAAAAAAAAAAAAAAAACATTCCTTAACACGAGTATAAACTGTCTACCAAAAAAAAAAAATACTCCTTGACACGAGTATAAACTGTCTACCAAAAAAAAAAAAAACACTCATTGACACGAGTATAAATTGTTTACCAAAAAAAAAAAAACACTCCTTAACACGAGTATAAACTGTCTACCCAAAAAAAAAAAACACTCCTTGACAGGAGTATAAACTGTTTACCAAAAAAAAAAAAGATGACACTCCTTGACACGAGTATAAACTGTCTACCAAAAAAAAAAAGCTCCTTGATACGAGTATAAACTGTCTACCAAAAAAAAAAAAACACTCATGACATAAGTATAAACTGTCTGCATGAAAAAAAAAAAAATCTGTCCTTGATATGAGTATAAACTATCTTTACAAAAAAAAAAAAAAATTGAAGCTTGCAAGAGAAGAGTTGGGTGACCTGACCTACCGCCGAGATATTGACGGATGTCTGCTGCATCGTGGTGACTTGGTCTGACCCCGAAGGGACGAAAGAGTGACACCAAAGTGCACTAAGGGACCCCGAAGGGACAATAAGAGTGACACCGAAGTGCACTAAGGGACCCCGAAGGGACGAGTGACACCAAAGTGCACTAAGGGACCCCGAAGGGACGAGTGACACCGAAGTGCACTAAGGGACCCCGAAGGGACTAATGAATGACGTCTGGAACTTCATATTCTGAGAGAAGCAATTTGACCTGCAAGAATTGACAAAAAAAAAAAAAAATTTGAAGCTTTCAAGAGAAGGGTTGAGTAACTCACGTAATGTTGTCTTCCTCAATTAGTTCGATAGATCTATTCGTCGTCCAGAGACAGCACAAAATTCGAGCAGGGCCCAATATTTGAGTTGAGAGATATGATTAAATTACCATAACTAATGTAATTTTCACGCAAAATATTGTGACAACTTTGACATGCAATTTTCATCCCTCAAATGTTATTGTACACACAAATTTCGTGTCCGAAAATCTAGGATCGAAAATTAGTGACAAATAAATAATTTTTATTGATTCAAGAAAAAGGGTACAATCCTCTGTAAATCTTTACAAAAGAAATATGAAGATAAGGTCCTCTGATTCGATCTCCTTGGTAATCCGGCTTCAAGGGCTGCAAGAGCTTGATCTTGAGTTGGATTGAAGCTTTAGTGAAGAACGGCACGTGGATGATGTGCTTGTTGTTCTTCTCCTTCAGGGTTTAGATGCTTTGGAGTTTTGGACTTTGAGTGAAGAGTTCTGCAGAGTTTCAGCTTTTTCTGAGAATCTTCTGGTCCTCTTTCTCCTACCTCTGGATCTTTATTTATAGGCTCACCGGAGGGGTAGATTTGTAACTTTCTTTTTTTCTTTAATAATTATCCTATAATTATCTTTTATGATAATTTTGATAATTATCCAATATATATATATATATATATATATATATATAAGACCCATTTTCAAGTGGTCTTTGACTTCTTAGACAATTTAGACCAGCCCATAACTTATTTATTTGTGGTGGGTCTGGATTCAAATTATCTGACTCATTGGGCCATATTTTAAAGTGGGCTAAACTGAAGATAAACCCAAATTGTATTTTGGGTCTATCATGTAATTTTTTAATGTCTACAGTTATAATTAGGATTTTCTTCATGAAATAGAAATTTGTTCTTCTATGAATAAACTTTCTAAAATATATGGGTTTGCATTAGTCTGATACCTGAGCCGACAGTTATGGCCCAAATAATAAGACATGTACATTGGTGTCTTGAGCTTTATATTTATTTGATAAGAACCTTTTTCATAAAAATTACCCATAATCTAAAAAATCACCAAAAACATATTTATTAAATAAAATAAAAAAATACTAAATAATATAGTTTTAGAGGTTAATTATGTACAAATAATGTACTTATCACTTAGTGACACCGACTTTAATTTTAAAATATGCCTGTTTAAAATCCAAAAAATTTCAACACTTGGAATAGAAAATACCTATCACGTACTAAACCCATTGTAAAAAATGCATTGAGCTCTTGTTCAAGCTTTCTGTTTCGTTCCCTTTTCATTCATTTTGTTAAACTATATTATGTGTGTCGACAAACAATTGGTTTAGGCTGAAAGGCTTTCTCGAGAAGCTTTGTCAATGGTACATTTAAATATAATATCATTTACGGTTAATTATAATGACACCCGGAAACAAATTTTCATTATAACTAATGTATAAATTCACTATTTGCTCTGTCTTACACAAATAAATGTATAGCCAACTCTGACACATGCAATAAAATTTGTACTCCGTATATCTTTTGACTCTTGCAAAAGACATCTTTAACCCACAAAAATGAGATAAAAAGACCAAAAAAGGTCCTTATACATATATACACAAAAGATCTCTTTAACCTTATTATATTTGTCACACAGACCTAAGTAACTTAAAATATAAAAAAGACAAGATTGTTCACCATCATGAAATTATTTCATGAATTTTTATCATGAATGATGTGGCAATTAAATGGTGAATTAGTATTGACGAAATTTTTCCCATAAACGGAGTTTCAATGGTATATCATATGGAGAAATGCTAAACGTCACAATTTTATTTCACAAATTTTAACTCGAATCTATGTGGCAGGTGATAATGCCATAGGGACTCCGTGTATGGTGGGAATCTCACCAATAATAATTTACCATTTAATTTTATTTCCTAAAATAATGGAGTATATCACCTGCCACATAGATTCAAATTAAAATTCATGATATTTATTCGAGACATGTAGCATTGCTCATCATTCATAATAACAATTCATGATATAATTTCATAAAGAACCTTTGCCCATTTACTTTTAAAAATTGAAAAAAAGCCGAAGATCTCTCTCGGCCAACCTATCGTCCCCTCTCTCTCCAACGTAACCCCTGTCCACCACCACCACTAGCTATACATGTTTATATATCAAATCATCTCTGGCTCTCTCTCTCTCTCGGAATGCCCACTCGAAGAAGACTCGTAAACAAAACAGTAATATATCATATTTGATATTTTTTCATGCTTCTCAATTAAAGAAAGAATCAAGCAACTGGGTTTTGCTACATTCAGATATAAATTCCATCTCTTGTAAGGGAGGAGTGAGCAAAAGAGACATTGATATACCAATTTGGACAGTAAAGCCTCATAAAAAATGGCCACTCAATTTGTTTTGGTGGAGCACACGGCTTGTTGTATAAGGTTACTCCATGGCCTTCATGGTTATTCTTTGTTTTTCTTTTTTGTTCTAATAGGAAGTTTAATTATTGGGACTTATTTGCTTTCCATAACTATGTAATTTTGATTGGTTTTGCATTATTTATGTTGATGTAATTATTTTTTAGGATAACTTAGGCGGGACTTTTTCTTAAAAAAATTATACTTGGGGCTGAGCTTTTGATAGGGGAGAGACCATTTGATGAGAGGGGCAAATTTGTCTTTTGAGTCGCAATGATTTTTTGATTGAATTTTGATCAAAAGTGAGGATATATATTAGACATTTTATACTTAAAGTAACGAAACGAAGCTAGTGATAGAAAATAGTTTTCGTGTCAAAGTAAATAAAAAACAAAGGCGTGTACGCGTACATATGTGATATGTGTATTATAATTTATTTTATATGCATGGGAATTGGGATCACACTTTTTACCCCATAATTTAATCTATTAGATTTTGTTTTATATGAATTTTTTTATTTACCACCTACTTTTCATATTTCTTAATTTTCGCCGCCACTAATATATATATATATATATATATATATATATATATATATTTTACATTCCACCCCATCATTGGTTTAGCCCGTTTCACTGGGTTCATTTTAATTTTTAAAATTCAGTTTTACTATCTTCACTAAATGTGTAAATTTAGCTCAAATAAATATTGATAAGCTCAAAATATTAGATGAAGACCATATAGAACTAGGTTTATTATAAAATTGATGGAGCATTATGATGTGATCTTCGTACAGTGTGACTAGATATTGGTGAAACTAATGACTTCCAATATTAGTGATTGAAAAAATTTGTTAATAGACTTTCAAAGGGAGACAATGTTTGCTTACTCATCAATGAGTAGATTAGATCGGTCAATGAATCGAATTTTGATCCAAATCCGAGCTGATTAATAGAATATGAAGTGGACTTTCAATCCGATAATTCGTTAGCGATTCGAATTCAATAATATATTAGCTAAATAAATTGGATATAGATTATGGTCGATCCGATATGATAATAATCTGATCCGATATAATATAATATATAGTTTATTATAAATATATTATCTAATGTTATAATATATAATATTTACATTTTTTTATCATCATTTCCTTTTTCTTTTTCCCCTTCTCTATTTTGTCTCTCTTTGTAATTTTTTCTTTTTAATAAAAATTCCAATACTTACTTTTCTACTACTTTTTCTTTACATTTTATTTTCCTTCTAAAGCTTCTCTATTTTTTTACCTAATCATTATTTGCTAATCTATTTTGAAACTAATTAATTTTTTTTAAAAATTATATATTCTTTTCGGATCGGGTTATCGAAACGAATATCTGATTAATCAAAAATCGGATATTAACTCTTATTGAGTTTTAATTGGATCAAGCCTTATCCGATTCCGATCCGTTTACCGGCCTACCGGTGAGTAAATTTTGCTCTTTTCTTTCTCTACAATATTAATGGTTTGGCACTTTTGCTTTTTGCTGTTGTTCCTCCTCGTCGGCTCATAATTTTTGGTAGGTATTCTTTTTTGGGTGGTGATATTTTTTTTTATCTATGGTGATGGATATAACCAAAGGTGTTGTTGGTGAGTGAGAGAGAGAGAGATTTGGGATTTAATTTAGATGAAATTTGTCATTGGATTTAATCCGGTCCTTTTTCAAATTTTTTATTTATTTATTTATATTGTAATCACGTGTGTGTCGCTTTATTTTTAGGCCACATCAATTGTGAGAGTAACTTTTCACCCACCGGTGACTCGACAAGTATTGTCCATTTTATTTTACAAACTTATTATCAGGGAGATGATATTCGGACTCCCATTTTCTTGATTCAACTCTATTTGTCTTTTTCTTTTATAGAAAATGACAATCTTTTTAACTTGTTAATGTATTATTTCTTATTTTATAATATTATTAGGGGTGCACAAAGAACCGTGAAAATCGGAACCGGAACCGTGCCGAACCGTGGTTATGGTTCCGGTTCCTAAAATTAAGAACCGTTACCAACGGTTTCGGTTTCAGGACCAGTAGTACCGAACCGGAATCGTTGGGGGTAACGGTTCATTGGAACCGAACCGGAACCGTTTTATATTAAATATGTGTATATATATATATATATATAATATAATAACTATATTATATATATATACATTACATATAATTATTATATATAATGTATATACATTATATGTAATGTGTATATATATATATAATATAATAATTATATATATATAGGGTGCCATTTTTAGATTGCAGGTCTCACATTTATTTAATCAATATATATATATATATTTTGTATTTTCAAGCTTCATTGAAAAGAAAAAAAAAAACTAAGGAACCGCGGTTCAGAATCGGAACCGAACCGAGAACCGCGGTTCGGTTCCTCATGGTTCCAACCCTTAACGGTTCCGATTCCGAAAATTAGGAACAGTTGGTAACGATTCCGGTTCCACCAAGAACCGTGGGGAACCGTACCGTGTGCACTCCTAAATATTATAACTACTCTTTATACTATAAACGTTAACTTTTTTTTATTTTAGAAGGGTGTATTCAATTAGAATTTTGAAAGATGTTTTTTAAGTGACAGATTTTCATGAATTTTAATAGAATTTATGGATTTTTATAGACTTTTATTACACGCTTTCATGAATTTCTATAGACTTTTATTACAGTTTTTCGTGAATTTGTATAGACTTTTATTAGAGACTTTGATGAATTTTTATATATACTTGTAATAATTTCTTCAATGTATTTTATTTATTTGTATTCTTGAATTATATTTTTGCATACAAGTAAGCCAATGGTTCAATGGACAGGTATAATGCAAAATGGATAAGCTATCATTTATGATTTCTGCTATTTGAAATTATTTAATAGAATTACTAAAAATATATACAAAGTTACATATATCTCTCCTCACAACAGTATGAAGAATGATTAAACAATATATGTCAAAATGAAAGTTGAACCTATGATTTGGATTGGACTAAACTATGTTCCTTCTTTTGTTATTTTATTTGTATTATATGTTAAGCTAATGACAAAAAAGTCGTGTTCATGCTAAATGAAATATTTTCTTATTTTCTAATTTTGCCTCATTGTATTAGATAGATAGGATATATGGACATGTTTTTTTTTTTTTTTTTTTTATAAAAAAGAAAAAAACAGATTATGCTACTGCGGCACACACCATAATTTTACGAAAAGTAAAAGTTATAATAAACGTAAAACAATTGGCATTCACAAAAGTATAGTGATAAGTTTATAACAAGTTTGAAAGCAAAATTTAAAGGAAAATATTTAACATTCATTACTCGATATCCTTAGTTCTCATTGTTATCATTGTGTCCGACATTTCTCCGCATATTCAAAGCTATACTAACTCTTCATTCATTAACATTATCTTCTTGTTACTCTTGTGTTTGAAAAAATTATTTTAAAAAAATTTATAAAAGATAACTCTCTACAAATATATTTTTTTTGTAACTGAATTTTTAGAAAACAATTTTAATAAAACTTACAACTAAACAAATTTTTTTGTACAACTTTTTAGGTTTCATTTATCTAAAACATAAAACTGTTTTTAAAATTTTAAACCAAATAGATTTTAAATATCTACTTTTGATGTCCCATAAAATATTTTTCATATGAAATTATTTATAAAAAATCATTTTTCTTTTTATTTTGTATATTTAAAAGGTATATAGAGATTTGTTTTATTATATGTATGACTTGTTAAATGAGTATACATATGAGTATAAATACGTATAAGTGTATATAAATATTGTAGCATGTTAAATGAGTATATATATAAGAGTAAATCTGTACAAGTGTATATGCATTAATATATAATAAATTGTAAATTCGTACAACTTTTGAATAAACTATTTTCATATTAAAGATAGTGTGGACTGTGGGTATGGAAAGTACATGACCTCAGTGGACCATTATTTTCAACGACAAGGTAATACCACCCTCACAAACCCTATTTTGTGTGTGTGTGTATATATATATATATATATTATTTTAAGAATTGATATCTTTATTTATAGATCAAAGATCCACTGCACCCTTTAAAATTTGGTTATTGGTTTTGGTGTTGCGATACAAATTAGTCTATGCACCGAACTAGATTTTGGCATTGATGATCTTTGATATATTAATTGTTTTGTTTGTGCAATTCATTTGGTTTTGTTTGTACTATGCCTTTTTTAAAATCCTAATTAAATAGAAAAAGAGAGA
Source organism: Cornus controversa (assembly GCA_026545225.1). Taxonomy (NCBI): domain Eukaryota; kingdom Viridiplantae; phylum Streptophyta; class Magnoliopsida; order Cornales; family Cornaceae; genus Cornus; species Cornus controversa. Next base: position 104,637,341 of record CM048845.1, read on the forward strand.
ATATATATGAGATAAGAGAAAGAAAACCAAGAGAGAAAAAATGAGTGTACCTTGAGATGGAGAAAGGTTGTTCGTATTCAATGTTGGATTTCTTATGGGATTTGATATTTATAACTTTTATCCTCAAATTCACCCCTAGACTTTTGTAGATTTTTTAAAAATCCTAATTGAATACACCCTCCTTATTTACTTCCTCTAGTACTTTTTTTTTTTTTTTTTTGTGTACTATAAATTATTTTTTGGGTCTTGTCAAAGTAGATAATTTATTTAACAGAGATAACTTTTTTTTTTTTGTCTTGTCAAGACATATATATATATTTTGCCCAATATATATATATATATTTTTTGGGGGTGGGGGGAAAGAGATAATTTATTAATAGAGATAACTTCTTTTTGGGTTTTTTCTTTTCTTTTTTTAGTTCCTATCAAAAGAGATGATTTGCTGGGGGATTAAACGGGCTTCCAAACCGAAAAGTCCTTCAAAAAAAATGTTAGTGTTTGGTGAAATAAGAAAAATGGATTTCTAATGAAAGTCGAAGTCTTAAAAAGCCCGTTCAAAGGAAGTTAGAAAAACTTGCTTTTAGAAAGAAAAAAGCCATAATTATTTTAAGTAACAAATTTTATTGACAATTTTGCCTTTTTTATTTCATGAAACTTGCCTATTGGGAGTAATTATTAAGAATAAATTTGTTAAGTTAAAATTGTGTTAATGTGGAATGAATTTAAAAAAATGCATTCATCAAACAACTTTTTTCTTTTAAATTCCTTTTATGAAAGACATTTTCAAAACCCTTTTAAATGGAAGGAATTTTAGAATTAGAAAGTTCCTCCAAACAGGGCCTTATTCATCAAAGATAGCTTTTCTCTGGCACTTTTTTTATTTTTGGTCTTGTCAAAATAAAGAATTATTTTTGGGTTATGTCAAAAGAAATAACTTTTTTTTGGGTATATTTTTTGCATCCGGTCAAAAGAGACCGAAAACATTAAAGATGAAAACTGAGAGGGAATATCTGAAAGGGTAGTAATGTAATTTGAAAAAAATAATCATTCATTTGTGAAATTAGAGTTAGAAGTGTCATTTCTTTTTAAATAGGAGTACAAATGTAGAAAAAGAGGAGAACCAATATCGTCTCTCTATTATTAAGAAATAACCTTTTGCAAAAAGAATTGAGCACCATTTTCTTTTTACGAACTTACTATTAATAGCCTTTACTAACAGACTATAAATAAGATTTTGAAGACAAATTGGGAGCTTTGCCATGACTTCCATATCAGTGTTTGAACAAGACTGGACTGAACATCTAACTTAGTTGTGTTGGACAAATTTTTGTAAGTTATATTATCATGTGGTTGATGAGAGCTCAATAAATATCTTAATTCTTTAATTTTACTTATGTGTATCAAGCTTTTCAAAACGAGTTCAATTAAAGGACAAATTATTGTATAGTCACGATTATGTGGTTTTTGCCAATCACAAAATGCCACATAACCAAAAAAACCTGAATAAAATTAATGCATGAGTCTGTAAAAGTATGAACCTTATGCTTAAAAAAAGAGTAATGCTGACTCCAATTGATAGAGTCCAACAAAGACTCTTGGCAACATTTAGGCCCTGTTTGGATGGGCTTTTGAGAAGCGACTTTTGATTTTTCAAGCCGTTTTGGAGAGTGTTTGGATTGATAAGGTTAAATAGTTTTGGAATTCAAAAAGAACATTCAAAAAAAGTTGGTGACTACCAACTTCCTTATTTAGTTTCTGCTTCTCTTTTTCTTCTACGTAAAAGTTGAAGTAGAAGCTCTGCGAAACAGGGCCTTACAAGAATAAAATATCTCTCGTAAGTGTTTATCTCAATTACTATTAGCTCAGTGGTAGAGCGCGCTCCTGATAATTACGTCTGTGTCTGGATTGTGAGAGATCTCTACCACATGAATAGTTCAATGTGCTCATTAGCGCCTGACCTGAGATGTGAATCATTTAAGGCACATTAGCCTCTTATTTGAACCCGGGTTTGAAACCAAACTTTTCTTTCCAAAAAAAAAAAAAAAAATTGTAATGGGGAGTAGGACTGGGCCATCTTTTGCCCTACAACATCTTAAGCCCAGTCCAGACTGGGAATCCATATTGCTGAGTTGAAGCTGGATGGGTTAGTCATGGGCCTCATGGCCTTTATGGGAATATTTATTAGTTGCTAGAGCCCGATTTACCAAAAAAAACTTGGGTTCTGTTCGAGCTATAGGTTCAGTCAAGGTTCGAGAAAGCCCAAGCAAGACTTGAATTGACTCGTTTAATGAATCTCGGGTCTGAAAATGGGCTTGACTTTTTTGTAACGACTTCTATTTACCTGTGCTTCACAATTTTAACTAGTCAAGCTAGAAATTGTTCACACTCAACTCAATTAATAAATAATTCTAAAATATTGAGGTTGGAGCTCCACTTGTTTCAATCTTGGATATATATCATGTATTCTTCATTATATATATATATATATATATATATATATATATATATATATATATATATATTCAATCGTGTGAGTGTTTTTCAGACACGGGGAGCTGACAAAAAATGGTAAAGCTTCTAGACAACTAGGGTTAAATTTCCTAACAAGTTACAATCAGTCAACACCAACTTCTAGTTGAACTCCCATCTCCTTCTTCTACCTATCTAGTACAAACCTTCAAACAATAAATGAATTTTTTTATTTTTTATTTTGATTAAGGAATAGATGGAATATTTGATCTGTGTTAACACCTCATGAAATTTTACTTCACTGAAGATTGGAAAATATTTAATGAATAGTGATTTATGCTTAATTTGAGTTTATTTTATTATATATTTAATTTAATTTTCTATATTTATAAGGACTTGAAAATGTGACTTATATGGATGACAATATTATTATGCATGTAAGTTCATTGAGTTAACCTGAATTTAATTAAGTTGGGCATGGATTCATCTGCTATTAATACAAGCTCAACCCGAATTATAACTTTACATTTTATATATTTATAATTTTAATTATATTATATATTTCAAAATCATTATCAATATTTTTTTCAACTTTTATTTATTTATTTATTATATATTACTCATTTTAAGAATTAATCTTTTTATTTTTTTTATATAATTTCCCGAAAATTTACATTCAGTCTTAAAAACTTCAGTAATTTAATCCATAGTTTTTTTTTTGGTAAAGAATTTAATCCATAGTTTACCTGAGATCTCATTCGATTTTCAGCCCGATTTCTAAGCGGAGCTATATCCGAATTAAAAAATGTGAACATGCCCGAATTGAACTCTAGATTGAATATTCTAATGAAAAAAGAAAAAAGAAAAAGAAAAGAAATGGTAAAAAAAAAAAAAAAAAACTGGTTTAGTTTTTGTTCCTTTTATACAATTTAACTAAACGAAAAAAGAAAAGAAAAGATTTTATTGCCATTCCACGTGTACACGTTTCAACTGTAGTCAGTAGTCACGTTCTCTTCTTTGTTGCTTCAATTCAACCCCCCAATTTCTCTCTCTCTCCTATCCATGTTGTAGTTCAAACTTTGAAGACAGCCACCGGCCGCGACTTTTTTTCCGCTTACTTTCTCTCTCTACATTTTTGGCATCGTATTCTCTATCATCACTGTAAATTACCAAGTCTTTTCTGTGATCATGTTGTAGTGGGCAGCCCTGCATCTATGTTGGGGCTGCGAACTGTTTCGAAACCCTAGCAATTAAGGAAATGGTGTTCAAAGGTAGATTCTTCTCTTCCAAGAAATCCGATACTTCAAGTCCCGACGGATCCAACAGTCCTCGTTCATTCGGTTCCAATTCGCCAATCAGATCTGAGAAGAAGAAGGTCAAATCCACCAAAGACGATCAACCGATCGGCGGTGGTGGCAGTGGCAGTGGCAGTGGCTTCGGTGCTTCGTGTCGTCAAACGCAAGTCAAAGATGGCCTTAAGCAGCAGCAACTATCACAATCACAGTCACAGTCACAACAACAGCAGAAGAAGAAGGATGTGAAGGGCAAAGAGACTCAAACTCTAATTGCGGTGAAGCCGAGCTCGGCGGCGGCGATTTCAAGTTCGAAGATTAGAAAAGCAACGTCGGATGTGAAGGAAGTGCCGTCTCCGGTGTCACCCATTCTGGCGTCGTCGCTAGGCTTGAATCGGATCAAGACGAGATCGGGGCCCTTGCCGCAGGAGACTTTCTTCGGGTTCCGGGGAGATAAGGGGTCTGCTCTTGGCGCTAGTAATCTTTCGAAGCCCGGTGGTGATGGGTGTTCTTCTTCGGGTTCGGGGTCTGCGGGGGCAGGGAAAAAGAAGGAGGTTGTTCATCAGAGAAGAATGGGTTCTCAGGAAACTGTTAACTTTGGTGGTTGGGTTGATAATGGAAGCAATTCAGACAGTATGTCGACTGAGAGTGGGCCGTCTAGAGATCAGAGTCCTCATGTTCAGGCCCGGTCTCGGCTCCAGAATGGTGAATCCTCCTCTGAAGCTGGTATGGTCCCTTGCAACTGCATATTGTGTCAGTATATATATGTGTGTGTGGCATGCACTGGCATATCCATCATACCTACATATATGTGATTTATGTATTTTGCATTTATGTTAATACTTAAAACACACACGTACTTGTAGCTATTTGTACATCAGAACGACTAAGATAACCGATTTTTTTTTCCCCCTAGTTGAAGATGACCAAATTAGATGCTATGGCGTCGAGAATTTTGTTTCTCTATGTATGTCATTTGACTAATTTATTGTTCCAAATTTATATTTAGAAGATTGAACTAGGTGGATGACAAGTATAATTAATAGAAAATGTTTCATAGTCTATTTTACTAAATGCAACAGTCTGCAGCTGGGCTTTGCATTCAGTTGAGCATTTTATGATTTCAGAGTGAATGTGAGGTGGCTTATAATTCAGTTGAACGTTTTATGATTTCAGGAGTGAATGTGAGGTGGCTTATATGCCATATTTTTGCTATTTTTCCACTTTTGTCCAAGATGATTGGATTTGAATAGAAGGCCCGTGTCACGCCCTGCTCCCCGGATGCGTGAAATAACTACAAACTCCGAAAGTGACAATAACGTCACCAACCATTCTAAAAAAAAACTTAATTTAGTTCAATGTTAACAATAAAACATCCTGAATAATTGTGACCCTTAAAGTCTAAAACATCCTTAATATCAAACGTCCATACAGTCCTAAGAAGCACGGATACGTATACAGATACGACACGACACCAACACAACAAATCATAAAAAAATAGGATACGGACACAGAGGTGAACACGACGACTAATAAATATATCCTTTTATATATATGATCTTATATCTTAAGAGTAATATTATGTTTCATCAACCTACCAATGAAAAATTAATAAATTATAATAATTAATGAGTTATAAAAATAATAGTTTATCAGGCTACACAATTGAATCTACTCTACAACAATAATAATAATTGTTTTTTTAAACAAAAAAAACTTAAAATATTATATGTTATGATAACCATATTTTATTAAAATTTTTCAAAGAAGTCATTATGCTTACACTTTAAGCTATCTTTCTTTTTAAAACTTCCTTAAAACTCCCTAACGATATAACACGCATGTCGGACACATGTCCATGGCGTGTCGTTAGTGAGTCCAAAAATTTTTAAAATAAAAAAATTCACACATCTTTTGATCCGTCCGACACTTGTTGGGCTATGTTCGATGCGTGTCAGTGTCCGACACAGATTCTTCGACCTTTTAAGTGTGTCCGTGCTTCCTAGATACAGTCCTTAATATGTACATGATAAAAAATTCATACAAAACTAGATAAACCAGTCTCCATGTCATATAGCATCAAAACTCAAATGATCCAAACTCTAATACAAGAAGCATCTCAAAATAGATTGTGGCCCAAATTTACGAGCCAAGTCACCAAACATGATACTTACCGACCACCTCACTTCTTAACCTTGGCTTGCTCATCAAGGTTAGGACCTGAAAAGATTTTGTAAAAAGGTGACTTCAAAGAGCCCAGTAGGTTCCCTAATTTTGATGAAATACAAATATTTTTCTTCAATAGTGTAGAAAAATGAACTTCCTTTAATCAATCCAAAAAAAATGAACTGAACAAAAAAATAAAATTTTAACTTAATTTGCATGAAACCAGAACCATTTGAAAGCTTAAAGACTATATTTTGATATTATCATTACTTTAATAAATTCCTTTACTGATTGAGTCAGTTTTTGAAGAGAATAGGAAAAAATATATTTTAACTCATCAGATAATCATTGATATGCGTCCTTTACTTGCTAAACATGTCCATAGTTTGAAGGTATACATAGATTTTATAGTTCGGACATATATTTGGTACTTCTCAAGTGCTTAAGCCACATTTTAATACTTTTCAATACCTAGGCCATATATCGGTACTCCTCAATACTCATAGACACATGTTTAACAGGTTTCAAACATTAAAACATAGCTTTTCTAAGTATAATATCATAGTATAATTGTATTACAAGGGTTTTAAATACTTGTCTTTATAAAAAAAATAGAATTGAGATATCATGAGAATATATCATGTCTAGTTTAGTTTAAAGTTTATGGCCATGCAATATAATCCTTAGCTTGTTTGCTCTAATTTTTCAATAATGTTAGTAATTATATATATAAGATGACAAACAATTATTATTTAATTTCATGAATAAATGCCTATATATACATATTAATTTGTACACATATCTATATAATTACAATATATACATATATTATCATGTCGTTGACGTATTCTTATTCTTTTTATCAGAATTTGTCATATTGCTGTGTGCATTAGCACGGTGTGTCTGTATCCTTTATTCATATCCAAGTTTTATAGTCATCCATAGTGCCACTGGCACAAGTAATCTGATATATTATCGACATTTTCACTTGTGATGGGTCTTTTTTTGGGTTTGAAGTTTAGCATGGGTATACAGGTAGCTTCCTCACTAGTACTCATAATCCAGAAGTAGAATTCATTGTGAGGTATGAGGTTGAGATGGTTGGCAACTTGGCAGAAAGAATTTGTCAATTACAAATGCACCTCCTAGCGTGTTTAAGTGGAAGCTAAGAAGCACGGAAACGGATACGGGACACAGACACGGCGACACAGAAAATCCAAAAAAATTAGGACACGGACACGGCGGGGACACGACAAATAATAAATATTTATTTTTATATAATATTTGATGTCGTACTTTAAATAATTAAGAGTAATATTATTTTTTATCAACCTAACAAAGAAAAAATTCACAAATCATAAATCACAAGTACACAATTGAATCTACTCCACAACAACAATAATTATGAGAGAACGATGTCACAAAGTCATAAAACCAAATCAAAACGAGACATTAAAAACTAGTCTTATCATTTAAACATCATCATTCTAGCTTACTCCAAATACAAATGCATCATGAGAAAGTCACATGTAAAAGATAGCAGTTGTATAGTAAGAGAAAGAAGAGTAAAAAAGAACAAAGATGAAGAGATGAGATGGGCTATAGTTAAATTGTTAAAACAACATTTCTAGACTTGTGTTTTGCTAGGAAAAAGAAAGAAAGAGGCTAAAAAAGGAGAAAAAAGCAAAAACAATTATGGTTTTGTTAGAAAAATAATTAGGGATTAGTGAAAAATAAAGTAAGAATCCATGGAAGAGAGAAGATTCATGAAAACAAGAGGAAAAAGAGAAAAGAAAAATTTGGTGTGTCCAACATGTGTCCGCGCCGTGTCTGAAAATTCAAGCCGTATCGGAGGCGTGTCCGCGCCGTGTCCGAAAATTCAAAAAAATAAAAAAAAATCAAACACATTTTTTGGCGTGTCCGACACGTGTTGGGGCGTGTCCGATGCCTATCCGTGTCCGACATGTGTTCGACACGGATTCTTTGCCTTCTTAGGCGTGTCTGTGCTTCCTAGAGTGGAAGTCACGCCTTTATAATTCTTTATGATAAACTTAGATTTTGAGACATTTGAAGGCCAAGGAAATAGTATAGCTAATAGAGGCATTCATCTTTAGTATTTCTACCTAATATTACTTGTTGCCGACCTTGTTGTCCAACATCTTTTAAATCCTCTCCTCCCAAGTTTACCCAATATTACACCAGTCATGTATTCCAAAGCCCATCCTTGTCCTTCTAAATGTCTAAGTTTGCGTGACATAAATGTAGAACACTATAGGTGTTGCATTAGGTCGGGATTAGGAAAATAGAATTGAAAAGGGTGTATGCCTTTTTTTTTCTTGGTGGCATTTTCATTTTATGCTACAAAACATCTAGTTTCTTGGTAAAGTGCCTTATTCTAGAGAACGTCACTAATGATTGGCGTATCTGTTTTGGACTAAGTTACATGGGCTCGGGCTACTTGTGTCAGGTGCAGTTATGTGTCTAACAACTATATTAATCAAATCCCAAACCCAAGGATATGAGAACACAACTAAGTATCGATATTTTTTAATATTTTTCTTTTATTTTCTAGAGTAAAATAATTTTTTTATTCACTCGGAAGTATAATGAACATAGCAAAAAAGTTTTACGCATAATTATATAATAAATTCGGATTATTGGATATGTTTTTTTTAGGTGCATGTGAGGGGAAACTAAGTATAACGCCTATTTTCTAGTGTTTTTTATTGGTATGGCCATATACAACATAGACCCGAAGATAACCCGGTTATATAATTATTCGTAAAACTTTTTTTGCTATGTTCCTTGTGCTTATGAGAACACAACTATATATCGATATTTTTTAATATTCTTCTTTTATTTTCTAGAGTAAAATAATATTTTCATTCACTCGAAAACATAGCAAAAAAGTTATACGTATAATTATATAATAAATTTGGATTATTGGATACATTTTTTTTAGGTGCTTGGGAGGGGAAACTAAGTATGACGCCTATTTTCTAGTGTTTTTTTAGTGGCATGGCCATATACAACATAAACCCGAAGATGTCCCGGTTAGAAGAGGTAGAGTTGTTTGCCTAGAAGGTAAATGACAAAAAGGCCGACCAAAACTAACATGGGATGAAGTAATTAAAAATGATTGTAAAAAATTAAATCTTTGAGGGAACATAGTATATAATAGGAAAGAATGAAAAAAGAGAATTATGTAGTCGACCCTATTCATATGGGATGAAGGTAAGGATGATGATGTATTTTTTGGTGGATGTCATACGTGTCAAAGATATCTCATACACGTCTTCGTGTTGTGTCTCAGACACGGGCACTTAGCGCAATTCTGAATAGTTCATATTACATGGGTAGTACGTAAGGCTTTGATCGTGGAATGGTTATTTTAGCTTGCTAAAAGGGCCTGCTAAGGATGTAATTCAGTGGGTGATGCCTAGCTCTGCTAGAGGCATGTCTTGGGGAGGTTGTACAGTTGGCCGCCAAGCGCGCTACTTTTGGTACGTGATTGGAGGCTTGTTTCTCAGCAAATTGATATCAGAGCTTCAAGGTGCACGCAAGGTGTTTGATACAAATCTTGTATAGATTTTTTTTCATATCACAGGTGTTGTTTGTCTTGGGCACATGTGACAATCATGGCTGATAATATTGCCACACAGTACAAGGTGGAGAGATTTGATGGTAAGGGTAGCTTCACTCTATAGCAAGGGAGGGTGAAGGACATCTTAGTTCAACAAGGCTTAGCGCGGGTGTTAAAAGGGAAGGATGGAAAGCTAGAAAAAATGTCAGTTGATGATTGATAGGATATAGAGTCAAGGTGTGTTAGCACTACCCGCGTTGAAAGGAAAGGATGGAAAGCCAAAAAAAATGTTAGTTGATGATTGGTAGGATATAAAGTCAAGGTGTGTTAGCACTATTCAACTATGCATTGGGAATAACATCAATGTTAATGGAGATGATACAGTGCCGAAATTGTGAGAGAAGCTAGAGAAGCTCTATCTAGCAAAAAGTCTCACAACTAAACTTAATCTGAAGTGGGATTTGTACAAGCTAAAGATGAAGGCGGGCGGAAACCTCTTGGAGCACATGAATGAATTTCATGGAATTGTTAACCAACTTGAAAAGGTCGATGTGAAAATTGAAGAAAACGACAAATCCCTATTACTTCTTAGTTCATTTCCAGATTCCTATGAGAATATAGTGACTACCGTTTTCTTTGGCAAGGATACGCTAAAGATGGAGGAAGTTTAGTCGACTCTCTTGTCCAACGACAAAAGGAAATTTCTCATTGATGAGAGTTCAAGTTCAGCTATGGTAGCTCATTGACAGAATAGGAAAAGACAGACTAACCAGGGATCTAGTGATAGCATTAGGTCTAGATCAAGGGGTGGAGAAAAGGGTAAGCAGTGCCACATATGTCGTGAGTGGGGCCATATTAGGAAGAACTGTCCACTTGCAAAGCGGAAGGATGAGGGCGGCTCTGAGAATGGATCTATCGCATATGCTTGTGATAATAACCTTGGGGATGTTTTTACAATTTCCAAAGGTGACACTCTTACTCAACATGAGTGGTTTTTCGGTTCATCGAACCATATTTGCTCCGTGAAAGAATGTTTTGATTTATTTAAAGAACTTGTTGGTAGCTCTTTGACATTGCCTAAAGGTGACAAGTGTGCCGTTGAGGGCGTGGGAACGGTGAAATTCAAAATGTTTGATGGGGTGGAATGCACTTTGGGGGATGTTGCTTACGCACCAAAGTTGTGGTGTAATCTAATTTCCTTGAGTCAATTGGATTCCATGGCCTGCAAGTGCTCCATTGCAGGGGGAGTCATGAAGATCACCAAGGGCTGCATGGTATCGATGCAAGGAGAATAGAGTGGAGGTTTGTACTGTCTGGTGGGGAGTACTAATGACACTCAAATTTCGATTGTGGATAAGAAATGGGGTGCACATGGTAACAAGATCTTGAAATGTGTTTTGTTTGATTTATCGAAGACATGGGTTGCTCATTTCTAGATAGACGTGGGTGAGATGAAAGTTCTTGCTTGGAGAAGGGTTGCATTGAAGCCTCCTTCTAAAGTCACTTGATAGTATTGACTTGACATAGCTGCATGAATACATTGGCTGTGCGGATCAAGGGGGAGTATTGTTTCATACTTTATTTTGGTTATGTAGCTGGAGTTTGAAAGGCCGATCGATCGTTTGTAGATTTGCAGACAAGAGTCTCGTGTATTGAAGACTTGTCAATTTTTTTTGCCATGGGGGAGATTGTTGGTTTGGCTCAAATTCCTATTGTGATTAGGTTTCCATTGTAGAGTTGTATCTTATTAGGTAATTTCTTAGCAGGCAAGTCTTCGGTTTCAAGGAGGGAAAGTTCTTGTTAGGCAAGTCTTGGGCTCTAAGGAATTGTAATCCTTGTCCACTAAGGAATTGGGTTTTGGGCTCTATAAATAGTTACCTATGTTTTATAGGTTGAGACTAATGTCACTCTTATTGTTTTGAGAGGGCACTTAGAGAGAGAATTCTTGATTGGAATTTGTGATTTCCTTTTGAGTGAGATTGGGTGTATGAGGGTTAAGAGTTAAACGTACTCTTGATACAATGCTTCAACTTATACTGTTATAATCTATATAGTGGAATCTGGCCCTCCGTGGACATAGGCTTGTTTAGCTGAATCACGTATAATTCTTGGTGTGTAATATTTGGTGGTACATGATTGGAGGTTTGTTTCTCAACAATTCCCTTCTTTGAGGCTTTGAGCACCACCTTCAATGTGAGCCACACCACTATTCCTCACTGGTGCATGTACTCTTCATTCTAGTTTTATCCTTTCTTATCTCTCTGCTCATCCTTCTTAACATCCACATTCTAGCGACTCTTTTAAACATACATTAGTTTCTTAGTTGTCGAAAATCTACCACCTAAAGCATGGTTAGTTTAGTAACCGATTCATAGAGTTTACCTTTTAATTTTAGAGGTATATGTTGACCACAATATGCTAAAGGTACTCCTCCATTTAACTTGTCATCCTTTAATTCACGAGCAACATCACTTCCAATCTCAGTCTCATTGTGAATAATTGAGTTTAAGTAATAAAATTGTTTTTTTTATTATCCGTTGACCATTAATCTCCACTCCATCTTGATTTCTATTTTTATTTTAATTAAAGTTACATCATCATCATCATATATATTGAGTTTTAGCCCTACTTAATCTCATACTCCTAATATACCATTAATCCCTGTTCTAGTTTATTCTCAAAATATTGTATTTGCAAATTGCATATACAAATACTAATTTGTAATGCGCTTGTCATTTCATTAGTAATTAAGCTAAAAGATGGGTTAAATGCTTATTCCTAATGCATGCATACAATCATTGGTATTTTTTTTGTTGATAAGTACGGTAATTCTTATTATAATTATAGCTTTATTTGTCATGTACTTTATCATATCAATATACCTATTTGTGACTCATTTCTTTTCTAAAATCTATATAATCTCTAGGTACTCTATAGTAGGCTTTTTCGAAATTTATAAAAAAATTATCTTACCTTCCTGACATAAATTCTAATTTTATTTTGAGTTTTAGTTACTACTACATAATGGTGGGGTTTGTGGCAAGAGAGGAATAGGAGGCGCTTTGAGGATGTGGAGTCTTCTATTTGGTCTCTCAAATATAAAATTCTGACTCTTTTATTTTTTTGGGTATACGGAATTTTTTTTACATCGGATGGTCAAGTAGTGGACCTTCTTGATAGCTTAAGATTTTAGTTGGCCGGTTTCCGGCTCTTTTGTAATCCCTCGGGTTCTCTCCCCTTTGAGTGTCTTTCTAATGGAATTTTATTTATCAAAAAAAAATATTCCATTATTTTAACATAGAGTAGGTTTTTTCTTATTCCTCCCTCCTTTCCAAAAGTGCCCCTTTTGGTGATTTCAACTTCTGAACGGCCCACACAATGAATTTTCCATTTGAATTCCAAAACCAAAACTATAAATTTTAAAGACTGTAATATTAATTTGAGAAAATTTTCAAAATTTAAGGGTAATTTGGGAGAAGTACAGCTATTAAACATTGACTTTCTTTTTTCCCCTCTGCGGTAAATTTTTGTACATCAAAATTTCAAAGGACCTATGCTTACTTTTTTAAAATGGACATTAATTTTACACCCTGAAATGGAAAAGAGTGACTTTTTGAACAAACATATTTTCAAAACGGACTTTTTGAATTGGACATTTATTTTAGAACATCCTGAAATGGAAAAGAGGGGCATTTGCTTTGAAGTGGAGCATGATCTTATTAAATAATTTTGGCTATGACATGTCAATGTCATCATCCCCTAAGCTTGTACAAGTCTCAATAGGAATGTCTTTTGGTCTTAAATCCATTACATTTTTCCATCTTGCTCAATGCCTTCTTTACTTCACGGGCCATGATACTAAGAAATAATTTTTCTTGTATTGATACTAGCAATATTAGAGAAAACAAATGCATTGAGCAGAAAATCTTGCTTGGTTCAGTTTTCTCAGAACACAAAAATCTGCTTGGTTGACAGTTTCTGAGAACTGTTTTTTGAAAACTCAGTTAAAAAAAGGCATGTTTTCAGAAAATTGTCTTTATAGTTCTCTGAGTGACAAACCAAGCAGGCCCCAAGTTTCTCTAAGATAACTCTGAAAATAGGAAATCCAAAAGTTCAGAATTTGAGGCTAATTCCAACACCTATATTGAGAACTGTGACGTTGCTGGAATAGCGATTAATGAAGGCTTCCTTTCTCCCCTTTCCTTCACTCGAAAGAACTTAGCAACAATGGTAGATCCTGATTGGAAACATGATTTGTCAAAAGAATGAAAAGACCGTTTTTTTTAATTATGTTTTATCATTTCTTATAATGATCTTCTATTAATAGAGCATATGGCCTTAGAACTGAATGGAAAACAATAATAAAAAATCTCTGTTGCCAACCCTAGTAGTTGAAAGCTAAGGCTATATAAAGCTCCTGAGAATGGAAAACAAGAATAAAATAGCTTTGTAGCCAACCCTAGTTATTGAAAGCTAAGGCCTTATAAAGCTCCTGAGTTGTGTACATTGTGTAATGTCATTCAAATTAGCTGTGAGCAGTAACCCTTGTGATCTAGTATCTTTAAAGAACAACTTTGGTAAGAACTTAGACGGGTTTAAAAAGAAATTACCAAGACCTGCCATTTTAAAACCAAATTTAGTATTACTGGGAGTTGAAAAATTGTAAATTTTGCACCAACTTCTATTAAGAATCAAACCGATTTTTTTTATATTTTATCTATATTCATTCAAGGCTTTTGGTTGAGAAATGCTAATATCTTGAATTGAATATCAAAACAATGTGATTCAAGTATGAAAAGGATTGTGCTCGTGGCACTTCACTTTGATTGAGTATTCATGAAAATTTGGACAGCCAGTATGGGTTCCAGATATCTTTAAATGTGCCAAGTTTCCTAAGTGGGTCCAGAGGCAGGAAGTGATGTTCGTAAGGAATGGGACCGAATGGCTGAATCAGTTTAGTTTTGAATTGCATTACTGTTGAATGAGTGAATTGGTGATTGTAATACTGAGTGAGTTATTTGTGGTCTTAGCAAATAAACCTTTTAGAAGTTAAACATTAAAATTACAATGGTATCTCTATGATTTCATGATATGTAAATTTACAAAATAGTGTCGATGCCAGAAGCACAATGACCAAATTACCAATTGGTTCATTCAATTTAGAACTGAGCTGATTCAGCTGTTCTTTTAAAGTGATCTGGCATCATGTTTCTCTCCATCATACTTTTAGCTTTTGATTGTCATCTCTCTCATATTTTTAGCTTTTGAAGGTGTGTGCATAGAAATTTGAAAATGGAGGTGGGAAGCTACTGTGGGCCATTAATAGGAACTCCGGTGTTAAAAAGGGGCTTTGGATCATAGTTGGGTATGGATGTTTTGTGAGAAATGCTACCAGAAAAGGAAATGGGAACAAGTGCTAAAAGTTGGCTAATGTTGGTAATGGTTGAAGAGTAGGCTATTTGCATGGGAAGATAGTGAAAACAGCAATGAGAAAGGAAAAACAATGATGTTTTTGTGTGATTACCTGGTTCTCTTGGGCAATTTCACTGATGCTTGTCCAGAGTAGTTGTATAATTACCTTGTTGTTCTCTTAGATTTTGAAAACGTTAACTAGTTCCAGGAATAGAAATGAGTTTCATTGATGAGTGAGAACCATTTATATTTAGTAGTAAACATCCTTCAAATGGGTTCAAGTTGAATGGACTAAAGATGGAGCTTTAGGGCTCCGAGGGGGAGGATTCTTGGTTTGTTGTACAAGAGTTTATCTTTGTACACATTGTTGGATTCAATCTGAATCCTGTTATTGTTACTCATCTGCACCTTATGGTTTTGTTAACGTTTCATTTATACATAGTATATGTTGTTCTTGTTGTGAGTTGAAATTGTACGATTGAGTCCACTGCACACTAATTGACTGTTATACACCTTCTACTAAATCTTTTATTGGAATATAACCTGACCTTTATCTTCTATCACGTGTCTGGAGAAGTAAATCCAAATAATAAATACAACTGTGGTTGCTAGCTTGCTACTCATTGTGGAAGAAAACTCAAAATGTCAGATACTGGGACATACATGGCCCATCTACTGCTATGAGACCTAATGTGTTTAAATTATATTTACACCTTGCTATGGTGTATAGCGATACCTTTTCTTAATTAATGTTTCTGTATGTCTTCTTCCCTTTTTGTTCACTGTTTTAACATTCTGGAGATATTTTTTCTCGTTTCTCTTTTTACTTTCTTTCCTTTTTCCTTTTCTGAAGCTTTTCAACTTAGGGCCTTTTGGAAATGGTACCAGTTTGTGACATTCTTAAACCATTGCAATGTATTATTTATATTGAATTAATTAGCAGTGTATAATTATTCACCTTGCATTTGGTCTCCTGAATCATCTCAGCAGGGCGATACGATTCATCTTGTGGCCCTTCTGGTGGCTTAAGAAGTTCAGATGTTTGTACTCCTGAGGTAAAAGTAGAAAGTTTTTATTTCTGATGCTGGCAAATGCATTCTATTATTTCTAAGTTACTGCATTTTTCTTTATTCCTCATCTGTTGTTATGGTACAGTTGAAATCTGAATATTTTCTTTTGTAGACATCGTATGATTGTGAAAACCCCAAGGAGTCTGAATCTCCCCGCTTTCAAGCTATCCTCCGTGTCACAAGTGCACCTAGAAAGAGGTTTCCTTCTGATATAAAAAGTTTCTCCCATGAATTGAATTCCAAAGGTGTACGGCCTTTTCCATTTTGGAAGCCTCGAGGCTTAAATAACTTGGAGGTACTTAAGTTCCCCATTCCAATTATGTATCCATTCAGCTGATAGATGCTTTTCTTGCTAGTCTTAATTGTGCGTAACTACCTTGCGAATCAATGACAGGAGGTTTTGGTCATGATACGGGCAAAATTTGACAAAGCAAAGGAAGAAGTGGACTCCGATCTGCATATTTTTGCAGCAGATCTCGTTGGAATTCTGGAAAAAAATGCAGAGTCTCATCCTGACTGGCAGGAAACAATTGAAGACTTGCTGGTTTTGGCTCGAAGCTGTGCTATGACATCACCTGGAGAGTTTTGGCTTCAGTGTGAAGGCATAGTTCAAGAATTAGATGATAGGCGTCAGGAACTTCCAATGGGTACGCTGAAGCAGCTTCATACTCGGATGCTTTTCATTCTCACAAGGTGTACGAGATTGTTGCAATTCCACAAGGAAAGTGGGTTGGCTGAGGATGAACATGTCCTCCATCTTCGCCAATCTCTGCATTCTGTGGATAAACGGATTCCTCCCTGCATGGGCATGGGAAGGGATGGCAAAAGTTCTAGTGCTGCAAAGGCCTCGAAAGCAACCTCAACAAGGATTTTTTACAGTCAGGAGCAGCATGATTGGAAAAGAAGCTATGCTATGCCATCTGGAAATTTTCAATCCCCACCTGCTGCTGAAACAACAAAGAACTTGGACTCTCCTGGAGGAAGGGATCGGATGGCTTCTTGGAAGAAACTGCCAACTCCTACTCGCAAAAGCCCAAAAGAAGCTGATCCGGTGAAGGAGGAAGAGAATGATAGTAAGGTGATAGCTTCTAAGATGCAAAACAACCGGAGAGTCATTTCTGATATTGATATGAGTACTGCTAAGACTCCTGAGCTTCCTCCTGCTAAAGATTCTCATGGTCATTCTTCAAATCGTTCCAAGCACATGCACACAGTTTCTTGGGGTCACTGGGGAGATCAGCCAAATGGCCCAAATCTTTCTGATGAAAGTTCAATAATTTGTCGCATTTGTGAGGAGGAGGTTCCAACTTTGCATGTGGAAGAGCACTCAAGAATTTGTGCAATTGCGGATCGATGTGATGAGAAGGGTTTCACTGTCAATGATCGCCTTGCTAGAATTGCCGAAACACTTGAGAAACTAATAGAGTCCTTTTCACAGAAGGATGTAAAAAATGTAGTAGGAAGCCCAGATATTGCAAAAATATCAAACTCGAGTGTTACTGAAGAATCTGATCTTCTCTCTCCCAAACTCAGTGACTGGTCCCGTAGAGGCTCGGAGGACATGCTTGACTGTTTCCCTGAAGCTGATAATTCTGTTTTCATGGATGACCTCAAGGGTTTACCATCCATGTCATGTAGAACTCGTTTTGGCCCAAAGTCTGATCAAGGAATGACAACGTCATCTGCCGGTAGCATGACTCCTAGGTCTCCATTGCTGACTCCAAGGACAAGCCAGATAGACTTGCTATTGGCAGGAAAGGGTGCTTACTCTGAACATGATGATCTTACACAGGTAATTTTGCTTGTTCTTCTTCAGAGAAATTGAATAATTACATCCTTTTGATTATATAACTCCATAGTAATCTTGCATCACCTTTTATCAATTAACTCACTTTCCCTTTTTCATTTTGTTCTTTTATATTTTACTTCCCATAATTTCATTGCAGGTTTTCTGATTGCTGTAATGTTTAGAACACATATGTAAATGTGTAGTTGTGTATTTATAAATATGTGTTTTGGCATGTACTAGAATTGGTTTCCATCAATGTAGACGACGATAGAATTTCATACCAAACAACATTTAAGATTTGATGGCATTTGTTGTCCTCCTTGTCCAAAACTTCATTATTTGTCCTCCTTATACCATTGAGATCGTGAGTATGTCATATGTTTTTGGTATGCCCTATGACGGCACTGATGGTCATCACTAAGCAATATAAGGTTGCAATGTCAGCAGATATGATTGAACTGTCGTGACCTTTTTTTCGTCACAGCTGTTTAGTGTTTATGGTAACTGACACCTTCTCTCCCTTGTAATCTGTACGTGAATACCCAACACATGAATGTCATGCTTTAGGGAGAAAAAAGGTGAGTATCAGAACCCGACTAATAATGTGAATGGCACACTCTTAGTGTCTATATGTTGATGCACCACGTGATTCGACCATCTCTTACCATGGTCACATCCCCAAACAGTGTTGTTCTCGACGAGCTTGTGGTCACATATTTTGCTGAATCGTGTCCCACCTCCATTGCCATACTCCACCTGGGTAATTGATGTCAGTCGTTTGGTCTAAGCATACAGTGTGATAATAATTGATCTTGACTGTGGGGTAATAGCAATGTTCTCTTACACATGGAACTCATCCTTTTTGTCTCGAGCTATCTCATTAACTATGCATTCTTTTACCATGTGATTCAGTTTACTCCTATCTCTAGGTCAATCTCCGTTACCTAATCCTGCCAAAAGCCACCTCTGAGTGCATGCATCTTATACTTGTCCCAGGTGCTAGGCACAATGAGCCCTTCGAGCTTGGTGTAGCCATGTTGTAACCTTGGGGTTATGCCATGATCCAACTGTGGATCCCATACCCGGTGCTTGTTAATTTGTATATCTCATTGCCGTAGATATTTTTGATGATCTTATAGAGAGACGGATATCGCATGTCCTCGCAGACACACACCACATGATCTTCTATTACCACTTGCTGTTTCTGTACTCCCGTATTGCTCTTCACAGGAGATGTGGAAGGAAATCTTTTATAGGGAAGGAGGAAGATAGTGATTTTGGATTTTTCTAGATTTTCTCAGCTTTGTCTCTTCGTATGTCTATTATCCTTGTATGATACCTCCCTCTTCATCACCAGAACCATACACCCACAATTAGGAGGGTGTGGAAATTGGCTCTCGTGTCCCATGTGGAGCACTTAGAGGCAGCATAATAGAAGATCCTTTCAAGTGGTTTAATACCCTTCATAGAGTTCAATTTTTTATTTGTTCTTACCTTGTTCTTTTGGCTTAATGAGAAGGCTGATATATCTATAGATTCTTTTGTTGAGTTTTTTTGGAGTATATATGTAATTTTCTTTTGATTGGTGGACTTTTGTATACGTCCTATGTACATGGGTTGCATCCCCATCTTGGCTTTTAGTGAAATCTTACTTATCACATAAAACGAGAAAAAAATGGATTTTGGCTTGCACCGTCCTCTTCTTACACACACTTTATCAGAAGTATTTCCGAAGATGGATCTGAATTTTGTTTCTTACTGATTTGTCGCAGCAATTGAAAAAGAAAACCAGCACCAGTTACTGAAGAATTAACAAAAAATGTAATAATCAAGTGGGAACAAGCGTGAGGACGCTAGTTTGAATTTGAGAGAAGCCACTTTGTGCAAAAATAATGGCAAAGGTTAGGTCTGTCTCCTATTTTCATCTCTCATCAACCTGCATAGGTGGGCTTAGCACAGGCAACGGTCTTCTTTCATTAGCGTTTCAACTTCCAATAGATCCCAATAAAGTCTCTTTGTTGATCTTTTGCTTTGAAATGTTTAAAGCTCCTACCGTCTTTTTAAGAATTATATATGAAGAAGCATAGAGAACCTACTATTTTCCTAATGATGAAAAGACACATTATCCCTTATTAATTATTTAGATGATAACATAGTTAACAACCTAAAATGGATAGATGGTCATCACATTATAATAAATACACACTAGGAGCTGGTATTAGAAAATAATCACATATTGACACTAAAATAAATAAATAAACATGGTTCAAGGCCCACATAATCTTCTTAACCTCTTTCCAATGTTCTTGCATCACATTGGTACACATATAATTAAAGATATATCTATCAAGAAATAAAAAGCTCAGTTACATATAGGAAAACCTAGAAGGAAACAGTACTTACTCTTACCTATTGAGGGAGGTGGGATATAAATACCCTATAAACAAGGGTACTTTCTTCATCGCACTTGTTCACTAGGAGAATGTTTTTTTTTGATAAGTAAAGATTTATTAGAAAGCACCCAGAAAAAGGGAGGGGCAACCCTTGAACAAGGACCTATTACAAAGCAAAGGAACTTAAAAAGTCAACCATTTCTTCTACGGAGTTACAAGCTCTACCTTGAACCCAGTAAGAGAGGGTACAAAGAATTGAGAATTTAAGCGTCCCATTAGTAGACTCCTCGTCATCAAACGTTCTTCGGTTTCGCTCTCTCCACAAGCACCACCACACGCAAAGGGGAGTTGCCTTCCAATAATTGCGGACATTGGTGTCCACAAGGCCACCGCTCCAGGCTTCCATCAGACCTCTGGTGGAGCTGGGCATGACCCACTGAACAATCCCAAAAGTAAGCTCCAACAGTCACGGGCCACTGAACAGTGGAGTAACAGATGGTCAACTGTCTCCTCACTAGGAGAATGTTGTATTTATGGGGCAACAAATTTGGATGGATCATCTTGTGCAACCTAAGAATCATAGAAACTTCTACAATGGTGCCATGTCATGTTGGAATACATGCTCCACGGACATTCCTAGACACTTGTTTGGCACCTCATAGATGTGTCCATAGTTCAAAAATAAATTTCATTATTTCAGACTTTTGGCTGATAAATTACGAACAACCCCTACACAAATATTATATAGTACAAACACATTAAAAGGAGCCATGCCCGACAATCTTGAAAGTAAGATGAACAAACACCAAAAAGGTTCAACCTTTCCTTTAAAAAAATCAGTAACAAATGGCCATCACAAGTCAAACATGTAATGAACACTGTTAAATATAGGACATGAATATAATTGTGATAAAAAATATAGTAGGACATTACCGTTAGTAGTATACAAGGTAAAAATATTTATTACATTTGTGTAACTTCATCCTACACATTATGAAATTATTAGAGTATGAAGTTACAAAATTATTCAAACTATATAGCTGCATTACATAATAGATGCGTATAAAAAATTATATATTTGTGTCGTATTTTGCGTTTGTGCTACATGACAATGCAAAATTAAAAGTTCCACAATTGTGGAGTATATACTACGCTTTAGTGAACACAACAAATCATAAAAGGGCTTCTTGGCATAGAGACTGATGATTGTTAAATTATGTATGTAGTGACAGTAAATTATATTATCACGTGTGAGGGATAGGATTAGCACCCTATGCTCTAATCATGGTTTGCGAACTTGGCCAAGTTGGCACGATTTGGCTGCTGCGGAGTCCAAGTCCATCTGATATATCCCTCAGAATGAAATCCACAATGAAATCGTCTGGTTCGGTAGAGAACCAACCTAGTCAGAGTCAACTTGACTGTATCCATGTAGAAGCGGCCAGTTCTGTCAGAGAACTGTCCGGTTCGCATATGCATGACCAATTTATGTGCATATCCTTAGTAAGGTAGTCGGTTCAAGCAAGAATCAGATTCAGCCGGTTCCCAAACCAACGATTCTCCAGTCCCTTGTAGTCTTTTGGCTGTGCTGAGGTACCCAGAGGTTGCCTCTCTGGGGACTTGTTGGCTCCAAGCTTAACATCACTCTTTCCCATCCATTCTCTCTCTCTCTCTCTACACTGAAGTTTCAAGAAATAGAGAGAAAAAATGTAATGCTCTTTCTGATGTGGGTAATGGTGAGAAATCGGGAGTTATGTATTTATAGAGGATGATAACTAGTCGTGTGTTAATCCTCTGAGGTTTTTCCATAATATCACTTATGCCTTGGAATGTCCATTGTACTATTGATATCCTTCTGTCAGGTTGCAGGTTTTGTCAAATTACTATATAATCCTTGTAAAGGACTCGTTTCATAGAAGTTGGTAATATGTTTAAAGGATGCCGGATGGGTATAAGTTTAATTTAGATGTACAATAGTGACAACTGAGGAGGAATAATCACATGAATATAACATGAGTGGTGATGTTTCTGGAAAGGCATAAGATACTGGTGAGGATGATGAGCTGTCCCTATCTTTTTGCAGAAACATTTTCTTTGGGTAAGGTCTTTGCAGAAATTTTAACCTATTTTTCAACTTTTTAAGCCCTTTTGCAATTGACTGTATTGGGCCAAAAAGAAAAGCTATTATTACAATATACTACTATGATTGAACATGATGAACTGTATAATACTTTTTTTGTTTTGTTTTTTTATAAGTAAGATATCATTGAAAAGCACTCAAAAGGGGATCTCCAGTTTACCCTTGGATAGAGGTAACTCAACTAACTTCTTAAAAACATAAGCACGTTAAGAATCAGAAGTACAAACTTGTTTTGAACAAAATTTGCCAACTAAGTCATATTGACCTAACAATGTGTTTGCTTGGTGCTGAGAACATGACAATCGACTCTTTTTAGCATATTGAGGGTCAGTGAAGCTTGACCTCAAATGACGGCTTGGCCATTCTTCAATGGTAGAGAAGTTTGGGCTGACGTGTGTGAGACTGTATTTTCGTATTTCAGTATACTTTTTCTTGATAAGTAATAGTGTCAATAGAATATGTTGAAGGTTAGTTTTATGTACAATTGGATATACAGCTATGAATATGTTTGTATTCATATTTCACTATTGACAGTTTCAAGATATTAAAAGTCCTCACTGATGCAGATGAGTGAGCTTGCTGATATTGCTCGATGTGTAGCAAATACACCCTTAGATGATGATCGCTCGATACCGTATTTACTTACTTGTCTTGAAGACTTGAGGGTTGTCATTGACCGTAGAAAATTGGATGCCCTTACAGTGGAGACATTTGGCGCACGCATAGAGAAGCTGATTCGGTGAGTTCTATGGAGCAACTTCCTGCCCACCTTTTCTTTCTGGCTTCATTCTGTGCACACAAAGATCTGTTTTATATCTTGGATAGAGCTAGGGATTGAAAAGGAATTTGCTTAAATGTTAATTCCTCTTCAAGGAAATTTAGGGCATTTTCTTTCGTTACCTACTTATTTTAGAGATTGAAACTGGTCCTAAGTGAATCATATATACATGCAAACATACAATTTACAATTGAGTGGAAAGTGTTTGTTGCAACATTTCTACTCTATTTTTTTTCCTTTTCTTTCTCCCCCGTGAGTTAAAATGTAATGAATTATAATTCTCTAGGGAGAAGTATCTGCAGCTTTGTGAATTGGTTGATGATGAAAAGGTTGATATAACAAGTACAGTAATTGACGAAGATGCTCCTTTGGAAGATGATGTTGTACGTAGTTTGAGAACCAGTCCTATACATTCTGCTAAGGATCGTACCTCCATAGATGACTTTGAGATTATAAAACCAATCAGTCGTGGGGCATTTGGCCGGGTTTTCTTAGCGAAAAAGAGAACAACAGGGGATCTTTTTGCAATTAAGGTACTTATGTTCAGTTTTACTTTTTTTGTGTTATTCCTTACTGCCTTCTACAGTTTGCTTTTTCCTGTGCTTTTCATTGTTTGGTTGCACTATAGTTCATTCTACTGCATGTGCTATAACAAGTATTCATCATTTATGTATGTAGTCAATGTACAATCTGTACTTGTTTGCTTTAAATTTCATCTCGCTAATATTCTGATTAGTTTTAAAATTTGCCAAAGTTCTAGAAGAAGTTGGTCAACTGCAATATATGTGATGTAGGACAGGTAGGGGCACTTCGAAATCAAAATTTATTGAGAAGAAGAGAGAGAATGAGAGAGGAGAATAAGAGAGAAGAAGAAGATTAGGGGAGAAGAAGAAGTAAGAGGAAGAAGTACGTAATCTCAATAATATTCAATATTTAATCATTAAAAAGTGACTATTCTGACTACATGAGCCTTTATATAGGCAAACATATAAGAAAACCCTAATAGTCTGTAAACATGAAAAATACCAACATAACCTAAAAATTCAAATATTACCAAAAATAACAATAAGTGTAAATAAAAACCCTAATTTACTAAAATTCCTAATTTTATTTCTCTTTCCCACGTCTCCAATAATAGGTGTGGGTCATATGCACTTCAAGCTCTTGGGCCACGTTCGGTTCCTCATCAATATGCCAAAGAGAAACTGGAATAGATAAGCCACACAAAACTGCTCTATTTACTTGGTGTGAGTTTTCAAATCTATTACGTCCATCATCATCATCATCATCATCATCATCCTTGCCTTTATCCGGTACATACTGGGTCGGTCACATGGATTTTCTTTTTTCAATCTTTTCTATCACAAGTCATTTCTCCTACTAGATTTAATTTTTTAAAGTCATTTTTTATCACTTCATTCCTTGTTAGTTTTGGTCAATCTCTGTCTTTTCCCTTCTATACAAATCAATCTTTCTCTCCTCACCGGCGCATCTATAGGTCGGTGTTGAATATGTCCATACTACCTAAGTCTGCTCTCTCTTATTTTCTCACTAATACGCGCTACACCTAATTTCTCTTTAATCCTTTGATTATTAATCTTATCTTTGTCCTAAATACTTGTAGATACTTTGATACAGTACAATAGATCTCCATAAGCAGTGGTAGCACTCTTTATTCATGGGATTTGTTTGTATTGTTTCGACATGTACGGTTGTAAAGTAATTTGTTCATAACACTTCTGACATTTTCTAGTTGATGCATGGGAACATCTGCCTCATTACCTAACAAAAGTTTTTTAGAATAGTCATATCTCCCTGTAAAAGTTTCCCAATCGTTTAATCGTAATTTTGGCCTAAACATAGTTGGGATTAATTTTTTTTCTTGATAAGTATAGTTGGGATTGATTTTGAGAGTTTAAAATTACTTAACATTGCTTAATATATATAATCATCTATTTACTTCCAAAACACATTCAATGATTCACATGAATATCTGGTTTGGTACGATGTCATCGGCTTTCTACTTTAATCTTATTACTTAACTGAGCTAGGGATGTCACAGACTGTCTTAATCTTGAACTACTAGTTGGACATTTCTCTGCCATTATTCCGATTCCAATTAAAATTCATGCATTTAGTGAAGATTGAAATGCTAGAGTTCAAGCCTTGGCTCTTGATCGAACCTTGCATCAGGGCTTCAATTTTTAAGTTTTTTCTATTTAGATACATGGAACAACTATATTACAAGAATTGAACCCATTACCTTTTCATCCTCATATCAGTCAGACCAACAGAACTATCTCATTGATACTACGCATAGTTTTAAGGGAGCTCCTTATGGCCCTTTTTTTTAAAAAAACTATTGATTTTCATCATTTTATGTTAGGAAGTCCTTTTTTTTCTTCTTCTTATCTTATTTATTGCTTTACTTATTTTGTCATTTGTCAGCGGTGAAGGTGATTTAGACTCTAAGCGTGCTCATAATGATATTTTCTATAGGTCCTCAAAAAGGCGGATATGATCCGTAAGAATGCTGTTGAGAGTATTTTGGCAGAACGTGATATTTTAATCACAGTTCGCAATCCTTTTGTGGTAAGCAGGTCTAGCTAGGCAATTCATATTACTTTACCTCGTGCAATAATTACTCATTCTAACTTTGCTGCCAATTTGTCAGGTTCGCTTTTTTTACTCATTCACCTGTCGTGAAAATTTGTATCTTGTGATGGAGTACTTGAATGGAGGAGATCTATATTCATTGTTGAGAAATCTAGGCTGCTTAGATGAAGATGTTGCTCGTGTTTACATAGCAGAAGTTGTAAGTTGTATTTGTTCTTCGGAGGCAGTTTCACTGCTTAGTTATGATAAATCTTTTAATGTGACATTAAATTGTGGGCAGGTGCTCGCTTTGGAATATTTACACTCACTCCGTGTGGTTCATCGTGATTTAAAGCCTGACAATTTGTTGATTGCACATGATGGTCATATCAAGGTAATTTTTTTCTTATTTGTCTCTTTCTTTTTAGTTTGGATGGATTAAACAGTTCCGCTTTCTGTGCTAAACAAGTTATTTTGTTTTTATGTGGGGCATGACCTCCTGAAGTGGATTTATGACTACTTTTAATCCTGTTCTCTACGGGATTTAGGCTGCCAAGATGCATGGATATTATTATTTTTCTCTATTTTTTAAATTTCATTGATGTAAGTTTTATTGAGATGAGAAGAAACCACAAAGAACACTACAAAGGGTGTTCTGTCAGAATGTGGAGTGGTACAACTATCAAATTATGCATTGGAAGCTGATGTTCCCTCTTAGTTGGCTGCCTCTATCTACGTCATCAGCTTCAGGATTTGATTTTCTTGGGATCATGGGCGTCACCCTGCTACCTGAGCCATAAACACCATTTTGGCTTCAATTCTCTGAAGAGCAACCAGTGACAATACGCTTGAGTAATCGTGGTAGATGTAAGGGTGTGGTGGTCACTTGGACAAACCTTATATGGCATCTGTATTCGTGATTTGCCTTTCTAAACAGGGTCTTCTTCCTTTTATTTAATGCATGCGCAGTATATAATGTTTTACTAATTTGAATAATGGTACATTTTTTTGCTCAAAAATTATTTTTGGCGGAAGAGGAAAATTATGAATGATGATTTCCTTGCATTGGAATTGTGTAATATTGTGACTAGAAACTAGGTTCTGCTGCATTGCCTAGCTGTTTGTTCAGGCCATCTTAACTGTCCATCCATTTCAGTACTATATCCTTATCTTGGTCAGCATGAATTGTTATATAAATCTGGTAATAAGTTCCTATATTCATTTGTTCTTTTGTTATCTGAAGCTCAAACAGTGTGCTGTTTGTGTTTATCATATCACATTTAGTCAATACAAATGCTGTCTACCCATAACACATTTCCTTCTGTACTGTATTCCTTTTGTTTTATATATACTTTTTCTTGGATTTAGTTTATAGTTTTGGCTTCTTGAGGTATTTTTTCAATTTGCTTTCTCATTCACACACGTTTGCTTACTGTGGTTGTCAAACCAGCTCAAGGTTGTTGTCTGATATGTCATATATTTGTTGACGGAAAATATTGAGAAGCATGAGGAACATATTTTTCTGTTAGCCTGTTTTGTTTTACTTCTACTCAATTTGGACATATTTCATGCTCATTATATTTATGGTCTGTACCTATTTAAGTCATGTCTTTGTGGTTAAACTTGCAAAATTCCTTTTGTGACCAGTTGACAGATTTTGGGCTTTCAAAGGTTGGACTCATCAACAGCACTGATGATTTATCTGGTCCAGCAGTTAGTGGGACATCACTGATGGGAGAAGATGAACCTCAGCTATCAGTATCTGATCATCAGAGAGAAAGGCGGAAGAAACGTTCTGCTGTTGGTACACCCGACTATTTGGCACCCGAGATTCTTTTAGGAACAGGACATGGTGTGTATGGCTTTCTTCTCTAATCATTGTGCTATATTCATGTCTTCATCAGTGTTATTAAAGTTTAAAATAAAGTATTGAAATCCTTGAAGGGAAATCTTTTCTTGAAGCATAAGAAAGATTGATCCAAAATATTTGATTACGGATACAGATGTTATGTTGTTCAATGTTGCTGTTGCTGATGTTGTTGTGGATTTAAGTTCATGGAACTAATTTGTTTTTAATTGAAAGCCATGATGGCTCTCAGATACAGTAGTCTGTTATATTTTACTTGATATGATTATGCCTTCATCTTTCTTTATAATATGAGAACTTACCATTTCGCTATATTCATGACTTAAAATAAAGTTTTTAAAACCTTGAAGAGAAGTCTGTTTCTTGAAACATAAAAAAGATTAATCCAAAATTGATTACAGGTTTAAGTTCATGGAACTATTTTTACTTTTATTTTTTATTTGAAAGCCATGATGGCTCAGTTACAGTAGTCTCTTGTATTTTACTTGATGAGATTGTGCTGTCATTTTACTTTATAGTGCGATAACTTACCATGTAGCTTTGTACATTTTCTTTAGGCACAAGTGCGGATTGGTGGTCTGTTGGTGTTATTCTTTTTGAACTAATTGTTGGCATTCCGCCTTTCAATGCTGAGCATCCTCAGGTAACTAATCTATTTGTGGATTCATACATGGTTTCATTTTTTCTCTTCTCCTCCCGATGTACTTTTATTGTTCGTTGTAAACCCTCTGAGTGGGGGAAGGGGTGGAGGAATGTTCCTGAATGCTTACATATGGTGAATTAAGGTTCCATTCTCAGCATGATATATATGCTGTTTGCTCTGAAATTTTAATCCCTGTCTGAAGATATTTTGTGCTCTGTTCTTGTGTTTGTTGTCTTTTATGACACATTGGTAAGGATCTAGTCCATATTGAAGTGAGCTTTAGTAAGTTACATATGTTTCTTTTGGATAGTTCTATTAATCGCATGTTATACATTCAATAAGTGGACTACAAATATACATTAATATCTCTTAAAATAAAATATAACTTTGATTAATGGTGAACTATCTTATAATTACGCAATGTGGAAATGATTCTCAACAAAGATCCTATATGTAATGATATTGTATATGCTGCTTATGTTCTTTTACTGTCTCTCTTTTATATAAGTAAGTCTAAAAGAGTGTCAGTTGCCTGCTTGACTTGTAACCTTCATCTTCATGCATAAGTCAAACTCCTTGCAGAAGAAGTGGGTACTTTCAGGTGTGGTGTTGATGTTTGTAAGACATGTTTCTTTTTTAGTTGGTGATCATTACGTAGTTAATGTGTTAAAATTTAGGAAGCATGGACACAAACACAGACACGAGATCACTTTTTTGGAGCTTAGAGCTAGATATTTGTTGTTTTTGTTTTCTAAAATTTTATATTATTTTAAAATTGCATTGGAATCACACTCGTCATGCCAATGTTGTGTCCCAAACGTGTCTGTGTCGTGTACTAGCTGCGTCCAATTAGGAAAAAAGAATTTCAAATTCCAAGACACTAATAACCGTGTCTGGCACGTTTCTAGGTTGTCCGCGTGTCTTACACCACCATGACACCCCTAAGAGAAGTGTCCTTGCTTCCTAGGTTAAAATGTGTCTGCAAAACGCTGGCCAAGTCAGATTATGAAATTTATTTATATTTATGGAGACATCCAAGAACTTTCTACACTTTTCTATTTGTTCAAGAAGTGTGAGTGTCTCTATTAGGCATGAACATGGCTCATATGTAGGAGCATCCACTACTAGGGTTTCAAATCTCGATGGGAATATCTGAAGTAGTAGAAGGTGAATTTTGGTGGCGTTTATCCTGATTTAAAGGCTTAGCTTTATTGTCTAAGCGTGTGTTTGATAACCCAATTCAGCACTTAAAACTGAAAAGGTTCAGTAATTTTTTAAATAAGCAAGTTTGATAATGCTTTTATGGTACCGCTTAAACAAATAAGTGTCGCCTTAAAAAGAGTGAAAATTTTAAGCAATTGCAGGTTGTTTAACGCTGGATGCAGAACACGCTCAGCGATTTTAATTTTCAAATTATTTTTTATTGACATATTTGTCGTCACATATACGACTCAATTGCCTACCGTCTTGAGATATTCTGCCATAGTCATCTTCTTCCACAATTCCTGCTATGCAACTTCTGTATAAAAAAAATCTTCAATACCATCCGTTTTCACATAACTCTTCCCACCAAGAATACTAAAATTAGGATAAAGTTCCATATTCAACTTCTTCCATGATTCCTCTGCAACTTCTGGAAATTTTTTTTTTCCAATACCATCCGTTTTCACATAACTCTTCTTACCAAGAATGCTAAAATTAAGGTAAAGGTGAAGAAAAGGTAAACTCAAGCCTTTTGGTGAATAAGAACATATTGGAATAATTTCACAGTGAACATCCATGTTGGAATAACCATCGGCTACGGTCTCATGGATAACATCATCATCCTTGTTCTTGGTGCAAATCATGGAAGCATCCTTAGCATATTTGATCGTGTGCTCAAACTCTAGTGTCACGTCATTACCTTGACTCTTTGAATATGGGTCCATGTAGTAATTGTCCCCATGCTCCATGCCATCATCCTCTTGGACTTCGTTGAACAAGGAATCATAGGTAATTTTTGCGACTAATTCTTCTTCCAAATTATCATTGATATCAACATATTCTTCCACCTTCTTTTGGACATGCAATTTGAGATTTTCATTGATTCGATCATCACCTAATTTGGTGTCGAAATCATTTTCTTTGTAATATTCTGTTACAAGAGGTGAAACAATAGAATTTTTCTTGCAATAAATCTCATTAACTAGTGACTTCAACAAAATTACCTTCAAACTTCTTCGTGCAGTCGTTGACAGACATATCCTCTTTCTTGCAATTCTGATATTTGTTATACATCATCTGCTCATAATCTGGTGGTAGAAATTTAGCTTTTATCTATCTTTTCATCTTGTACCACGATCTTACATGTTATTTTCCTTGCTTCATTCGGTTAGTTTGTGTCTGATCTCACCAAGCTGAAACACATCCTTTAAACTTAGAAGGCTACAAGCGGAACTTGTTTATTTTCGGGTACATCAAAATACTCAAAACATTTTTCAATTTCATCAAGCCAATCCAAGACTTCCTCAATAATAAAACTTCCACGAAAAGTGAGTAAATCAAGTTTCCTTTGAAACTCACGATTGTCTAGATACTTACAAATTCTGTCGCGTCTACCTTGATCACGTTAATTCACCGCAAGCCTTTGAATCCAAACTCCTCATCATTGGAATAATCCGCATAGGCTGGAGGCTTACGTGGATGTACAAGAACATAACCCATATTTGGTTGGCTGCGAGGAACAACTCCAACACGATCTCGAATTGGACTACGAACTTGGTTGCCATCAATTCCAAAACCAGCAATCTGTCTATACCGTTGATCAAATCTCCATTCTTGAGTATGTATGGCTGCCCAAGGGGTCTTCACTCTGCGATATTCGTCGACAAAGTGGGTGCTACCAAAACAATCAATTGCCATGAACTAGGTAAATCAAGGTTCTGATACTAACTGACTAAGCGGAAGCTATAAACGTTCGCGCACGAACAAGATAAACAACTTTGAATCCACAAAGTTAAAGAAAATTGCAAAGCAATTGATATTTTTATTGATTTATTGATTTCTTCCCTATGGTAGTATATATATTTATAATAGAGAAATCCTAATCCTAATAGGAGAAGGAAATCTAAAAACCAAAGGAAAACTAGTAGCACAAGAAACTGCTAAAAATAAAATTTTCTCCAAATATTCTGAAAAAATTAAATAAGAAACCTAATAATTAAAAACTACAAA
Organism: Cornus controversa; assembly: GCA_026545225.1. NCBI lineage: Eukaryota > Viridiplantae > Streptophyta > Magnoliopsida > Cornales > Cornaceae > Cornus > Cornus controversa. Next base: position 104,668,751 of record CM048845.1, read on the forward strand.
ATATTAAATTTCAGCCAATTCCGAGTTTGTTTGGTCTACGAAAAAAATTCCTGAATATTTAAGCTCTCTTCTTATAGGACGAAAAAACATGATTTTTGAGTCCTAAAGGAATGTTTTCAGCCATAAAACGACATGGGCAACTAATGGGTTTTGCTTACTGGGTCGTTTTTGATCAAATATGGGTCTTGTGGAGTGAAAACGACGTGAACAAAAATTCTGTCCTACATCAGTTTCATATTCAACTTATTGCAGGATTCCAGGCTAAAGTTTGTACGTATTTATGGTAAGGTTTCGCTTATAAAATGCTTAGCATATTTATTTTTGAGCGGGGTTATTCTGTTTATATTTCGTTTATTTCACTTTTTGGTTTTTAATGAATTATACCCCTTCTATAGTATCACATCCACTAAAATATCATACGTATTTACTATTTCTACATCTTTACCTTATATTCTAGAACCCTCCTTGTGTGTGTATATATATATGTTGAGTACATTTTATTAAAAAAATTTCTACCACAAATTAAAATAGGGTAAAATGCTCTAACACTCCCTCAGGTTTGAATTTATTACTCGTATATTAAATTTGTGTCAAAAAACGACTCTAACACCCCCTCAGATTTGGTTAAACTAGCCCTAACACCCCCTGTTGCCAAAAATACCCTCAGATTCTCTCTTAATTAGATATTTGTTGAATAAATTATTATTTATGCTACATAGTTCATTATTAGTTAAATTAATTTTTAATTACATAGTTTGTTATTAATTATTATTTATGTTACATATTTTATAATTCAAAAAAAATTATTATTTATGCAACATAGTTTATTGTTAATTATATATTTGTTGAATAAATTGTTATTTATGCTACATAGTTTATTTCTAGTTACACAGTCTGTTAAACAAATTACTATTTATGTAATAAGGTTTATTATTATTTACATAGTTTGTTACATAAATTATTATTTATGCTATATAGTTTATTATTAATTATATATTTGTTAAATAAATTGTTATTTATGCTACATAGTTTATTATTAAATATATTATTTTTTAAATTAATTATTATTTATGATACATGGTTTATATTTAATAATAAATTATTATTTAAGCTACATAGTTTATAGAGAAAGAATCTGAAGGTATTTTTGGCAACAGGGGGTGTTAAGGCTAATTTAACGAAACCTAAGGGGGTGTTAGAGCTTTTTTTGACACAAGTTTAATCTGTGGGCAATAAATCCAAACCTGAGGGGGTGTTTGTGCATTTTACCCATTAAAATATTGAACATTAACAACAATAATTCAAGTAATTCAACCAAAATATAGCAGAAAAATAATATTATAAAACAATTTAAAAAATTCCAAAATTATCAAATGTGATAGGCGAATATAAAATTAACAAAGAATACTAGGAAAGTAATATACTGACAAGATGAAGGGAAAAGATTTATCTATAAATAATAACATAGCCCAAAATGATGGGAAAAAAAACTTTGGGAAGTACAGTTTAGACTTTAGACTCATCCAATGAACTTATCCCTCAATAAAAAAATATGTTAGAGTGAAATTAGTTGTATCAATTTTTTTGCAGTGTCTTTGATAAAATGTTACAAGTAAGGATATTGAGGGCAATAATGTAATTTTTACAATTTCCATATTTCAGCTTTTGTATTTAGCAAACAATCTTAACGAATTCAGTGCTTAAATTAAGACAGTATTAACAGTTTTTCAAATTAATAAATTCAGTACTTAAAATGTCAGCGCTTAAAATTTTTAGTGCTTAATTTTCAATTTTATCAAACAGCCCCTTAGTGAGGGGACTTATATCAGATTAGAGATTGTTATGTTGTGGCCCGAATTTTCTCCCGGCCCGGGTCAAAATTTTATGACCTATTTTTTCACTTGCCGGTTTTGGACCGGATTAAGACTCTCTTGTAGCCCGATATATAAGGGCATCTAAGGGTTTGGAATGAATGAGAGAAAACATTGAAAACGCAGAAAGAAAGCGAGAGCTAGGGTTTGGGGTTGGAACTTGTAATTTCTTGATTTTCGCATAGTGAAATCTTTTGCTGAATCTTCGCCGTGGACGAAGGCACATCGCCGAGCCACGTAAATTCCTGTGTTTTGTGTGTTGTGCTTGTTTCATTTTGTGTCGTATTTCGTGATTGTGCTTGGTTCGCGACAGTTTTTCACTTACTTCTCAATCAAGGCGACCCTCATCCTGGATGAGCACTCAATCTTTTTCCGTCAGATTAAATTACCATCGTAGCCTTTACTAAGATTGAGATCGTGTTAATTTTGATCAAGACTTCGAAGAGTAATTTGATATACTCTTAGGAGCTACTTTTGCACCTCAAAAGTGTAACTTAAGAGGCAATTGTCGAGTAGTCTTGTGAGTAAGTTCAATTCTATAATCGCCCTTATTTCTATTACTATGCCTCTTGATACTATAAAAAGATTTTGGGTTTGTCAGTGTTTTGTTGTTGATAATGGTTATCATTAGTTTGATTTAGCTATCTTTTGATTACTGTTATCTTATTTTTTTCTTTTTCTTTTTTTGGTTTTTGGTTTTAGACAATATTTGATAATATTCTCAATCGAAAGATACTGTGGCCTGGTGTGCCAGAAGAAATGAGCCCTGAAGCACAAGATCTGATAGACCGGTAAGAAAAGCGTTGTGATTTGATATTTTGTTTTGGTTGTGCTGAGGCTCATATAATTGATAATTTAACTACACTAGTCCAAATAATTTCTTTAATGTTTAAAGGACAATTTAGTTCTTTCTTTTGATATTAATTATCATTTCCAATCTCATGTTCTCTATTCATCAATACTCAATTTGAGTAATTTGATGTAAATCACTCTGATAAAGCATGTCATCCTGACCGAGAATAATTACTGAATCGTTAATTAAGTGCATTAATGATTTAGCCTATCAACTTTGATATAACAGTTGTCTTTGTATCTTTTGGATATCTCGATTCGCATTGCCTTTTGACTTTTGTTTGTAATTTTTTTATTCTTCCCCCCCCCGGAATACCTTATTATGTAGCTTTTTCGTTAAGGAAGGGTGGGACTGGGATCGGAGTGGAATTTAGGGTTCTATAGTAGAGGTAGATGACCTCATATCCTGTTCAACATGGTGAAAACCAATGGGGCATTGAATTTGATTTTTCCGATAAGTTTTAGGTATGTTATGGAAGTTACTGCATCTCTTGACTCGAACCAGCTAACTTAATTCAAATATAGTAGGTTTATTCATCACAATTGCTCAGGCGATAGATTTATATCTGAGCAGGGGAAATCTTAGGACAGTCTTCAAATTTTTGTGATAGAAATTTGACATTTGGTGATATGATAAATTTCATTATCCTTTTTATTTATTTTTCACCTGGGCAAGAGTTGGACCTAAGACATATCTGAACCAACACTATACCTTTACCGCTTGAACTAAGGTCCGTAGGCATGTTCATTCCCGGTTTGCAACTATGTTTATTGCCTGATTAGCTAACGGTATCTTGTGATTTTTGCACCTCCCCAAATGTCATATGCTGCTAATTTGAGCATTTTATTACATGGGTCATTCGAGTGCCATTAACTTAAGTGCGCAGAAGATACGATTCTAGGATGTTTGAAAAAAGGTTTTAGTGGATCTCATAAATTTTTCCAATTGCTGTAATCCTCTTTTAACTAGTCTTCACCCAACAAGTGACTTCAATTACCTATCTATTTATCCTCACTGAAAATGCATTACTAAAAAAGCACTTCCATATGTTGGAAGGTGCGGAAGTCATGGCGAGATGTTGTTTTTTGGCTTTGAATTAGCACTTTGACATTTCCACTAATATTTTTATAAAATTGTGGGGGACACAGCTCAATTGTTCAGTTGTTCTGGACATTATGTTTAATGGAGAGCGCTAGGAATGGCAATTTGCTTAAAAAAATTTATTCCATGACATTGTCAAATTCCGTCCTTCTGTAACTATGGGTTCTTTTGTTACTTGCAATCACAACAAAAAGGTATGCAATGTAATCTGAAAACACTGAGGGAGCTCCTGGAATTAGCCCTAACTTCATGGGAGTTTGGTGTATTTTCTGCTTAAATGAGGTGATTAAAGCGACATCTCTATACTACAGCATGAACTAGTCTCTCCACTCCGGAACTTCGACGTGTCGCATATCAATTTCATTTGTTTTGTATTGGGTATGCAGATTTTTTCTGTCACTGGCGCTATTTGCTACCTTAAGATTTTATATATTCCAACACCAGAATATGTATAAACAACACACTAGAATTAATATGAAAATTTCTGTGAAAAAGTTATCTGGTGGTAAAAATGAATATGTCTCAACTAAGAATAAAGCATGTGTTACAAAAATGCCTACAGTGGTCTCCCTACATATGTTTTTTTAACACTGATGGTATATTCAAATTCCAGGTTATTGACAGAAGATCCTAATCAAAGACTTGGAGCTAGAGGAGCATCAGAGGTGATCTTGATTTTTTCTACCGATTATGATATCTTGTTCATTATCTTTAGCTACATGTTTGCTTGTTCAATTTGTTATGGATAAAATTCATAGAATAACTCTCTCTCCCCTCTTTCTTTCTCTTTACTTTTTGATAAGTGGATATAATTTGAAACAAAACTTATTATCCAGGTGAAGCAGCATCCTTTTTTCAGAGATATTAACTGGGATACGCTTGCTAGGCAGAAGGTGCAACGGTCTCTTATATCAATCATAGTCATTGAAATACAAAAATGTCATTTCATGACTCTTGTTAGTGATGCTATTTGAATGTTGTCAATTTTCCCAGGCTGCATTTGTTCCTGCCTCAGAAAGTGCACTTGACACTAGTTACTTCACAAGTCGCTACTCATGGAATACTTCTGATGAGCACTTCTATGCACCCAGTGAATTCGAGGATTCCAGTGACAGTGGTAGCATAAGTGGTAGCAGTAGTTGCTTAAGCAACCGTCATGAAGAACTGGTAACTTTGAAAGTTTTTCGAACTTATAAAATGATGAGAATAACATTTTGGACATTTATTTATAATTCGTCTTGACATGATTTCGCGTGAAAACAATGAACAGGTAGATGAATGTGCGGGTCTTGCTGAGTTCGAGTCCGGCTCTAACGTCAACTACCCATTTAGTAATTTCTCATTTAAGGTACTTCTGTACCTAATCGGCTGCATAACAAGTATAGTTTTATGTCCTAGTTGACTGTTGAAGAAGACACAACTGAGTCTTGGGAAGTATTACTCAACTCTTACAATATTCTTCATCTCTTCCACCAATAGTACTACTAATGTGGCATTTTCACACCATGCCTTATTTGACATACAATCATTATCTTTTCACTCTTCTTCAGCATGAGCAATAGTATTTCTCTTTTTCCTTTGTCGGTGGTGGTGTTGCCTATTTCTGAACTAGAAAATTTGTTAACCTACATCGTTTGATAAACCCAGCAGCATTATTGGATTAATCAATGTTGTTGTTGTTACAATTCCTTTTTATAGCTCTTGTTGTGTCATTTACTATTCAACAGAAAATTTGCAGTTCTATAGCTATGCTTAGTGACTTGGTCTATATGAACCTAGTAGCAATAAAGTAAAGATAGGAAACATTGTTTCTGGTAGAACTTTGAAAATTATGGTTTGATTTGGATTTATTTTTTCCCGATAGTGGGTAATAGAATTTATTTTATGCGAAATGTTTTGTTCTCAATTATATTTTTCTGAGAGTTTAGAATTTCTCTTATTTACTGATTTGTGAAAAATAATGTGGTTTTTCTAACTGACACATTTATGCCTGTCAGAATCTCTCCCAACTTGCATCAATCAATTATGATTTGCTTACTAAAGGTTGGAAGGAAGATCCGCCTGCAAACCCTAACGCATAGCCACCAAGCTTGCCGTCAAAACGTAGGATTGGGATTCTGAAATCATATCAATTTGAGCATAGTAGATGACAAGTCATCTGGTGTTGTTTGTACACCCTGTAAATGTAAGGTCTTTGTTGTTTATTTCTTTTATTATTATTCGCTGATCATTTTGTTTGAAAGTAATTTTGCTTCTTTCATTGCACTTGCAGAGATAGAAGAAGCTTGAGAACAAAACTGGGAGGGGATGTGTTCTTTTGTCATAAAGGCAACAAATCCACACACTATATGGGGTTCCAAATTTTATGATTTGAGTTTTTTTTTTTGTTTGGTTTGGTTTGGTTTGGTTTGAGGACCTTAACGTATCTTAATTTACATGCCCTAGTGTGGGTTTACAGTCTTCGGCCTTGGTTGTACACTCAGTTTTCCTTGTTAATGAGAACACATCCCTTCAGATTTCGAGGTTCTCAGCTTTTTGATTGCATGCCTTAAAGTCCAAAGTGCAATATCAGTGACTCATCAAAAGTGGTTTCTATAAGCATTTTGCTTATTTCTAAAAACAACATTCATAATTTTCCTCAAATCAATTGTATATTAAAGTAAAGGGTGAATTACTCTGAATTTCCCTGCACATGACACCCCTTGTTCGAGTCAAATTGTTTAACTGTAATGATAAAATTACTAAATTGCCCCTATCTTTAAAGCAATCATTGTGTGTTGTGCTGACCTAAGCGAACAATAAAAAGACAAAGGTGCCCTTTCCATCTCTATGCAATCAACCCTCTTGTTTTCTTCTTCCTTTATGCGTAGTAGCATATGTACACACACACACACACACATATATATATATATATGATAACAACGGATCAAATGCCAAATCATAATGGCAAAAATGTAGAGTTTCAATATAGTGTATCCAATGGTGATCAACAAATGCCAAGCAAATGGGTTGATGGGAACCAAAAGTTCATGCTTTCTAATGGCAGTAACCGTGAGTATGCAGGAAGGCCAAATGGGTTTTACTATGAAACTCCATTAAACTATGGCCTTGAATTTTATTTAGATTTGAGTTTTTCTAGTTTTGCAAGGTTAGATTGTCTATATGGTGTTTGTAAGATTTTCCTTTCAAATTTTAGTGTAATTTATGCCCTAATTTCAAAATTAAATGAATATGAATAAATTTTTACTCTACTGGTTCTGAATTTGTAATGGTGATGAAAAAATGGTTAATCATTTGTAATTCATTGCCCAGGGATTTGCAGGTTATGTCTGGTTCTGCTATTATAGTTTGCTGACAATAATGTTTTCATCTTTATACCAAAACTTGTGATCTTTTTTTTTTTTTTTTTTGATAAAAAAATGTTGTTCTTGGAGAATTTTGAAAAAACCGTCCAATAGTTGTTGATGATATTGATTTATTTTGTTTGTTTATTTTATTTTTTCTTTTACTTTTATAACTACTGTTCTCTCTGCTATGCATGTGAAGCCATAGACTAGGGATTGGTTTCATTCGTTAACTTTTCTGAAACTTATATATTTTACTCTACAAATTCCCTAATTTTTCTATGCATGTGTTGTGATGTTCTCTGCAATAGCATGAAATACTTTTCGGTGTTATGTTACCCTAAGCAAACAAATGCTTTCATTCTTACCTTTTCTTTTTTCATATTAATTTCAAAATCAAGACTTTTGAAACTTATTTCTTATATATATATATATATATATATATATATATATTGTAGATAAACAACACACTCATACACAACACAATATTTCATGTGGGGCTCAAATCTCCCTGCAGAGAGAGCTCAAATGATCACTTGGATTCGAAAATAACATTAGAAAGAGCATGCATACAAAAGGTTAGAGAGGTCACACATATATATGTGTGCGTGTGTGTGTGGGGTTCATTAGAGCTTGGTTGCTTGAGGTGTTTGTTACATTTGATATTAACAAGGAAGATTTTTTTACTTTATCATGACCTTAATATTTTTCAACATTTATTAAGGAAAAAATTGTGAAATAAATTGACAACATATCTATTATATATAACCATATATTTAGTATAGAAATTCCTCTTTTGTTTTTCAATCCCTTTCCTAACAGATTATGTTTCCAAACACAACCTCATTTGTCAGTAAAAGACACGCGCGCGCGTGTGAGTATAGCTTTATAGTGAATGTCTACATCCCAAGGCAGGATGAGAGCTCACCATTAGCGTTCCTAGAATAAAGCAGTAGACCTCCTGTCATGATTGTGGGTGTGCTATTATAAGCATAGTCTAATATTTTTTGTACTTATAATAGTGATTGCAAAATGAACTATGTAATAGAATAATCAATGTAATAATTTAATTTGGATACTTACTAGAACACATGTTTTGTATAAGATTAAACATATAATATTTAACATTATCATATGCTATATGATTTTATAACGTAAAAATGTGAGGATAAATATGTACCTTTGCAATATTAAACAAAGTTATAATATGTATTGTTCATTTATGTAGCTTAAAATGAGTTGGAACTATATTACTTAAACACAATTTATAACCAAAGATACTACTATTTAAAAAAAAAAATTTATTTTGGATTACCAAACATATTTTCAGACTTGAGCTTTTAAAAATTTGACAACAGATGACATTACCAAACAAATTTTGCTTTCGACAAAAATGGTAGTACAACTGGTTTCTAGATTCTATTTTTCTAGAATCAGAAAATAGAATCTGATAGCTTTTCCAAACAACCTCTTATAAGGTGATTTAATTCATTTTACGTAATTTTGACATTTAAAAATTATTTCAGCAAAGAACTTAACCTCACACGGTGACCGGAGTAATTTGAACAAACCTCAAAAAATGTTGACATAATTTGAACAAATCTTAAAATGGTCGGACTACTTCACCCTAAAGTATTATTGGGAGTTACAGAGTATTCATTAAATCGGAGTTTGAGATATTGTATTTTAAAATTTTGAAATAGAAAAACCGTAAAACACGAATAACACAAATATTGTGGGTTTGCAGGTCCCTCCAAAAAATAATTAATAAAAAAAATACAATTGAAGGAAAGGCATATATTTTGCACAATCTTTTTATCAGAATGGACTTTTGTCGTTTTGCTGCAGTGAAATTGCCTCGACCAAGGCAACAGCATTATATCATATGAGGTCCATCCTCGGCAAAAAAAAAAAATTGTCAAATTTTGGTATTATATGATTAAACTCTTGCATACATGTTGAAATAGAAATAGCAGCTCCGGAAAAGTTTAAAAAGGAGAAGAAGATAAGAAGACAGCATAAGCCAAGAAACCAACAAAACCAACCCGGTTTGGATATTGGAAGTTACAAACTTTGTATTTTTTGGCTACCATTTTCTTATACCTATCTTTTTAAATCTAGTGTTTGGAGAAGAAAAATGTTTTCAAATTCATCAAGCTTTGGATGCCAACAAAAACTTTAGCCACTGCCCAAGGACCACCACAAATATCAGACCGTCTTCTCACTTTACAACTGACCCACCATTCATAGATATACATGCAGCATTTTGGACCACCATACCTCCTTTCATCATCATACAATATCATACTTTTCAACTCAGAACAGCCCATCATCTGTAAAATTCCTTACAAGTACCTAGCATTATCACTTCCTTCATTTTTTTTTTCTTACAAGATTAACTCCCACAATGCACTTGGAAGACTCGAAACCTCTATCTCTGGATCACACAGGCTTCGGTGCATTATCACTATTTTAGAAAATTTAAAATGGGTAAATAGCACCAACTTTCTTGAAGTTTCATCAATATACATTGACATCCCTTCACTGATCTTCCTTGAAGTTTGTATATTTGTAACATCGTGTTTCTTTCCGTGGATTAAATATGGTGTCAGTTTAATGGACAGTGACCGAGACCATGTTTATGGTAATAAAATATAATATATATATAATAATGATAGAAACATAATTACACAAGAATGGTTAACGACATCCATATGAAAGGTGTAATTTGACAAGTAAGAGGAGACATCAGTGTATTCACGAATCACATGTTAGTGTAATTTACCCATTTTAGAATTTTCAAGTCCATTTTTTGTTTGTTTGCATGAATGATTGTATCATAGTTTTTGAATGTAGATAGCTACTTGCACCTTGTTTTTTAATCAAAGATATTTCAAGTATATCAGCTGCATTCTTTAAACAATCACTCAAAAGCAAGTGTTAGGTAACAAATTTGGCATTGCTAGCAATAATATAGTATGGCAAACATAAATCTAAAATTCTTGCTGAACATGTTAACAGCTGCCACCGCCAAGCAGTCCTATACCTTTTAAAAAGCATACAACCACACAATCACACACTTTAATGTCTGTAACCAACTTCCAAGTAAAAGGAGTAAATTGTTTAAGTTGGGCATGATGAATAAAGAAGATAAAGATAGCCCAACTTTAACAAGGTAGGTTGTATATCTATATCTAACCTTGTGCAACAAATTAAGAGAAGGATGGATGGGGGTATGATTCACATGAAGAAACATTACAACCAAACTACCCACCTTCCAAGCAACTAAAAACATATCAATTTAAACAAAAAGTTGGTTCAAAAGCAAAAGCAAAAAAGTAAAAGCTAAAGTAATAATTACAGCAACCAGGATCCACCCAACAAGAACAAATGGAACAGATATTGACCCCCACCCCCCAAAGTAACAGAGAGAAAGAAAAGGTTACTACAATGGGGAATGAGAAAATAGAAGAACATGAAGGGTTCTTAGATGGAAGAAAATAAAGGCCAAGATTAACAAACAACAATAACAACTGACATTAACATGCTAAAGATGGGCATCATAAAATGTTGATGATGATGATGATGATTCCTCAATCGAATGCTGGAGCCCCTGATTGCTGAAAAGATCTGTCATCAGCCTCACTGACAACATCTGGCTGTGGTTCTTGATCATCTCGCAAGCTAGAATGACAGAGCTCCTCAATCCGTCTTGTGACCTCATACATTGAAGGGCGCTTGTCAGGGTATTGGGCAGCACAATCTATGGCAAGCTGTAAGAGCTGAACCATCTCCTCCTCAACATTCTGGTATCTGAGGAGCTCGAGATCAAAAACCTCAGATGTCCACTCCTCACGAACTATGGATTGTACCCATCTAGGGAGGTCAACACCTTCCTCGTTCATAAGGGCATGGGTGGGGGCCTTCCCAGTAAGAAGCTCTAAGAGCAGTACGCCGAAGCTATAGACATCAGCCTTTTGGGAAACTTTGCGAGGGTCAGTTACCTCTGGTGCACGATAGCCGGCAACTCTGTTGGGTGTGGAAGATGGTCCAACAAGGTGGGCTAGGCCAAAATCTGAGACTCGGGCCTCATAGGATTTCGTCAAGAGGATATTAGATGATTTTATGTTTCCATGGGAGACATTGGGGCCATGAGAGTGAAGGTATTCTATGCCATGAGCAGCTCCTAGCGCAATGGCAGACCTGATTTCCCAATTCAGTGGAGTCCTACCAGCTCCTTTGTTTCCTGTAGGGGAATATGACAGAGAAAATGACTGTAAATAGAAAGCCAAAAAACAGAGTTCATTTCCTTTTCCTTTTTTTTTTCTTCTTTCCTCAATTGGCTTAATTGGGTTTTGCGTTCAACATGGTTGGGATGAGTTTCATAGAAAAAATTTCAACTTCATTCTGCTTATTAATAATACCGAACTTTTGAAGATTGTATGGTAACTCAAATAGATATCATTAAATATGAATGAAATTGGAAACGCAAGCCACAACATCTACACATGGTCATAACATGAAAACAAACAATAACAAATTAAAATTACAGGAAACTGCCTCTTCCTAGTATATATAAGACTAAATAACAGTATTTAAAGACAATGTCAATGCAAAGAAGATAGCTATATACTTGCAATTAAAAAGACTAATCTCACGGAAAAGACAAAAACAAAATGATATTGTAAGTGAAGTTCTAATCATTAAATTGTATCCATATTGTTAAGCAAAAAAATAACTATATTGAAGCACCCATAGCAGAAACTAAGAGGGGATATTAAAAAAAAAAACAGGCAAACAGTCTCATAGCCTTCTTGTAGATGCAAAACAATGCAGAGACACAACATAAGAGACCATACAATCAATTCAAAGGAAGAGATAAGATCATTGGCAAAATCCACATTATGTGTCACGCTTCAGAGAAGTAAATCACAAAATGATAGAAAACACAAATTAAAGCAGTAACAACAATGGTAAAGAAAATGCCAAACCAATCATCATATACAAGAGATGATATCTTGTTAACATCATCACAGTCAGTCCATCATCACATCAAAAAAATTTAATTGCAAATGTAAAAAGCAAAACATTATAGCAGAGAGGAGGAAAGGGTTACCATGCAAAAGTGCAGATAAGCTTCCCATAGGCATGTAATCATAGACAAGAAGCTTTTCCTCCCTGCTGAAATAGTAAGCCCTGAGAGGGACCAGATTTTTATGATCCATTGCTCCCACAGATTCAATCTTCTCCCTGAATTCTCTCTCAGAAATGATCACATCCTTCAATCTCTTCACAGCCACCACAATTCCAACCTCCAAAACTGCCTTATATGCTGTCCCAAACGTCCCCTTCCCCAAAACCTCCGCCGAAGCTCTCAACAATTCCTCCAAATCAAACAGTTTAGCTGCATTCCCAAAAAATATCAGCTTCTTAGCTGGGCCACTATTGCTGCTCATCTCCCCCTTCCCATTCGCCGTCATTGCTGCTGCGGCTGCTGCAGCAACCGAAAACCCATTACCGAAACTGCCATTATCCGCTTCCACCATTGGCTTTTCGCCGCCAATCTCCATTTCCGAGTGCTTAATTGCTGCAATGTCCACCGACCTAGTCTTCTTACTGCTCCTTTTCCGGCACAGAAACAACAAAACCACAAGTAGTAAGATAAAACCCAATACAGATCCGATCACAATGCCCGCAATGGCACCACCAGACAACCCATTGCTCTTCTTCTTCCCATTCCCACTGTTGTTGTCAGTTCCATTCCCAACAGTAAACGGTGAACTCCCATTTCCGGAACAAGAATCTAAGGGGAGACCGCAGAGCAAATTCCCAGCAAATGAGGTCGCCGGCATCGACTGAAGACTCTCCGGCACCGACCCATTCAATCGGTTGAAAGACACGTTGAACTGTTCGAGATTTGGAAGCTTTAGCTCGGGAATCGACCCGGAAAATTGGTTGTTTTCCAGATAAAGTGTTCTCAAGCGGGTCAAATTGTTGAACCCAGTTAAGATCTCGCCGGAGTAGTTGTTTCCGGCGAGATTCAAGCGTACGAGGTGGTGGAGACCGAACAAGAAGTCCGGTAAGCCGCCGGAGAAATGGTTTCCCTGCAAGTAGAGGTTGCGGAGCTCCGTGCAGGAGGTGAGATCGGAGGGGAGGGGGCCGGAGAGGGAGTTGAAGCGAAGGCTGAGGGTGCGGAGTTCGGTCAGGTTTCCGACAGTGCCGGCGGGGACCTGGCCGGAGAGAGAAACACCGGGGAGGCGGAGGGCGGTAACACGGTTGTTCTCACACTGGACGCCAGCCCACTGGCATGGGCTCTGTTGGGTTGTTTTCCATAGGAGGGTGCGGCCGCCCACGGCGGTGCGGAGGGCCAAGAGGGCCGCCCTGTCTGACGTCAGATCTGAATTTCCGGTGGGTAGGGAGAGAAAAAACTGAAACAACAATAGAAACATTGTTAGCTGAGACTCAAACGCCATTCTCATTTCTCACTAAGTAGCTTTTTTCTTTTGGATATATGCTTTGATGGCTCTAAGAAGAGACTTTTAAGGGTTCACAGTGTCTGCATTGCTTTGCTACACTCATTCTCTCTCTCTACTGCTACTGTGTTCATGGTTTTAGAGAGAGAAAGTGTGTATGTGAGAGAGAGAGACGGATCCAGGCTGTGTTGTGAATATTAAAACCAAAACTAAAAGAAATAAAACCCTACTACTATTGTTCACTGTATAGTCAACTGTGCAGTACTTTTATTTATTTATTTATTTATCTATCTTTTTTTATCACTTCTCATTTACACTTTCTTTAGTGTCCACTAGTCCTATTTACTGGTAAGATATGCTTTTCTCACACTTCATTGTAAAAATACTTTGACTGTGTCTTGACTCGCATTTCTTTTTTGGTGCCACACACACATATATAGCAAAATTAAGAGACTGTCACAACAATTTTTCACTCTTTTTAAATGTTAATATTGTAGTTTGTCCCCGCCATTTAAAAAAAAAAAAAACAGAAGTGAAATCTAATGTTTCCTACATGTTTCAATAATTCTTTATTCATTCCAATTATTTAGTTATTTGTATGTCGGTTATTAAACTAATTGTAAAATTTTATTTTTTACACGTTATTGTCAAACTTTAATTTTTTTTCCCCGGATTACTTTTGATCAAACTTAACTTACAAAGTTATATAATTTCTAAGATAATTTTATATTATCGCGGTCCTCCTTCTCTTAATTTCATATGAAGAGGTTCATTTATATAAATTATATATTTCTAAATTTGTTTTATCACCGTCATTTTATCTATTATATTTAATTTTTTTAAATTATTTTTAATAACTTTGTCTATGTTATTTTTTTTTTTTATCGTCCTCTTGTGTCTTATCTTCTGTAACAACAAGTTTTCTAGTTTAACTTGTGAATGGATGTCTCGAATGTATTTATTCAAATCATTTATGTAAGTTTGACTATTTCTTATTTTAGATGTCACTTCCAAAATTTTCTTTTAAAACTTTTTTAGTTACTCATCCAGTCGCTCCAAACATTCGTCTTTTAACTTTATCATTTTTATAGTGCATCCTTTTTTAATTGGGTAATAATAAAAAAAAGTAAAATAGAATTACTCAACAAGGACTCACCTCTAACACATGATAAAATCCACAAATTTTGTTTCTTGTTTGGTTGTTCGATTTTGACAAGACAATAATTTTTCTTTTGAATTTCTATATAATCTCTTGTTGTCAAGTAAAAAGATAAAATATAAAGTTATGCCTATAGGCTTATACATACATACATATATATATATATATATATATATATATATATACACACACACAAAAATGATCTCTTGCTTATCGGTAAACAAAAAAAAATTTCACACTAGGTATAGTAACCATTAGATATGATTGTTATATTTTTTGGTAACTACTTTTTTTACACTTAGTTATTATATTTGGTAGATAAAAAAAATTTATTCACTTGTGAGTCGAGATCATTATTGTACATATATATATTAGCATATTGTCCATGCATACAGCACTATAAAAAAAATTATTGGACTGAATCATTTTAGGGATGTGAATGTAGGTGGATGTGTATGTGAATTTAAGTGTGAATGTAGTGAGTGAATTGTAGTTGTCGACGATAGAGAGAGTTAATTTAGATCGTAAATAGGCCTATATATTTTGAATCATAAAATTGATTTTTTAAGCATTTTTACCGTTAGATTGTGAATTTTTTTTTTTTGAGGGAGATTCAAATACGATGCTTAAATGTAATATAAACCAGCGTATTGCCTGTGCCTACAACACTCTAAAAAAAATGTTGGACTAAATCATTTTAGAGGTGTGAGGGTAAGTAAATGTGTAGAGGAGTGCATAAAGAACCGTTGGAATTGTATAGCTCAACCGAACCGAACTGTTCATTACGATTTCTATTCCGATTTCAAATTTTAAAAACCGTTCACTACGGTTTCGGTTCCAACCGAAATCGTTAAAATATATATATATAATATAAATGAATAATAATAGTTTCTAAGTTCTAATGTTTTATATAAATATATATATATATAAAGTATAAAATATATAAATAAATACTAATACTTCCTAAATTCTAGTGTTCTGTTTATATATAAAGTATAAAATATATAATATATAGATAAATATATTTAGCTTCTAAGTTTTAATATTTTATATATTTATATAATATAATTTATATAAATAAATACTAATAGATTCTGATCTATTTGTTATAACTAGGGGTGCACAAAGTATGAGTGTGTATCTTGCTAATATTTTTTTTTTAAATAAAAAAAGAAGTTGACAAAGAATCGTTGGAGAACCGAAACCGGAATCGCAAAAAATCGGAACCAAATCGAACCAAACTCAACGGTTCCAGTTCTGGTTCCACTAAAAATCATAAGGAACCATACTATGTACACCCCTAGATGTGAATGTGAATTTATGTGTGAATGTAGTGGGTGAATCGTGACCGTTAGATCGACAATAATAGAGAGAATTATTTTAATCCGTAGATAGATATAGATATTTTGAACCGTAAGATTGGATTTTTAAGTATTTGTTACGGTTAGGTTGTGAATTTTTTTTTGAGGAGTGCTGGACAGTCGCTTAAGCGACTGCCCTTCCACAGTCGCTCTATTCATTGGTGGAAACCAATCAGAGTAATTAATGTTTTTTTTGTGTAATTAATGTTTTTTTGTATAATAAATGTCATACTTTTTCATTCAAGAAAATGCCCTTCTAGTTTTAAGATATTTATTCTAGTGTCATCAACAAACAAATAAAATTAGTGACCATAAACTGGCTTTTCAATTTTAAAAGAAAAATATATTCTTTAACTAAATTAGGAATCGTGAGTCATAACGTAATTTTATATACTAATTAATTATAAATTTCAAAAAATTATATAGGAAATGATTATAATAATTATATAGATTAATATAAAAAAATATTATTAATTTTTTTTTTGCTTCCAATAACTTTATTTGTTTGTTGATGGCACTAGTTTAATATCTTAAAACTAGAAAGATATTTTGTTGAATGAAAAAGTAAGACATTTATTACACAAAAAAATATTAATTACTCTGATTGATTTTTACTCATTTTTTCATGACACCTCTTTTTTTTTTCAGATGTGTGTATATATAGTAAGAAAATTAGGAGTAATTTTCGAGTGCGGATATGGTAGGAGATGATGGGCTTGAGCACACATTTTCATACGTGAAATCTCTCTCTCTCTCTCTCTCTCTCTAACATAATCATAGAACACTGTATCGCGAGTGGGAGATGTCTGAACAACTCAGTCACAGCCATGACATAAAGGAATTGTTGCATTTCCAACTTAGCATAAAGAGCCTTTTGCCATAGAATACTACTACTGCTAGTACAAGTTGTGTTGTCTCCATCATTTTTATTGGCATATTAAAGGACATGTATTCAATTTAAAACTCATTAAATTTTATCATAATATTCATTAATGATTTTAGGACCTCCTTTCTTTCTTCTTTCCTTTTTGTTTTCCTTCAATGTTCTTCCTTTCTTTCTTTCATGGCATTTAGAAACATGAATCTATATACCAATGGCCAAATTTTGAATCCATTATAAAATTACTTTACCGGAATTATGAGAACCCCGTCACCCTAGTAATGCTATAATGTCTGATCAATTTTTTTGTACAACTCTAAAAAATAGTCCAACAAATATTTTTTGTCGAATGTGTAAACACAGATTTAAATTGAAAATTGATATTCACACTTTCATGAAGAAGAAAAAAAAGCACTCTCTTGTGTTTTTCTTCTCTTTTTTTGTCTTTTTCTTAATGTAAATGACAAAAATCATAATATTTGATTCTCAAATTAAAAATGATAGACATTAATAGTTGAATTAATGTATATCCTTATTTATTTGGAATAATGGCCTTTAACATAAAATTAGCATATCTACCATTTCTCTCCCTTCTTTCGGTTTTAGTGTTGAAACTTGAAACATATAGCGGTGGCCAAATTTGTCAAGAAGTTACAATCACCTATAGCAAAGTCGTCGGTTCCATTAATATGTATATATATATATATATATAGAGAGAGAGAGAGAGAGAGAGAGAGAAAGAGAGTTGATAATAAGAGAAGTGTCAACCTCAAGGTTATAATAGAAGGTGGTTGTCTGTTGAATGCGTATTTTATTTATGGTTTGATTTGTGAGGAAATTAAAAGGTAATCCCTGCAATAAATTCGACATATATTGTGTATGAAGTATCGGAATTACTAACCAAATCAGATGTGCCATTATTATAATATTAGATATAATAAAGTAATTAATGAGAGATAGGTATTAGGTGAGAATGTGAAGGGGCTTACTTAAAGGCATGACAATATAAATGGATTTGCCAACCAAACACATTTCTTTAATTCACCAAATTAGCTGTTTGTTTGGGGTGACCATCCTCTTTCTTTTCTAATTGTCGGCTGCCTCATCCTCTCTCTCTCTCTCTCTCTCTCTCTCTCTCTATATATATATATATATATATATATATATATTAAGGCATTTGTATTAGCAAGTCATTATCAAATCAGGTTGAGGTCATAAATTTCTCCAATATGCTCTCAATTCTAGTTTCTGTATTAAATGAATATCGTATAATCTTGTAAGCATTGATAAGGTCACTATCCCATTTTTTCAATGCTTTTTTCGATTCCCTTTTGTCAAACACGAAAACAATTGAGTGTTATTAAGAAATCCACAATTAAATGAGGCGTTAGTGGTTACTCTTTCTTTTAGTAAACCCTCAACTTACTTTTTGATTGCTTGACATCGTTGGAATTCTTTCCAATTCTATTGTCTAATTATGGGGTTATTAGGCCAGGCCTAAGAGTCTAAGACAACTACTTTTTCTCCATAGATCTATAGCACCTATTTAATACTCGTATATTTCTCAAATCTACTATCATACATAATCTTATATTCACTTCTTTTTTTTCCCCTATTATCCAGACTTTATTTGTGTAAGTGGAGAGTGTCAATTTTCAAAAAAAAAAAAAAAAAAAAAAAACTTAAATGGTAAAAGAAGTTAAGTTGCAAGTCCAAGGAAAGTGACAATGTGGAGGTGGTGAAAGAAGGTGGCGATGTAGAGATGGTGGTGTGATGGTAGAGGAAGGTGGCGATGTAAAAGTGATGGCAATGCGATGTGACGGTGATGATTGTGAAAAAAAGTGGCGATATGAAAGTGGTAGTGTGGTGGTTGAGGAAGGTGGTGAAGCGGAGGTGGTGGAGGCAGCGACGATGGTTAGAGCTGATGGTGGTGGTAGAGTTGGTGTGATGGTGGCAGAGGTGAAGGATTTTTTGGTAATATGATATATGTGTATATATATATATATATTTTTTTTTTATCTTATTAGGAATGAATGTCCATTGCTATGAAATGGATTTTAATTATAAGAGAATGATTATTTTCACTTTAAAATCTATACCAAACAAAGAAATAAATGGAATGAACATACTAAACGCAATATTATAATATTCATTCTTTTAAAGTCATTTATAATGATTTTATTTAATGTTAACTTTCATATATATATATATACACACACATATATAAAAATGATCTCTTGCTCACTGTGAACAAGAAATTATACATGCATATAAATAGAGAACCAATAAGAAATTATACACACATAAATAGAGAACCAATAGTTATTTCTTGTTCAATCCAATGTGTTGCTTGATCACTAACAACCAGTAATCATTTCCTCTAATCTACTTCAGAGCTCTAATCTACTTCAGAGTATTTGATGTTCTTATCTGTACAAAGAAAATGCTAAAATAAGGTTCATGAGGTTCAATCACAAATGGCACTTGTATGCAAGTATCAATAATTCCAGACTGGTTTTATTGAGGAGTGAGACAAGTCTAGATGTCAAATGTCCAAAGCCATTCCCACTTTCCTCTTTTTGCAAAACAGAAAGTGGAAACAAATGGTCTGGAGGTAGGACCACCACATGTTCCTGCTTCAAACTTTCCCATAAGCTACATAAAGAGGTGGTCTGCTCCTTCAGGATTAATATTATGAACCAAGTGTGCCATCATCATACACATCCCAAACTGGTAACCATTTTCAGTTCAAACAATCAGAATGGCACAGCCTAAATTTGACAAAACAAAGGACAATGACATGCATTACAATCAATGTTATAATTGTATGGCCATTCAAACTACAAACTAATGTCTATAAACTACAGCTATTACCGCAACCTTTCCAGTGTGGTCATATAAGGCATTTTATCTGTCTTAATCTCAAGGCCATGAAACGCTCAGAGAGCAAAATTAAATATGAAACAATCTTCAAATAATCACATATAAAATTTTAATCCAACAGAAACTATTATATTCTTTTCTGATCTTGAAAGGAAGGATGCAGACAAAACTGATGATACACATCCATCCCCAGTATCTCTATAACAGGCAGGGGGCAACATGCTAAAACCGCTAACGCTTTTTACCAATTGTTTTACGGGAACGAGGATCATGTTGTTTCTGTTGCAATAATGTGCAGGATCTAGTCTTACTCAACAAGGTAAATATACATGTTATAATGAAAATAGTAGAAACAGAAATCACAAATGTGGGATTTGGTCTGCTACATCTCCACAGCACTGGCATCTCCATGCTAACCGATGCAAATCTCTTTCCAGATTCCTTTCCTCTGTGAATTGGACAACAGTTAGAAGAGGCTGATGCAACGTAAACAAGGAAAAAGAAAATTTGGAAAGGTTAAACAAGAAACTCCTGAAATAGTTAGAAAACAAATGGGACATCTGACTTAGAATTGTGAATTGATTATTCAAAATACTTGATGATCTATGGCCATGCTTTGACTTTCAATTTAATCAGAAGCCCTATGTTGCTAAGATGATGAAATTGGTTGGTGAGTGTGTTATGAGACTAGCATCACCTTCTAGGAAAGTAGAAATTGAAGAGGATGGTAGTGTATATTGCAAGCGCTTTACCCATAAGACAACATCATTACAAGTGCAATAACTATAGCATAAAATATACCCCAAGAAATCCTTGACTGGATTCCACAAAGATGCAACATATTTGCTCCAATGGCTTGAACCATGGCTTATCTTATGTTCATCAAAGTCACCTTTAGGTGTCCCTAGTAAAAGAAGAGAAAAAACAAAGAAAATGAACATAAATAATTGCTTCAAAAAATCAACTTGAATTTAAAAAACTTCCTCCCTAATTTAATCATATTACATGTAGCACTGGTATTGAAGTGAAAGGAAAAAATACCAGTGGACGGAACTGAATGGTCTTTCCATGATGCCCTGAGTGAAGCCAACTTTTCAACTAGTGTGCGTTCTGTGTCACTGGGATTACCATGATACTAGTTAGACTTAGCAAACAGTTAATCTAATAATAAGATAACATACATCAAAGATTATCTCTTTGGATTCGTTAAATTAACTGTGGATTCAACTGGGGGGCTGGACCTTCAATCGTTCCTATAAGGGTTCAGTTTCTAAATCTTCCAATCTGGTTTTATTTTCTATTTTAATATTCCAATCTGGATTCAGTAATGCAGTAGACAAAGTACTGTATTATCAAATATGGCATGTCGAAACTATGAAGATGCAAATGAAAAGGTTAAAAGTTTAACAGACATGACATTTCCTGTAACACTAAATTGAACTGAAGACACTAAATCCGCTGTCCCTAAATTGATCCTCACTGGTTATCTACAGTCACTGAAATCCTCTGCTGAAATTTATGCCTTTTAACTAGGGAAGATGTAAAACGATAATCCTAGATCTAAATGGATTATGTTTCTACCTTAATATAAGTTTTTACCATCAATTAATAAACAACAGAGGAGTGAAAACATAAGTGTGCACTCCTTACCTCCAACTATCTCTCCTCTCATTCAGTTATAAGTTATAACTAGTTAGCTACATTTCTCCTGAGAATCTCGTGAGAATCGGGAGTGATAGATGATTTGGTACAATTAGAATTATTTGAACCTATAATAGAAAAAGAGGCACAGATATCTTTAAAACAACTTATATTAGTATTAAGGGCTCTTTGGGTCTGAGAAACACAAGTTTTTAGTTGTTTTTGTAAATCTTAATGAGCACTTGGGACATGGTTCTTAGGTATCAAAGGTTAAGAAGTTTCAATCATTTGATGCTAATAATGAGAATATTAAAGTAAAATTTGTAACGCAAGAAATATTACATTCAAGGACAAGACTAGATCCTATTTGTTGAATGGTATATACACTCAAATAAAAACTTGAAATACAAAAAGATCTGTGAAAATGTAATTGAAATCAAACCTCATATCTTTTGGGATCTGAACATTCACGATAAAGTGATGATCACCTCGAACGGATGGTTTATTGATTTCTGGAACTCCCATATAAAACATTTTTACTGTATCTCCAGGTTGAATTCCAGAAGGAATCTGAAGATCTCTCAAACCCTCGACAGTTTCTACCTGAAGTTGGTATAGAATTTATTCGTCAAAATCCTCAAAAAAAAAATTTATTCATCAAACTTAACTTCCAAGTAACATGAATGCACCTAGTTGTTGTTCTATTAAAAATATTATGATGATTCACGGTTTGCAGCCCCACCTTACATGAGGAAAGGCAGAATAGGTCAAAGAAACAATAATAATAATGAAACCAATAAATTTTATTTGAGCAAGTGACGGGGGCTGAGAGGATGCATGGGAAGCATTGACTTGGATATGTATAAAAAAATTTATGCAAAGCAAATGTAAGTGGCATTTGATCCATGTAACTGACAGCACATAGATGATACAAAGCTTTGTTAAGTTGAGATAAATTTAGTAGTATAGTTATTTTACTTTCACCATTTTATCCTAAATTGTACAACCTTTTCCTCTCAACAGTAATGTTACTTCTCTTCTTTTTTTTCCCCTATAACTTATCACAAGTAGCCATCTTCCAACTGGAATTTGAACCCTGAACCTTTGCATTTGCGATGGCAGGAGATACCGATTAAGCTAGAAGCCTAGCAGAAAGCAGTCTTATGACTGGAGTGTTACAAGCTTCTTGTAATTGCATGCATCTAATTTATAGTAGCACTCTTATCTAATAGAACAATCAGCCAATACTGTTGGTATAATTCTTTAATAGATTTTTTCCTGGATAAGCTGATTCTATAAAGGGCTTCTGACTGAATTAGTTGTAGGAACTATCAACAAATTCCTTGTTCAATCTTTCCATCTCTGCCATGTTAAGAACTCAGATTTCTCATGTGTGGGTTATCCTTGATAGGCTTCTTATTGCTATTAATGCTTGAATTCGAGAAATAAGGCGGCTTTCTAGAGATCATTTAGAGACCTTTCTAAAAGTTGACCCAGATAAATCTTATGAACTCAAAAATGTGACTTTGAGACATCTTCTAAGAATGTTGGCATTGTGGAGGAATATAACCACGCTTCTATAAAATTCTTTTAAGTGGCTCTCAGGTCTCTTTTTAAGAGTATTTCTTGTACTTGTAAAAAAAGAGAGAGAGAGTATTTCTTGCAAAATAACAAAGAAGCCTCAAAGGCTGCTTTATAGTCCACATAAGATGCCTCCTACAAAAACCTTTTTGTTGAAAATACAGTCTCACAGCCTAACCAATCATTTACAAGCCCCTTTGTTATCAACATACCAAACACTTGCAACATAAAATGCTGGTAAGTTTTAAGACATGCAGTTAATACTGTAGCACCAAATAAATTTCTAAGCTACCTAGAAAATAATTATAAATAATAATTCTGCCTCTGAGTTGCAGAAAAAAATGGAATTAGAAAACTATCCTAGGATGATAAAAGTATTCCTACTGATTGCATCCTTAGGAAGGGTTTTCCTAAAATGTCATTATCAACTGGACAGCAGTTGAGGATGGTTTGTCTGGTTCCTCCCCCAGCAATGGTGGTGTAGCACCATCTAACCTTAAATTTGCTAACAGTACCTAGATTCTGTAGATGCATTGCCATGATTATATTCAATATTCCAGGTACATTTTGAGATGCGTCCAATCTGATTGATCTCATCAAAATTGATTATGACTCGGATAAATGGATAATGTGAAAAAGTGGTAAATACACTTCTTGCAGTATATGGGTTATGATTTGAAGAAAGTTAGAAATGACAATTCATTTGACCAGCTCAATAACACACTTTTGACCTCAGAGCATAGAAAAAGGAACTGATTTCCGTACTCATTAGGCCAAAAGTTGGATAACGAAGAAAATGATTCCATATTTACCATATCCTTATAATACTCATTAGATCCAAAATGCTTACTAATCTAATATCCGCTAAAAATTTGATCAAACTAATGAGTAGGGGATTTCTGCAATACATATTATGGAGGCATTATTAGATAGAAAACTAGAAACCATTGCATAGCCACCCAGTTAATCATTAACACGAACATGACAAAAGAAATAAAATGTTCCTAATTGGTGATAAATGCCATATGAAAAAAGGTTGACACTGACATAAGAAAAACTGATACAACAACAACCGAGCCTGTTCCCAATTACTTGGAGGTAAGAAAAACTGATATTCAGTTAAAAATAAATAAATAAGCAAAATCAAAGAAGTCCAAAGAGAAGCATGCTAAATTTTGTCTTTAAGTTCGTTACAGAAGTTAAAATGGTAATTACCTTAATGACAGTCCCTAGTATTGCCTCAGTATAATCAATATTGATCTTTGAGTATAGATTCAGACCATCCCTCCAAATTCCATGTTTTTCGTCAATACGAAGGACTAAATAGAGATCACCAGCTATACCCCTGCAATGAAAACCCAGCATCATGAGCATGTTTGTAGACAAACTGTAAGTGAACAAAGAAAGGGGGTATCTAACATAATGAGCTATGCAATTTTAGAAAAAAGTGCATGACATTAAAATAGGAAGTTCTCTAGGACTACAATAACAAGCTTTTCTATTTTGACAATAGGCTCATAACCCAAACTCAGTAAACAAAACAAAAGAAATGCCAAAAATATTCAAAAAACTAATTTTATCGGGAAAAAAATCCTAAAAGCTAAACACGTCAAAAGAAACATCTGATAGGTGAAGAAAAGAAAAGATGAGCCTATTGGCAAGACAAGAGAGGGGGGGGGGGGGGGGGGGGTGTTGGAGGTGAGGAGGACAAGATGAACACAACAGAGATGGATACAGGCAGATAGATAGATAGATAGATAGAGAGAATTGTT
This sequence comes from Cornus controversa, assembly GCA_026545225.1. Taxonomy (NCBI): domain Eukaryota; kingdom Viridiplantae; phylum Streptophyta; class Magnoliopsida; order Cornales; family Cornaceae; genus Cornus; species Cornus controversa. The sequence continues at coordinate 104,693,670 of CM048845.1, forward strand.
AGTTAAGTAAAGTGTAAAGACATGAAATATAGACTAGAACAACTGAAACGGTAGTCTCTTAAAAACCAGATTTATTGTGCACCAAAATATTTTGATCAGAACATGACAGAGTATAGATTTTTGAGTGGGCTCTATGTTGCAGTATTTTGTGGCCATAGTCCAAAACAACGATCCAGCAAAATACTTTTTACAGTTAATAACCACATGCTTCAAGTTTGAGCCAACGGATATGATTATTTCTGGAATAGAAGAGAAAACCCCAAGCTTTTAGAATACTTCATAATCATTTTGTCCTAAAGTCACTTCTCCACCTTCCCTATAATTAAAATGAGCTACTACATTAGACCAAGCCCAAATAAAAAATGAACATGGCCAAAAGACATCCATTCACAGGTCGCTCAGTTAAGCTTTAAACATCTACTATCATATCTCACGCGAGCAAAGTCTTCATCTTAATTGCACACCTTTTCTTATCGAAGTTCCCTTCTCCTCGAACTTGCATCCTGGCCCCATCATTTACACCAGGTGGGATGACCACTTTTATACTTCGCTTTGACCGTACAGTACCAAGGCCACCACATCTTCGGCAATGATCAGTAATTATCTTGCCGTCACCACCACATTTTGAGCAAGTAGATACCTAGATATCATAAAATATCATCTATACAGAAAATGTCAAATATAGGAAGTGAAATTCTAAATAATATATAGCAGGCAATTGTTGAAGTGGCATATATCCATTCTACTTGCACATAAAGGCTTAATTTTGGCTCAAACAGATTGCTGAGCATTTAGAAACCAGTAATCATTGTGAAGACTAAGAAAACAAAACTAATTATAATTAGCATGTTTTTAAACTTCGATCAAATTAAACATAATACAGAGATAATTTGCCAGAGATAGCAAATTAAAATTATAACATATAAACAACATCAGTTTTCAAGTTTTGCTATGCAGCTATGAGTAAGGAAATAACATTAATTCCAGTTCATATGAACAGAAAGAAATCATAAATCTTGATTAAGATCAATAATAGGAGTGAACATCAAAATCCTGAACCTTAGTCTTCAAACCCCAAAGATCTGTAATTCCAAAGGGGACTGCAACCAAATAAACTCCAAGTCTGTCATCTTAAGGCATAGGCCACTTAACTTTTATCTGCAACCTCACATGCTAAGTGCATGTACTTGTGTCACCAAAAAAACGTCCTTCAATATTCCATTCTAAATCACGCAATTGAAAGCACGTACATTTTCTTTCCAGAATGCCAAGCTCTTTAAAAAGTTGCTTGTATTTCTTTCCTTTAAGAAGTAAAGCATAAGAGATTCAAGAATACTGAATAAAAATCTTAAATAATACAGGGCATGTTGGTTTCAGTTCTTAGAAAACAAATAAAAAACGGTATTCAGAAAACTAGAGAACTACAAAAGTTCTCTAAAAATTATTAACTTAGTTTTAAAAAAGGGTTTTGAGAAAACTGTCAACCAAACAAATTTTGAACTACTTTTTGTTTTCCAGTTCCCTGAGGGCTGAAAGCTATTCTCCAAAAACTGGACCAAGCCGACCCATTGATTTTCAAACAGAAAATTTTAAGCCAAGGGCCATAATACATCCAGAAGCCAACATATACTGGATACATTTGGTTCTATATTTTCACATGACCAATCCTCAATATGCTTTAAAACATGATTCAAACTTGTGGTAACAGTCACTAACTCGGAGTGCCCAAGAAAACTCGATGGTAGTGTTGCATATTGGTATCAGGCGATATGCAACACTACAACCTACACTAGATATAAGATTCAAATAATTCTAAAATAATCATGAAAAGCCCTGAGGGAACAATGAAGGCCCTCGGGGAGCTCCTCATTACAAATAAATCCTAAAGAAGAGTCATGTACCTTCTAAGAGCTCCTCCCTACAAATAAACCTTGAGGAAATACGAAGGCTTTCAGGGAGCTCCTCTCTACGGATAAATCCCAGGGAAGAGTCAAATGCCCTCAAGGAGCTCTTCTCTACGGATAAAAACCTGGGGAAGCGTCCTATCATGGAATGCGTCTTGCAGTTTGTGTGGGGCGTAACCTCACGACACTATTCCCCCAATGGAATACTAAGGGTATTGGCCTGGCTAGCACTAGAGGGAAGTTGAGAGACTCCCACCACCGGCTGATCACGGTTGAGAGAGGTGTGGTTTCGTTCTATCAATGCCTTTATACGGAGACCTTGACTTGGAGACCCCTTCTAGGGGATTTGGGGTTTGACTCGAATTCCTTGGAGGATAGGGATCGCTTGGAGAGGTCATTTGAGGATGATGAGGTGATCTTGGCTTTGTGGAGCTCTAGTGGAGGCAAAGCCTCAGGATCGGACAGTTTCTCTATGGCCTTTCTTCATCAGAATTGGGAGGTGGTGAAGAGGAAGTTTATGGCAGCTTTTCATTCTTCCACTTGCATGAGAAGTTTGAGAAGTCCATGAATGCTTCCTTCATTGCACTGATTCCAAAGAAGGGTGATGTCATTGACATCTGGGATTTTAGGCCTATTAGCCTGGTGGGGAGCATGTACAAACTTATAACCAAAATCATAGCAGTGAGGTTGAAGAAAGTGTTTGACAGAGTCATTTCAAAGTCCCATTTGTTGGAGGTCTCCAGATTCTAGACTTTGTTTGGGTGGCTAGTGAGTGTTTGGATGCCAAATCCAGCCGTGGTGAACCGGGGGTGGTTTGTAAGCTTGATGTTAAGAAAGCTTATGACCATGTGAGTTGGAATTTCATGATTTACGTCTTGGAGAGGATGGGGTTTGGGTTGAGGTGGAGGGGATGGATCCAGTTTTGTATTTCCATGGGGAGATTCTCAATGTTGGTTAATGGGGTCCTCTCGGGATTCTTCAACAGCTCGAGAGGTTTAAGGCAGGGAATCTGTTATCTCCCTTTCTTTTTATCATTGCGATGGAGGCTTTCAGTAAGCTGATGAGGAGAGCAGGAGAGTTAGGTTATCTCAGAGGCTTCAGGGATGGGAGGGATCCTTCTAGCCAGATGGAGATTTCCCATTTGCTTTCTGCGAACGACACCATTGTGTTTTGCGATGCCGATGTGAGGCAGTTGAGGTACCTGAGAGGGGTCTTGGTGCGCTTCTAGGCGGTTCGGGATTGAAGGTTAATCTTGGGAAGAGCGAGATTGTGTTGGTGGGATTGGTGGAGGATATTGATTATTTGGCCAGCATCCTGGGTTGCAGGGTGGGGTCTTTCCCCTCGGTCTACTTGGGCTTACCTTTGGGGTTCAGTCACGGAAAGCTTCTTCTTGAGATCCAGTAGTGCAGCGGTTAGAGAGGCGGTTGGTTGTCTGGAAGAAGCAATTTCTATTGAAAGGGGGCGTCTGACTCTGAAGAGCACCCTTTCGAGCCTTCCTACTTACTTTACATCATTATTCTCGATTCAGACCTTGGTAGAGAGGAGGAGGTTAGGGAGGCTGCAGAAGAACTTCTTGTGGGGAGGTATGGGAAATGAGTTTGGATACCACCTCGTGGGGTGCGAGCAGATTTGTCGACCTATTCAGATGGGACGGCTAGGTGTAAGGAGATTGGACTTGTTCAACAAGGCTTTGTTGGGCAACTGGCTTTAGCGTTTTGGGGTGGAGAGGCATAGGCTATGGAGGAAGGTCATTTGCCATACATATGACGTGGATAAAGGAGGGTGGTGCTCATTGTTATTGAGGTCCCCAACTAGTATTGGCTTGTGGAAGAGCATCCGGAAGGGTTAGGATGAATTCTCCAAGTATATTCGATTCAGGGTGAGGGATGGGTGCCTCGTCGGTTTCTAGGATGACCCTTGGTGTGGAGGCCGCTTGAGAGAGTCTTTTCGAGATACGCAGACGACGGTCGTTCACTGCTATCACGTTGATGGCGGGAGGCTGTCTTGGGATGTTCAGTTCGAGAGATTTTTGCACGATTAGGAGGTGGAGGAGATGGTTGAGTTTTTGGCTTTGATTTACAATGAGTCTGCTCGTGGTAAGGGGACGGATGAGTTGCTTTAGGCGGGTACAAGCCATGGGAAATTTGAGGTTTGCTCTTTCTATTGTTGTTTGATGGATTCTCATGGGATATCCTTTTTTGTAAAAAGGTATTTGGCATTCGCAAGCCCCCCTAAAGGTGGCCTTCTTTGGTTAGACAACGGCTTTAGGGAAGATCTCGACCATGGACAATCTAAGAAGGAGACGTCAGATTATTGTCAATTGGTGTTGCATGTGTAAGTGGGCCAAGGAATATGTTGATCATCTTCTTCTTCTTCATTATCCCAAAGCTAGGGAGGGTTAGGATGTTTTTTGTTATTTTTGGGATTCAGTGGGTCATGCCTGAGTCTGCGGTGAGCCTAATTGTAGCGTGGGGTGGTTGCAGGGTGTAGCCCTAAGTCATAGATGCGTGGAGGAAAACTCCTTTTTGCTTGTGGTGGGCCTTATGGAAGGAGAGGAATAGGAGATCCTTTGATGGGTTGGAGGTTCCTTGAGGGGGATACTTAGTTCTTTATTCTTTTGGGTCACAATTTCAATTGTAAATGTTGAGAAACAAGCCCCCAATCACGAACCACCAAATATTACGATGTGATGATAAGTAAATAAGCACGAAGAAATTTGCAAGAACACACCAAGAATTATACGTGGTTCGGCAAAACAAGCCTATGTCCACGGATAGCCCGATTTCACTATATAGATTGTAACAGTACAAGTTGAAGAATTGTATCAAGAGTACACTCAACTCTCAACCTCTTAACCCTTATACACCTAATCTCACTCAAAAGGAAATAACAAATTCTAAACAAGAATTCTCTCTCTAAGTGTCCTGTCAATAATAATGAGAGTATTACCTCTATGCAAGAGTTGTCCTCTCAAAACAATGAGAATGACCTCTCAAATATAATGAGAGTTTTGCCTCTTTTCTTCTCACTTTTCTCAACCTATAACATAGGTAACTATTTATAGAGCCCCAAATCCAATTCCTTGGTGGACAAGGATTACAATTCCTTAGAGTCCAAGACTTGCCTAACAAATACTTTCCTTCCTTGAGACCAAGACTTGCCTACTAATAAATTACCTAATAAGATACAACTCTATAATAGAAACATAATCACAGTAGGAATTTGAGCCAACCTAACAATCTCCCCCTTGGCAAAAATTTTGACAAGTCTTCAATACACGAGACTCCCGTCTGCAAATCCACAAACTATCCATCGGCCTTTCAAACTCCAGCTACATAACCCGAATCAAGTATAAAACAATACTCCCCTTGATCCATACGGCCAATGTATTCATGCAGTTGTATCAAGTCAACACTCTCAAGTGACTTTGGAAAGGGGCTTCGATACAACCCTTCTCCAAGCAGGAACTTTCATGCAGTTGTATCTCGTCTATCTGGAAACGTGTAACCCCTGTCTTCGATAAATCAAACGAAACACGTCTCAAGATCTTGTTACCATGTGCACCCTGTTTCCTATCCACAATCGAAGTCTAAGTGCCATTGACACTCCCCACCAGACGATACAAACCTCTACTATGTTCTCTTCACATTAATACTATGCAGCCCTTGGCGATCTTCATGACTCCCCCTGCAATGGAGCACTTGCAACCCATGGAATCCAACCGGCTCAAGGAAATTAGATTACACCACAACTTAGGTGAATCTAAAAACCACTCATGTTGAGTAAGAGTGTCACATTTGTAAATTGTGAGAACATCCCCAATACAGAGTCGAATAATGTTGACACACCTTGACTCCACATCCTGTCAATCATCAACTGACATTTTTTTTCAGTTTTCCATCATTCCCTTTCAACGCCCGCGCTAAGCCTTGTTGAACTAGGATGTCCTTCACCCTCCTGTCACCGGCTATGATTGTCATAAGTACCCAAGACGAATAACTCCTATGTTATGAAGAAAAATCTAGACAAGATTTTTATCACACCTTGTGTGCACCTTGAAGCTCTGATACCAGTTTGTTGAGAAACAAGCCCCCAATCACGAACCACCAAATATTACGATGTGATGATACGAAGAAATTTACAAGAACACACCAAGAATTATACGTGATTCGGCAAAAGAAGCTGTAATACCCCGCTCCAACACATGGTATGATATTGTCCGCTTTGGGCCTGAGCCCGCACGGTTTTGCTCTAGGATTTTACCCCAAAAGGCCTCATACCATTTGAAGAGAACATACTACATATAAGCACATCCCCTTTTCTACACCCAGGTGATGTGGGATTGAGCACCCTGTACCCTGTCAGTGTGGTAGCTCAGCCCAGTGTCTGTCTTCGCACCCGCCCACTCACACTTGTCCACAAGGGTTACTACAATCCACCCCCCTACGAGGCCCGACGTCCTCGTTGGCACACTTCCGGCTGGGTTTAGGCTCTGATACCAACTGTAATATCCCGCTCCAACACATGATATGATATTGTTCGCTTTGGGCCTGAGCCCGCACGGTTTTGCTCTTGGGTTTTACCCCAAAAGGCCTCATACCATTTGAAGAGAACATACTACATATAAGCACATCCCCTTTTCCACACCCAGGCGATGTGGGATTGAGCACCCTGTACCCTGTCAGTGTGGTAGCTCAGCCCAGTGTCTGTCTTCGCACCCGTCCACAAGGGTTACTACAGAAGCCTACGTCCACGACTAGCCCGATTTCACTATATAGATTGTAACAGTACAAGTTGAAGAATTGTATCAAGATTACGCTCAACTCTCAACCCTTAACCCTTGTACACCCAATCTCACTCAAAAGGAAATCACAAATTCTAAACAAGAATTCTCTCTCTATGTGTCCTCTCAATAATAATGAGAGTATTACCTCTACGCAAGAGTTGCCCTCTCAAAACAATGAGAGTGACCTCTCAAATACAATGAGAGTTTTGCGTCTTTTCTTCTCACTTTTCTTAACCTATAACATAGGTAACTATTTATAGAGCCCAAAACCTAATTCCTTGGTGGACAAGGATTACAATTCCTTAGAGCCCAAGACTTGCCTAACAAATACTTTCCTTCCTTGAGACCAAGACTTGCCCACTAAGAAATTACCTAATAAGATACAACTCTATAATAGAAACCTAATCACAATAGGAATTTGAGCCAACCTAACAGTAAATCTATGGAGATTATTGTCTTTTGTGGATAGCTTGAGGCTTTAGTTTTTGTGCATTTGTTTGGGACCGCATCCCCCTTTTGGATGCTCTTTAATGAATACTTATAAAAAAAAAATAGGAGTCCTCGCATTTGTGCCATAGTACACCTCGAGTCTTTAATTACTATGGGGTAAACTACAATTTCTTATATATTTTGGTATGTATAACCATACATGCCTGGCACGTATATCAGTATATGATGTGTCGATACGAAGTCAGTTGTGGGAACATCTCTATTGATGAACAATGTCAAATTGTCAATAGTGTGGGTGCTGCCATGCAACAAAACACAACCACAGACAGCGACAGAGACAAAAATTTATTTTAGTGTAGCGACTTTTGATTCGCCAGAAGAAGAATCGTGTTGTGTTACAGTGCAATTTCACCAGCGTCAGTGAGAAAGAGACCTAATTTATGTTATTTAGGGGCTAATATTGGTTAGGGTCATTGGTTTATATTTTAAGTTAAACATAATCAGAATGAGCTTGGGATTTTTTCATATATTCTGGTTTGAAGGCCTAAAGACAATAACCATATAAAAATTAAAGAGATAGAAATTTTGGAAATATAAAATTACTAGAAAAAAAATATATATATATATATAAATTGAGCGGCTCCGTCCTTCACAATGGAAATGATGCCAAATAAAAGGTCACGTAACTCAGTAGTTGAACCATCTACTCTACCAGCTCAAATTTCGCCTCTTTAGAGAAGATGAGATGCTAATAAAGAAAAGCAACGATAACACAAAAGAAGAGCTTATTATGTACGAGAAGCATAGTTTTATGACTTGAGACAAAAATTAGAACAAAACTAGAAATATTACCTTTGTGTCAATGTAGAATAAGAATACAAGACATGTCAGCATCTTATTGAATGCTATTCTCAATCAGAAAAAAATCAACATACATTTTCCTCAAAAGCTAGCTAGAAAATCTGAATTACAGAATAGAAAAATACGCAGCCAAATTTTCCAATACCCAATTGTATTTTATATTGTGTGAAATTACCTGAGACATTATTCCAAAAGGTGTTCTCTGATTTTTCATCACTCCTCCTCTACCTCCACAATCGGTACATAATTTTAAGGAACTGCTAGATCTGGCACCAGTTCCACCGCAACTATCACACGTCTCGAAACAAGAAACTTCAATGTCCCGCTGTCCTCCAAAAATTGATTCTTCAAAGCTCAAAAACAGGTCATATCTACAATATAAAGAAATGTTAAAACAAACAGAATCTATACTTAAGTAGAGGGAAAATCAAAAGCTAAGCATCCACGACGTGAGATTTCCAGACTAGTTGATGGATAGAAAAAGAAAAAAAGAATTGCAAAAGCATGACCAAATAACATGATAAGGGAGTCACTGTCAGCTCCTAGTTTCTCATTAATGATCCTCCCAGTTCCTCTATAATATTAGGACCATAAAGTTTTAGAGGAAAAATCATTGTTTCAACTTGAACTTCCTCTTTCAGCTGAGGAGTTAGGAGTTAGGACTCTAAAGTAGATAGAGCAAAAGAAAGTGAGCTGAAGTTCACAAATCTTTGCCAGATATTGTGTTACATATTTTTTGCCCCACAAGATTTTTGCTAAAGCAACAATATAAAAACATCATTAGAAGTTCTCAACTAACATTGCTGCATTTCTGATCATAATCAATGAATCAAAAACTCAGAAATATTTTCTCCCCGTCAAAAACCAACATGACAGTCGCACAGTAAAAACAAGGAATACAAGAAAAAAGAAGTCAATGGTGGGAAGAGTATCCCAAATGAGCTGGTACTCTAATTGCATGCCAATATGTTTATGCGGCTATGCCCAATAGGTTCAGTAAGATCAAAGAGTCAGAATCAAATACTACTGCTGGATTCTAAATGTTGCCTAAAATACACCGATTAATTTGAATGATATAATGAATATCAGAAGATCAGATTTTTTAAGTACATGTTTATAATTCTTAATCACCTTAACCTTTTATAAATAATCAACACCATTACCCAATAAAAAGTTCTAAATCTTAAAATTGTAAAAGTAAACAATGAGCAATGTGGAGATAGATAATACCGAATGTCAAGATCCTGGCTGCCCTTATTTCTCAAATTGAAGTTAACACCCCCTGGTTCACCCATTCCCCCAAAAAATCCATTTGAATTGCCAAAAAATGCATCAAATACGTCAAAAGGATCCACCTGAAAATAAGAAACGTGATTATTATCACCAAGAAGTACTTTAGATAAGTAGGGACCCAAAGTTACTGGATAGCTTATATAAAATAATTATATTAAAATGACAAAGAAAAGCCAATGTCAAAGTTGCAGAGAGCACTTGAGCTTCTCGATCTTACCCCCTGTGAACCACCGCCTGATACATCATATTCTCCTCGTAAACCTGCCTCACCAAAGCGATCATATAAAGATCTCTTTTCATCATCTGATAGGACCTACATAGATGCTTCATTACCACATAAAAGCAAAAGGAAGAGCAAGCAGATAATGAAATGCAATAATCAGTAACTTCTGATAAATTTTATAAATATGATGTCTTAGCCATCTGATTAAATTAAGCCAATGTCAATCCATCCAAATTGAGATGGAATGAGAAGTAATGTCATTAATACACAGAGTGCAAGTACTAGAAATGACACAACATGGAAGAAAAAAACACTTCGGTGAATCAAATAAAATATATGGCAATTAGTATAAAGGATGGGGAAAAAAAGGAGCATTCTTTTCTGCGCTCATGTGTAATTGGAAGAAGAGGCATGGGAGGTACCTCATATGCAGCACTTATCTCTTTAAACTTTTCTTCAGCCCCAGGGCCCTTGTTCATATCCGGATGATACTGTTTTAAAACAGGGACATACATAATATGTAACCCAAAATCAACATTTACAAAATATATATTATCACTAAGTGCAACAATCAGAACCTCTGCAAAAACATAATGCAGTTCAATCTTGTTATGTAATCCGCAATAGAAGCACAAAAGGTGCACTGATAAGAGCTTAGTAATTTATCTTCCCTACCAGAAAAGGTGATGTATCTATTGTTAAAATCCAAACATGAGCATGCAAATTCGAGTATGAGAGCATCCACTTTGTGCAAAATAATACCAAAGGGTTAGGTCTGCATGTAGTCTTCCCTTCCCAGAATCCCATGTAGGTAGGACCAACACTTGGTAATGGCCATGTTTTACCAAATAAAGGTGACTTAAGGTGACTTATATGGGCATGAGGTTTCATGTTACCAGCCTAAACACTTAGGATTAAGGCTCTGTTGAGAGCTTAATAAGAATGATTCAAGGGAGTAAAAGATCTCGCAGAAAGTACAAGTCCCGAAGCAATTACTCCTCAAGCCAACTGTATCTTACTTAGGAAGATCTGATGGGAAGTATTAAGTGGTAAGCCAATATATGCATAAATTGGCCTCTATGAACATTCTTGATCTTGCACCACTATTGTTTGTGAATTGGGTTGGGTCCTGTTGGAGACTATGGCAAGTATGAACCTTGGTGAGTCCATTAATTGCTACTTGCAAGTGGGACTCCCCATAATGTTATGCAAACCCAATCCTAGCTAGACAGTATAGTTGAAACCTTTGAAAATGGCCCAAAACTCAGCAATTGAAGCTGAGCAAATGTTTGTAAGCAAGATTTACTAATATTCTAAAGGTGCAATGCAATACAGGGAATGTCAGAAGACTCCAAGAAAATGTATGTAGCACAGTCAAACAATCACAACATCAAACACATATTCCAATATGATGAATTTGTTTTCAAGTGAACAAATCACACAGGAAGCCAGTCATGTTTAACTATATATATATAAATATATATGTATAAAGGAAATAAAAAGAAAGAAAGGAAGCTAACCTTGCGAGCAAGTTTGCGGTAAGAGGCCTTGATTTCCTGCAATGTTGCAGTTCTACCGAGATTGAGAGTGGTGTAGTAATCAGCGGAGGAGTTGAGAGCCCTAATACAAGAACTGCGGCGGCGACCACGACCACGACCACGACGTGTTGTGGTGGTGGAAGGAAATTTATTAGGATTGAAGTGTTGATTACTGCTATTATTTCCTTCGCTAAGAAAGCTCAAAGGGTGGAATGAGTTCGAGAGTGTGTGCGGTTTTTGGAGAGAATGAGAGGCAGAGGTTTTCGAAATCAAAAGGGAGGAGAAGGAAACTGTATTTGTGGGGTTTGAAATTGACTTGAAATTGATGCAGCAGTGGCTTGGAATAATTGGCATAGCTTCTACTTCTCCGAGGAGGGGGATTTTATGACCTTCCTTTCCTCTTTGTAATCAATAATCAGTGAGTCACACTCACACCGCCTTCTCTTCCCTGTTCTGTTTGTGTTGTAAAAGAGAAAACAGAAAATGTTACTCCACTCCACTCCCTCGCATGAAGGATTCTCACTTCTTTTTTCCGTCCCCTCTCCACTTGAAATTTTAATAAAGAGAAACTTTAGGAGGTATATTCAATTAGAATTTTAAAAGATTTTAAAATGCAATTTTTAAATGACAGACTTTCATGAATTTTTATGAATTTAAATAGAATTCATGAATTTCTATAAACTTTTATTATAAACTTTCATACATTTGTATAGACTTGTAATAATTTCTTCAACATATTTTATTTATTTGTATCTTTAAATTATGTTTTTGCGTACAAATAAACCAATGGTTCAAGAGATATGTATAATGCAAAATGGATAAGTTATTATTTATGATTTCTGTTATTTGAAATTATTCAATATATTTATTAAGAACATATACAAAATTACATATATCCCTCCTCCTAACGGCGAGAAGAATGATTAAGTAATATATGTTAAAATGAAAGTTAGAACGTATGATTTGAATTGGGCTGAACCATGTTCCTTCTTTTGTTATTTTATTCGTATTATATGTTAAACTAATGACAAAAAAGTTATGCTCATGGAAAATGGAATATTTTCATATTTTCTAATTTTTGTCTCATTGTATTAGATAGACAAGATATATAGACATGTTGTTTTTTTTTATAAAAAAAAAAAAAGAAAAAAAAATTTATACTAATGCGGCGCGCACCATAATTTTCACAAAAAATAAAAGTTATAACAAATGCAAAATAACTGGCATTCACAAAAGTTTAGTGACAAGTTTATAACAAATTTGAAAGCAAAATTTAAAGAAAAATATTTAAAATTCATTAATGATTAAGCAATATATGTCAAAATGAAAGTTAGAACGTATAATTTGGATTGGGCTGAACCATGTTCTTTCTTTTGTTATTTTATTCGTATTATATGTTAAACTAATGACAAAAAAGTTATACTCATGGTAAATGGAATATTTTTATATTTTTTAATTTTTGTCTCATTGTATTAGGTAGACAGGATATATAGACATGTTGTTTTTTTTTATAAAAAAAAAAGAAAAAAAATTATACTAATGCGATGCGCACCATAATTTTCACAAAAAACAAAAGTTATAATAAACGCAAAATAACTGACATTCACAAAAGTATAGTGACAAGTTTATAACAAATTTGAAAGTAAAATTTAAAGAAAAATATTTAAAATTCATTACTCAATATCCTTAGTTCTCATTGTTATCATTGTGCTCGACATCTCTCCACATATTCAAAGTTTTACTAACTCTCTATTCATTAGCATTATCTCGTTGTTGCTCTTCTATATGAAAAAATTATTTTATAAAAGATAACTCTCTACAAATAAATTTTTTTCTAACTGAATTTTTAGAAAACAATTTTCATAAAACTTACAACAGAACAAAATTTTTTGTACAACTTTTTGGGTTTTCATTTATCTGAAACATAAATTTGTTTTTAAAAAATTAAACCAAACAGATTTTAAATATCTACTTTTGATGCCCTATAAAATATTTTTCATATGAAATTCTTTATAAAAAATTATTTTTCTTTTTATTTTGCATATTTAAAAGGTATATAGACATTTGTTTTATTGTATGTATGGCTTGTTAAATGAGTATACATATGAGTATAAATATGTACAAGTGTATATAAACATTGTAACATGTTAAATGAGTATCTATATGAGAGTAAATCCGTACAAGTGTATATGCATTCATATATAATAAACTGTAAATCCGTACAACTTTTGAATAAATTGTTTTCATATTAAAGACAATGTAGATTATGGGTATGAAAAGTACATGCCCTTAGTAGATCATTATTTTCAACCACAAGGTAATACCACCCTCACAAATCCTATTTTGTGTGTGTGTATATATATATATATATGTATATATATTATTTTAAGAATTGATATATGTTTTTATAGATCAAAGATCCACTGCATACTCTCAAATTCAGTTCTTAGTTTCGGTGTTGCGGTACAAATTGGACTATGCACTGAACTAGGTTTTGACATTGATGATCTTTGATATACTGATTGTTTTGTTTGTGCAATTCGTGTGATTTTGTTTACACTATGACTTTTTTAAAATCCTAATTGAATAGAAAAAGAAATAATAGGATAATAGAGAAAAAAACTAAGAGAAAAAAGGAGTGTACCTTGAGATGGAGAAAGGTTGTTCGTATTATGTAGAAAAAAAAAAAGTCCACCAAAATTTGTGAGAAAAAAGTTGGATATGTTATGCGCTTCGATATTTATAATCCTTCAAAATTTATGACTTTTTTAATACACCTAGATTTTTGTAGATTTTTTTAAAATCTTAATTGAATACCGCCCGATTTGTATGGACTTTTTAAAAATCTATAAAAGTCTAGATTGAATACCGTTCAATTTGTATGAACTATTTAAAAGTCTATAAAAATCTGGATTGAATACACCCAAAATTTTTAAATCATTTAAAATCCTAATTGAATACACCCTCCTTATTATTTTCTCTTATTTTCTTTTTGTTTAATAAGTTACTCCTAAATTTTAGGAGTGCATATAGTTTGATTTTGTTGCAATGCAAAATCAAATCCATTTTAATTTTGTAAAAAAAAGATTGAAATTGTATTCAACTGATGAAATCACCTAAACTATACTCATCCCAACCGTAGGTTTTGATAAGTTTGGTTTCAAATTAAGCTTACCTAAAAACTAATACAATAAATTATATATATATATATATATATATAGTAATCATCTCTCGCTCACCTGTGAATAAGAAAATTTTTATACATCAAGCATGTTATGTAATAGTTACCAAGCATAATGTGGAAGAATTTATTGGTCCGGTGTTTTTGACATCTAAATCATAAAGCAAATAGTGTAACTTTCAAAATCTCCCTTAATTTCATTACAGCTTTGTTTTTCACATTGGAAAAGTGCTATCACGAGAATTCTTCATGTAGAACTCTTTCTTCATTTGGGTCCAAACACAGCGCACTTATTTGGAGACATCCTCCATACGTTTTAGATTGAATAATTTGAATACTATATAAACTCTTATAAAAAAATTCAACAAAAACAAATCATACATGTTGATCAATCTTCTTTGTCAGTTGTCACTGAGCATAACCAATTGAATCCGTGATCATTGAGGGGCATTTTACTTTTCATTTTGGGCATGTTAAGTGTTAACCATACATAATTCTATATCTGTTTTAATGAAATATTTTTAAGGTGACTAGTTCGTTAAGCAAATTCTAGGTTCTTTTAATAAACGAGTTCATCCTAAGCAATATTGGCTCGACTCCTATATGAACATAAACTCGTGTCATATACGACTCGTGAACATGTTCATAAACATAAGCTTGTAGAGGTTCGTAATCGTATAAGTTCATGAACAAGCCAAAATAATCTTGAACACGAACTCAAATCAATGAATTTTCTTGTTAAACGAGCCGAATATGGCTTTTCAAAATATTGACGAGCCAAGTACGAACAAATTCAAGCTCGGCCCGGTTCAATTGATTTGCAGCCCTAGTGAGAGCTTGTTCTGCCATAACCAACTTGCTGCATGCATTTTAACTATCTTACAGCACAGTTAACTATCTGTTAAGAAGTCTAGGAACATTTTAGCTAAGTCATAAACATAGAATCTCAAAACCAGCATGAGCACTTACAGGGAATGAATGCCAAGATCAGTTCATAATACATCAGTAGTTCGCTTGAATAATTTAAATTTCCACAATTTGGTCATATAGATCACTGCAGTTAGTTCT
The DNA here is from genome assembly GCA_026545225.1 of Cornus controversa. Taxonomy (NCBI): domain Eukaryota; kingdom Viridiplantae; phylum Streptophyta; class Magnoliopsida; order Cornales; family Cornaceae; genus Cornus; species Cornus controversa. Next base: position 104,708,974 of record CM048845.1, read on the forward strand.
ACAAAGGGTTCTACAAAGGGTTACAAGTCATTACATTTAGGTGCTTAACATGTTGCTTTCCTAATACATCTTGAGACATCTTCCTCGTCATCTCCATTTCCCTTCTCGTTGTAGCTCATCCATTAGTAGATGTGCCACTGATTTGAATCCCATCTCCCGAGCTACAATTTCAGTCCAAGCAAAATTATAAAATTTTGGTTTTGAATCAAGATAAATAACAAAAAATATACACTTCAAATAATTAATTCGACAAACCTTTATATATAGCTATCCCAGTTGAAGCCATCTTCCGCTTCTTCAAGCAAATTGAACTATTGACAAAAAAAAAAAAAATCACAGAAAGAATCAGAAATACAATTGCAAAAACCATTCTTCCCAAAGTGATATGACATTGCAACAAAACAACTGGAACTATAATAACACCAATGGTTTTTTATAAATAATGATGGACCTCGTACCTATTACATATCCAATACGGATCGAGTCCTCTGTCTTCTATGCAATGAGGACACATCCATTGCTCATTTCCTCTCACCTCCTCAATGTCTAGCAGAGAATTATGTAAAAGAAAGGTTTTTAAATTATTTTACAGTTCCCATTTGTATATGAAAAGTAACTATGTGGTAAGTCCATCATCTGATCATGGCCCAAATGTGATCAACCAAAAACAAAATCAATGGATAATGATCTGAACATAGCTCCAAGTCTAATGATTGAAATACTTGATATTTAGTTTTAGTATCTTATTATCCATTGATTGACAATCATCCATTTATTGAGTCCTATGCTTAGACATACCTTCACCATACCTAACCTTGAGACAAGCTCGACAAAACACACCACTGCTAGAATGACATACTGAACAATCTGTCTTGCCTGCTCAAAAATCACTTGAAGATGTTAAAGTATTCAAATAATTGAAGATATATAAAGGAATTTCGTTCTAACACACACCCATGCATGGTTGATCCGTATCTAGATTACTGCATCGCTTGCAATCTTCTTCGCCACACAATTTCTTTTGTCTGCATTTGTAAAACCAGAAATGGTGAAGCTTAGCATATTCTAACATATAAAATTTTTTTAAGACCCACATTACATTTTTCCTATAAAAAGAAAAGGACTATTAAACAGTCACTTGAGTTAAGCTTGCCATTAAAAAAAAAAAAAAACAACTGCAGAGCACACTGTATAATTTGAGCTCTTAAGGTCACAGCTCACATAATTTAAGCCACCCATTGATTCTAATCGTTCAAAAAGGACTACTGCTTTGATGTGCAAGATTTCCCCCACTTGCTTCAAGCTCTGTTTGGAACTTGTAAACCAGGAGGGGAAGGAAAAGGAATTGTAGGGAAGTTCATTCTTTCCTTTGTTTTGAAATGTTAAAAATTAAACTGTGAACACAGAGAGAGAGTGTGCCTGTTTGGCCTTGCTGTGAGTCTCTGACTAAAGTTTAAGCGCTTATATCTGTAGAGCTATCAAAAGAAGTGCTGTCTCTTGAAAAGAGGAATAGCGTTTGGGAAAAACTGTGAAAACACACACACACACAGAGCTTCCAACAATACAACATATAAAGAAACTAAAAATTTCCTTGCTGTTGTGTGAATAAAAACTTCAGTGCATTCATTCACTCTGCATGCCACATCCCTCTTCCACCCACCCCCTCAACTCCAACCCACAAAATCTTCATAACTGATTGAAAATAGTGAGAAATGCATAGAAGTTTTAGAGGAATGGTACCTGCAGAAATGACAGCAAATTCCAAAAACAGGGTCATAGACACTGCCCCTGCCCTTGCTTGTGCAACGCCTAGCCGAAACTTCCGGCGAAAGTTGCAGCAGCTTCGTACCGCTGAGTCTCACCAAAGGTGCATTAGCAGGCCTCTTTTCATCCCCTTCACTAAACCAAGTTAATGAACTCTCCTCATTCTCTGCAAAAACCCTTCTTTTCTCTAATCAAATACTCCATATGTTTGTATGTGTGTGTGATCAACAAATAGAAAGACGAGAGTGAAACCTTTTGCTGAAGATATCATCAAATTGGCAGAAATTCCTCTCAACCGAGTGGAGCGCCCCAATGGGGTCTGCTCGGGTGTTGAATGGGCGTTTATTCGCTTCAACCGATTGGAACGGCGCAAAGGAGTGCGGTCATAGTTGACTTTACGGTACTTCCTGAACGGTTTGGACGTCAAAGTGACCGATCGGAGGTCCGAGATGGCTTTGTGTACTCCCAGAGACACCAATCGAGCCTGTTCTTAGAATCAACAACATCACATAAACAAAATGCAGATATGAAATGCTAAGAATGAAGAGTAATTAGAGAGAGAGTAACCTGATTCTCCAAAATTCGAGCATTTCTGAGATCTTCGTAATCGCTCACTAAAGGTGCATTTGAAGGCCTCTTTTCTTCCCCTTCACTAAACAAAGTTAATGAACTCTCCTCATTCTCTGCAAAAACCCATCTTTTCTCTAATCAAATACTCCATATGAGAAAAGAAAGAAACAAAACCTCTCTCTCTCTCTCTCTCTATATATATATATATATGTTTGTGTGTGTGATCAACAAGTAGAAAGATGAGAGCGCAACCTTTTGCTGAAGATATCATCAAATTGGCAGAAATTCCTCTCAACCGAGTGGAGCGCCGCAATGGGGTTTGCTCGGGTGTTGAATGGGCGCTTATTTGCTTCAACCGATTGGAACTGCGCAAAGAAATGCGTTCATAGTCGACGCTATGGTACTTCCTGACATGGGTCTTCACCGGTTTTGCCGTTGAAGTGATCGATCGGAGGTCCGAGATGGGTTTGTGTATTCCGATAGACGCCAATCGAGCCTGTTCTTAGAATCAACATCATCACATAAATAAAATGATACGATACGAGATGTTAAGAATGAAGGGTCATAATAGAGAGAGGGAATGAGACCTGATTCTCCAAAATTCGAGCATTTCTGACATCTTCATAATCGCTTTTTGTTCTAAGCCTCCCCATCGTTCTGTTTCAAATCAAAAGGGTACTAAGAGCCAAGGCCTCCCTATGTCAGGGTTTAAGGGGTTGGGAGGGAATTTTCATTTTTGTACTAAGACTAAGAGCCCCATTCTTGTGAGACTGTCACTTCTACTTTGAATTAGTTTGTGGTCTAACGGCTAGTTTATTACCTTTGAATTTTAAAGTTAGCAAACTCAGCATTAGTTTGAGTTATCCAAAGAATGTTTAACAGAAACGGTACATTTTGCAAGAGAAATGGAGAGCTCTCACTGAAGTTATATGGTATCGCGTGTAAAAATAATCTTTAAATATTGTAAGCTTTCTTCCATTCAATGATAGCATTAGATTTTTTTTTTTTTACTTTTAACCTTATATATACAGGAATGTACTCCAATTACTCGGAAATCACACTTACATCAAATTTATGATTTACCACAAATCATTTAAACTTTGGTGTTCCCCCCCCCCCCCCCCCCCCCCCCCCCCCCCTTTTTTTTTTAGTCTCAGCTTTCACAATTTTATATAATATATGTAATCTATATTATATACTACTTAAAAGTAGTTAATTAAACCACGTAATAATATAACTTCTAAAAGTTCATTTTAAATCAAACAAGTTTTCATTGATTTGTTTATCAAAATATACTACAGAATTTCTATTTAAGTAAAACTAGGATTTTTTTTTATTTTCAATTCAATTAAACAAATCTTTCAGAAAAAAGAAAAAAAATTCAATTAAATATTACAGTTTATTGTAGAGATTGGTTTACTTTCAATTTAATGTTTTCCCTCAAATACATTGATATAAAATTTGCTTTCAACTCAAATACTATTTAATCCTTAAAGATAAGTGTAGGTGTAGAAAAATTGTCACCACACTTAGAAGAAATTTCTCTTGATTTTTCTTATTCAAGAAGCGATCATCTTCTCATTTACCTTCCCCTCCTTATATAATTTTGTGAATACATTAATTGTGTCTGTAATTATTCCACCCTCTTTGGGGATTTGATTGCACTCATGAAATTCTGCCTTGGTTTATTGCAGGAATTTAGTGTCTGGTTCCATAATTAAATGGAGAATTTTGATCTTCTCTTATGCCTTTGTTGCCTAGTGATGGACGACCTAGAAGATGGCCCATCCTTTGTGACGTGGCTGCCATATGTACTCCGAGCTGTTATTTCCACATGTTATCCTTAGCCGGGTATTTTTCCCTGTTACACTTTTTCCCAAAAAAAACCCTTTCAATTTTAGTCGAATTTGAAAGGGTTTTTATTAGGGATGACGCTTCGTCTGGTTCGCCTGATGATGTTTGGGCTTTGTGCCCATGGTGGCCGCTGAAACATCACCTCTCCATAAATGCCCATCTTTTTCTCTTTTCAAATATTTCTGGTTGTTTCAAGGCATTATCAATTCCAGGCGATTCTGATCCTTTTGTGGTTTTCCTCCTTACTTGCTTTTTGTGGTCAGTGCTCTTTTCCTCTTTCTTTCTCATTTCTTAGGCATGGATAGGATGAAGGGAGTAGAAATTGTTGATGAGTTTGGACCACTGGAAACCTACCAGTCCATTAATGAATTTTTGAATGAGGGCGAAGGTGATTCGACTCCTCCTGGGGACCTTTCAGCTTCATCGAACCCAGTCGTCACTTTTCCTTTAGGACAGTCAGTCCCAGAAGATTAGGGTTCTTCAGATTCTGACTTAGACGATGTTGATCGCGACCTAGTTAGGACTCCAATGAGTTTAGCAAAACTCAGGATAGACTGTGAAGTCCCGGCTGATGTTACCTCCAGGAACTATCCCCTCGATCTTGACTTCCGATTTGGGGAGGGTTTGAGCGAGGATGACATGTTCTTCTTGGCCAGACATTTTCTTACTTTTCAATTTCTTCTTCACCCTTTTTACCATCTCATCCTTTATCAGATGAACCTGGGCCCTCTACAAGAAAATCCTAATTTCTTTAGGGTCATTTCTAGTGTCCTTGCTCTTAACCATACCCGAGGGCTCGAATTAAGATTCGATGACCTCCTTCTTTGCTATCAATTTTGCACTATAAAGAACGAGAGTAATCGCTACCATTTCTTCCCCCGACCAAGCAGGTCGCTCTACACCGGCCATCCCTTTTCGAGCAAGGGTTGGAAGGCTCAGTTTGTGGTCGTTGGGGGGAAGTGGAAAGTCTCTTCCTCTAATAAATTTCATATCCCTCAAAATTCGGTGGATTAGATATCCCTTCATTTGATTCCCCTTCTGACCCTCACTGTAACTGTGTTATATGCGATGTTCTGCTTTTTAACTAAATTTGATTTTTTGTTGGTGCAGTTAGGAATCTTCTTTCCCGTTCCGAGTTGGTGGCTAGTTTGAAGATGCTCAAAGATAAGGTGTGGAAAAATACTCCCAGGTCTCCTATCTTGCTTGATACAGAGATACTTAAAGCTATCTTAGAGAAAGCTTCTGGCGCAAAGATAAAGCTCCCAAAGACTACCCGAACGAAGGCCAAAAAGTAATCTGAGAAACAGAACGAGCTTAATTCTCCACCGACCAAACGAAAAAAGGAAATAGTTGCCGCTCTGCGAAAAAGGCACACTGAAGAGGAGGCTATGAAAAGGTCACAGCCGACCGAGGTGATTGACATTGAGGAGAGTGCAAAACAGCTCCTTCCCCCAAGTCCCAGAAGACTACTGTTTCAACTATTTGCGACTGGTGGGGATTCCAATTACTAGGACCAAAACTTCTAGTTCATACCCAGTTCTTCTATGGTCGAGCCCTAGACACACCGAATGGTGAAGGCCAATGAAATGCCTCTTTCTATCGAGGATTCCATTCTTGAAGACAAGAAGGCCATAAAGGCATTTTTAAAGGAGATGTGGCCTCCCAAATATGAGAAAATGATGATGGACATCTCTGTAGAGGGCTTGTTGGAGACCTGCCCGGACTTGGCTTTGAGAGTGAGAATTATTTTTTTAACATTTCCTTGTGTTTGTGTAGAACATGTTTAACATAATGATAATGTGCAAGCTAGTCGAGCAGGCGACCATCAAATTGAAAAAAGCTGATGTCCAGATAAGGCGGGCTGAGACTGATTTTTGAGCTGCCATGCATGAAGCGAACAACGAGAAGTCAAAGTCTAAAGCCTTGTTAATTGAGAACGAGCAGCTTAACTCCCAACTAGAGGAGCTCGCCAAAGGGAAGGAAGAAAATGAGCTGCAGAGAGCCTTGGTCGAATCTAGAGCTTCGGAGTCTAAGCTGAAAGTCCAATCCCTCTAAGACAGATCGCTGAAGTTGGAAAGAGGGGCTAAGGCGTTGTTCCTCAGGGTGTCCCGTATTGTTCAGATCAAGAACGCCGAGGCTTATCGTCAGGGGTTTGAAGATGGAATGACATCTGAAAGTGATCTGTTCAATCCGAACAGTCCAGTTGATTATGATCAAGAGATGGGCCTGGCTAGACCTGCTTACCAAGATCCTGATGAAGGGGATAAGGAGAAAGAGATAGCTGATATATTTGAAGCTGTTGAGCCCATTGAAGCTGAGGCACTAGAACGTGCGAGCCCCTCTGTTGCTTCTGCTGATCCTATTCCTTCGATAGGCGACTCATGATGTTTACTTTTCTGTCTTAGTTTTCTTTATAAGGACATTTTTGTAATTCAAAAATGAATTTTTAATGAAAGATGGTCATTTTCTTTATGACTGAGTATTTCTGTTATCCCTCAAGTTTACCAAGAATTGAGTTTATTGACAGTTAGATTCTTTAATTATCGCCTCAATACTCTTGACAAACATGATTGATAACGTTTTGTTGGTCGAATCTTAAGTAATTGCCTAACCAACCAAGTCAGGGTATTTTTACTTTTGTTTGTCGCTTGACTTGTTATGCCTCAGCTAGCAATGCCGAGAACCTTTCATTTACATCTTGCGTTCGACTAGTCTTGCCTTAGCTGATTTGATTTATTTGAGACGCTCGGCTAGCCATGTTGAGATCTTTTCATTCATATCTGGCGTTCGGCTAGCCATGCCTTAGCTAATTTGATTTATTTGAGACTCTCGGCTAGTTATGCCAAGGTCTTTTCATTCATATTTAGCGTTCGACTAGCCATACCTTAGCCAATTTCATTCATTTGAGACGTTCGGCTAACCATGCCGAGGTCTTTTCATTCATATCTGGCATTCGACTAGCCATGTCTTAGCCAATTTTATTCATCTGAGACGCTCAGCTATCCATGCCGAGGTCTTTCATTCATATCTGGCGTTCAGCTAGCTAGCCATGCCTTAGCCAATTTTATTCATCTAAGACGCTCGACTAGCCATACCGAGGTCTTTTTATTCATATCTAGCGTTCTGCTAGCCATACCTTAGCTAATTTCATTCATCTGAGACGCTCGATCAGTTAGCCATGCTGAGGTCTTTTCATTCATATATGGCGTTCGACTAGCCATGCCTTAGCCCATTTCATTCATTTGAGACGCTCGGCTAGCCATGCCGAGGTATTTTCATTCATATCTGGCGTTCGGCTAGCTATGGCTTAGCCAATTTCATTCATTTGAGACGCTCGGCTAGCCATGCCGATGTCTTTGTGAAAATCCTAAAAATGGCAAGACAGTGGGATTGTGCAACGGGTTTCGCCTCACTGCACAATCTAATTGCCTTTATGATTGGCAGGCGAAATTCGTTATATCAATTTAGGGGAAGGCTCCTAATAATTCGATGTGGGATTTGCATTGACTTTATTGAATTTTGACAAAAAGAGCTTGTAGGAGTTCATACATAATTACATTTTCAGGTGCATTGCGTTCCAAGGCTTTCCAATTATGGCTCCATCACAGTGAATCCTCTGTAACCTGTAAGCTCCCTTTCTAATGACTTCAATTATCTCGAATGGGCCTTCCCATTTTGCTGCTAATTTGCCCGAATTTAGCTCTTTGGTGTTGTCAGTCACTTTACGTAAGACCTAGTCTCCCCGTTCGAACGATCGGGGTTTGGCTTTTTATTATAAGCCCTATGAAGGTTCTGCTGGTAGGCCGTCATCTTAATTTGCGCAGCTTCTCTCTTTTCTTCAAGCAGGTCTAGATTGTGCTCGATTTGAAGGTTCGTTTCTTGTTCTTCGAATGATTCGGTCCTTAAGGTGGGAACTCCGAGCTCGACTGGAACCACAACCTCCATTCCGTACGTCATGCTGAAAGGGTTGTTTCCAATTGGTCGATGTAGAGTGGTTTGGTAGGCCCAAAACACGTTCGGTAACTCTTCTAACTTGTCTTTCCTTTCTTCCAGCTTTTTCCTAATGTTCTCAAAGATCATCATGTTTGTGATCTCAGCCTTCCCGTTCCCTTGTGGGTATGATCTTGAAGAAAGTTTTTGGTTTATCCCATACTTCGTGAAAAACCTCTGAATGAACTGGTTGTCCAGTTTTTTTCCGTTGTCCATAATTATCGATGTAGGGATGCTAAAACGACATATGATGTTATTCCAGATGAATTTTTCAACTTGCGAGTAAATTACTATAGCGTATGCCTCTGCTTCCACCCATTTGGTGAAATAGTCCGTAGCCAGGACGACGTATTTCTTTTTCTGTGCTGCGGTCAGCAAAGGGCCTACCATGTCTATTCTCCATTGGGCGAACGGCCATGGGCTGGTTATTAGATTTAGGTTTCCTGGTGGTTGGTGTAACAGCTAAGCGTGCTTTTGGCACTTATCATAATTTTTAGAATACTCTACTGCGTCATATGTCATGTATGGCCAGAAGTACCCCAGCGTCAAAGCTTTGTGAGCTAATGACCTTCCTCCAGAATGGTTCCCACCTTCGTGGATTTCCTTCAGGACTCTGGTTGCTTCAGACGGTGTTAGGCATCGTAGCAACGGTCCTGAATACGATCTCTTGTAGAGGCAAATATTAACTATGGTGTATTTGGCTGCTTTCATCTTCAGTTTTTTCAACTCGCATTTTCTGGAAGGATCCCTTTTTTTAGATGCGTCTCGATCGGGTCCATCCAGTTTGGCTCTCTTGGGATGACGAGCACCTCCAGTGGTTTGGTAATGCTTGGTTCACTTAATTCTTCTATGGAAGATACCCTGGTCAAGGATTCATCTACATAGGAAGCCGAACAGGCTAACCGGTCAGCCACTTCATTCCTTTCGCGTGGAATGTGGTTAAGCCTTACTTCATTAACTTCTTTCAGACTCTCAGACACCGCTTCTTGGTAGGCCTTCATCTTATCTTCTTTCTCCTGGTATTCACCGTTGACTTGATTAACAACTAGTTGGAAATCACTAAAGACAAATAATTTCCTTATTTGCAATGATTTTGCTAGCTGGAGCCCTACTAGGAGAGCCTCGTACTCTGCCACATTGTTAGAGGTTTCAAAATCAAATCTTACCGCATGATGCTGGACAGTCCCATCTAGGGTCCTAACTTCAATCCCAGCCCCCGATCCTGTTTGACTTGACGATCCGTCAATATATATCTCCCACGTAGGTTGATTCTCCTATTCGTCTTTCGGTTCTTCATACTGACGACTGTAGAATAATGAATGGATGTCATTGCTTCTCTACACTTCGTACAAAAATAAAACCTGCAAAAACTCTACTAAAAATTGTATAGTAATAAGCAGGGTCGAACCACGCTCAAGTGAGATTCCGAATGAGCTCAAATTCACACACTAATTTATGAAATGAAAATGATTTTTTTAAAGAACATTTTTTATTTTGGAATCATAATGAATAAATAAAACTATACTAATAAAATAAATCTCAAGGAAAGGGAATCCACCACCATGAATCCACATAAATAAATTTTCTATTATTTTTATATGATTTTTTCCTACAATAAACAATACACTTCACCAATCCAATTACAACTTGAAAAGATGAAGAAAAATATGACATAAAAAGAAAATTTGATTATATATGAGAGTATTTTTTTAGTTAATCTGTTGCACCTTTGTTAGGTAAATAGAGGTAAACATTATTCGAATTACCATTATTTGGCAAACACGGAGAATCCTCCCTCTAATTTTATTTTGAAAATAAAAATTCAAAATAGAAGAATAAAAGAACACTCTTGGGTGAAAAAAAAATATAAGAATATAAAATAACTTTCTTATATTTCATCATAGTGGCTTCATCACTCCCTTGAGATGTGTGTTTACAAGAAAAAAAAATGAATACAAGAAAATATTTTCAACTACACTTTCTTTTTTTCTACAATTTCTAACACCTTTCACCAACCCCTAAGACCCTCTATTTATAGAGTTAGAGGGGAATGGTTTAGGTGAGAAAATACAAAATTTTCAAATATAAAATTTTGAATTTAAATATCTAAGATTTGATCTCCATATCTCCAATTTCAATTCTGGACTGCTAACATGGCCGTGTAAAAAATATATTTTACAAAGTTTTGAACTTAAAACCTCTTGTGGAGTAAATTATACAGAATACCATCTCTCCTACAATTCTTCTTATGTTCATCTTTGGCTATACATATCATTTTCAGTCCTTTTTTACTACTTTTCTTCTCATTTGGAAATCAACTCCTATAAACATAAAATGCAAAGATAAGAACATATAAATAAAGTAAAATAGTAATTAAAGACTTATTTTGAGATATAAAATAACAAATTTTGTGCACTTATCGCATACTCCAACAGAAATTCGGCCAACACTTGACCTTTTTTGGCCGTTCGGGGCTCGAAACGGATGTCGTAAGCGTTGATGTCCATGGCCCACTTCATCAATCTCCCAGTCGTGTCTGGTTTGCTAAGTATTGTCTTGAGTGGTAAGTTTGTCAGAACGATTATTGGGTAGGACTCGAAGTAGTGTCTCAATTTCTTCTTTGCATGTATGAGGGCCAAGATCAGCTTTTCTGCTTTTGAATATCTATTTTTTGCATCCGTCATTGTCTTGCTAGAATAATACACTGGTTTATGCCTCCGATCCTCTTCTCGGACCAGTGCAGCACTCGCAGATACCTTTGACACTGTTAGGTACATATATAACGTCTCACCGGGCTTCGGAATCAAAGGATTGACACTGAGGTCATATATTCCTTCAACCTTCTCAACGCTTCTATCTGATCTGTTCCCCATATATCCCATTTTTTTCTTTCTGATGATGTCGAAGAAGGGTTTGCATTTGTCCGAGAGACAGGATATGAATCGACTAAGAGCAGCAATTCAGCCTATTAGGACTTGCATTTCCTGATGAGTTTTTGGTTCTAAAATTTGGATCAGTGCTGACGCCTGTGACAGACTCATCTCTATTCCAGTTTTGCTGACCATATGGCCGAGGAACTGTCCCAATGAAACTCTGAACGAGCACTCATCAGGTTTAACTTTACTCGGTGTTTTTTGAGGGTTTCAAATATTTCTTGCAGATGCTGTAGGTGATCATGCCTCCTTTTGCTTTTGACCACCATGTCATCAATATAGGCTTCCACGATTTCTCCAATCTGGTTCTTGAAGACTCGGTTGATCATCCGCTGGTACGTTACCCCTGTATTTTTCAATCCGAAGGGCATTACCTTGTAACAGTAAATGCCCCATTCGGTGATGAATGATGTCTTCTCTTCATCTTTTCAGTTTATTCAGATCTGATTGTAGCCGGAGTAGGGGTCCAAAAAGGTCAGTCATTCGTACCCCATGGTGGTATCTACCATCTGATCTATTTTTGGAAGAGGGTAGCTATCTTTCAGACATGTTTTGTTTAAGTTAGTCAAGTCGATGCACATTCGCCTTTCCCATTCTTCTTTTTTACCACCATTACATTCGAGAGCCATTCTGGGTACCTCACTTCTCTGATGAAACCCGCCTGAAGCAAACAACCAACTTCTTCGGCGATTATCCTATTTCTCTCTATGGCGAACCTCTGCAGTTTTTGCTTAACAAGGGTGCTGGTGGGGCTCACGTTCAGAGAATGTTCTGCTAGGTTAGGGTCTATGCCAGGCATGTCGAGATGACTCCAAGCAAATACGTCCCTATTCCTTCTCAGCATGTCAATCAGTTCGTCTTTCTCCTTCTCCTGCAAAAGTGTCCTAATATGTGTACTTTTACTTTCTGTTGGATTCCCAAGTTGGACCACCTGGAGCGGTTCTATGGGCTGAGCTATGCTTCGGTGTCTTTTTCCTCGAGTGTGCTTGGTTTCTGTGATTGCTATTGGGTGTCTGTCTTTGTATTACCTTCTCCTTTATTTGGCGAACGTTTGATTGTGAGCTAGTAGCATTCTTTTGCTGCTACTTGATCGCCGATGAGGTCCACTGTCCCTTTCCCGTTAGGGGTTAAACACCTCATCACCTGGTGCAGGGTCGATGGTACTCCGTGCATCCTGTGGATCCATCCCCTTCCCATTATGAGGTTGTAAGATGAGTGAACGTCGGCTATCACGAATTGTTCTCTAAATGTTCTCTGCGCGACAGTTATAGACAATGATATCGTTCCGATCGGGGTGACTTTATTTTCATCAAACCCTACGAGCGGGCCCTCGGTTGGTTTGATTTGATCATTTTCGATCCCTATTTGCTTGTGAACTTCAAGTGTTATTATGTTGGCACTTGATCCTGCATCGATGAGAACTCTTTTTATTCGACAGTTTGCTACCAGTGAGTTGACCACTAGCGGATTCTCATGAGGGAGTTGTACCCTCATTAGGTCTGGATCCCCAAACGTGATTCGAGCATCGGTTCTCTCGCTTTGGACAGAAGTTGATCTCTCCCATATTTTGTAATCTCTTTGCCTGACGAAGGTAGAATTTGCCTGTACATTGATCCTCAAGAGTTAAGTAACCATGTATGGTATTGATCATTTTTACTGGGTTCAGGTTTTGATTTCCTTTGTGCTCCGAGATCTGGTGTTCGATTTGATCGAGGAGGTCTTTTGCTAGGTATTCGGTCAGCCCACCTTTGGCTATGATCGCCTCCATCTGGCCCCTCAGGTTTCAGCACTCATTGGTGGTGTGCCCGTAATCATAGTGGAAAACGCAATGATTCCTCCTATCCCTATGCTCGACTGGGATACAGATGGGTGGTGGTGCCCAGAATATGCCTTAGCTATTGTTTTCTTGGTATAGTCTGGCCAGGGTGCACTTCAAGGAGGTACTCTTCTCTTCGAATTTGGGTCGCTTCTCTGGTTTTGGTGGGACAGGGGGAGTTCTGCTCTACCCCTTCGGTTTGTTCCCCTTTTCTTTGGATTGAGTGCTGACGCTTATCAGGGTTAATCTCTACTGACGAAGCTCCTCGTCTTCCTCAAGACTGAGATATCCTTGTGCCTTTGCGTTCAGATCTCCCATGGTTTTGGGAGTTTTCCTAACTAAGTATAAGTGGAACTTGGAGCCAGGGATCATGGCTACCTCGAAGGCTTCTACCGCTGCAGCCTGGTCGCACCCGTTGATCAGGGACATTTCCAGATTGAATCTGGTCATGAAGGATTTCAGGGTCTCCCCATTCGTCTGTCTCATAGTGAAAAGGGAAGAGATAGTTTTCTTCTGTCTCCGGTTGCCTATGTACTGAGCGATGAAAAACTCGCACAGTTTCGTAAAGCTGGGTATTGTGCCCGATGGCCGTTGCTTGAACCAAGTCAGAACAGCTCCGGCCAAACTAGTCAGAAAGACTTTGCACATAAGGCTCTCGTCTTCCGTATGTAGTGCCATCCTTTGTTGCACGTGGAAGAGATGATTAACAAGATCAGTCGTCCCGTCAAATGTGATGAAGCTTGGGAGTATGAACTTCCTCGGGTTCGGGGACTTCCTTATTTCTTCTGTGAAAGGGGACTGTACTACCTTGCTAGTCACCTGAGTCGCCAGATCTACTGGAGTTTGGTTCTTCAGGTCTTTGATGTCGGCATTGACTTTCTCCAGTCGTTCGACAATTGCATCGAACTGGATGTTTGATCTGATAACGTGAGACTCTGATCGGTCGAGATTTCGCTCTCCCTCCCTAGCGGAATCGTGTTCCTCTGAATTCTCTTTGCCAGGTGAGAAATTCTCGGGTTGCTTTCCCGTGAGCCGGGCTATCCTCTCCTAGAGCCGATCATTGCGCCGATTAGATTCCTCCAATCGTTCTCGCATTTCTTGCAGGATCTATTCGTGTGTCAGATTCTGTTCCATTGTCTGGTTATGGATAGGTGATTGTTGTCCTACTATGGTTCCGGAACATAGCTGTAATGGCATAAATTCCTAAAAAATTTCTGAGTACGTCATTCCCACAGACGACGCCAAAGTGTAGGTGCAGAAAAATTATCACCACACTTAGAAGAACTTTCTCTTGATTTTCTTATTCAAAAAGCGATAATCTTCTCATTTACCTTCCCCTCCTTATATAATTGTGTGAATACATTAATTGTGCCTGTAATTATTCCACCCTTTTTGGAGATTTGATTGCACTCATGAAATTTTGCTTTGGTTTATTGCAGGAATTCAGTGTCTGGTTCCGTAATTAAATGGAGAATTTTGATTTTCTCTTGTGCCTTTGTTGCCTAGCGATAGACGACCTGGAAGATGGCCATCCTTTGTGATGTGGCTGCCATCTGTATTCCGAGCGGTTATTTCCACGTGTCATCCTTAGCTGGGTACTTTTCCGTGTTACAATAAGCTTCCTATATTATCTAATCACTAAGGTTAAAAAAAAGAGCAGTTATGTCATTAAAAATATAAGAATCAAGTATTCTATGATTTAAGGACTCTTTAGTAATTTAAATTGAAAGAAAAAAAAAGAGTGGAGCGTCTCACTATATTTTTTGTGGAACGCCAATATCAGCTCCCAAAAAATAAAGAAAAAATAAAAATGATTCTCTCACTGAATTCACATCTCAGAATGTGGTGATTACTCATTCGGAGAATAATTTAGATCATTGAGCCTATCACTGCTCAATGAAAAATTAGGGGGATGATGTCATAATGACGTTCTTGCTAAACTCTAATTAATATTTTGAACATTGATGTTATTTGTATGATGAGGTTCTTCAAAATTGAACATATGTTATCAATCAGAGTGTTTTCATGTTACACCCAGTAATGACTCATCCCTTTTGTTAAAAGAAACAAAGAAAATATGAATTGAACTGGTGCCTCTTGAAGGAACCAATATTTACTAGTACTAGTTTTCTTTTTCTTTTTCGGGAATTATGCAGAGTGAACTCCGTACTGTTAAGCAGACCATGCCATGAAGATGATCTTCAGAGAAGACATGATTTGGAATCTTCCTCAATACATTCCAGAGATTTGCTGAACTAGTGAAACATGATCTCAAGCCTTACAAAGGATAGGCAATGATTTCTATAACAGTCTATTATTTGGATCCCAATTATGAATCATGGAGAGACATTGCATGAGCCCATCATGAAAAGGGTTGGGATTTCCTCTATCAAATCTAAAGCAGGCAGAACTATGCTAAGTCTTGGCACACCGATAAGGTTGATCCATTGTGACCTAACCTGAAGGTCACGGATTCGAAATATAAAAAACTCTCTCCTAATGTGAAGGTAAGGTTGTGTACATCAAGCCTCCCCTCTCATGCACTGGGCTAGAAATAAATGAAAAAATAAGACAGGAAGAAAACAAAGGTCGGCAGGAATCAACATTCCTCCAAGCCAAATTGGATTTAATGGGGATGATGACTTGACATTCTTGGTACACTTCCATAGAGAATACTTTAATTTTCTCCAAGTAACTTCAAACCCTAAATCATCTTCCAAAACTCATGCATAATACTGAAATATCTTGTAGGATTGGAGTTAGGCAGGTGTCATGGCACAATGTGAAATACCTGCCATTTTAAAGGCAAATTTGTACTTTCACTGTGCTAACAACAATCCAAAAGGACCAAAACTCATTCATAACCAGTAAGATTGCACAATGATCTGAATGGCTTTGCAGGAACTGCTCACACTTGAAGGATGGACAAGTTAAAGTTCATCCTAAGAATTCCAAACCATGACATTTCAATGAGATCAAGGCAATAGCTGAATATTTTTGATTTGCTTTTAGAAGGATACAAAGGGTTTCATCAGTGTCCACCCCTCAAAATCCATGCTTCAGAAACTTGGTTGCAATTTTCCTGATCAAGATACATTTTGAAGTCCTGAATATAAGCATGTGCTTGAGGATACATTTTCCCACTATAAAGACCATACCCGAATATGACATTAGATCAATCAACAGGAAAAAATTATCAATTCAGAGAATGAAATAAGCAGAATTGTCTTCACTAAAACTTCTAATCTCATATGAACAACTTTGGTTGAAAATTGGCAATCCAAGGTGGAACAAGTGACTGGATAGTTCCCCATTAACTAGAAAGGAAAGCATCAAATTCCACTCCATTTTGAACCACAATGCACATTCTTGGTTCTTCTATGCTGAAATTTCATAATGAACAGGCATTGTATATTTTTTCCTCCTTTTGTTGCAGAGGTCTGAATCGATGCAGTAAAACATCTAACAATTCTGTATTTAATAATCAAAACTTCAAAATTTGGTACCCAATTTTGTGCTCATTTGATCAGGACCAAATTCAATCCTCACATTGTTCCATCTTGGTGTGCATTATGCAACCCGAAAACAAAACTCACGAAGAAACAGATAATTATATTTATATTAATAAAAGAATCAAGTTACACATGGTACATCTGACTAGGTTCTGTTCTAACTCTCAAATAACAATATCAGTGTTCTCAAGCAGAAGCTTCTTTTTCAGTTTTGCTTTTACCAACTGAAAAAAGATGAAACAGCTTTTGGAGATTTGAAAGAATAAAAGAATCGAGTTACAAAATTGTGTTCTCAAACAACCCATTCTTTGTGGTTGCAAATCTAATGGAGGAGGAACAGCACCTGAATGATTCACCATCAGCTGACAAGGCAACAATCAACTTCTTCTTCTCCACTTTGAGATACAATGCTGATTATCTGCTCTTCTTTTCGCAAATACTCCAACAAACAAGAGCTTTGATTTTCTTCCTCCTTTTGTTGCTGAGGCACGAGCCGGCAAACTAAAATATCTAGAGCTTCCTTCATCCAACCATGGTAGCATGCATCTCTAGCTTCCTCCGCCGTCATCTAAATGATATATAATTCAATATAAGATGAGGGCTTGCTCATATTGTGATACAAACTTCAATTAACCAATCTAAGCTCACAAGAAACAAAGAGAAGATTACATATTTACACATACCCATATTCGTTGACGGACATCTTTCTCAGGCCAAGAATCTAACAGCTCAGTAACAAGCAAAGGAAACATGTACCCTTCATGAAGTGTGCCTTGACTTTTGCTCTTAAACCTCCAGTTACCTAATCTAGTCTGCAAAAACAATCCAATGTAATGGAATTCAATTAGTTAAAGACATATACAACACACACACAAACACACATATAAACAGCAGAATGCAACAATGTTTTGCAGATACTTACTTCAACAGTGCCAACTACACCAGCTTCCTCTAGGGTTTCTCGTGAAGCTGCCTCTTCCATAGACTCATCAATTTCCCAACCACCCTGACAATTACATTGCAATGTACACCATGTTAGCTAATGAAAGAGAGAAAATATGAAAAATGACTCTACTCTACAGATTTAAATGACACCACAACAAAATGAACCTATGTATATACATTGATTTGATTAACATATAGCTATAGCTATAGCTATAGAAGTACCTTGGGGAACATCATTCTTTCACTTTTCTGTGAACTGATGAGAAGAAATTCTAATTCTTCTACGAGGGTCCCACCAATAGAAGATAATTGATTGGTTTTCTTGTATCTGTACGGAATGCATCTGCACAATTTTTAAATTAACAAAAACGAAAATTAGATTATAATTTGAGACTGAAACAACATCAGTGATCAGACCCAATTCACGAAATTAGATTAATTTTCACTTTCCTCTGTTTCTTAGAAACCAAACAATAGGAAAAGGAAAAGTCTAAAAAATAAATAAATAAAATTTTAGAAATTAATCAGAAAGGGGAACATCAAAATTGAAAGGGGTAACCATACTTGTTGGGAACAATTTACTATTTTTACTTAAAAGGG
Organism: Cornus controversa; assembly: GCA_026545225.1. Lineage (NCBI taxonomy): Eukaryota > Viridiplantae > Streptophyta > Magnoliopsida > Cornales > Cornaceae > Cornus > Cornus controversa. The sequence goes on from CM048845.1 coordinate 104,726,958, forward strand.
ATTACAATAAATTTCTGATCATTTTAATTTTTCCAAGAAAATTTCTTCAATTTCAGGGGAAAGGAAAGGAAAAAAGAAATGGAAAAGAAGAAATCATCCAATCAAAAGAATCGAATGACTCACCCTACAACTTGACGACAGCCATGATGGTAGCGTTGGAGCAGCCTCCCTGTACGAGAAGGTGGAGACGCCATTTTCCTGATTGGCAAAGAAAAGATTTTCGCTGGAAAGGGGGAAAAGAAAGGAAAAAGAGACCCTTCCTTTTGGGTTATGAGTAGCAGAGTTTTTGTTTTCGATGGAATCTGAAACATCCAACCCTCTGCTTGGCATCAGTTATTCTATAATTGGATTGTGAACAATCTCTCCATTCCTTTAAAATAGATTCATAAGCTACATATGTATGTGTTATATATATATAGAAAGAGAGAGAGAGACTAAATGATTAGAGAGCGTGTGTGCTTTGCCTAACTCGTACGTGTTGACGCTTTAACGCGTTGTGGGTCTCCCATCCCACTCGCACTCGGTTGTTTCCTTTTGCTCTTGACCTTTTCTTCGGTAAGATTTTCGCTGGATAGGGGAAAGGAAAGGAAAAAGAGACCCTTTCTTTTGGATTATGAGTAGCAGAGTTCTTGTTTTCGATGGAATCTGAAACATCCAACCCTCTGTTTGGCATCAGTTATTCTATAATTGGATTCTTAACAATCTCTCCGCTCCTTTAAAATAGATTCGTAAGTTACATATGTATGTGTTATATATATATCTATACAGAAAGAGAGAGAGAGAGAGAGAGAGAGAGTAGATGATTATAGCGCGTGTGCTTTGCCCAACTCGTACGTGTTGACCCTTTAACGCGTTGAGTGGGTCTCCCCATCCCACTCGCACTCGGTTGTTTCCTTATGTTCTTGACCTTTTCTTCGGTAAGGACTCCATTTGTTTTTGACTTTTCACAAATATCTTTCCCGTTAAACCTTCTAGTACCATCAATTTAGTATACTAGATAAGATACCTAAATGAAAATGAGAGTAGCTATCTACCAGTGCATTTTCTCTGTACCCATACATATATATACATGCATGCATGCATGCAATTTAACATATATTTTTACTATTTACGATCTAAAATTATTTTATTTATGCGTGATACTTCTGTAGGCAAAAACATACACTATATATATACACAGTCTCTAAAATCAAAAGGATTATATTGATTAGATTAGATTCTAATTTTTACATAATCGTAAAAATTGGTTTAATTTTAGTTTATATGGAACCAAGGGCATAGTCAAGAATTTATATAAGTGAGTACGAACGTAGAAGTTCAAGTAAAATAAAAAAAAATTTAAGTCCTAAACACACGACAAAATAAAATAGCACATATAAAGATTTAATATCTTTTATACAATAAAATGTCAAAATAACATAATATTATAACTATTTTTTATAACAATTCTTCTCGATATTTTATCTTCTAAAAACGTTGAATAATATATTCTGAGAGAGTGAATGAAGTAAATAGATGAAACTTGCAGTTGTAGAGCATCAGAGGAAATAGAGAGACCGAGATATCTAGAAAGCGTCTAAAATGTAAACCTAAAAAATAATTTTATATACAATATGTATAATCTGTTTTTTTATAAAACTAAGTGAGTATATTACTCGAGTCTTAATAGGTCCTCCCATTTATAAACCCAAAAAAATTATATTTACTACATGTATAAAAAAAACTATAAAATTAAGTGGGTACTAATGTAGCCACTGGTGCCTCTGTAGCTACACTCCTGTGTGAAACCAAGCTGAGTCATGTGCAACCAATACATTCATGGACACATTAAATATTTTCTCTTGTTTGACTAAAAATGCTAGGTTACAAACCGAAAATTCATACAAATTAAGAAAACCTAACATATTCCCTGACTGCCATTTTTTTTTCTCCTTCAAATATACAAATTGGATGGGAGAAATAATTGACCTTCTACAAAACCAGAAACCATTTTGACTACTGTGATTAAAATAACTACATGCTGACTCTTAAGCAATACATTGGAATTTCAATTCAACTTTTGCTTGATCTTCCCAAGCCACCGATCATATTATAATTTAGATAAATGCTAAACGTCAAGAAATTTTATCATGAATTACCTTCATGAATGATGTGGCAAGTGATAATACCATTGATATTCCGTGTATGAGGGGAATCTCACCAATACTAACTCATCATTTAATTGCCACATCATTCAAGATAAAAATTCATAAAATATTTTCATGACGTGTAGCATTGCTCTATAATTTATATATTGGATTAATAACAATGACATCCATCAGTTTTGACATAATATTACTGGGAAATAAATTTTCGTTATAGTTATTGCAACTTTTTGTTCCTGCTTCTTTGTTAAAGTAGGTGTAAAATGTCTTATATACCTGAATTTTTTAATTAAAATTTATGCTACGTTTGTTATACAAAAATAGAATAAAATGAAATATCAATTTCAATCATTTCTTTATTTGGTAAGAATTTTAATGTTAGAATGATTATTCCCTTGAATAAAAATATATTATATAACTAAACCTATAAAATAACCATTCTATTCCTAAGTAAAATTTTAAAAAAAAAATTGATGTTCTCAATAAGCCGTGTAGACATTACAAGATTGTCAATGTATCTAAATTATAATTTGGACTCTCTCAATTTGGCCCACTTTGAAATATGATTCAATGAGTAGTTTAAGGTCCAAACCCACCACAGATAAATAGGTCATGGGTCAACCAAATTATACAAAGAGTTCAAATCCACTTGAAAATAGATCAAATGATAATTAAATATATATATATAGTTATCATTGAAGATAATTATAAGTATATATTATATATATTGGATAATTATCACAAAAGATAATTATTATCAAAGATAATTATTGAATAATTATCAAGGGTAAAAGAAGTTACTAGTTTGTCTATCTAAGAAATTTATAAATAGAGACAATGGGGTGGAGCAAAAAAAGAAGACTTTCAGTGAACGCTGAAGCTCGATCTACCGAATTCTTCACCCAACATCCAAAGTATCCTAAACTTCAAAATATCTAAAGCTTTAGAGGAGAAGAACAATAAGTACATCATTCACGTACCGTTCTTCAACAAAGTTTCAATCCAGATCTATAGAGATTTGTAACTCATATTTATTGAAATTAATAAAGTTGATTTATTTGTCCATGTGTTTTGATCTTGTTTATAGACTCGAAATTTGTGTGTACAAGCCTTTCACCACATCGCCACCTCCATTGCCTTCCACCATGGCTGTCGCCGCCACCGCCACCACTTACACCACCACTGCCTTCCACCACCATAGTCGCATTCCACCACCTACACCATTGTTGCCTTCTACCACCACTATCATTGTTGCTTTTCACCATCGTCGTCGCCTTTCACTGCCTTCTACCACCTCCACCATATGCACCACTGTTGTTTTCCACCACCACTGCCAATGCCTTCTAAGACACTAAAATTGTGACACTTGTTGATGCTCGACAACTCCATTTCACATGTTTTGTGCATGAGCTTAACAAACCTTAATCCAACCATTTACGGTTCAGTTACGATGATTATTGTCTTTATTAAACTTTTTGCAAAGCCATATTCCAATGAATCATGTCATCTTATGTGACAAGCGATGTTAAAATAGGGGTTTTTTCTACCAAGCTTGTTGCTTTGGGAAATACTTCGTTTCTTCTTTCTCATGAATAGTATTTGATATAGTTTTTCTTGCTAGGGATCTTGGTTACTGAGCTAGCCTCAATATAGTTCTTATTTTTTTTTAAATTTTGTCTTGTTTATAAAATTTAATTTTAAATTGTATAAATGCGTATATAATTTCACATTTTTTCTAAACACCTTTTGGTAACTACATTTTTTTGCAAGAGAAATTGTGAGAGTGGTGGTGGAGATAGATCAGGTACAAGAGATGGTATAAAAAGAAATTTGAAATTAAAGTTAAGGCATTTTGGTCTTTTTATTTAATTTTAAAGATTAAATAGGTCATTTAACAAAGTTAAAAGGGATACAAGTATTTTTGCATGGTATCAGAGTGGTCTATATCCGATATGGGGTGTACACACAAATTTTGTGTCCGAAAATCTAGGAACAAAAATTGGTAACAAATAAACGATTTTATTTATTTAAGAAAGAATGGTACAATTCTTTGTGAATCTTTACAAAAAAAAGATAAAGTCCTCTGATTCGATCTCCTTGGTAATCTGGCTTCAAGAGCTGCAAGAGCTTGATCTTGAATTGGATTGAAATTTTGGTAAGAACAACATGTGGATGATGTGCTTGTTGTTCTTCTCCTTCAGAGTTTAGGTCCTTTGAAGCTTTGGGTTTTGAGTGAAAACTTCTGCAGAGTTTCAGTTTTTTCTGAAAATCTTCTGGTCCTCCCCATTTTCTCCCACATCTGGACCTTTATTTATAGGCTCACCGGAGGGGTAGATTTGTAATTTTCTTTTTTTTTGATAATTATCCTATAATTATCTTTTATGATAATTTTGATAATTATTCAATATATACATAATAATTATCTTTGTTGATATATATATATATATATATATATATATATATATATATATATATCCATTAAACCCATTTTCAAGTAGGTGACAATTTAGACTAGTCCATAACTCATTTATTTGTGGTGGGTCTGAGATTCAAATTATCTAATTCACTGGCCACATTCCAAAGTGGGCTAAGCTAAATTAAAGATAAACACAAATTATATTTTGGATTCATCATATAATTTTTTAATGTCTACACCGGGTGTTTGTGTAAGATGAAGCAAATCCACTAGATTTATATTACAAGATAGTTATTAGGTCATATATATATATATATATATATATATATATATATATATATATATTCTGACAAAGAACTCACAGTACTTTCGAGAACTTAAACTTTTTATCTTCCACTTTTCTTCGGAGAGATTTGAATTTTTATTTTTACTTTGAATGTGTATATTTTATATGTATATGAAATACTAAATGGAATGACACACTCACAATCAAAAGGACTCAAATGATGTAAGGCAAGGTCAGCATCAATGTGTAAAAGAGAAATTAGTAATCACATCTGTTTGTGATAAAATAAGATAAAATAAATTTAGATGGTATAAAACATATGCAACGTGCAGTAAAAAAGAGGGAGATTAATTTTTGGGAAATGCTAAATGTCATGAAATTTTATCATAAATTGCATTCATGAATAATGTGACAAGTGATAATACCATTGACATTCCGTGTATGGGGGAATCCCACCAATACTAACTCACCATTTAATTGTCACATCATTCAAGATAAAAATTCATGAAATATTTTCATGACATGTAGCATTGCTCTTAATTTTTATAGAGGATTAGAGACAAAGAGGACACCGAAATTAATAATTAAAAATGACTTTGTAAAAAAAAAATTGTAAAAGATATCTTGTAATATAGAATTAAGACAATAACAATAATGCTGATATTTTATAAGTTGGTGACTTGGTTCTTTTATTCCCTACAATAAATCAATAGCTACCATTGATATTTGTAGTCCAATGATATTTTATTTTCTTTCAAAATAAAAGGTAGAGAGTTAGGATCCGTTTGAATTGAAAGATTTGAGAGGATAAGAAAAGAACAAAAAGAGATGATAGTAATTTAGTTGTTATTATTTCTTTTATTTTCTCTCCTCTGTCTTATCCAAACAAAATTACTATTATTTCTTTTATTTTTTCTCTTATTTATCCAAATATTAATAGAAGTTATTGCTATCATCCTCTCTTTTTTCTCTCATAACTAATATTATTATCTTCTTTCTTTTCTCTCTCCTGCCTATCCAATCTCTTCTTTCTTTTCTCTCTCTTGGCTATCTAATCACAACCATAGTCTTTGTGAAACTAATTTATATATTCACTTAATATATAATGATATATATATATCCCATTAGCCAAATTCTGATTAACTAATTTGAGAAATAATATAATAATTAAATATAGCAATATAAGGCTAATAATAATCTTTGTCTATGGCCTGCTCTAGAAAAATCCAAAAAGATAACAAACTCATCGTGTTTCATCACCAATTCATTAAAAAAACAATGAAAATTTTCTACAGACACAACAAACATGCATATATATATATATATATATATATATATATATATATATAATTGTTATAGAAATGATAAAAATTTGTCACACTTATCAAAAGAATAATTGGGTTTCAAGATTAACAATATGCTTACTTTCTATGTAACAGGCCAGCAAACATATATATATATATATATATATATATATAGAGAGAGAGAGAGAGAGAGAGAGAGAGAGAGAGAGAGAGAAGGGTAGTCTATTTTGGTAAAAGTCTTTATTTTTATTTTTTATTTTTGGACCTGGGCAAGGTTAGCCTATAAATAGTTCCGTTCACTTTACCCAGAAGGGCAAATTTTACTGAGACTACCTGAAGTTTTCTTTGACCATAAAACGTGCATATACTTTCCAACTTTGTATGTGCATCCACATTGAAAAAAACAAAAAAGATAATTTGAAATTGAAGTACCTTTTGATTGTTCTTAAAGGGCTTGTGTTCTCAAATGCCTCTTAATATAATATAATATAATATAATATAATATTATTTTAATAATAAAAGGTGCCTTCTTTGTAGTTTTGCTTTAGATCTCAACTTATATTGAGTCGACACAAGTCAAATGAAAATGGTTAAGACATGCAATAAAAACAAAGACTTGATTTCTTTAATTACGAAGTACATTTAAATAAAGAAATTATATTAATCAACAATAAGTGTTCAACGTCCCTACATAACTTCTAAACAAAGGTTTTCTCTTTGAATAATGATATTTTTGCCCAACCAAAAATTTTAAAATAATTACATAATTTGACGTGAGCGCGTTGTTTTTATAATTCTTTTGTGTATAGGATTCTTTTACAAACACAAAATTCTTCTCTCTCTCCATGTATGTGGTTATACCATGATTGATTCGGTGATTTTTTTTAGTATTTGGTTCACCAAGTCTATCATTACTCTTTATTTTTTGTTGTTAAAAAAATACTAATTGTTGAAGGAGAAGGTTTAATTGATTAATGGGATGGGTGCATGAATGGGTGTGTGAAGGAGAAGATTTCCTCGGGGCTACTTGGAGATCAATCCACACTTTCTAAAATTAGTATATGCTCTGAGAAATTATACAATACCTGCGTAGTATTAATGATGTAGCTTTCTCGAAAAATATAAGCCATCTATCTCATTTGAAAACTATCAATTTCTTTACCCTTTTCGAAAATACCATATCTATCGGTGTCTCCTGAAATTCTATACTTTCTCTATACTATAGATATAGAGAAAACTCCAACTATATTATTATTTTTTGGGTGGGCTGGGGGACTGGATCAAAAATTTTAGGTTCATTTCTAAAGCCCCAGGCCAAGCATGCTTGGATTTAGCAGGGCTGCTTGTTTTGGAGATCCCAAATACTAACCCATTTGCCTCTATTCGAGACCAGATTGATTAGAGACAACAAATTGAAAAGAGAGAGTGAAAGATGAGGAAGAGGTCAATTGGAAAGTTATCACCGAAACAATTCTGCAATGAATTTGGTTAGATTGGAAACTTGAAAAGGCTTGGTAAGTTCATGAATTTCAGATGGGCGATTTGGGAGAGAGAGAGAAAGAAGAGAGAAATTATTAAAGCTTGATAAGGTCTCTGAAGAAGGAATTATTAAAGCCACGGATTTGAAGAAGGTAAATTGAAAATCTGTAATTGATTGATGTTAGTTTCATAATTTGTTCTTGGTTTAGATGGGAATTGGATTTAATTTTGATCTCATACATGAGTTTTTCTAATTTGGGTTGTATTAATTGTTGTCTGTATTGTTTTATGGCTGTGTTTGGGTTTGTGTTTATTAATCTCTCACTGTTTTCTTTTTCCGGTTTCATAATATTCTTTCAGCAGGATTTGAGAATGAGATTTTGTAATTCCTCAAATTGTTCATGTTACAAGCTTTTCTACGTGCGAGTGAGAGAGAAAAAAAATGTACATACAGAAAGGGACATTTTGGGCATATTAAAGGGCAAAATTGGAATACAATATTTCCTTTATGTCAAAAAGTGATTGGTGTACGTTTGTTTTGCAAGAAAATAGGAACTCACACATGTTCGTTTTAAAAAGTAAGGAGTATTGGTGCACATTTGGCATATAGTAAAGTAGAGAGTGTTTTTGCACTTTACACCGACTCATATTTTTCTTTCTAATTTTTTTCATAAATGGACTCCACATTTAAAATAAAATGATATTTTTGTTCATAAATAAGAAAATTAAGAATCATGGACAGTTTTGTCATTTTATTATAAAAAATATAGTCTCACATCTAAAAAAGGTGAAGTGTTGGTATAATCTCTCTTCTATTTTCTATGAGCAATGATGCACGTCCGGTCTCACAATAAGTATTCTTACAAGGAAGGATGACAACAGAGCGGGGACCCAACTCCATCCTCGTCCCGTAATTATACGAGTTTTTTTCTTTCACTCTCATAATCACTCCAAAATCATTTAGATTCCTCCAAAATCAGTTTAAATAGAACAGGATGAGACGGATTTTCGCCGAAACAAGACAAATTTCATTCCTAATCACAAAAGATGTGGACATGCATTCAATTATTTATAAATAAACAAAATTTTTTCTAATTTCTTACAACTAAACATAGCCAAAGAGTAATTAATGCAGGTCCTCAAAATCAAAGACCAAAATATTTATCGTGCATCTGTTACTTCAAAAGATCTAATGATTCGTCCTTCGATATTCGAAAGACAAATGTCACAAATCATTTTCCTTGCTTAATAGAGCATCTATTGCATGAGCACCTCACGAAGTAAAAATAAAATGTCTTACAAATGCAAGTGGTTTCAAATTGTCTCTTCTTGTACATACATATAGTAGCATGTTGTCCATGCTTACTACACTGGAAAAAAAAAAATTATTGGTCTAAATAATTTTAGGAGTGTGAAAGTAAGTGAATGTGTATGTGAATTTAGGTGTAAATGTAGTGGGTGACTTGTGACCGTTAGATCAACGATAGAGAATTATTTTAAATCATAGAAAGACATAAATATTTTAAACCGTAAGATTTTTTAAGAATTTTTTACCGTTATATTATGATTTTTTTTAAAATAATTTAAATACAATACTTAAATATAATAATGTAATATATATATATATATATATATATATATATTATATTTAAGCTTGAATCTGACGGTCCAAAATGTCTTTCGCTATCAACGGCTCACAGTCACTTCATCTAACGGTTACGGTGGCGAGTGCGCAATAGTGCCATAGGCACGGGCATACACTAGTGTATATATATATATATATATATATATATATATATATATATATATAATTTGCGTGCATTTTTGAATTCAATGCGACGTATGATGGTGGTAGAAGTTGGCTGATTAGAGTGGGATCATGTGTCAAGTCAACACATGAATACAGATAGGAGTATATAAATTTATGGATATAAATTTGGCAGTAGTTAATTCGATTCCATTTGTTTGAAGCTCACCTAACACTATTTAATACAGTACTACTCAATACATATAATTGCTTTTTCTTTTCTTTTTTTATAGAAAAAATGGTTTTAAAAAAATTGTGCAGAAAAAAACAAAAGAAAAATAGTAAGAAGATACTGTAAGAATCTTTGGTCCGAGAGGAGAGGGGTTGGTATTTGGTAAACATATTGTGTCCCTTGAATTCGTTCGTTCATATTTTGATCCTGAAATATTTATTTATTTATTTTTCAAATCCTTTATCATATATCACACCTAAAAACAATCCATGGCCTTTCAAGCATTCTTGCTGAGGGCGGTGTCATAATCAAAATCAATCAATTTTTCGCTTTGCCATATTATCTTATAAATCAACGGATGTGAGCCATTTGATTACATTTTGGTCAAAGTCAGACTTATCAAAAGATTTTGATTACAAATAAATTAGTCGGCTTCAAACTAAGCTAAACTCAACCGACTATTTTACTACTTAATTTAATAGCGAATACAATTAAGCGCGCATCCGTTGAATATCACTTAAAAAAAACCATTTAAAATTAGGTAAACTTTTAAGTCACGATAACTTCAATTATGCTGCATACTTTTAATCTAAAAAATAATTCTCAAATTTACAATTATCGTATTTAATTTAATTTTAAATATTTTTAATACTTGATTTTTAATTTTTTTTTAACAATACCATCAGTGAATGTGTCATGGTAATTTTTATTATTATTTTAATTTGAGAGTAATTTTAATTTTGCATAAAAAGAAAAGAATGAATAAATAGAAGAAATATCTTTGATCTTTTCATGTTATATAAAAATATTTTTTATAAGAATAAAAAATCATTATAATTTATAGAGTAAATTATCCTAACATCTTCTAAAGTAAACTAATCATAATAATTTAACTCATTAAATATTTAGATAAATTGACAAAAATACTTTTTGTCAACGACCAATTTAAAATTACAAAATTTATAAACAAAATTATGTCTATCATATATTTATTTTGTTTGACTGTTCATTCAAAATTTATTTACAAACCTTCCAAATTATCATTTTGTTAAAAAATTGATATATATATATATATATATATATGATTTAGTACGTGGAAGGCAAATTCGTAGTGTGGATTCAAACTAAACTCTGACCAAGTGTCCTTTCTGTAGTAATTAATCTTAATTTATATGAAGATTAGGAGAATCCCATTATGTCAGAGTCCTTTCTTTCTTCTAATTTTAATCTAATAGTAATTAAACTTAATTTATTTGGAGATTAGGAGAATCCCATTATTTTCACGCGTATAACAATGACGAAGAATGACGATCTCTCTCACTCCGTCAAATGCGTCAAATTATACAATAGTCAAGGGTCAGTCCAAAACAGTCGTCTCCACGTCATCATCTCAAGCTGCCAATGCCAATCCAAACAATAAAGGAGATAATTTCCCATCCACCTTCTATCCCAAGTCCTTAATTTCTTTACCTTCCCACTCACCTTCTATCCCAAGTCCTTAATTTCTTTACCTTCCCACTCACTTTACTACTATATGTATATATATATATATACACACACACACAGAACATTAAGAGAGAGTAAAGTTGTGATTGTGCGTATACTACTAGTGAAGATCAATGGAGGAGGGAGAGAGTACAAGTAGCAGCATGAGCAACGAGGAGAACAAGGAAGACACAGTAGGTGTGGCAGTTCACAGCCAAGTGAGAAAGCTAAAGCAAGAGTCCTCCCTGAAGATACTACTACTAATATACATGGACTGCTCGCCCCACCATATTCATAATACACCACTACTTTTGCGCTGTACAACCGTCCACCACCACTCCAGGTCACGATTTGCCGCCGGCAATCCAAGATGAAGATGAGTGTTCAAAGATGGATATGTTATATATATATTTTATATACATGTATAGAATTAAAGCAAAGATAATGATCCTCTAAAATATGCAGGTTAGAGGGTTTTGTTTTCTCTTGCGTCTCTCCTCCATCTTTAGTTATTCTTTGTAAATACTATTAACACCAATTCTCAATATAATAAATAATCCTGATGGTTGTGTATTAATATTTTTTGATGGTTCACTCTATCTTCCCCTCTCCTTAGCTAGGCAACAGTCACTTACAAATAAAATTTTCTTATTGGAATTTCCAATCAATATTGACACCCCTAAACCTCTTGAGGGCTGTAACTCGGACAATTCGGTTGACATTGGCAAAAAGATGGTACAACTATATATAATATATGGGTATATATATATACATGCACACATAGATGGGACTGTTAATTCCCTAAAGTGGATGCATAGGAGTGCATGTGCTCAAAATTGACATAATCTACCATCTTCGATTACCATCTTTGCTTTCCAAGACCTAAAAAACTTGCAACTATGCAAAACGTATGAAACACAATGCTAGAAGAAACAACATAACATCTAAAAGGAAAAGGAATCATTCAAAACGTATGAAACACAATGCTAGAAGAAACAGTATAACATCTAAAGAGGAAAAGGAAGGTGTTGGGACTTTTGTATTAGTTTTTCTAAGATCTCAGTCATGGTACCATAAACTTAAAAACTTAGTTGAGCGCATTAAAAAGAACTTGTCAACAAAAGCCTGTAAACAAACGATCTGGATGACCTGTTAAATCACAAAACTAATGCAATAGTTGACCTGACCTCTTGGTTGGTACTGAATCAAACAGCAGTAAAAAGCTGGATTTGTCTGTCCATGAGGAAAAAGAAGGATTTAGTCGCTGCTTAATAAAAATAACACATTAAACACTATATATGTCCATGCCACCTGCAAAGATATTAACCTTGTCATTGCCATATCCTTCAATTCCAGTCACGCCATTAATATTGCAGATTCCATTACTAGAGAACAATGCAATAGAATCTACGATATATATCAACCAATAATTATGATATTGAGGAGGCAGGGGAGAGAAATTTTAGAAATTTAAGAACTGAAGCAACAAAATATTAAAGGAAAAATGGAATAAAAGCACTGCAGGCCGAAGCAATTGAGAGGGAGAGAATATGCTTCCCCACATTGAACCTGCCAACAATCATTTACATTAAACACTGACACTCAATAAAATTCACTGTGTTTTTTCCCTTTCCGGATGATTACATCAATAATGAAATGAAGTCACCAACTCGGAAAAATAATGACGTAATCAATTCAACTGGTAAATGTACTGCAACAATTTTAGCTTTTGAATCAAAGAAAATAAACAAGTGATGTAGCAATTAAGGGAAAACTTACTTGGGCTTCAATTCCACATGATTACAAGTAATATGTAAATATTGAACGCTGTTTATAATACTTTACTTGTGAAAAAAACTATATGTAAATAATGATATCCAGTCAACTGCTAAATGTAGACAATAATCAGAACAATAGTGAGATGTGTAACACAATGGTTGAAGGAAATTTTTTATTAAACTTGGTAATTACAAGTACATCACCAATGAAATTGACTCAAATAGTAAATGTTATACAACAAAATATTTGGCTTTCCAACCTAGCAAAGTAAGGAAACAATAGTTGGGCCTCCATTCCTGATGATTACAACTATATCAATAATGATATCAACTTGACTTGTAAATGTAATACAAAATTTTTGGCTTTCAACCAGCACGAACAACCCTCTGTGATGTTATAACTGAAGAAAAATTATTTTCATCTTGTATACATTTCACCCCCGAAGCACATTTATCCTTTGGACCGTCACAAGATCATAGAGAGGTGCACTTGGTAGCTCAAGATGACAATTATTTCATTATGATTTCATAAGAATTTCATATCCTTCACAGAAAGCAATTAGAGAATTACTTGTCCACCCATACTTTCACATCGGTGCCAACCTGACAAATGGATCAATTGACTGTTTTAGCTTATATTGTATTTCATCGATTGTTTGGCAACTATATATTAAGCATTTTTATGAAGGGAAATATCTAAACAGAATATTAAATTTTCATTGAAAGAGAATACTACCCACTATCCCTATTATCCACTGCGCCATGGACAAGCTTCTAGTGGGACTATACACTCTCTCAGAGATCCTTGATCATGGTGGAAATAAAGAAAGGGCTTCACAACTTCCCAGCTCTAAACCTAGTCAAATTTTCACATTCTAACATCACTACACAAATAACGAACAACTCCAGTAATTTTCTTTTGGTTCCACCATATTTTTCTATCTGAGCTCCTCTTCAAAAGGTACAATAATTCAGGATCAGGAGAGGAGAGATTTTTAAGATAAAGATTACCTGCCACAAAAACAATGTCCTTGCCAACTTCAGTCAAGGAAAGCTCACTAATTGAAAGCCAAAACCGGATAGAAACCAGACATGCTTGGTTCTCGGTAATTTTTACTAATGTTACAATCACCTCCCCCACAATTATCTTTGTTTCACATTTAAAGGCTTTGTTTAAAATTCACTTGATCTTTGTCTGCCTCTTGAGAAGACAAGAAGTTATAACAGCAAATAAGTTTTAACTCGGGCATTGCCAAAAGCTGAAGAAACATACCTCGTAAAGCTCAATCTCTCTTTACAACACAGGACTCAATAAGGGATCCAGGAAGATTAAGTAGTTGGCCGTGTCATTGTGGATGAGCCACGTCCCAGAGGGATAACACCATGAAGACCTTCAATAGATTCTTCCTCTTCTAAAGAAGCTGTATAATAAAAAAATAAAAAAGTAAGAGAACAAATGAAAAATCTGATGATACTTAAAACAATTGTTAACAATAAATGGTGTTATGTTGTGGCCTGAATTTTGTATTGGCCTGGGTCGCAACACCCTGATCAGGACTCTCTTGTAGCCTAGTATATAAGAGCATCTAGGGTTTGGAGTGAGATGAGAGAAAACACTGTAAATCGCAGAAAGAGAGCGAGAGCTAGGGTTTGGGGTTGAAATTTGTAATATCCATAGTGAAATCTTTTGCCGGATTTTCGCCGTGGACGTAGGCACATCGCCGAACCACGTAAATTCTTGTGTTTTGTGTGCACTTGCTTGTTTCGTTTTCTGTCGTGTTTCGTAATTGTGCTTGGTTCGTGGTGGTTTATCGTAACAAATGGTAAAAATCCCAAGAAAGACGGGACATCAGAAAACTATTACGAAATATCTAGAAAAATAAACAAAGAAGCATCCTAATATAATGTTGACGGAAAAAATCATAACAGGTGCCAATCTTCATGGCTTGAGACTGATTAAAACAATCTAAACCTCCACTAGAAACCAGGCTGATTTAATTTTCAAAACTCACAGGAGTTCTCCAGTACTTCAACTCTGGTTTATGAATATCAAAGCCCAATTTTCCAATTATGCTCTGAATTTTATTAACAGGAGGAATAGACAGCACAACTGAAAAGATTGGAACTCATGGTACAGAGATGTCTTTACCTGAAACTTCTTCTCCAGCCTGAGCCCCGGCAATTCCAATACAAGAATATAATGAATTTTCATCAACCTTCAATTGTTCATATGCAAGGTATATATCCCCAATGGTGGCAGCGTCATATAGCAAAGTCAGATCTTTAATGCATGTTATGTCCTGAACCACCCAAAAAGAAAGTATATTTATTCTAAGATATTGATTAATAAGAGGAATTACCAAAATAAAGAGAAGGTTGAAGTAAAAACTGTTAACACTTTAAATTTGGGGGGGAAAATCATGACATATGAAATCCATAAATACATTTTGTTTCAAAATAAAAAGACAATCAGACTCAAAAATGGTAGTAGAGCATTTGGTATTTTCCACGCCACCTTCCTCGGAACATAAGCAGCTTGCAAGTGAGCTAACAATCCTAGCCAATAGGCATTTGACTTGATTTCAGCTTCATGTCTCATCAGCAGGGTCCGTTTCGCCTGCAAATGTAGAAATGGAGTTCTGTAATAGCTAATAACTCGATTCAAAAATCTTTTCAACCCACCTACATGGGACGGTTATATGAGTCACCTTTTTTGTTTATGAGGCGGGCCTTGGCGCAACGGTAAGGTTGCTTCAATGTGACTTGGAGGTCACGGGTTCAAAATGGGAAACAACCTCTCCACATGCGGAAGTAAGGCTATGTACATCTAACTCTACTCAGATCCCGCAATGGCGGGAGCCTTGTGCATTGGGCTAGCCCTTTTCTTTTTCTTCTCTCTTTATCATGTTTTTTCCGAACTCATGTTCACCGGCATGATATATACATGATTATGTAGCAGCATACAAGCTTCTCGAGAGTTATTATGGTATAGCCATTAGATACCTTTTCTCAATTGCAATCTCCTACCTTCAATGACAAACACCGAGACTACACGGTCTTTTTTGAAGCTATAGATAACACAATTAGAAATTAAAGAGTTCTAATTCTGTAAAGCAACTAACCCGGTCCAACTCCCTTTGGGCAATCTTGTTGCTATGCAAACCTCGGAGGACGTTTTTGCAAGCATCAACAGCTTTATTCACCTGTATGTATGTTAGACCTGAAACTGGTGAGTAATCATAAAGGATAGAAAATCACCATCAGCAAATACATGAAAACTGAAAAGGCTAACCTTGCCCGGAGTTGATGTTACTGAGATCACATACCACCCAAGGTTTAGCCTATCAAACATGTTTAATTCAAATGACACATCATATGTCAATCCAAGAGAATCCCTGACTGATGTAAAAAGCCTGTACCAAGACAATAGAAGATTTCATATGTTCAGTTATAGTAATTATATTCATTCTACCTTAAAAAAGAAAGATTCATTTTACTTTGAAAGGAATCTCAGAAATTATCCCAGAATAAGTGCCAAATAACTAAAAATATAACAACAGTATCTCTAAGAGTCATGAATTAAGTCACGCATCTCGTGCAAACATGTGCAAAACAAATGAAATGCTCATCATGTTAGGAGAACAAAGGAGCCATTAGCATCTCATATTGTCAAGTAAACCTTTAAAATCATAAAGTCAAGAAGATACAATGTGTTTACCAACAGTATCAGTATTTCAGTTGCATTTGGAATCAAAGCAAATAGAAGTGAATATACGTATGCATATATATATATATATATATCTGTGTAACTTTTGATATAAATGGGGTTGGAAATATGAATTCTCTTCTTTCAATCTTTTCTTATATAAGATATTTCTTCTATTATATCAAATTTCTTAAGAACTTCTCTTACTGATTTTATCCCGTATTTGTTTTGATCAACCGCTTGTGTCTTACCTTCCATTTAAATAGTTTTCCTTTTCTTATTGCTGCATCTACTGGTCTACATTGTAATTGTTCATACAACCTAATGCCTACTTTCTTTTTATTTTATGACCAAAGGTGTCACTCCTATCCTATGGCAAATCAGGAACGTATAACCAATCTCAAATAGTAAAAAAGAAATTTTATTGAGTTGAGTGGGTGTCACTCCTACTTCTCTCTTAACATGTTGATAATTAATTTTAAAAAGATTCCAATCATTTATCTTAACATTCGCATTTCATGACATGGATGCATGGTTCTTGTTTCTATCTCAAATACCCAACATTTTGCTCAGTATAAATTATAAACTAGTAGGCATAATGACTGTCCTATACAATTTTTGTTTTATACTGTTTGATGTTGTCTTATCACATAGGATATAACATGAGATGCCACAAGCTTATCAAATTTGATACTCTCTTATTACAAGAATAGATTTTATTTTTGTAATCCAACAATACCTTTGATAATTATATTAAATCCCCACTAAGTCCCAATTCTAAATATGCCATCCACAAACATATTAAATTCCCATTAGGTTTATTTATCTATGACTATGACTATAGTTAATTTTACAATAATGCAGTAGGCCATTTTTTTACTCTTGTGATCAAATAGTGATGGAAATATGGCCTGGCCTGCCCCGGCCCGCCTAGCCCCTAATGGGACAAGCATGATTATCATCATCATCCTTGTCTTTACCCAAACAAAGGGGGTCGAACAATGAATTCTCTTTTTCCATTCTATTCTATTACACGTCATGCCTCCTCTCATATTTAATTTTTAAAATTCATTTCTAAATACTTTTTTTTTTATTAGTAAGTTTGTATTAGAAAGCGTTCAAACAAGGAACGCAACCCGCAAAATATTTCATCCCAAGTTAGCCTAATGTGACAAGTATGACAACCACCAAAACCTATTCCTTACTACTTGGGGTCGGCTACACGAATCCTATTTTTTCATTCCGCTCTCTCTAAGGCCATGGCCTCAGTCAAACCACATAAATGTGACGAGTATGAGAAGCTTAAAAATGGGATAGCAGTGGGTTTGGGTAAATGAAGGAAACCCGACTCAGATTAGGGCAGGATCAAATTTAGTAGTAATTCACTCTAAGTTTGTTGACATTCTTGGATAACAGTTCGGACGATAGCAATTCTTTTGAAGGCATATTTATATTAGTTTAGCTAGAAATACTACAATATATGGATAAGGTAAATATCCCTTTAAGGATTCATCAAATGGATATTAGGCAAGTGAGATCAAATTAAGTACATTATTGAATAATAGGAGGGCAGATAACATTCCCTTAAAGCATATTAACACTAATACAGTTGTGCAGATAGAATTACCTAGAATTTATTATCTCAGCCAGCAGTCCCATTGTTATGGCAAAAAAGAGAGGATGACTGCGGAATCTTCCTTGCAGTTCGTTTTCAACACCCACCTCCACAAGTGGCTCCTGTGATTGTGACTGTTCATCTGCAAAGCAATTTCTCAATTTTAACATCAATGCAACAAGAATCGAGGATTAGTAAAAACTTATAAACATAATGCGAGAACTAACCAGAATTGGCTGAGATATCACTTGCGGACTCAAAAAGGTCTTCCCCTTCGACAGTAAAACCCCAGCGGTTTGGCGCTGGGCCAGCAATATATGCACATGCTCTCTCATCAGTGTCCTTCAAGAATACCTGTCAAGTAGCACGAACAAATAATGACCCCTCATATGGTAGAAGGAAGTGTTTGAAGACAATTAACTCATACTCAAGCTTTGAAAGAATACAACAATTGTAAAACTGGCTTCATTTCTCACTTGTTGAAACTGCAAATCAGAAGGAGATGGTCGAAACATGATCTGGCTAAACTCTTGTGGTCTCTCAAAACCTTTTGTTGCTTTAACTGTTCCTAGATAATCAAGAATACATGACTCGATCTCCTCTTCTGAGAAGTCCCCGACTATACTTACCTAATGAATGAGTAAGTGCACAATTAGAATGAAATTATGTCATGTTCATACTTATCGAAAAAACAAAAACAAATGAAAAAAGTATCTCATGTTCACATGGAATGCTCATACAAAAAATTTAACAGCAGAAAATTACACACCTCCATGTTATCACCAACAAACTGATTCATCACTGCATCTTTTACACGTTGTAATGTTAGATTTTGTAATGCATGTGGTGTGGGCTCAACAAACCGCTCATCACCATTCAACATTGCTAGCATAAGCTTGTGAGCAGTTGAGCGTTCTAAGCTTTTGGGAATGGAGCGGTAATATGACAGATATAACTGTTTTGCTCTATCAAATGCATCCTCAAGCCAGACGCTATGCTGCGTGTTAACAAACAATTATTAAACATTTTTGTGGAACAGATAATATTAGTACTCGCAATTAAATGTGACCACTTATAATGATGTAATCCAACTCAACTCAATTGAGTTGAATTTATTCAGAGAAAGGGTTGGGCTTGAGTTGAATGCATGAATCCACATTAAGGTTGGAATTGAGTCAACAACTAAGCAGCCTGATTTTGATCTAAAATAAAAATTACAAATGGAATAATAATATTAAGTAGATTAGTTATGGGAAGAAAGGCTTCAGTCATTTCCTATATAAAAAATAAACCTGTTTTTCATCATGTACTAATCCCTCCTTTTGGATCCCCGAAGGAAGAAGAAAAACTGACATGAGGCAACCTTAATAATAACATGATTGACAAGCTACATCGATTGAACACAAGTCAAGAGAAGGAGGGGAGGAAGGGGAAAAGGAGGAGGGGATTGTTTCAAACATTATATGGAGATTGGTAGAGAAAACAGAATATGGTTTAGGTTGGGTTTACCTCAAGTACCATATGAAGTAACTGGAAAGCTGCACGCATCCCATTGTCTCTTAAAGTAAAACGGAACTCCATGCAAATAAGTTCTTCAGTGGACTCCAGGGAGCAATTTATCAGGTGATTCACACAAAAAAGTTCTACCTGAAGAAGCATATTAAGTATTAGAGAGAGAATTTACAATCAGGAGAAGAGGAAGGGAAAACATAGAGAGAGAGTTCATAGTAATGCAATTAGAATAGTATTAGGAGTAGATAAGATAGGGGCATTAGTGCAAATGGTACAGGTTTTAGAAAATAGTGAACAAATTTTGTACTACATAAAAAATAAAAAAAGGCACTTCATAAGTTTAACTCCAGCTACAAAGGTACATTGGCTAGCTGATAATTAAAAATAAACACCTCGCCAAAATCTACAATACTCCCACCCTAACAGGAAAAAAATAAAGGTCTTGTAGCTTAAAAATGTTATACAGTGACAAAAGAAGTATCAAATAACCAAACTCCAACAGAAAAATATTGAATTATTACCTGCTCCCTTGAAAAATTCCCAACACGACCGCCCTCGCTTAGAGTGCGAACACCCACAACAACAGCTCCCCTTGACTCGGAATCTTCAGCTGCTCTTCCACCACCAACGATAAGCCGCATGACCCCTCCCCGGGCCTCATTTCTTGATATCTTTTATATTAGAATAACAAACATAAATATATCAATATCACAAAAACTAGTAAAAAAAATCAGAAGACATCAAAATGCATGCACTCAAAAACATAAAACATAAAAAAGAGAGAACAACCACAAAGGAGATCGATCCCAACCCTGATGAAGTATATCATTTATAAACTATTGTATTTTATGAATAGTACTTCTGTGGAAGATATAATAATAATAACAATAATAAGGGAAAAGAAATGTATGAAAGTTAATGAAGAGCCACTATCCAGTTATTCTATATTTTTATGATAATCAATACTAGAAACCCATAAACCTCATATCTACATAGCAATAAGTTGTTTTCTTTTCTTGATGATCAAAACAATATAGCATGAAGAGAAGAATTGAGGTAAATAAAGACACGTCCCGCAAGAACAGAAACACCTCAAAATCAGACAACCAATTTCTAAACTAGAAGGGAAAAAAAGAAAAGAAAAGAAATGCAGGTCAAAAGGCAATGGAAACATTCTTCCAAAAGCCTATGGAAATACATAAAGACATATTTGAAAAATAACAAAATCCAATGAAATGCATCATAATAATAATTAAAGCAAGTCAGTTTCACACCACTAAATACAAGTAACACAATGGTAAACATGAAGAAGACATACCTTGTAATTTATAGGGATTCCATTAGAAAGGCGCCGCTGAGTAATCCCTGTTTCCTTGTCATGTAATTTTGTGACATCTACGTCTGAACTTAAAGGAATAAAGGATGGCCCCCGCTGCAACCTTAACTCCTGCAGCTGTGATGAGGATATCAATTCTTTTGGCACCTCAAGCTGCACAAGTAAACAGAAATGATATCAATGATGGAAGTTCTACACTAGATGGCTTTTACATTAATATCCCAAGCAGCAGAACTTCAAAACAGGAAGCAAGGACATTTCCTACGATACCTCTGGTTCAGCCTCTATGGGCTCCTCCAAACCCGCTCTAATAGCATCCGTGATCTCATTTGGCATTATCTTGAAATCGGTTTCACCTATTCCATCAACATGCACTTTCTTTGGAACACATGCAACAATTGCCGCAGGAAGAGGTGCAGATGGTTTTCCGAAATTGGAAATGAATTCTAACACCTCAGCACCAGTAGAATTGACCTAAAACATAAGATATGTAGAAATATTTCAAAGAAAAATATGGTTAACCACAACTTCTAAGGTAACAGATTCACACATTTTTTATGCAAAGAAAATCCATAATTTGTCAATCAAGATGATTCCACGGTTTGATCCTGAGGATATTGCAGAAAAATTAAATAAAAAAGATGCCACAATCTGATCCTAAAAGTCAATACTATACACAATAAAACAAAATCAGCATGAAATTGTTCTTCATGATATCACCACAATTAATTGCAATCCAGCAACTAAAATGGTAATGAATTATACCTTTCTTGGCAAGATATAAAATTACCAGGTAAAGGGGAAAAAATAAATATTTAATAGTAGAATAGATACTCAAGAATGAAATTTACTTCTTCAAGGGTGACTGTTCCAGTAACAGCAATCAAACACTCGTGTCCTTGTCTTTGATCCATCACTCTATGGCCAAGTGCATCACTCTCCATAATGAAATCCAAATTATCCACTGATGAGATATTATCAATCATAGCGGCCAACTGTTCACTATCTTTAAGTAGTGCATCCATATAACGAGCTAATTCACCTTTCGTGACACCAAACTCTTTAAGCCTCCTAACCTGAAACAAATAAAACATCTAGAAGACTAAAAGCAGAATTAATGCAGATATGTCAACTCATTGTCATCACATTATTCAATAGCATTAATTCAATTAAACTTATTTTTTAGCTAAACATTCAGTCGATAACAATAAGGGGTAAGCAGTGCTCACCAAAGACTGCATGATATTAGCATCTGACCATATTTAAAGAATTGATGCTTGATTTCATTAACAGAATGCTATATATTTCATGCTTAGTAAATAATAGAGAAAAACACAAAATAAAAGGACATGCAAGCTATATCATCCAGCAATAACCAAACAAAAGCATCAAGATTACAAGCCCAAGCTGATAATAAAGATAAAAATAGGATTAAATAAAACACTCCTTCAAAATAAAAAAGATACCAGACATGGTGACATCGACAACAGAAAGCACAAACCTCCTGCACAGCAACTTTAATTGCACTTTGCCAATTTTTGGGTTCAGCTGTTACGGTAAGAGTGGTTACTGTGCAACCTTCCCTTCCCGAATCACTGTGATCCAATTCAATTGTGGTGAATGGAGGATTTGAACTCTGCAAAAAAAAATTCTATTAGCTAACATGAAGATTGTGGATCCAAGCAGTTAAAAGTAATATTACACATCACAAGCCAAGTACAATTAACAAAAGAAAGTTTTTTGATACTATGCAAAATCAATACTACACACGTGGACTTAACCAACTTCCAAATGAAACTACATTCAAAAAATCAGCTCAATTAAGGAACCCAAGCATAAAATTTGAGACTTTATTTCTTTCAATACTTGTGTTCATCAATATCTTGGGCTTGACATAGAGCCAGAAAGAAAACTGACAAAAATAATAGTTGAGGACCATCCTAACAATTGTCTCAATAACCCTAATTTGTTCAAACTTCTATATGCTTTGCAAACATCTTCTAGAAATGATTTCTCAAAAAAATCTTAGTTTAAGTCACAAAATATAACATATTGAGCACAATCCCATTGAATAAGGATGAAAGAAATGCCATGAAATTGATATAATTTGAAGCATAAAGTCTGAGGCTTTATTTCTTTCAATACTTGTGTTCATCTACATCTTGGAGCCAGAAAATAAACTGACAAGAATACTTGTTAAGGTCCATGCTAAGCAATTGTCTCAAAAATCTTGGTTTGCTCAAACTTCTATATGCCTTGCAAACCTCTTATAAAAAGACTTCCCAAAGAATTCTTAGCTTCAATCACAAAATATTATCATATTGAGCACAATCCCATTGAACAAAAATGAAATAAATGCCACAAAAATGTTATATTTTGCTTCAGTGCAACTAAAATTGCAAGCAAACACAACCCTTGACAACGATAAGTTAACTTGCAATCAAATTTTTTTCATGACCAAGTATAAAAAATATTTGTAAATAGTTCAATGCACCTTGTATCTTGTATTAATCCGGAAATGCAAAGCAGAAAGAAATATCCTCTTCATCAGAACATTTCGCAAATCACCATATGTCCGGACCTTATTCACAGGAATCTGCAAAAAGATCCATAATAAAATAATCAAAACAAAATAAGGACCTGCAAAAACCATATGTATAGAAAGTGCATCAACAAAAACAGAAAAGAATTCAATCTACTCCCACTAATGGTAGTCTGTGACAGTAAGTGCATGGCCATGAGAACAATTAAAACTGTTGGTAAAAGACAGGCATCATCTGAAACAATTATAGATATTATTCCAAATTGAACATTAGGACACTGTGAGACTTAAGAAACACCAGTGAAATAACAGTAATTGACATAGATAACAATGCTAATTGAGAGCAAGGTAGTTAAACTCGCCCTAGACAACCATTTAATAAGCTTGTAATCAAAGAATTAATCATGCAAAGAGTAACAGATAAGCTGACACTTGTGATGGGCCAATATCACGCGGAGGTACAACCTCCTTTGTGATTCGATCACAACCCCTTTACCTCTTGAGCTATTTCTCCGAGGCAAAACAATCGAGCTTTTATTAGATTACCTAAATAAACACTTAATTTATTGCTTGTGTTTGCAGTTGATAGAGAAACCTTAGGGTCCAAAAGCAGGAAGAGAAACCTTAATGTGAGGTTATGCCCTTGCTGTTCTGTTTCTGTACTGTATTGCTTATCTCATGTGTGTATATATATAAAAACACCTCATTCAGGAAGAAAAAAAAAAGCAGGAAGAGAAGAACAAATTGTTGACAAATAATAAACTTGTACATTATTATGACCTTAAGAGTGAACCAAACCTCCATTTTCATTGACCATACATAAATAAGGATCCAAATCAATGATCTTATGATTAGTTTTAAAGCTAAACTTAACTTGTACTTTCTCCCTGTAGGTATGGGGTCCCATCCCTTGCCACATAAGAACCCAATGGTATCCATTTTCATGCAATGTCTCACAAGCCAATCCAGCCAGCTTTAAAGAGGTTGTAGATTGGGAGGCTAAGGTAAAGGGCTAAATAGGGGTGATGCCGTGAGAATAAAGCCACTACAATTGTGCCGAAACATCCTCAGGTTGTCCATCTCCCTTAAAACCTGTTGGTGTCTACCTTTAGCAAGTGAATTCATACCTGCGGAAAGAGTGGGAAAAAGATTGTGAGACGCGTCTCTCTTTCAGAATAACAATGCATTAGACATGTCACTATTTCCTTGATTGTCCTTCACATGTGTCCTACCTTTACCAAGCAAATTCATACCTGAGGAAAGAGTAGAAAACAGGTTGTGAGACATGTCTCTCTTTTAGAATAACAATGCATTGGATATGTCACTATTCCCTTGGTTGATCCTTCACATATGCTTAGGCCATGGCTTTTTCCATAAATACCCCATCCACTAATGAATTATGGGCAAGGAGTCTTCCATCAGCATTCATTCCATAAACAGGGCTACACCTCGCTCACTTTGCAAATGTCATTCTCTCATTGAGTTCAGCTCATATGTGGTCCACAAGTCCGATTCGTTACTCCACATCATATGCAAAGTTCATTTTGCCTCATCGAGAACCTTATTGGCAATGAGTGCATCAATTTATGCCCTGGTGACCTTCGGGTTAAGATCACACCCCCTAAGCTTAATCTTACCATCTTGTTCATGCTCTATCTGGACTTGCTCATCTTAATCAAGTTTGAGTCATGCCATCCTATGACTAAACCCATCATTTTGTCCTCAGGACACACATCATGCGCATTACCACTTCAGCCGAGTAAGGTTACATTCACCTCGTTGCTAAGCTGATGTCCTCCTCGCAAGCCAAACCGCTTTATATCTTGCTCCCTTTAGCTACGCATCTCATGACAAGACTCGCTAAATGCTTAGAAATGACAAAAAGTTCAGACATAGGTTTGGTGACATGTATTTTCTCATTAAGAGTGGAATTCACCTAAAGGTTGAAGGCTGCAACCTAAACATGTTGAACATATTGTGAGCAATTGACATGACACATTCGAGGCAAGGCTATTGCGATATTAATTGCTATAACAGACCAGTCAATGTTAATGGCTATTATATCCCCATAAATTCTCATATTGCTTTTCCTCCTTTAACTCACCATTAGCCTCAACAATTTATTGCCATCAACCTTCATGGCTTAATGCCATTAGCCTTTGCAGTCCATCTCCATTAACGCCCATGCTTGTTGAACTTCTATGGCTTCTCGCCATCAACTTCCATCGTTAGCACCGCAAGTATCCATGAATTTCATGATCCACCTTGCCGTTACCGTTGGTTTCGCCATTGTTGTCCATTACATTTTGAGTCTTCCACTCCATGACACCGTATTACTCATTCCATCTAGAGTTTATTGCTAAGACAATCACATCTCCCAACATGCACTTATTTGGTCTAACAAAATTCAGGTGCTCCACGATCTTGGTATTTGCATGATATTAGATTTTAGCCTAAAGTTTTTTTATCATATAGGGGAGAAAGTGAGAACTTACAAATTTAATGTTACAATCATAGATTATTAAATCTATTTATTTATGAAATAATATTTATGGTATACAATATAATCTCTCACATGAAAAGATATATTTTTGTTTTCGTGTCCTCATGTTCGTATCCAATTTTTTAAAGCTTTCCTTGTAAACGTTTGCATGTCTTGAGGTGCCCATATCTTGTGTCCAAGTCCATACATCTTAGCCTCTAACTAGCAAGTTCATACCTGAGGAAAGAGTGGGAAAGGGAATATGGATGTGTGTCTCTTTTTGAGTGTGTCGATGCAAAAATAGACAATGCATTGGACACATCTATATCTTCTTGGTTGTCCATCATGTTCCAATGCCACCCCCATGAAGCCTTGCTAATAGATATTCCCTCCGCTTGTGAGCAAGGGGTTTACTATTGCCACTAACTCCATAGAGAGGGAGCTATACACTGTTTCTTATCTCTGTTCCTCCATCCTCTTCTCCTCGTTTAGTCACCCTCCTCGAGTCTTTCAGGTTTCACTTCTATGAACCTTCACACCTCCTATCTATGCTTCCGCTAACCAGGGCTTGACTGAACTCTTCTATATAACAAATCTGACCAGGTTAATAGTGTAATACCCCATTCTCTTCATAACACATTTTATTTTTAATCCGATAATAAAATACTTCATGCGTTAGCATTGCATATTACTCTGGTTTTTTCAACAAGAGCGGTGCACTGTTTTTGGTTTTCATGTTCCCTTAGATTATTGTTTGCATCACCCTTTATCAACTTAGATTTTATTCAAGAAACGATTAGAAAACAAGAATAATGATGCTTTAATATCTAATTGTGAATCCTTGTAGAAATGTCAAACAATATTAAATTTATACAACATAATTCGGGAAAAAAAAGGTCTCTTCCATACCTTGCAGAACATATTAATTGAGAAATTTTGGAGTAACTCATGTTGAAATATTTGTGGAGGCTTCGCGTCCTCTTTGATCTCAGGGAGGGACCAATTATGCTTGACAGGAGGACGAACTGCATGCCTTTCCTTCTTAAAAATTTTTGATTGCTCCATAGAAACAGATGAACTATCATGAGATAAACTACCAGCTAGTCCTACTGTGAGCTTAGGAACAAGGAAACTAGCCATTGCGCCAAACGCACTAGGTGTAGGTGCTGGAGCTGTCTCGTTTTCCATGCCAGTTTGCCCAAAGACAGCCTGCATGATACTTGCATGTTACAATTTAACTTATTACTGGAAGTTACTAACTACACTGGTACAACCAGAAGATTGATCCTAAAGCATAATTCAATATTTCTAATCTACAAGCACACATCAAAATACAAGGAATTGATGGATTAGTAGATTTATGGCATACTTCGATATGGTAAACTGTCTTAGAAATGTTATCGATATCCCCCACAATATATAAGGTGGCATTTGCTGGAAAGTACCAGCGCTCGTGGAATTTCCTGATTTTATCAGCATCCCACTTCTTAATCTGCTCTTCTAGTCCGATTGGAAATCTTTTGCTCAGCTTGTTTTCAGAATGCAGATGTTGTAACAACTGCACCAAAAAAAACTTTTTACATTGACCAGCAAAAAATAGAAAATAAAAATAAAGGGATCAATGACCATCCCCAGCCGTGATACCTGGCAGTCGACACGGTACTCTATTGTATTCATCATTTGTAGTTCTGATAATATTGCCCGCCTTTCTTTCTCAACCCGAGAAGCAAGAAATTTTGGATGAAAAGCTATCTGTATGCATAAAAGACTTACGATGCATCACAAAATACCATATCCAATGCATATTCTATAGACTCCAATGAGATGGAAATTTGATAATTCAGAAAAAGCTTTGTATAAGAAATGAACAATAAGCTTATTAAAAGCGTTTTTAAAAAATAAAATCTTCTTTAGATTAACATAATTTAACATATAACAAAATTTGATTACTCGTACCTCATTCAAAGCATCCAAAACAAATGGAAGTAGATCACCTTCAGAGTCCTATCAAAAACAGTTCCACTTATTGTCAATGTATATTAAAACACATTGGCTGCAAACATTAGACTAATTATTCAAACAATAAGCAAAGCAAAGCAAATTATTGGTATTTTGCTCTTGTTCCTTTACAGATTATAACAATTGAAGTGTTATATAGACCACCTCACAAGCACAGATAAAAGTAGCTCCTGTTTCATTTCTTATTCTTGTTTCTCCCCTTGATTTTGGCTCCATATACAATTGCCATGGAAACAAAAAGGGGGGGAATTGAGAAGATAAAATTCAATTAAAGGACATAGATGGCAAAAACATAAAATCAAGTAGAAAATGGAAAAATGCAATATAAAGATACAGACATGAATTATCCAATGATTGTGCAGCCAAAAAAAGAAGATATAGTAACCTTTGTACTAGTTGGTGAATGGATGTGAAACACAGTATGATGGAAATCCGTGTAAGCATTTGATCGCGCTCCTGTCCCGAGAAGTTTCTCACGCTTCTTACTTCCAAGGAATGCAACATGTTCAATCATATGTGCAATTCCTTGCTCATCATCTTCCTCATCAATTGATCCAGCATGAACTTCCATGTGCGCTTCAAACCTAAAGTTTAAAATTTTATATGATACACAGAAAGAGAGAGGGAGAGAACTTCTGCGTGATACTTATTAAGCAAAGATGTATGCAAAGAATGCACATAAAAAGATTTAGTTTTCGCAATGCTTCCCAAATGCATCATGCAAATCACCATCTCTCAGTAGCCATTTTTCAATTTTCTATGGCAATCTTCTCAAATGAAGCATGCACTCACTATTTGTTGATGTGAGAACTTGATCCATTGAATCCAACAATATCTTTTGCTACACATCTTTTTCCAAACTCTTTTGCTCCATTTCTCCCTTTACCAAGGGACCATATCTTAATATACCAGCAGAATGGGCTCCATTGGTAATACTTCCTTTCTTAAAGTGGTGACCTTTTATCTGATATATTTTTCATTACTTATTCTCATGTTCTTTGTTTGGGGTAAAAAGAGGTGATGTGGAATTAAAAATTAATCATTTGGTTTATTTGGAAGGAAAAGAACCACGGAATATTTATGTAAAATCACTCTATACGACACATTTGCTTGTATTGAAGACTTAATTCTACCATATCTACCACATATATAATTACTTCTTTTTTTTTTATAAGTCACATATATAGTTAATTATGTGTATGAGCATTAATAATCAACTAAATAAATGCCACTCAATGATGCACCTGTTGAAGCACAATACCTATTTGGTGGAACTTTATTTGGTAAAATGAGGTAGCGAAGTCCATTTTTCAATTGTCCTCTATACAACTTTGGGTGAGATGGAAGTTCAGAATTTAAAAACCCCTCTAACTCTGCTCTTTCTACTTCAGGATCCAATAAATCAAAACCTTGCTTCTCTAAAGTACCATCAGGCCAGGCTAGACTTGCTGCATGTGGTTCATCTGGACCCACAGCTGCATGTGGAACAACTTGCTTCACCTAAAAACATACAGGTTACAGTCAATTAGACAAATCAATCTGAAGCAAGCAGAAAGGAAAACTGGAATTATTCAAATTCCATTTATGTACATCCTTCAAAGTATTGGATTTTTTTTTTTGGTAAGTTAGAATTTTATTAAAGAAGTACCAAAGTACAGAAAAAAGGAGGCATACCTCCCCAAACAGAAAGAGAACCTCAACAAAAACAGCCAGCAAACCAACCGACTAACTACATAAATTGATGCTAAGCAGCAGCTCATACTCAACTACAACAAAGGCAGGCAAATTACAAGCAAACGCAACAATGTGCATGCACCTAAACATGATTGTACAAAAAAGAAATTCAGAAACGCTGCAGAAAAAAGTTTCCCGATATAATCAAGTTTAACTCAACTCAATAAAGCCTTTTTCCTGCCAACTTGGAGTCCGCCACATGAATCCTATTTTTCGATTCCACTCTATCTAAGGTCATATCCTCAGTCAAACCACATGTTACATATCCTTCCTCACTAACTCTACCCACGTTAACTTTGGTCTTCCCCTTCCCCTAGCATTACCCTCAATATAGACCGTGTCACTCTTCCTAACGAAACACTTAGTTGTCTTCTTTGAAAATGTCCAAACAATCTTAGTCGATTTTCTCCTATTTTATCTCTAATTGGAGCTACTTCAACCATTTCATGAGTGTGTTCATTTCCAATTCTAATTTCTCTCGTCTTTTCACACATCCACCGCAACATTGGCCTTTTCGCGCACACACTTTATACATATGTTGTTTCTTAGATGCCCAATATTCTGTCCCAAAAAGCACAACTGATCTAATAGCTATTTTATCCCTTCCATCTTTGCAGGATATGCTGATCACACAATATACTAGATGCACTAGCAGCACTACTCCATTTAACCCGTTGTACCTAAATTTTATGATTAACATCATTACCAATTTCTCCTTCATTATGAATAATTAGGCTTGAATAACGAAAATGTTCACATTATTGTACCTCTTGATCCTCAATCTTCACTACATCCTTATTTGTGTTTCTAGATTTACTAAAGTTATACATATATTCAGCTTTATTCATACTTCATCTTAAATCCTTCTAATTCTACAGCTCCCCTCAAACCTCCAATTTAGCACTTACTCTTCCAGTCTTCCTCAAGTTTCATTAATTAAAACAATATCATCTGCAAATTACATCATGAAATGTCATCACAAATGTGTCTTGTCAGTTCATCCATAACTTTTTTTTTTAAGTATTAAAATTTTGGACCATTTCTCGATTTGAGCGTGCCATCCTTGTGCAGGGGCCATGATAATCTTCTCTGTATCGTTCCAATTTTATCGGATGTCCCCGAAGGGACTCATCCATAACTGTTGAGAAATAAGCCCCCAATCACGAACCACCAAATATTACGATGTGATGATAAGTAAACAAGCACGAAAAAATTTGCAAGAACACACCAAGAATTATACGTGGTTCGGCAAAACAAGCCTACGTCTACGGAGAGCCCGATTTCACTATATAGATTGTAACGATACAATTAGAAAGATTGTATCAAGACTACGCTCAACTCTCAACCC
This sequence comes from Cornus controversa, assembly GCA_026545225.1. Classification (NCBI taxonomy): domain Eukaryota; kingdom Viridiplantae; phylum Streptophyta; class Magnoliopsida; order Cornales; family Cornaceae; genus Cornus; species Cornus controversa. Next base: position 104,758,123 of record CM048845.1, read on the forward strand.
TTGTACACCCAATCTCACTCAAAAGGAAATCACAAATTCCAAACAAGAATTCTCTCTCTAAGTGTCCTCTCAATAACAATGAGAGTATTACCTCTATGCAAGAGTTGCCCTCTCAAAACAATGAGAGTAACCTCTCAAATACAATAAAAGTATTGCCTCTTTTCTTCTTACTTCTCTCAACCTATAACATAGGTAACTATTTATAGAGTCCAAAACACAATTCCTTGGTGGACTAGGATTACAATTCCTTAAAGCCCAAGACTTGCCTAACAAGTACTTTCCTTCCTTGAGACCAAGACTTGTCTACTAAGAAATTACCTAATAAGATACAACTCTATAATAGATATCTAATCACAATAGGAATTTGAGTCAACCTAACAATAACTAAAAGCCTACAGAATCCAAAATTTTACTTGGTTACCCGACAGTTATTCTAACCATAGTCGCACATCCAATATACATGTCTTTTATCATGTCAATTTTTTTCTTATGACACATTTCTTTATAAAACCCTCCATAACAGATCTCTAGGTACGCTTATCATACGCTCTCTAAATCAATAAAAACCATATGAAGATTTTTCTTCTTCTCTTTATATCTTTCCGTTAGTCTCCTCAATAAGTAAATGGCCTCCATCGTTGACCTCCCAGACATGAACCAAAATTGATTTTCCGACACCTCAACTTTCTATCTTAGTCGATTTTCGATCACTCTCTCCCAAAGTTTCATAGTATAACTCATTAATTTAATAATTAGTACAAATTTGTATGTCCCCTTTATGTTTATATATTGGTATTAAATACTTTTGTGCCAATCGTCAAGCATTATCTTAGTTGTTATTATCTTATTAAACAATTCATTAGCCAAGACACCATCCCTAAAACACTTCTACACTCATTAGGGATGCCATCTAATCCTAAACCATTCCTGATTTCATCTTCCTTGATACATTTTTAACCTTGCACTCCTTGACCATGTGAAAAAATATGTATCCCTAGTGTTACTATTTTCTTCTAAGCCCAAACTTCCTGGGTGATTTTCATTCAATTATTTCTCAAAGTAATTTTTCTATCTTTCTGGAATTTCATCTTTAACTAAATTCTTAAATCTTCACTCAATGCATTTCATAGGGCTAAAATTTCTAGTTTTCCTCTCCCTTAGTTTAGCAAGTTTATATATATTCTTCTCCTCATCTTTTATGCCTAATTTAGAATAGAAATCGCCATATGCTCTATATTTAGCTTCTCTCACAACTACTTTAATTTCCTTATTAACATCTTTGTATTTTTCAAAGGTTTCACTATTTCTAGTTTTTTGCCGAACTTTATAGCATTCTCATTTTGTTTTAATGATGTTTTGGACCTGTTCATTTCATTCCACCACTAAGTTTCCTTAAGTACTAAGTCATCTTATTCCACATCAAGTTTGATTCATCTTCTATGTTTCAAGTTGCTTCTTTTAGCATCATATTCTTAAATAATTCTAATTTCTCCCCTTTTAAATCCCACCACCTAGTTCTCGGGTTTATAATTCTATTTCCCCTTCTACATTGTCCCTTTATATATATCTAAAACAAGTAGTCTACGTTGTGATGTTAAACTCTCTCTAGGATAACCTTACATCCATCATAACCAAGTACCCCACATAAATATTAATTATGAGCCTTTTAAACTTGACTTGTCAAATTCTGCTTAGAAAGAAATCTTTCAAATCACATCACATGCACCCAAACAAATATATGTGCATGTACATTTCTGCATGAAAAATCATATAAATACCAACACATGCACAGATTAAATGCATGCAAGATATATTTTGGATTCAGAGTTAGTTCCAACAAATGTCATATAGGAGACCTTGATCATCTTCCTCGCAATCTTTATCGGGGAAAGTGTTAACATCCAACTATTCTAATATATTAATGTATAAAGTTGTTAGAGAAGATGTAACTTTAATTATTTTATGTTCTCCAACACGTGCACTCACCTATGATCTGACTTTTCATTATGAGTGGCCCAATACATGCATCAATTATAATTACTAGGGTGGTGGGGGAGATTCGAACCTGGGCCTTGCCTACTCTAATACCACATTAAAAACCAGCCACTCTAAAAGCTTAAGTATTAGAGAGGGTGTAACTTGATTGTTTATAATTTCTAACATAAGGAACTAAGAAACGAACCAGAACTGAAGAAGATCAAACATCATGCAGGCTGGCAGGTTCCATTAACGCTAGAGTTTCACAATAGATATAATATATATATATAGTCTATGCTAGACTGACACCTAGGAAGCACGGACACGCCTAAGAAGGCAAAGAATCCGTGTTGGACACGTGTCGGACACGGATACGCGTCGGACACGCTCCGACACGTGTCGGACACGTCAAAAAACGTGTCTGATTTTTTTTTATTTTTTTGAATTTTCGGACACGGCTCGGACACGGCATGGACACGCGTCCGACACGACTTGAATTTTCAGACACGGCGTGGACACGGCGCGGACACGCCAAATTTTTTTTTTTCCTTTTTCCTCTTATTTTCATGAATCTTCTCTCTTCCATGGATTCTTACTTTATTTTTCACTAATCCCTAATTATTTTTCTAACAAAACCTTAATTGTTTTTGCTTTTTTCTCCTTTTTTAGCCTCTTTTTTTCTTTTTCCTAGCAAAACACAAGTCTAGAAATGTTGTTTTAACAATTCAACTATAGCCCATCTCATCTCTTCATCTTTATTCTTTTTTACTCTTCTTTCTCTTACTGTACAATTGCTATCTTTTACATATGACTTTCCCATGATGCATTTGTATTTGGAGTAAGCTAGAATGATGATGTTTAAATGATAAGACTAGTTTTTATTCTAATGTCTCGTTTTGATTTGGTTTTATGACTTTGTGACATCGTTCTCTTATAATTATTGTTGTTGTGGAGTAGATTCAATTGTGTACTTGTGATTTATGATTTGTGAATTTTTTCTTTGTTAGGTTGATGAAAATTGAAAAATAATATTACTCTTAATTATTTAATGTATGACATCAAATATTATATAAAAATAAATATTTATTATTTATCGTGTCCCCGCAGTGTTCGTGTCCTAATTTTTTAGGATTTGCCGTGTCGCCGTGTCCGTGTCGTGTCGTATCCGTGTCCCGTATCCGTTTCCGTGCTTCTTAGACTGACACTATATTTTGCGCTTTTCTGGTATGTTCTGAAAAAGGTTGCCTCACCAAGAAATTGTCATATGTTTGAGGAACAAACACAGGATGAAATTTGCTCGCACCAATAAACAAACTGTACTAATGCTCCATGACAACTTATCATACTTGGTTTTCCCGAATTCATATGTCAATTGCACATTTTCACATGGGGCTTGACTAGTGTTCTAGCATACTCTTTCATTGCTTAATATATTATTTAGCAAGTGCACATAAAAATACAAGTATATTGCAAGACTGCTCGACCAAATCCTCCCAAAAAACAATTTATATGAATAAAAAATTAATTAATTGGTTGATTTATTAAACATTGAATAATGTGGCTTGGAACTCCCTATACTTGACACAAAGTTCAGTCATGCGATACTATATACCAAATGTCTTGGGCACTCTACACCACCTACAGAGCAGAAGCCCATTGGTTTCCGTCAACATACAAAAATGACATATTTCAAAAGGGCGATGGGAGCATTCGAGAGAGAGAAGCGATCCTACTTGGAGATGGCGAGACTCCCTCATCTCACCATCTCCGGTGAGGTCGAAAGCAAGGCAACGAGCAGAGAGCATGTGTTTCATGTCAATGATCACAACACAATGATCAAAAGGGCTATGTTGAAATCATGTTTGCTTGGGAGATTTGATAGGGAAGTGAGTAGCCTACAACGGATTGAGGAATGGGTTTCGAAGAGCTGGAAGGTGCGAGTGCGGTGAGGGCTCAACCTTGTCGAACGGTCTCCTACTACTGAGATAACCATCAGAAAAGGAAGCTTAGAGGGTGTTGAAAGAGGGTAAAAGGCTCTGGGAGAAGCGATGTTATTCCTCGACATCTGATGCTTTAGAGTTGGTTGCTTGGGGCTGTTAAAAAAGAGGAAGGACGGGAAAATCCTTTTATACGGGTAATGTGATGTCCAACATCACCTAGGGTGCAGAGGTTGTTTGCACTTATATGTGTGGATGTTTCCTAACTGTGTAGACGCATTTTGAAAACCGTGACCAAGAAGAATATGCAAAGCAAATAATATCTACACAGCGGGGCGGGTCGTGACAGATGGTATCGAAGCCAATCCCCAACCGAAAATGGAAGAGCGTGCACAAGCCCATGAGAGTTCGGCCATCGTTCTCGCTGGATCCCAAGAGAAGGTGATTGTGGCATCTCACATCGCCTGGAGTGGAGAGGTTGTTGGCACTTATATGTGTGGATGTCTCCTAACTATGTAGATGGGTTTTGAAAATCATGAGCACGGAGAGCGTGCAAAGCAGACAATATCTACACAGCGGGGCTGGTCGTGATAGGTTACATTTGCATCTATGGTGTCAGAAGCTTTTTGTGGCCATTAGAGAGTTGTGCGAAAGGTTTCCGAAATGTCGAGGCTAATGAAATGATAGATACTAAGAAGACTGTCCTGATGGTCACTCATGGTGAAGAGATTCCGGCATTTGTTCTTGTCCAAGATGATTGGGTTGCTTACAAAGCTGCTTTGATGGAAAAAATCACACCTACTCTGGTGCCGAAGCATGTTTCCTTAATCGGGAGGGACAAAAACAGACTTATCTCTGGGCAAGAGGAGTGGCTCCGTTATGATGAGACCACCGGAAATGGGAAAATGCGAGAAAGCCACAAATCGAATTTGTAGAAGAAAGGAATATCGTAAGGTCGGGGACGATCAGTGATTCACGCACGGGAGGAGCATGGCAATAGGAGAAAACCCAGAGAAGAGAAACATAAATGGATCACTAAGGCTGGGTTGTATTCATAGAAGATGGTCCAAGCTCAAACCGTGAAGAATGTTAACGATAAGGCCTATTCCTCAATAGTTCATACTCATTCTTCTCTCTCTTGGGTAACAAGGTTCGAGTTATCTCTCTTCTTTTTCTTCTGCTTCGATGGGCATGGATGATACTCTGAGAATAGATGAGGTGGGAGATGGAGAGCGAGCGATGATGGGTATTGTTTCAGAGGAAGGTAGAAACAGATTGATGGCAAGTTGCCCAATGATTACGTCGAAGTCGATAGTCGAAGCTGGATCGAAGAGTGTTGATCAGTCAGAGTGTGGGGATGACTTGAGCGTGTCGATTGAGGCCGGCCAAGGGGTTCACCTACGTCTAAGAAATGCACAGGCCGAGGCATTGAGGGATCTGTTGTGGCAGCGCAATGGGGTGGGAGAGGGACATCAAATGGGGCAAGAGTTGGGTGTAGAAGAGGGAGAAATTGTCAATCATGGGAACAGTGTGTTGGTTAGGTGGGAGGGAACTAACCAGGAGGATGCTAATTAAGGGGAGGAGTGCATGAATAATTCATTCCACGATTGTATGGGTGGGGACATGTTGGATGTCTAGGGAGAGTATTTTGTGGAAGCAGAGGGGCTGCCCACTCCTTTACAGGTTATTGAACCGGGAAGGAAGTTAGACAATTTGCTCATTACAACCGGAGATGTTAGGAAGACAAATGGGTGATGGACCCTATTAGAGAAGTGAGCAAAAGTTTGGGAATCTCATATGAAGAGAACAATGATAAGCCAGTGGAGATCTTCCATTTTGTTGATGGTGGATGGAAAATGTCTTGAAGGAAGAGGAATGCTTGCTGGAGGGGGGAATGGGAGTTGAAGGGGTTGATTTCTTATGTCAACTATGAGGGAAGGAGTGGGGGAGAGAAGTAGAGGGAGGAGGAGAAATCTATTGTTTGCCTATGAAGCTCCAACTGATTTCATGGAATGTCTGTGGGCTTACTGACCCGGACAAGAGGAAAGTGGTGAAGTTGGCAGTGCAAAAATGGAGGTGCTCATATGGTGTGCCCTCATGAGACGAAGTTGTCCTCTCTTTCAGACGCTTTGGTGAGGAGTCTATGGGGTGGGAGATTTGTTGATTGGGTGGCCTTGGAGGCCAATGGTTCTTCTGAAAGTATTCCTATGATGTGGGACATGAGGTGGTTGTCTCAGGTGGATTAGTGGAAAGGTAGATTCACGATTTCGTGTGCCTTCTCTTTAGAGGAGGATGGGGGTGTTCTCAAGAGTGTATGGGCCAGTTGATGATGGGGAGAGGTGTCTCCTTTGGGGGGAGTTGAATTGTCTCGAAGGAGGTGGTCTTATCCTTGGTGTGAGTGTGTGTTGGGGGGACTTCAAAATGTTTAAGATCCCCTTTGGAGCGATCATCGAGGGGTCGGCAAACTCCGGCAATAGAGCAATATTCTGATTTTATTGATGAGGTTGATCAATCTTCCGTTGGAGGGGGGGTTAGCTTCACTTGGTATAGTAGTAGACAGGCTCCTACGCTCTCTCACCTGGATAGATTTCTTATTTCAGGGGAGTGGGAGGAGAAATTCTTGGATGTGACACAAGTTATGTTAGCTAGACAAACTTCAGTCCATATTCTGTTGGTGTTTGATTGTGGTGGGATGGGGAGAAAGAACACTCCGGAGAGGCTATTCGGTGAAAGGCAGTCCAAGTTTTATGTCAGCTTCAAAGCTCAAATTGATCAAGGAATACATCAAAAAGTGGAAGGGAGGTCTTCGGAACTTGGAGTGGAGGAAAAACAGTCTTATCAAAAATTGCAGAGTTGGACTGTAAGGAGGGTCAAGGGGATCTCAGTGAGAAGGAAAGATGTAGGCTGGACGAGTGTAAGGCAAAGATAGGAGATATTGCCATCTCAAAGGAGATCTCTTGGCGACAGAAATCAAGGGCTCTATGGTTGAAGGAAGGTGATAGAAATACGAAGTTTTTCCATCGACTAACGAATGCTCATCGAAGTAGCAATCACATTGGGAGTATTCGGGTTTATGGGATTCTTTTGAGTAGAGAGGAAGATGCAAGTAGTGGGATTGCTTCCTATTACCAGCGATTGTACACTAGGGAGTTTAGTTGGAGACCTTGTCAGGATGGACTTTGATAAGATTTCAAAGGAGGATAGAGTCGGCCTAAAGATACCTTTTAGTGAAGAGGAAGTGTTATTGGATTGAAGAGTTGCAATGGAGACGAAGGTCCGGGCCCGAATGGGTTCACGATGGGCTTCCTCCAATAAAATTGGGAGGTGGTTAGAGAGGAGGTTATGGGGGCTGTTAATGCCTTCCATGACCAAGATCGATTTGAGAAGAGTTTGAATGCCTCATTTATTGCTCCCATCCCCAAGAAAGGGTGAGTTACGAACATTAAGGACTTTAGGCCTATTAGTTTGGTGAGCAGTAGGTACAAACTTATAGTCAAAGTCCTAGCCTCTCGCATGAAAGGAGTGTTGGATGGCATCATTTCAGAGTCAGAATGCATTTGTGGGTGGGCGTCAAATTCTGGATTCAACTCCATTGCCTCCTAGTGTGTGGACTCTAGATTGAGTAGCAAAGTCTCAGGGGTTCTATGCAAGCTGGATGTCAAGAAGGCTTATGACCATGTGTGTTGGAGTTTCTTGCTCTACCTATTGGAGCGGATGGGGTTTGGGGACAGGTGGAGGAGGTGGATTGAGTTTTGCATATCTGTAGTGAGGTTCTCGGTGCTTGTGAATGGGGTTTGGGGACAGGTGGAGGAGGTGGATTGAGTTTTGCATATCTGTAGTGAGGTTCTCGGTGCTTGTGAATGGATCCCCTTCTAGATTCTTCTATAGCTCAAGAGGCTTAAGACAGAGAAATCCTCTATCCCCATTTCTCTTCCTTATTATGATGGAGGCTTTCAGCCGTGAGCCGTCTGATGAGGAGGGCAATGGAGTTGGGATATATCAGAGGCTTAAGAGTGAGGAGAGAGCAGTTGCATCGCATCAGATGGAGATCTCACATTTATTGTTTGTCGATGACACCATAGTTTTCTGTGATGCAAATGAGGTTAGTTGAGATATGAGGAGTGTGTTGGTTTGCTTTTAGGCAATTTCTAGCCTGAAAGTGAATATAGGAAAGAGTGAGATTGTCCCGGTAGGGGAGGTGGCTCGTATCACTATTCTTGCGGATATTCTAGAATGTGGGATAGGAGAGTTCCCGATATCATACTTGGGATTGCCATTGGGTGCGCCTTCAAGGAGAGTAGCAGTCTAGGATCCGGTCATTGAGAGGTTTGAGAGGAGGTTTGCAGGTGAAAGAAACAGTATTTGTCGAAAGGATGTTAAAAGGAGGCTGCTTGACTTTGATGAAGAGCATGTTATCGAGCATACCTACTTACTACCTGTCCTTGTTCCAAATTCCAACTTTAGTGCAACAGAGGATTGAGAAGCTTCAGCAGAACTTCCTATGGGGAGGGATGGGGGAGGAGTTCCAGTACCATCTCGTAAACTGGGATCAGGTGTACAGGCCGAGTCAGATGGGGGGTTTGGGGATTAGGAGACTCACTCCCTTCAATAAAGCCCTATCGAGTAAGTGGATGTGGAGATTCGAGGTGGAGAGGAGATGGCTTTGGAGGAGGTTCATGTGCTCAAAGTTTGGAGAGGAGAGGGGTGGGTGGTGTTCTTTAGAGATGAGGAGTCCGACTGGAGTTAGGGTTTGGAAATTCATCCAGAAGGGTTGGGATGAGTTTTCAAAACACATACAATTCAGGGTGAGGGATGGGATGGCAGAAGTATTAGGTTTTGGGAGGACCTCTGGTGTGGGGACCGCTTTCAAGCTTGCACCTATCCGAGAATCTTCAGGATTGTGACAGACAAACATGTCATGATTGTTGACTCCTATCGGGCTTGATAGCAAGGGCTGACATGGGATATAAAGTTCATGAGGCACTTCCAGGATTGGGAGCCGGAGGACATCTTTGATTTGCTGACAGTGCTTTACCGTCAGAGGGTAGACGGCACAGAGCTTAATGAGTGGATATAGACTCCCTCTTCTCAAGGGAGATTTGGGGTGCACTCCTACTCAAGACTGATGAGTGCTCAAGCTTCTCCTTTACCATGGAAGGCAAGGTGGCGCATGAAGGCACCCCTGAAGGTGGCTTTTTTTATTTGGACAATGCCTTTGGACCAGATTCTTACGATAGACAACCTAAGGAGGAGGGGACAAACTCTAGTGAACTAGTGTCATGTGCAAGAGGGATGAGGAGTTGGTGGATCATCTCCTTCTTCATTGCCCGGTGGCTCCAGATTGTTGGGATTTGTTCCTTGGCCTTTTCGGGGTCTAATGGGCTATGCCTCTTTTTGTGAGGAGTGCTCGAGGCTTGGAGAGGTTGTCTAGTGGGAGCTCAAGCTTGAGATGCTTGGAGAGTTGTGCCCTTGTATTTATGATTTGTGGAGGGAAAGGAATAGGTGATCCTTCGAGGGAGAGGAAACTCCTATTAGTGTGCTTCAGTTCTCTATTCTTCACACTTTATTTTTTTGGCTTCTAGGGAGAAATTGTATATCTATAGGGGAGATAGTGGATTTTTGTGGATTTTTTTGAGTGTTTAGGGGCCCTATTTGGTCCTTGTCTAGTTTATGGAATGTGCTCCCCTCTTGAGCATTGTCTATAACACTTAACTTGGAAAAAGAGAGAGAGAGAGAGAGAGAGGTCTCAAAGAAGCATGTATGTATCTAACAAATCTTTATATATGGTAACCTCGTAACCAATTTCTCCTAGGCTCACCACATGAAAAAATATTAAAACAGCTCCATGAAAAACAGGTGATACAAATACATACAGCCTGCAGAAAGATTTCATTGTTCAACTGGATAGTAAACTAAAGGCTGCATAACACTACTTAATGTATTTTAAGCATCAAAACTATGCATATAACTTCATAAATTGTCCACTAATTGGATAATAATAACAAAAAGGGAAGCAAAAAATGTAAGTGTTCCAATTTCAATTTTGTGTTAGAATCAGTCTAATAGAAGAAGAAACATATTTTTATTTTTATTTTGATAAGTAATATATCAAGAAACATTTTTTTTCTTTTGACAAGTAATATATCATTGAAAGACACTCAAAGGGGAGCGCATCCACACAGATGACATGTGGCAATACAAAGAGGAAGGCATTAATCAAGGACTTATAATGTGATATTTAATTAATAAGAGCTGGTGGCCCACAGTTTATATGCAATGGAAGGAACTTGAAGTAGCTGACTTACAAACACATTGTCGATTGTATGCTTCGACGAATGGAAAGTAGATTTGTCGAGAAAGACTCCTGATGTATATCTTTTGACACTGGACCCTCTATTGCGGTGATAACAAAAACAAGATAAGCGTTTATGTTGATCTGGCAAAGTTGCTCCACTCGATGATTTATCAAACACAGAAGTACATTGCCTCCAAGCATTCTACAATTCAAAGATAAAATTTCACAAGACAAACAAACAATAGAGTTGTAAGAAACATATAACTGGTGAAACACAAGCAAATTGAAATCAAGATTTAGTATCAGAATATCACCCATATCAGAACCATATATGCTTTTAGTTCTTTGTTGGAAATTTTTCATCTGTTTTTCAACATTCTAATTTTGTAATTTGTATACAATAAATATTTTGATCTGTTGCCTTGTCATTTTAAAATGTGAAATTTAAGTCTCTCTTTTTTGAAAATATTTTAAGCCAATTTTCTTGATATCCCTAATTGAATTTTTTTTTTCTCCCGAGCTTGTTTTATTTGTTATTACCATTAATAATTACTTTTAGTTATATATTAATTGTATTTGTTGAGCTCGTTTCATTTATCAGTTATAATAATATAAATTTATACTCAATTAATATTGCATTTATGGAAGTATATCATTTCATACATTGCACTTTTTGCTACTCGACCTTCATTTTTCATTTCCACGTGACCACCTTTCAAAAAAAAAAGGATGCAGAAAAAATAAAAAATGGAAAGAAACACAATTTCAATAATTGATGTATTTAAGTTTCACCACATGAAGGGAATGAAGGCATCGTATGAGAGGTCGCTCGGCTGCCGCGATTGTGCTGGAGACGAGAGGGTTATGTCTCAAAGTGGAGGACGACGGTCTATGGCCGAGAAGAGAGATGTTACGGGCGTGCCTCATTGGGAAATTTGGCAAAGAAGTTGGGTCGATTGAGAGGATAGTAGAGTGGGCAACTAAGGTCTGGCAAGTTTCCTGTGGGGTAAGGGTGGTGCAGATGCTGGATTCCCTCTTGTTGTTTCAATTGCCGTCGCATGTTGAGGCCGTCAGAGTATTACTTGAAGGTAGGAGGACATGGGGTGAGGCAAATTTGAGAATTGATGTGTGGTAATTTCAGGCTGGAATTTCTGGAGGACTGAGGGTGAGGAAGGAATGCCGAATACTCCAGACACTGCTTTTTGGCTTGCCACTCCATGTCTGGTGTGATTCATTGTTTGTCGCCGTGGGTGAGGCGTGTGGAGGGTTTGTTGGGGTGGAGGCTAATGCTACAAGAGATGCTACGAAGGTTACTGTAGCGTCTCTTGCAAGGCGAGTCGAATGGGAGCTCATGACAGAGAAGGAATGGTGGAGCTTGAGGGATAAGGGTGTTCGCCAGAACTGACACGATGTTTCTGAGAGGGGGTCAACCAAAGAAAGGGACAACTGAGACTAGTAATGGCGCAAGGTCAAGGACGAGGGGATGGTCAAGCGCCTGAGACGCATGGTTGTGTGGGAAGAAGAGAGTGGGCACATCGGTCCCCAAATGCTAACGGGCAGATGGAGTGGGCAACAGCTGGGGGGCAACATGATGAGAAGGGATTGGGCCACATGGATGAAGCCTCACGTGACCTCAGAGGCTATGATTTGAATTCAAATACAGGTGGGCCTCTTCTTAATTCTTATAACCGATTTGGGCCGCTTACCCAGCAAATGAAGAGCAAGGGGGTGGTGAATTAAATTAGAATAGGTTAGGCTTAAGGAAGGGACGACTGGGCCACTTTAGTCCGAAGAAGCATCATAATCATCATAAGCCCAATGTGGGAAAAGTCATTCTTAATTCGCATGGGCTATCAAAGTTTGGGCCAACAAAATTTGGGCCTGATTTAAAAGGAGATAACACTGAGTTTTATGGATTGAACAAGGTTCGCTCAAACAGTGCCTTATGCAAGAACTCGTCTTTCCTTCAACGCATTTCACAGATGTTCAATGGCTTCAACGCCTCAATTGACGACGTGGCAGTGCTGGAAAGGAGACACAAGGAGGCCGATGAGAACGGGGTGGTCTGGCATAGGTTGGGAACGAAGCACAGTAATGATGGAAATGGCAGAAGTTCCGAAATCAAACATGATCGCAGCACTATTGCGATGGAGTCTCAACCTCTCTCTAAAAAATCTTCCACGGGTAAGAGATGGTTGAGAAAAGAAAAACAGAAGTGGGTCATGAAGCCGAGATCGGAACAAGGGCAAAAGTGTGACGATGTACATGGTATGTCTGTCCACAGGAGGTCGGTCCCTGTTTCTGTTTTCTCTTCTCCTTCTTCTTCTTCTAAGGGGAGACTGGGAAGGGATTTTGCTGGTGATTGGTTGATTAATGGAGGAAGGAGTGGGATGGGTGTTGTTTCAAGCCCTGTGTTGAGCTAGTTGCTGACAACAGAGAAGGTGGGGTGGTGAGGTCAGCCTGAGGGATAATGATTCTCAGGGTTTATCAATCAAGCCGGACAGAATTTATGGAGGAATCGTCCTGTGTGTTGGGAAGGGATTCAGCTGAGCCTTCAAAAAGAAGCTGCAGCAACCTTAATGAGTGAGATGAAGATGAACAGTGGGGTGGATTTTGAGAACAAATTCAGTTCAACAGATGTTGTTGAACCTGAAACAGGAGATGGTTTAATGTTGATGGGGAGATTTGGGGGGGGAGGGATGAGACTGAGGGAAGCCTTCCTGCAGATCCATTCGATCTCAATCATGCTATTGTGACTCAGCCTGAAGAGTGTTATATTGTGGCCCGAATTTTGTCTCGGCCCGTGTTGCGTTTACAACCCGGTTTTGACCCGAAAAATGGGCTTTGTGTGGCCTTAAGCCACCAAAGCCATGGGGGTTCGGGGACAATGCCCTCGGAAAAAATTTTATGACCCGTTTTTCGCTTGCGGGTTTTGGATCCGAATTAGGACTCTCTTGTAGCCCGATATAAAAGGGCATCTAAGGGTTTGGAGTGAAAGAGAGAAAACATGGAAAATGCAGAAATAGAGTGAGAGAGCGAGAGTTAGGGTTTGGGGTTGAAATTTGTAATCTCCTTATTTTTGCATAGTGAAATCTTTCACCAAATCTTTGTTGTGGACGTAAGCACATCGCCGAACCACGTAAATTATTATATTTTGTGTGTTGTGCTTGTTTCATTTTGTATCGTATTTCGTGATTGTGCTTGGTTCGCGACAATTTTTCACAACAAATTAGAATCTGAAATCTAAGCTGGGATGTCGACCAAGTTTATGAAAATCGAGAAATTTAACGATATAAGCAACTTCAACCTGTGACGGGTTAAGATGCAGGCCATGTTGATTCAACATAGGATATCCAAGGCGCTGAAGAGAAATGATGCACTCCCAGAAAAGTGGAAGGACAATCAGAAAGATGAAGCTATGAAGAAAACACACAATGCGATTCTATTGTGTTTAAGTAACAAGGTTTTGCGAGAAGTTTCTGGAGAGACTACGATAGATGGGCTATGGAGCAAGTTGGAATCCCATTATATGACGAAGTCTCTTGCGAATCGCTTGTACCTAAAGAAGTGGTTGTTCACTCTTCAGATGCAGGAAGGTTCGTCTCTGAAACAAGGTTAATGTTGTCATCATGGATTTGAAGAATATTGATGTTAAAATAGAGAATGAGGATCAGGCTATTATTCTGTTGTGTTCTCTACCACCCTCGTACGAGAACTTTGTCGATACAATGATGTATGGCAGAACTAATTTGTCGATGGAAGACGTAAAGGCATCTTTGAATTCTAAGGAGTTGCAGAGAAGGACGTTTGAGGGTAATACAAAAAGTTCAGCAGAGGGCTTGGTTGTTAGAAGGAGAACGAATCAGAAGGGGGGTCTGGGAGCAGAGGTCGTCCTAAGTCTAAGAACAAATCGAATGTGCTAAAATGCTTCACTTGTCACAAGGAAGGGCACTTTAGGAAAAACTGTCCGAAGCGTAAGAAGGGAAAAGGAAAATCCTTTGAAGCCGCTAGGGTGGCTGTTGCAGAGGGTAGTGATTCAGATGGTGGTAGCGTTCTCACAATTTTTGCCCGTGACTCTAGCGATGAGTGGATACTTGATTCGGGTTGCTCGTATCACATTGTATTTGAGAGATCACTTTCATTGTTTTGAGAGGACAACTCTTGTGTAGAAGTAATACTCTTATTGTTTTTTGAGAGGACACTTGGAGAGAGAATTCTTGTTTTGAATTTGTGATTTCCTTTTGAGTGAGATTGGGTGTATAAGGGTTGAAAGTTGAGCATACTCTTGATACAATCTTTCAACTTGTACTATTACAATCTATATAGTGAAATCGGGCTCTCTGTGAACGTAGGCTTATTTAGCTGAACCACTTATATTTCTTGGTGTGTTCTTGCAAATTTCTCCGTGCTTGTTTATATATCGTCACATCGTAATATTTGATGGTACATGATTGGAGGTTTGTTTCTCAACAAAATTGTATCAGAGCTTCAAGGTTCACACAAGGTGTTTGATAAAAATCTTGTCTAGATTTTTTCTTCATAACACAGGTGTTGTTCATCATAGGCACTTGTGACAATCAGGACTGGTAATATTGCCACACAGTACAAAGTGGAGAGATTTGATGGTAAGGGTAACTTCATCCTATGGCAAGGGAGGGTGAAGGGCATCCTAGTTCAACAAGGCTTAGCGCGGGCGTTGAAAAGGAATGATGGAAAACCGAAAAAAATGTCACTTGATGATTGGCAGGATATAAAGTCAAGGTGTGTTAGCACTATTCGACACTGTATTGGGGATGTTCTCACAATTTACAAAGGTGACACTCTTACTTAACATGAGTGATTTTTAGATTCACCCAAGTTGCGGTGTAATCTAATTTCCTTCAGCCGGTTGGGCTCCATGGGCTACAAGTGCTCCATTGCAGGAGGAGTCATGAAAAGCTCCAGGGGCTCATGGTATTAATGCAAGGAGAACAAAGTGGAGGTTTGTACCGTCTAGTGGGGAGTGCCAATGGCATTCAGACTTTAATTGTAGATAAGAAACGGGGTGCACATGATAACAAGATCTTGAGACGTGTTTCGTTTGATTTATCGAAAACACGGGATGCACGTTTCCAGACAGACGTGAGTGAGATGAAAGTTCCTGCTTGAAGAAGGGTTGCATCAAAGCCCCCTTCCAAAGTCACTTGATAGTGTTGACTTGACACAGCTATATGAATACATTGGTCATGCGGATCAAGGGAGAGTATTGTTTCATACTTAATTCAAGTTATGTACCTCGAGTTTGAAAGGTCGATAGATAGTTTGTGGATTTGCATACGAGAGTCTCATGTATTGAAGACTTGTCAAAAATATTGCCAAGGAGAGATTTGTTGGGTTGACTCAAATTCCTATTGTGATTAGGTTTCTATTATAGAGTTGTATCTTATTAGGTAATGTCTTAGTAGACAAGTCATGGTCTCAAGGAAGGAAAGTTCTTGTTAAGCAAGTCTTGGGTTCTAAGGAATTGTAATCCTTGTCCACCAAGGAATTGGGTTTTGGACTCTATAAATAGTTATCTATGTTATAGGTTGAGATTTGTGAGAAGAAAAGAGGCAATACTCTCATTGTATTTGAGATGTCACTCTCATTGTTTTGAGAGAGCAACTCTTGCGTAGAGGTAATACTCTTATTTTTTTTGAGATGACACTTAGAGAGAGAATTCTTGTTTTGAATTTGTGATTTCCTTTTGAGTGAGATTAGGTGTATAAGGGTTGAAAGTTGAGCGTACTCTTGATACAATCTTTCAACTTGTACTATTACAATCTATATAGTAAAATCGGACTCTCCGTGGACGTAGGCTTGTCTAGCCGAACCACGTATAATTTTTGGTGTGTTCTTGCAAATTTTTTCGTGCTTGTTTTGGAGGTTTGTTTCTCAACAAACTACACTGCCAAAATAGTTTTAAATATACTTTTTTTAACTTTTAGAAGTCGAGTATATTTCGATAGAGTGCAATGAAAAAAAATAGCATTCATGTCGCCAATTCCAAGTAGTTGAGAAAAAGGCTTTGTTGAGTTGAGACCGAGCATATTTTGCTGATCTCCACGAATTACCTGAGATGGGATGTAGTAACAGTCCCTGGGTCGAATTCATGTTATTGGATCTTCTTATCTTCCTAAAGTGTATTTAGTAAGTCACGAATGTTCTGGCCATTCTGGGTAGATAGTCTGTAAGTTATCTATTTTGGAGTCTTTACTCCCAGTAGTAGGAGAACCCAAAAGCCTATAAATATCTATGTCATCTATCTATTCAATGCAATTGAGTGAGATTGTCTGATTTGTAATACAACCTAACCTTAGAAATAAGTCCTTGTGGAATTCTAAGTGAGATTCCTAATTCTTCTCTTCGTCCTCGCTTTGATGACTGCTCACAAGGCACCAACCACAGCCCCAGAATTATGCATTATAATTTCAATATGCGAGTCTAAATTATGCATTAGTATCTATATTGCATTTAATTCAATACTTACAATATTTGCTAATAAAGACCATCAATTTTTAAATGAAAATACAGTGATACATCATAATACATCTTCTATATTGAAATTTCAAGCTTTCATGATTAAAGAAAGAAAAAGAAAAAGAAATACCTTGGGGGTAGCAAGACGAGCACAGTATCGCCTACGTCTCGGCGGACGCAAAGTAATTGTCTTATTGTGAGCCCATCTGCGAGCGGCAGTAGATGGAGCTGTTACTGAATCGGCCTTGGTTGAGGAACAATCGTTAATGGTGGTGGGAGGGTAGAAGAGAGATTTCACATGAATCGGAGGAGTCAACAAAGGCTTTGCGCCGAACATCACCGATGAGGTATGCATGGGATGGGATAGGGTTCCAAGTTCCAACACTTATATATTTAGATTTAGGTTTAGGGTTTAGTGCAAGGAGAAAAAAAGGGCAATTCAATGATGATAAATTGATAATAATAATCAGTGTGAGGAAAACAAACCTCCTTCCATTGGGAATATCTATGATTCTATCTAATGAATATATGTATTAGTACTGTAACAGTTTTGTGGCTCGGGAGGACTTGACTTGGCTTGGCCCAGATTTTTTTTAGAAAGGTCGGTTCTATCATTGTCTGTTTCTCGCCCCCCTTAAAAAAAAAAATCAAAAATAAAAAGAAAAATCCTTGTGTGCGTCTGTGTGAGGTTAAAATCACACTTGCGTCAACGTTTCCTTTTTCTGAGGCCTTTATTTTATTTTATTTTTTCTGTTTTTGAAATATGAAGACAAAAATTTGATTACTCAACACTTTTTGCCCAAAGCCCTACTTCCTTCCGACTTAGAAATCCCAACTATAGTATAAATAAATAGTTTTAGCATCTTTTGAGAAGGAGACGTTGCTAAAGCCTAAAACCATAGAGGCTAGGGTTCGCTCTCGATTAGTCATGCGTGGAGGGAGAGAACGGTGCAATTGCCCCGGCCCCGGGACAAAGTCTCGTCCCCTACCTCCAACATAAGCATGCATTGGTCACCTTCTGCTTGTGACTCAGAGTAGTAATGCATGTATATATATAAATGATTATTTATTATATGTAGATATATATATGCAATTTGTGTTTATATGTATGTCTCTCTAATTTATATACTGTGGCATCAAAGTTGAAATTTTAAGTACTGGCCATGTTACTTCTTGTTTTGAAAACTTTGATTTGCTGATCAGCAATTTACCGGATGAAATTCTTATAACCATTTTTGTCTTTGATGATGAAAGAAGATGCAAGAACTAGTGTGTTTTCGAATAAATGGGAAGATTTGTTGAGATTATTTCACTTATAGTTTTGATTTTGATGCTTCACAAGCGTTAAGAGGACATGCATTCTTCTGAAACTAGATCACTCGAAATCGAAAGGTCCGAGTACGAGGATGAAAATGGGTAAATGAAGTCTTGAAACCCCATCAGTTCCCATTTTCCCTTGAATTGACGATTTGAAGAAGAGGAGGAAACATAATTCCCAAATTAAAACGCCCTTTTTTTAATGGTATAATCCCCAAATCTAATTAGGTCTCAAAGAGTAATTAATCGCATGATATTTAAGTCGATCATATCGTTACAAAGATACATTAGTTTGAGTTGAGCCCTGCCTGTCAATGCAAATCGCTAAGGGGATCATGAGATGAGTTTCAGCTTATCTCATTGTCGCAAAATGCCTATGCAAAGACCGTGGGCAATGACAAATCACTTGCAATACCACGCATACAAAGTCTCCCCTGTACAGATATCCACCTAAACCAGGTTCAAACCAGAGAAGGAAAAGAGGAAACAGAGCATTAAAACACACCAGAAGCTGAAGGAACAACTAAATCACAAGAAAGGATCTCCATGGTGATCGGGTAGTCCTCAACCCAAGCACAGAAGCGTCCTCTCAGCCCAAGAAACAGATCCAGCTTAGCGGTAAGAACCCCACCAGCACTAGATTGAACTCTATAAGCTACAAGACGAAGCAGTAGCTAAACTAAAAACTGAAACAGAAAAATTACAAAATACTGAATCAATTAGCTAAAAGTGAACAAAAACTGAACCAATTAAATCAATGCAAAGTCACAAGTCTAGAACTAGATTCACAACTCAACTCAAGGGCTCAATAATAGTTGGTTGCCAAACTGTTTCAAGAGATTGATTTTAAAAATAAAAAATAAGAAAATAAAAATAAAAATAAAAAGATAGAGAGAAAGGGAGAGGGAGTACTCTAACATTCAACCGAAACCGCATATTGTCATGTTTTTCAACTAGCAATTCAATTAAAAAATGATTTGACAAAAAAATAAAATTAACTCATAGGGAATAAGAAAAGCAGGAAACTATTACAAGTAATATCAATATCAAGTGAAATAGCATTTATTCTTGGTATCATACGTTAACGGATAACTTGTCAGTCTAGTCTTGGGTTTTTCATAATACAGTAGATGGTAGAGAAGTCTCTCGGGTTTTTCGTAATTTTCCAAGAACAATTAGTCTCAACCAACGAACAAAGAAGAAAATACCATTACACTTCAACACAATTTGTATTAGGCATCTAGCTCAAGACAATCACAAACACCAAAGTAACGGCAACAAAATTTACTATTTCAGTGCCCAAGCCTAAATACGTTACAACATGAAATAGAAGCCAGCCTTCTCCACTCATCCACCGTTTGAGATCCAGAACAATTGAGGCAGAGAGAAATAGGATCAGATCAGAGAGAGCTAGCGGCAACAAATATCACGACTGCATGTAGGTATATATTTTGTAAGGGATTCGTAGGGAAAAAATTTAAACCATGCAAAATACAATGCAAGACCCAAATGAAGCTTAGATCTTAAACATGAATAAGATAAAAGAGTCATATAAATTAGTGGGAAAAGAACAGAGTCATAACCTGTCTCAACCTGAACTGAATATGGTCGAAGAAGAATATATTCAGCAGCATCAACCCCCCAACCTCCACAGCACCTCAATACCTCCAATACCAGGTAGTCCTTATTCTTAAATCTCGACTTCTTCATTTGCGCAATACTCATCACTTTTCCAAGTGCAACAGGATGGGGTGTTTTACATGAATAGACCTCAGCAGTTGAGATTTGATATTAAATTTTAGTAAATAGAAGTTTCTGATATTAATAAATCAATGCAGTACACTACTTGATGAGAAATGCTAACCTCACAATACAAGGCTATGGATTTAAGGTATTGAGATTGATTCCCATGACACAGGATTGTGATGATAGCACCTGATCTCAGGCAATCTAGGAAGGAATTCCATCAACCAATGCACCTGGAGCTGAAGAGAATGAGGAATTAACCTTGACAATTGATGCTGAAGCTTCACCACCGGCCCCAGTTCATAAAACAAAAGATCAAAGTCAAAATAAATTGAGACAAAAAATCATAATGCTCAATTCGATAACTGAGAAAACATAGCTAAAGAAGTTAAAAAATTTATATCTTGCCTTTTTAATTACTTGGACCTCTGAAAACAAATACCTACACATAACTAGCCTAACACAACCATCTGGCTTAGTTGAAATGAAAAATCAATTTTTAGAAGTCCAGAACAATAAGCATAAGATTGAATATTCCATCCCTTTGTTTACCCCTGGTTTCCTCAGAATACAGAGGACAAAAGATATTTAGATTGGTATTCCTTAAAGTTGTAGTGCCTATAAAGCACGGACATGAATATAGAATTTGGAAACTGTTAAGTCAATAAGACTTGAACGGAGTCTATACGTTTGACTTCAGTTTGTTTATATTTTTTAAAAGTTTGTTAGTTGATGAGTTACCTCAATCCAAGGTTAATTTGGAGATTCTAAGGATTCGACAAGAGTATAAAGGTAAAATTAATTCTCAATTGTGAACTCACCAAATTAGGGTTCATATTCAAGCACTCTTAGCATTGTTCATTTCCAGGGTTAATAAAAAAAATCCTAAAAAGGAATTTTGAATGCATAAAAGTTGTTTTTTCTATGTTATTAATAAAATGCACACTAGCGCGCTACAACAAGCAGCCAGCTGAAAAGCGGAAGCCCAAGCAACTAGCACCCCATAACTAGCACCTTTTTTCTCAGATAGGCTCGCTTCGCCCAACATTTTTGTTTTCTATCAGAGTGGTTAGGTAGGTAACTGCCCCCTTTTGCAAAAGGGCAGAAACTAATGACCCCCTTGAACAAAACACAAACTTATATCGCTTTTCTCGATACCACTTTGAGGGTCAATCCACTTCAACTCTTGAATTCCATTAGACAATAGAGTCAACCTGAGACTGGGCTAATGTTCGTTGATGTAAAAGTCAATGGACAGGTTGTGAGGGCAATGGTCGACACCGATGCTACTCATAACTTCCTTTCTGATTGGATTGTAGCACGGCTAGGCCTATGGGTTCATAAGGGAAACAGCAAAATTAAGGCAGTGAACTCTGAGGTAAAACCTATTGTTAGAGTAGCTAAAATAGTTTCGTTACAGATTGGCAAATGGTCTGGAATGTTTTCCTTGATGGTGGTGTCGTTGGATGACTTACACTTTCTATTGGGTTTGGAATTCTCATGGAGACAAGAATTGAAGTGGATTGACCCTGAAAGTGGTTTCTACAACTGGTGCTTCGTCTTCTTCAGTAATCAAGGCATTGAGTTTCTCTCTCTTCGGATATTGTTTAGCTCTGTGGGGACTCCACAACACATTTGAGTCCCAGAACCGCAGCCAAGATTCAAAATGCCAAGATCATAGAGTTGTCTCAATCATCCACAACTCTGGGGTTAATGTTTTGTTTTTATGCTGGAGTCATGAATCGCCTCTTTTGCACATTTTGTTTCTAATCAACCTTTTTTCCGTGTTCCTTTTTTAGTAGAAAGTGAAATGAGAATCATAATAGTAGTTCCATGCCCCCTCTCGCCCCTTAAACCAACCAAAAGGAGAAGGCACTTTCCGATATCCTTGAATGTTCACTTTAATGGGGTCACCTCATATTTTCCTTAACCTAACTAATCAGCCCGGGGTTGAAATGGTGATGGAGATGTATTGGTGCCTTCTCCTGTTCATCAACTCAAACCTCATTCTTCTGCAGTTGATGTTACAGATCAGCCTCTCTCTTCAGGCCAAGTTGGATCGAACGAAAAATGAGGAAAGAAGGGTTCCGAAAAGGTTTTAACCACTAAAACCCTAATCATTTTCAGCCTCAAAGGTCATAGTTTTCAAAAAAGTACACCAAACGAATTCTATCATTAAGGTACCTGCTTAGAGCATCTAGAGTGCATTCTAGCAATCAAATTGCTACAACTTTTTATTTCTTTCATTCATCTTCAGAGCATTTAGATGGTGAGTGATATTAGTATTGATACCATAATTGAAGTGCTTCAAGGAGTTCACACAGTTAAATCCACACAAACTCTGAGCTTGGACGACTAGTAGAGAAGATCAATTACGAGTCAAAGACCGAATTTTGTGATGAACAAATTCGTACATCGACAACAACTATGTGTGAGGAGAAACAACTAGCGTGAGTTTGGATTTGAGGTAAATAAGATGATTAGGTTTAGGATCTGATAACTAGGAATACTAAATTTGACCTACCTGGACCAGATCTCGTCATTTTCCCGATGTATCTTTTAAGGAAAAATTGGTGTTCTTGTGTGGTATGTTCTTTATTTTCTACACTCTACTGACTTTTACATGCTTGATCAGTTAATATTTAAATTTCAGTAACTCAAATCTAGTTGAAATTTGAATATTTGTTAAATGTCGTTAATCTAGTTTTTGAAGCCTATTCACCTCCATTCTAGGTCTACTAGGACGTCATGTGTACCATGACGTATTAGAGCCTTAGATGTTGGTCTCATCCCTCTCAAATACAACATGATACAAACACAACAATACAACAAAGTATTAAAAAACAGACTGGATGTCAATACAACAAGTACACAACAACACATATGTATATATGTGTGTACATATGTAAAAAAAATTAAAAAGTACATGCATCTATGAATAAATTTAAAATAATTATTATTTATCATGCTATTCACATGTATTAGTATCAACATTCCCTTATAAAATAAATAAGACAAACGTGTACTTCTATTTTATAATATTACAAACATGTATTTTTATGAATCCATCAAATTTACAATATTTCTATCTTATAATATTAAAAAAATACATGGAAAAAAAAACTAAGAATTATGTTGAGTAGGCGTCAACTTCAAACTTGAACTTTGGACTATATTAGACATGATACATTCTCTTTATATGTCACTTCTTCTTCTCTAAAAAAGTCCAAATATTTGAAACCTTTATTACGTTGTTCTAACAATTATACTATGATACAATATTAGAAATGTTGCATCTAATTGTTCAACAAGTGTCCCAAAATATCATAGAAGTATCAGATATGTCACGTGTGTTTGAAATCAAAAAATATATATTTTTAAATTACTGATACACTTAGGAATCTTATGACACGTATCCGCAAGTATTTGAGAAGTATCAGTATCCGATATTAGATACGATGCAAATATATCTCCATTATAGAAGTATATGTGATTCATATTGTAGTGCTACAACATCGCAAGTATTTGAGAAGTATCAGTATCCGATATTAGATACGATGCAAATATATCTCCGTTATAAAAGTATATGTGCTTCATATTGTAGTGCTACAACATCGTTTACTCAAGCTACTTGTGATTAAAATTGTTGAAGATGTGTTAATAGATAGGTCTATTGTCCCACCTATACTAGATGCTAGATGCTAGATGTGATGGATTGGATATTGACATAACCATTGACGGTTCAATGCAAAAAAAGGATGAACTTAGACTCAAAACCATGCTATCACACTTGAAAGCATGAGTTTTTACTAATGCACCATGCAATGGCCCCTTGTTAAAGAAGTGTTGGGGTGCGCGTGCGTGTGTGTGTGTGTGTAATATCTAAATAACTCTTGGTCATTTACTTAGGTAAATGAAATTAGCATTTTAAGAAAAGTTAACAGCATCAATTTACATTAAAGTTTGTTGAAGGATTTAAATATTAAAGTTACACCCTCTCTAAGAGCTTAAGCTTTTAGAGTAGATGGTAGTTAACATAATATCAGAGCCAAAGATCTCGAGTTCAAACCTCACCATCACCCTGGTAATTAAAATTGAAACACGTGTTGGACTAAAAAGAAGGCCACGCGGATTTAAATATTAAAGTTACACCCTCACTAAGAGCTTAAGCTTTTAGAGTAGATGGTAGTTAATAAAGTTATAACGTAATCTCTTCAGTACAATGGATGATCCTAGCATAAAAAATATTTGCTTATACATCTAATTTTCATTATAGTTTCCACCAAGTCCTGCTACAATTCACTGTTTGTGAATTCTTGATTTCCTTCGTCCATATAAATTCACAACAGAAATCATGTGAAAGGCATTCTCTTCTTTATTTATGAATAATAATAATAATAATAAAAAACTGATTTGCCAATAAAAATCCAGCTAGCAAGACATCCTTTTTGTTGTTTAAAGAATAACCATGGTCTTAGGACCTGATGAAAATACAGGTCATCAATATTTCATTCTCTTCTTCACTGGTGCCCCAACATTTGTTTGTCCGTCAACAAGAAAAAATAATTACTAATTTTTGCTTATTTTTTCTCTGAAACAATCATATAAATGAGCACCATAAAAATTTTGCACATAATTTCTTTTAAGAATAGAAAATTCTTTCTATATATACAAATTTTACTCATACACCACATTATGCCTATATAGGTATCATTTTGCTTTAATGCAAAGGGATAGCAATTTTGTCACCATGTTTTGAGCAGCATTATTGCGGCTGCTTTTCTCAGTAATGGAATCCCTCTCTCCGACCATTCTACCACATCCAAAATTCAGTATGACAATCTTTTAAAATACAATATGCAGTATTTCAAGTGGCTACACAAATGCTTTGATCAATGGACAGTAATGAAGCAGGTCAGCTTGAATTTTGGTATGGAACGATCAAAGGTAAAGCCAAATCCCTACTTGTGTCACTAACGTATATGATGAACAACCAAACATCCCCATGCATCATATACAATATGCTACCTTTTCTTCTACAACAAACGATGCGAAGAAACAGATAATGAGAAAACCTGTGTAATGTCATTGTTGTTTGGAGTCATCTTTACCCGCGGCACAGTGGCTTTCATGTTAATCCATCCACAGACAGGCCTCCTCTAAAAGTGCACAACCTGCCCACATGTAGCACCCATTTTACACTCTGTCATACCTTGAGGACATAAGAAGAATATTTTAGTAGCAGCCTAAACAGAAATTTCAGAGTTGTTACATGATGAATGCTCCTAAAGAAGCAATATACTCTTTAAAGTGGGAACTCAGGTCTTGAAAAGAGTGATTACTACTCAACTAATAAGAATAATGATTGCTTACACGTCCAGTTTGTTTAACAAGGTTAATAATACTTATGATTGAAGCAATACTACCCTATTTGGAAACTCATTTTCTTTAGGTTACAACACACTAGCATTCTTCCCAAGCTTTTTCTGTTTTCATTTTTTTTCTCTCTTTTATATTTTCCAAAGAAAAGGACCAATGACACGTTTGTTGAATAAAAAAAATTAATGCAATTACAGAACCTGGTCGAAACTAAAACAAGCAAACTGCTTGGAGCCAAATCAAAAGCTGTCAAGATTAAGCCAAGTGTTTCCTTGTTGAAAGCAACTAGATAACTAACCAGATGGAGAAATGGTTGCTGCAAAGCCACATGACCATGAGGCAACACATGCGCAAAAGGGTCAAGCACTATCATCTAGTCAACCGGTAAGATCTCCTCAAAGCAAGCAGGAGAGCCATTATACTGAACCATGACACGTCAACCTTATAAACATAGCTACTTCTCAAATATAAAGAGAAATCACTTTCAAATTATAAACTTTTTACACTGGGCAGAGGTAAATGTTCTCGCCACATTCTAATAGTGACCACAAAAAAAATTCCGTGAGCATGTGGGTTGTATGGGTATGAGAAAGAACCCCCAAAAATATTAACATACAATCCCCAAATGAAATAAAAAGAGAAAGAAAAGAGAATCCAGTAATAACACTCATCTCCTGTTTAGATGCTTCAATGGCTAAAGGAAAAGTTTTGTTGTAATTCCACTCCTAATCACACGCCTTCTCCCAGTCATCCACTACATCAGACATATCAATCTCCCCTTCACGCTGCTCTGCCAAATTTGAACCACTTGCTTTTGGTTCCGAACCTGGACCCTGATTATTTCCTACCTGTTTTCCATGATCCTCAATTCTGACAGATGCTGGAAATGAACTCGTGGATGACTCTGAATCTAGAACACTCCACCGATTTGCTGAAGTAGCAATTGGAGTTTCCTTTCCCTTCCATGCAGACACCTCCAGATCAACAGAACCAACAGACCACTCCTCACCACCCCAGGAACTCTCATTCCAATCAGACTCCTTTACAACAGCCTTCTTCCATGGATTCCCCTTGAGAGCTGCAAGTGCCCCTCCATCTTTGGCAACCCCTGCACCTCCCCAAGCATTAGCAGCCGAAGATGCAACTGATGCACCCCCATTTGGAAGAACTACAACAGCCCCATAATACACGGATCCTTGATCTAATCTCCTCATAGCAGTTGCAGCTCGAGCAGGATCACTGAAAACAGCCAATGCATTCTTGTCATTTAACCAGACTAGTTCACATTCCCCGCCAAACCTCAGGACCAATGCACTTATGTCAGCATCTCTTGGCAAATCAAACAGAGCAACAACAAGCCTTGGATCCATATCTACCAAAGGATCAAATACTGGAGGTTGTAACATATTTGCAGGGGTGTGAACTTTGGCACCAAGCATGCGAGCTGGAACTTTAGACTTGGGTGTAACATGAACCACAATAAAACGCTTTGGCTCCCAGCCAGCAGCATTGACCGAAAGCTTCCACCTCTCTGCTATTAGCCTTACTGCATCTCTCTTCTCCTTCAACATCGGACAAAAAACATGAACCTTAAGAGCACTGGTCCCACCTCTGCCCCTGCCCAGGACCAAGAACTTGCATCTCTCTTCCACAGACAAGAACCACTTAGGATCACGCCTAAACAAGTCCCCAAGCAACTCAGAAACAGTAGAATTCTCACCAAAATGAAGTGCATCCAAATTTGGGGGAGTGATACCAAAGGCATCTGCAAGAACCCGCTTACGTTCTACCTTTGAACATTCATCATCACACATGAGCTTCCTTTGTCCAAGTGGGATCTTCTTACCATTTGCATCGACAGGTTGAAGTGGTACTGGCAACTTTTGAAATACAGAAGCTTCAGAAACAGTATCAACATTAAACCCACTACTGCTGCCCCCAGCATCACAAGGAACTGTTGTTGTTATTCGGCCACATGAACAAGAGATTGTGACGAGGGATTCACATCTAACATCGGGGCATGGAGCAGAAGGGTGACAAGGAGCAGTACATGTGTGCCTACAGTCTCTCCTGGGAGCACCACATGTCTGCCCACAAGAAGCCTTCAAACCAGAACTAGGTCCATCAGAAGAATCACAAGGCAGAGGATGACAAGTTCTTGCACATGCATGCATGCCACATTGTCTGGTCTTGCCGCAGAGCTTGTTACATCTAATGTCCCTTGACCCACAAGGTATGTTCCTAAGTACCACATGTCCACCTATACACTCTTTTGCAATAGGAACTGAACAAGGAGGGCAATCTCCAAAGTGGCAGCTGTGAGACGATGAATGACCACAAGGCTGAGGAACTGAGCATGGGAACTGACATGAAGGGGGAGGTGTGCCACAGGGCAATGGAGGTGGGATTGAAGTTCTCCCGCAGGCACAGGTCAAATCAGTGAAGATTGTTTCAAGGCAAGGAGGGCAATGGCCACTGTGACAGAGTGATTCGCAAGAGTGCTGCCCACACCTTAGCTTCTTCCCACAGGTCATTGAGCACAAGTGCGGGTCCCAATCACCCGATAGGGAATTCATAGAACTAGAAAGAGGGCAGCACCGCTCACTGCACCGATGCCTCCCGCAATTCTTCTTCCGTCCACAAGGTTTATCACAGGTAAATATCTCATCCGCTGTCATTGTTCTGTAGCATTCTACAGTTCGAGAAGTTGATCCACAGCGACATTTTTGCTTGACAAGCACCGGACAAGGCGCACATTTTCCGGCATGGCATACTTCCTTACATTGATGTATCCCGCAAGGGAGTCTTTTGCCACAAATATTTGAACAAGTTGGGATTGGATCCAAACAACTCTGTCGTTCCTTCTGTAGGCTTGTCTTACCACAATGGCATGTCTTGATCCTGCCTGGCAACACGTCACACTCCCCACACGGACCTGGATGGCATATTTCTTCACAGACATGGTTTCCGCAGCTAAGCTTCTTTCCACAATGTGAACTGCATGAGAACACACCATCTTCTACTTTAATATCTCCCTTCAATGCCATATCTCCACAACGAAGAACCTCAATCTTCTTTTTGCAGAAGCAAGAGGCATTGACCAGAACCTGACAAGTATCACATGAACCCAAATGGCAAACTCCCTCGCACCGGTGACGCCAACACTCAAGAAGTTTATCGCAACGCTGACCACAGGTAAGAACAGATTTCCGATCAAAGCATCTCGTGTTGATTATTTTCTTCCCACATGGGCATAACCGAGGTGGGGCAAAGGCCTTACAAGGAGGGCATGGACCAGGGTGGCATTGCAAGACGCAAACATGAGGACAAAGATCCTCTTTACTCGCACCAGAACCCAAAATTTCCTTCTCAAGTGGCTTCCCACAAGATTCTCCACAAGAATGTGGAGTCAAATATAAATCCGAAGGCGGATCCTGCCTCTTCCCACAGAAGCAAACATACCGAATCTCCTTTGATGCCATAAGCTGTACGGATTGACATCCAGGGCACCTCCAATTGAAACCCTGGTTCTTCTCTGTTGGCAAATCAGTTGAAGTAGGCGCCCGAGCCCATTTCTTGATACAATTCAAATGAAAAATCGAGTAACAGCTCGAGCAGGACCAAACAGGTGCGGATCTCCGTACCATGTCATAACAAATCATGCATTCGACAGTGCCCTTCAAAAGCTTCTCCTGAATTTCTTGCAGAAGTTGAGGCAAATCCCTATCCATCAACCCCTTTTCCTCCTTATTTTCCTTGTCCTTCTCACTCCTATGATTCGAAGGCCCAACTGCGTGACCCCTAGGAACCCCCATATTCACCCTATGCCGACTGCCCCCCAATGGTGCAGTGCTATGACTCGAGTCCCTAACATTTCTATTCGGATTGGAATTGAAACTGGAATGCGAGTTCACAACCGTGGTAGTGGCGGTGGCTCCTCTAGGTACCCACTCTTGGCGACCACTTTGAACAGGAAATCTTGACCTATTATCCCTTCGATCGTTTCGATCTTGAAAGCTCATACTTTGAATATGAGATGTAAAGCCCACGAAATCTCGATCCACCGACAGTTCGCCGATTCAGATTAAATCCAAACGCTGACCAGTGGGATACAGAAAATGAAACTTTGGCTTGGATTGCTTTCTATATGTGAAAAAAAAAACAGAGAACTCCATGAGGGACGGTTGAGTAAATCAGATCATTACTACAGAATAAAGGAAAATGAAAACCCTTTTGCGCCGTACTACAATATTAATTAAACTCAAACCCTAATTTTGATACATGATTCAATCAATTTCTGTAAATATATATGTATATACGGAAATGTCATTTCCACTGCAGCTATAATAACAAGCCTGCATAAATTATCTACGTGTGATGATTAAAGACCAAAAGAAAACAAGAAATACCTGATGAAGAAATTGAGTCCGCAGCGCAGATGATAAAGCTAGATTGTGCTGAGAAAAATAATAATAATAATAGCAGTTGATTTCTCGCTCTAAAGCCCTCTGGCTCTGGGTCCCCTCTCTCTCTCTCTTGTGTAATTACTTTCTGTTTCTTCCCTCTCCCCCTGTCTAATTAAGTTCTCTTCTCTCTCTCTGGTGCTGGCCCGATTTTGTTTCTCCGCTAGAGAGAGAAACCGATAGAGAGAGTGCAGTCGCGTCTGAGCATTTATAGGCGGTCAATGCCATAGAGTTTTGACTTGGGACACAAGCGAGCATTTCTGGAGCCGTCGGTCACGTTGACCACATGGATACGTGGTGCGCACACTAGCCAAATATGCACGGCAGTGGCAATGTATCATGGCAATAGCCAATAGGTGAGAAGTGCGTGAAATAAATTAAAAAAACTAGAAGAAAAAAAAAATTGAACATAGTAAGCAATTTTAAGACACTTCTTGCTTTCCTTACTGATCTCGAAATCAAAAAATATTATCAGCTTGGATTCAACACCTCCAATTTTAAGACAAATTGATCAAAGAAAATGACAAAATTATATATTTTGCCAAGAATTTAGTAAAAAATAAAATTAAAAAAAAATTACACCAAGAATTTGGCAAGACATAATGAGCAAATTTAAAATAAAAAAATGAGAGAATTTGGTGCAATTAACAAATTTTTCCATCCTACAAGATTTTTTTTGTCAAGGGGTATGATATTTTTATTTTTTTAACAAAATATGGGTCGTCACCTTCACCTAACCTCACTTGCAAAACTCATCAAAAATAACGCCAAAATGACATAAATGTCAAAATAATATTGTATGTTGGCAAATTTCGTTTTAAAATAATGTGTTTTTGCTATGGTGTATGAAAAAAATGTAATTTGCGTTTTCTTGGTCATTATCAATAAAGTTAAACCTCAAACAATGATTTGAGTGTGGAAATGGAAGGTACGTACATTAAAATATTTCAGCAATGTGCTCCATAGGTTCAATCACATTACGAAAGTAACAAGTTATTTGGGATAAATTTTATATTGCTTTTCTATAGATACACAAACCAGTCATACAAATAAGTTGTTCTAGGAAAAAATAAAGTACATTATTTCTATGCTATAATGAGGGAATATATAGCAAATAATGGAATTTTGTGATTCTGTTCTAACACTCCCCCTCAAGTTGGCGAGTGAATGTCATTAAGTCTCAACTTGCCACTTAATTAACGACATTGTTCACTTCCCAAAGATTCAATGCAGATGTCCGCATGTTAAGAATGTGACAGAACATATGATGGTGCAATCACTCCAGCTTGTAATTTTTCTCATACAATGTGAAAATCAATCTCAATATGTTTCGTGCGCTCGTGAAAAACATGATTTTTGGCTATGTGAAGAGCTGCTTGATTGTCACAAAATAAAGTTACCACTTGATTTTGTGGAACCTTGAAATCTTGCAAAATATATTGCATCCATGTAATTTCTAGACATGTCGCAACCATAGCTCGATGTTCGGCTTCAGCGGATGAACGAGCCGCATTGGTTTGTTTCTTTGACTTCCAGAAAAATAAGGGTTTCTTAAAAAGACACAAAATCCCGAAATAGAGCTCCGAGTTGTTGTACAATCTGCCCAATCTAAATCACATTAAGCTTTTAATGTGAGATCATTAGATGAAGGAAAAAATAATCCTTGACCAGGATTGCCTTTAACGAATCGTAAAACTTTCAAAATAGCTTCCCAATGTGGTTTTCAAGGATTCTATATAAATTGACTTAGGATTTGCATAGAGTATACTATATCAGGCCTTGTCTAAGGTATATTAACCTTCCAACCAACCTTCTATATTTGGTGGGATCGTGCAATAAATCGTCATCTTCTCGATTCAGTTTTAAATGTTCCTCCATTGGAAAAGAATTAGGACGAGATCCAATGATCCTACATTATTCAAAACATCTAATGCATATTTTCGTTGGGAAACAAATATTTCTTCTTAGGACCAAGAGACTTCAATGCCAAGAAAATATTTTAGATTGCCAAGATCTTTGACGTGAAATTGTTGCAAGAGAAAATCTTTGAAAGACTTAATTGTTTGCTCATTATTATCTGTTACAATAATGTTGTCCACATAAATAAGCACTACAATAAAGCAATTGCCTTCGAATTTGGTAAATAAGGAATAATCGGCCTTTGAACCAATTGCGAAAAGCTTGTTTTAAACCATACAAGGACTTATTGAGCCGACATACTATATTATCCCCCTATCGGTGAAGGCCAAGGGGAAGTTCCATATAGACTACCTCATCAAGATCACCATGAAGGAAAATATTTTGAACATCTATTTGATGAAGGAACCAACTGCGATAAGCAGCAACAGCTAAAAGGCACCTCACAGTAGTGAGTTTGGAAGTAGGAGAAAAAGTCTCCAGATAAATGGCCATTCCAATTTGAGTATAGCCCTTAGCAACAAAACAAGTTTTGTACCGTTCGACAGAACCATTAGAATTGTATTTGATATTGTAGACCCATTTGCAGCCAACAGGTAATGGAACAAGAGTCCAAGTATTATTATGAATGAGGGCCTCGAGCTTAGATTGCATAGTATCCTAAAATGTGAGAGAAGGTGCCTTGTACCTCGGGTAGAACCAGACAACAGAGTCAATGATTGGTGGGGACTAGTGTGAGCAAAGTTCATATAATAATCTGCATGTCACGCTGGTCGATTACTGATTTGGTTTGATTGATGGGTCGGTTGAATTGGTGTAATGGGAAAAGATGGAGAGGGTGGGTAATTAGGCAAGGTCAAAGTTTGCTCTAGGTGGGATATAGACTGTGCAGGTGTGGGTGGGCTGGTGGGGTCCAAGGGAGAGGTTTTGTCAAGTGGTGTGCCAGGAGCGGGTGTTGGTGGAGTGGTAATATCATCAAGCCGATTCGTTGGGGTAGGCGCAAAATCTAAGGTGGGATTGGGAGGGTGGACTTGAGAAAAATCAGTGGAAGGTAATGATGGAGGATTGGGGGAAAGGATTTGTTTAATATGAAAAATATGTTCATGAAATCGAACATACTGACTAACGAAAAAAATTCGACATTCTAAATCAAATAATTTGTAACTTTTTTGCCCAGTAAGATACCCAACAAAAATACAACGACTAGCACATGGAGCAAATTTGGGAATAGGATAGATTATAGTGCAATAACACAAACAACCAAAAATGAAAAGATGATTATTGGATGGTGGGTGATGGTTCAAACGTTCAAAGGGTGTGATATTGGAAAGGAGTGGTGTAGGTAAATGATTAATTAAATATATAGCAGTTAACACACATTAACCCCAAAAATGAATAGGTACATTAGATTGAAAAAGTAAAGCACGAGCAACTTATAAAATGTGACAATGTTTACGTTTGACAACTCCATTTTTTTGTGGGGTGTAGACACAAGAACGTTGAAATTCAACACCATTAGTGAGAAAAAGAACGCAATGAAATAAATTCCACGCCATTATCATTTCGAACAATTTTGATTTGTGAATTACATTGGTTGTAAAAAAAATTTAAAAATGACATAAGCAGTTTGGGTGCATCGAATTTAAGTGACATAAGAAATAACCACGTGCAACGCGTGAAATTATCAACAATAGTTAAAAAATAACGTGCACCCGAATATGTTTGATGTTTGTGTGGTCCCCAAATATCACAATGTATTAATTCAAAAGGAAATGTAGAAGAAACATAACTATATGGGAATAGGAAACAAGTCTCTTTGGCTAATGGACAAACGTCACAATTATTCTCAAACAGTTGATTAATAGAAGAAACAAACTTAGATACTAAGCGAAGACGAGTAGGAGATGGTGGCCAAGACGGTAGTGCCAAGTGGTATTAGAACTAGTGGTTTGACGTGCTGTTGGAGACTTGTGAATCGGTGACATGAAATAGAGATCGCCACTTTGCTTACCCCAACCAATCATATTCCCCGTAGCTAAGTCCTACAAAACACAAAGGTCAGGAAGTAAGATTATGCAACAATGCAATGACTTGGTGATATTACTTGCAGACAAAAGATTTAATCCAAATGAAGGCATATGAAGAACATCTTTTAAAACAATGTCCTTATTGAAAAATATTATGCCAGTAGAATTATTAGGAACGGTAGAACCAGTAGAAAAGTTAACAAAAAGTATGCTAGGTGGTTGTGATTGAACAAACAAAGAGGAATCAGAAGCAATATGGTCAGTGGCACTGCTATCTAAAATCCAACAGTCCAAAAAAATAAAATTTATAGAGGGATATTTACACAAACCTGTTGCATTTGCATAAACATCAGTATTACCCTTAGATGAGTGTGTCATATTAGCCATGGCAGTGGTCAACTGTTTGTATTGCTCGGTGGAAAGTCCCGAAAATATTGCCTGCACATAAGGGCTATCAGAGGTGCATGCGGGCCTATGAGGAGATGGGACGAAAGCTGTGCTGATCTGGGACCTAGCGGACGTAGCTGCTAGCGCATGTGCAGCATGAAAAATTGGCCCACCTATTACCCTTGTCGGTTGTTGTCCCCTTGGTGGGGCTGACGGCTTTTTGATTTGAAGTTAGGATCATGGTGTGGTGTCCAGGTAGGAACCATGTAATTTGTAGTAGGTCTCAATCCTATGTGAATCTTTTATGCAATATTTGCAAAAATAATCTCTCAATAATGAAATTAGAGGAAAGGTGAGAAAATGAATTACAGAAAAAATTATTGTTGGTATTCTTGAAATTTCGTACAGTCACTGTAATTGAAATATTTTCGGTAATTGAATTGTTTCCAATTTCTCGTTGTTTATCCTATTGAGTGACTAAGTTGTATGCTTCATGCACATTAGAAAAAGGTTTCATAAGGATAAGTTGTCATCTCACAACATTATAGGAGTCATTAAGTCCCAAGAGAAATTACATTAACCAATCATGTTCCTTTTGCTTTTGTATTTCTAACACTTCTGTATGTTTACTACTCGGAGGAGGTCAGTAAATAGAAAGTTCATCCCAATAAGATTTTAACTTGGTGAAATAAGTAATAATAGTAAAAGTACCTTGCACATGTGAAGCAATTTCTTTCTAGACTTGATAGATTATGGGTGCGTTGCCTTGAGCAAAACATTCACGAAAATCTTCCCATACTTATTGGACCAATGATGTAAAAACAACGCTAGATGCAAGGTCAGGAGATACAAAATGAGCGAGCCATGAGAGAATCATATTGTTACATCGCTCCCACAATTCATATTCGTCGGGCTTCTCGGTCGGTGATGGAACTTCAAATTTTTCGGTGAGAAAACCAAGTTTGTTCTCAGAAGAGAAAGACATTTGCACGGATCGACTCTAAATGGCATAATTTTCTCCGTTGAGCAACTCGGTGGCTAAAGATTGATTGATATTTTCTCTATGATGAAAGTAATAGCGATTGTTGAAATCAACAGCGGTGTTTGAGTCAAATGTGGTTGAAGAAATTGGAGTTTCTGCTGTATTGAATAATTTTCAATATTCACGAGGAGAATACTGTGGAGGAAGCTTTAAGAAAAAAGAAAAAAAAAATGCAAGGATGCTTCAGGAGGTTACTTCTGTGAGACCAAATGGTGAGAGGATAATTGATTTGAAATTGCAAAAGCTTTGAACCAAGATGAAACGAGGAGATTATGAACCTCGCTCTGATACCATAATAAGTTATTTGGGATAAATTTGATATCGCTTTTCTATATCAATTTACAAAGATACACAGACCATTATATGGTCATACAAATAAGTTATTCTATGAAAGAAATAATGTACATTATTTCTATGTTATAATTAGGGAATATATAACAAATAATGGGATTTTATTCTAACAGTGAGATTTTAGAGAACTGCATGAAATTAACTTAATCAACCTTTATGCATTCATGAACTTTTAAAAAGGTTTTGAAATGTTTTTAAGAATAAAAAATGCGAGTATAAAACCTTGTAACGTGATTTTAATGGCCTTTGAAATCCACATAAGATGTTGTATTTAGTCAAATTATAATATATTTGTATTCTTTTTGCTATATATCTTTCCATATATAGAGTCTTAAGATTATCTCATGTGATCAAGCGATAGATTCGAATAAGGTTTCCAACAACATATTATACGCTTGAGTTCGAGTTTGTTTAATTACTCAACAAAGTTCATAAAATCAGGTATTATGTGTATGCATCGAAAATATTTCAAAATAAAGTTGCATCGGTGGAACTTTTCCTTGCACCAACTTAGGCTCGAATGGTCTTTCACAAGTGGAAGTTTTCTTGCACCAATTAGAATTCACCAAGATCAATTTTAACATAAATTTTTATGTTATTCAAGTTCAAATTAGATGTGAATATAACCAAAACACGTTCAACAGGGCCGACCCTAAGATTATTAAAATCTCGAGAGGCCCTAGGCGAACTTCCAATGTGAGGCTCTTTATGCATAAGGTTACACACGTAATTTCTTTTATAAAAGTGCGAAAATATTTAACACTCCTTAGTCACAAATAAATATGATCATCTTGCTAACTACTTAATAGATATGTAACAATTATCAATAGGAGAGAATTACTAAAACTGGAATGAGAGAATTATTAAAATAATAAAAATAAAACTGGTTTTAAATTAATACTTTGTGAATTAATCATAATGCATGCTTATTTGATTCTGTAACCTCATTGCAAGCACAACACAACCATAAACATTTAAACAAAATTATCCAAAAAAATAAAATGATATTTCAACAAAATCCTGATTTTACAATTTAATCTGACCTTTCAAATCCTCAATTAATTACTTAACTGTCGAACAAATGGCCATCTTACCACTTGAGATCCCAAAAGTCCAAGGTGAATGAGATAAAACCAAGTTATATAGCAATTTCGATGGTTTCAAGCACATTTAAGATTGGCTGTGAAAAAGATAATATATTGTAAATGAGATAAAAACAAGTTGTTTTAACAAAATTTAATTATCAATAACTTTATCTTCTAACTATAAACACAATAAACTCATTAACATAAAACATACTACTAGTACAGGAGATTTTCATGAAAAAAAAAGCTAATTACAAAAAGACATAATAGAGATTTATGGAAAATAAAAATAAATTAGAAAACATAATATAAAAGTTTGAACAAATTGAGAAACGTACCCAAGGCATAAGCAAGAGGTCGAGGCCCTTCAATTTGTGTGAAGAACCAAAGAAAATAAAAAGATTATAAGAAGAAGAAATAGAATAACCAGTGTAGTGACCCATAATCTGTTGTAACATGCCCTTACACCCAAACCCTAAGCTACTTAATTAGGTGGGTAGAAAAATTGACCAGGTCTTGTGTCTTTTTTACCTGGATTGGGCCCTAGTTTAGTTATTATTTGTTTTTGAAAAAAATGAGGCCCAGTAGAAATATTGAGTTTGGTTAAATGGAGTAGACTTTTCTTCTATTTTTTTTTTCCCTAAAACTTAACAGTTTTTTTTTTTAAATGAGGTGCCCTAAAATTGGGGGCCCTAGGTGACCGCCTGCAAAACTAATTAATTTATGTTCAAATTGTGACGTCTCACATCGTCTAGGGGAGAAGTTGTTGAGACTTGTATGTAAGGACACTACCCAATTGCGTAGACTCGTTTTGAGAAAAACTGCGAGCACCGAGAAGATAGTGTGTAAAGCGAACAATATCTAAACAGATTAGATGGTCGTGACAAATGGTATCAAAGCTAATTCCCAATAAAAAATGAAAAATCATGCATAAGCCCGTGATAGTTGGGCTAACGAATATGATGGGTCCCAAAAGGTGGTGATTGTGACGTTCCACATCACCTGGGGAAGTAGGTAATAATATCTACACATGGTAGGCGGGTCATGACAAATGGTATCAAAGCCAATTTCCAGTCAAAAATGAAGAAACGTGCATAATCCTATGATGGTTCATTCAGAGAAGACACTAGGTTCCAAAAGGAGGTGATTATAACGTCCAACATTGCTTGGAGAGAATAATTCATTGAGACTTATATGTGTGGACATTTCCTAATTTTGTAGACGCATTTTGAGGAAAATCATGAGCCCGATATGAGAATGTGCAAAGTAGACAATATCTACATGGGGTAGGCGGGTCTTGACAACACACGTATGAGTATAGAAGATATAATTGAAAAATCCCTAAACTATGAATCAAGTATTATTTGCATGTACTTGTGGAAGAGTATGTGCATTCAAGCACAAGGAGAAGCGGAGGTGATTGCATTTGTGTGAATCAACGTTATTGGTAATTTCCAAGACACTGGATTCGGAGAACATTGAGTTGTCAAATGTAAAACAAAGACAAGTGATTCCGAAGGCATTGAAATTAATAACTAATATAAAATAGTTTCGAAGTCACTAAAACTCATTGTACTTTTTCTAATGCAGGGGATGAGTTCGCTTTAGACAACTAGTCTCTACAATTTTTTCCTCATTATAGTTTTTTATGATCGAAAAATGTATGGTGCGTTTATTTCTCTCATACTATTTACGTTATTGTTTTCATTACATGCATGTGATTATCTGGTTAATGAATTGGACAAAATGATTAAAGTTAAAATCAATCTCAAGAGCAAATACAGATTCATCCCTCGAATAAGTCGCATGAGCTTCCACTGACATTACTCTCAAGTTGTGTTAGAACTTAACAATTGGTATCATTATTTGCTTCAATAAACTAACAAATTTCACCCATTTGGACCATTATACCCTCGTTGTTTAGTGATTAAGGAAAGTTACCATTTCATCTATCTATAATATATTTTTTTACCCCTCTCGAGATATACATCAATTATCTTATCCGAACTCTATTCAAGCATGTGTTAATTACCCTACATTAATTAGCATGTAGATGTCATGCATATTCATCCAATTTTATTCACTTGTCTCTCAGAATCTCTTAAGCTTTGGTACGCGACAATGAAATAGAATGAGAAAATGGCCACTCTCAATCTATTATTTGATTGCAAATATAGAATGATGCAAATGGTGAATTGATCATCATCGTTCTATTATTTGGTTGGACCAATTTAAAATCTATAATATAGTGAATTTTAAAATGAATTCTCAAAAATACACCCCCTGAGTGGTGGTGATAATGGCAGTGGTGAAAGGTGGCTACGACGATGTGTTGGCAGTGGAAGGAGGCGGTGATGGTAACAAGAGGTGGTGGTTGTGGTTGTGGTGACTGGTAACGATAAAAGGCGATGTTGGTTGTGGTTGTGGAGCTGTTGGAAAATTGATTCTTTTGTCTTGTGTTATTTTATTTTAATTCTATGTGATAATGGAATGGTCATTTCTTAGGTCAAGAAGTAAATTGGTCATTCTATCTTTTTTATGGAATGGACATTCGAAGAAAATGACCATTCCACCTTTAATATTACACATCATACGAAAGAAAGAAATCAAAAGATTGAAGAATGATCATTTCATTCCATTCCATATTTGCATTCCAAACGTAACCTTATGTTCTTACTAATAAACCAAGGCAAGATTCAAGTTCCTTTGTCTTTCAGAGCCCTTAACAAGGCTAAGTAATTAAATAAATAAGAAATAAAATAAAAAGAGAAAATAAAAATGGGGGAATGAATGAACTCCACCTCTTGGTTAGCATATTTTTTCTAATTTCAATATAGTTTTGCATAATTCTTATCCATCTATTTTTTTTTTCATTTTTCTTCGTACTTTAAAGTCCAAGTTTATATTTAATGGCATAGTCAATGGAGTAACAAAGGAATATAACTAGTTTAAAGTAAAGTGTAAAGTATAGTGTATATAAAACATTACTCTAATGTAAAAAGAGAAAATAAAATTTTGAATTTCATCCATTTTATATATAAAAAAATTATCATTTGTTCTACCATTTTTATTATAAAAGTAAGTAATTCTTAAAAATAAAAAGTAATATAAACCCTCCTATCAATTTCTCCTAGTTTAAAGTAAAGTGTAAAGTATAGTGTATATAAAACATTACTCTAATGTAAAAAGAGAAAATAAAATTTTGAATTTCATCCATTTTATATAAAAAAATTATCGTTTGTTCTACCATTTTTATTATAAAAGTAAGTAATTCTTAAAAATAAAAAGTAATATAAACCCTCCTATCAATTTCTCCTTTAAATCTAAAAAATACCCAAAGATGCTTCAAAGCCATTTTTTATTTTCATTTCTTTCAAAAAAGTTATTTTCCATCATCCACGCCTTTTTATTTTCTATTACTCCCTCCACGTTATCCTCTATATATTTCCGTTTAAAATAATAAAAAAAATAATATTTATCAAAAAAAATTATGTTACATATATTTTAATAAATTATTATTATTATATAATTATACACTTTATTATTGCTTTTATTTTACCTTTTAATTATTCATGATATAAAAAAGTCATTACAAAATCAAAGTCTATAAACACAGAGCTGAATGTGATTAGTGGATGTAAACACATGATATCTCTCTTTATCTCTTTCTATCCCCACTTTCCCATGTTTGGAGCAACTTTGACATAGATGCACCATGTCTTTCTTTTTGGACGTGCCCAACGAAGACCACTGACATTGGTCACAAACTTTGGGATAGTATTTAGCATACCTCTCATTATCCATGTCATTTTTTTCTACTCATTTTATCATTGTCATTTTTTCTTTCATAATTTATGTTCTTGAGTTAATATTCTATTGTGGAGTTAATTTGTGTTGTCTATCGCTTGTTTATGTTGTTTATACTGATATATTATTCATTTTATTAAAAATATTGTGAATTCATATTGTAAGAAATGTATTTTTAAACATGTTAATTTCTTTGCGCATGAATAATAAAATATATTAAAATTCTATGAGTTCTCTACCCCTCTCTCAAAGATCAATTTATTTCAAAAATGTTAAGAAATATATAAGGAGAAAAAATTAAGGATAATGCATCAAACAACTCAAGGGCTTCAAATTTTTTCTTTACTTGTTCTCCCATATTTCACTTAAGGTTGTCATCGGTGGCACTTAACGACAGTTATGATGAACTCTCGTTTAATTAACACATTTTGATTGAGTACAAAAATTGAATCACAACATCACGACGCTTTAAACTAAAATTACAATATCGAAAAAGACAATGTTCAATTATGTTAAATTTTCAAAATAAGAGTAAATTAAAATATAAGGTTTGACTAAGATGAAATCTTAAACTAAAAATACAAGATAGTTAAAGACAAAGTTCGTTACAAGATGATATCTTAATTTTGTTTTTTTTATTGGATAATTTTCATATCTTTTTTTTTTATTATTTTATATTAGGTAAAGAATCAAACACATATTGCTAATGTCGGAGCTCCAACTTTTCCCCTCCTCTTTGAGGATAGGGAGGTTATATTATTGGGCTGAGGACCCTTGGCTTCATATCCTTATCTTTTAAATGGTTAAGTTTGTATTTTTGGATAGGATAAAAAAAAAATCCAACTAAGTTCGTACAAAAAATAATTAGTTCACATAAAATTAAATTCCTTTCCAGTGAGTTGTTCCCCCAAGTGCAAAATAAGTGGTTTATAACAAGTCACACACTTTTTAAAATTACAGAATGAATAACAAAACACTCAACACCGTTAGTAAGTTAATTAACCAGTGATAATTATATTATCTAATAAAAGTATAAAAATCCTAATTTTTAGCCGTCAACTTTGCGATTTTTAGAAATTTTCCATAGTTTGAAATTTTTGTGATTTTGTGTAATTTTTTATTTTAACAACTTCTCTGTTTTGGTTTTAATTTATATTTGGTATTTATTCAATCTAACTGGTGTTGCCTTATCAAGATGAGACGATCAAATCATCTTCACAACAATATTAAAATGAAATAGAGGACAAAACAATAGATAAAAGGAGAATTAAAAGCAAATGGTTCGATGATGTAAAATTATAACTTCAAAAAGACCTTAGCAATTGCATAACATTATAAAGTTTCTTCCTCCTCAATCTATGTCATAGATTGAACAACTACTAAATATAAATTAAAATAAAAAGAGGTTTCAAAATATGAAAAGTTTCTAAAAATCACAAAGTTGATTGCTGAAAATTATGAATTGTGTGCCTGCATCAGACCCTCTTGTTGGAAAGATTTTTCCCTTGAGTTGTCAGAATCTTCATTCTATATTAGTATGAACAAGATTTCATACCATTGAAAACTTGAAATTAATGCTACAAAATTTTGCTCTAATTTTTTTTTCAATGTGTAGTTGAGCCTCACAAATAATATCAAGATCCCAAATTGGTTGTATTGTTCCCACAGTTTATGAAATTCATATTATACGTGGGTAATTGAGCCATTTCGTGCCCAAAGGATATGCTGGAATGATGATTTCATGGTAAATATAATACATATTGGAATAACCATCAACTGGGCCCTTATAAATCCAAGCCTTGAGATGAATGACATCATCTCCAAAATAATTAACAAAGGAAGTATAAAGCTTGGCACCAAAGTCAATCCCAACCAAACAAGTCCTGTCTGCCACAGAATCATGTTGTTCATTGCCACGAGAATGTTCAGGAAACGACATCAAAATATCTTTACTCCCAAATTGCTCACATGATGATCCTTCACCAACCTGATGCTCGAATTTCTCCACTCTATATTGGACACGCAATTTGAAGTTGCTTACATCACCATATAAGATATCATCACCCTCTTCCTCCGGGGACTCATCATATTTTGGCTCGACCTCCGGGGTTGCACCATATTCTCCACTAACATCTACAATTTTCTCATGCTTAACAAAAATATTTTTCATCGAACCATAAATAGGTTCCTCTTCTTTTTGAAACTCAAAAATCTTGAATTTGATATTTGCCAGCCAATAACAGTTAGTCTGCTCATCAGGTGACCTATGGTGACGTGGAGCATCAAACGAGTTTTTTGTGATAGTCTCGATGCTTAACACATCTCATCCATCGGAATATTGTCATCAACCGATGGGTTGTCGTTAAGGTAAATAACGCGTTGACCTAACATTTGAATTTGAATTAACAACCCAACTTGTCTCCGCATAAACTTTATCTCATCTTAGTGTTGTTGGGTAAGGGTTTAGCCTGAACTTGCATCTTACGATTTTTACCTCTCAGTTGCTGTCATGGAGGCATGATTAATATAAGACCCTAGCAATTACATGACTTTATAAAGTTTATTCCTCCTCAATTTATGTCATAGATTGAACAACAACCAAATATAAATTAAAACCAAAACAAGAAAGTTGTTGAAAATAAGAAATTTACACAAAATAAAAAATTTCATAAATGGAAAATTTCTAAAAATCACGAAGTTGACCGCTAAAAATTAGAGATTTGATGTCATCATCATTATCTTACTCATCTTTTGTTATGACATTACTTATTAGTGAGTAACTTTAAAGTGATATTTAAATAATCTCACACATTTTGTTATTGGTTATTTCATATAATAATATATTATTTCACTGTGATAATTATTTTATCTTACTCGTCATTTGTTATGGACATTGCCAATACTAGTAACTTCGAAGTGATAATTATAGTTTGTTATAGATATCACCAATACTAGTAACTTCACATTAATAATTATAGTTTGTTATAGATATCACCAATACTAGTAACTTCACATTAATAATTATAGTTTGTTAGGAACATCACTAACACTAGTGCATAGAGCTGTAGCTACCACTAAATTTAGTAAGTTTCTAAAATGAATAACTTATTATTAAAACTTACTATTTATAATAAAAATTATTAAACATAGTTGAAATTTGTTACCTTAAAAAAATACCTATTTTTCAAACAATATATTCATGAAAAATTTAAAAATTACTTAAATATAAAAATACCTTATTTTTCATGCAATATATTCATAAAAAAGTACTTAAATTGTTTTAAAATATTATACTTAACATTTTTATTAAAAAAAATTAATTTAAAGAATTAAAGGTAAATTTATGCAAATTTGATGGAAAATATGTCATAAAAATAGTATGATTTTTTTTTATAATTTATTTTAATAAGAAAAATAAG
This sequence comes from Cornus controversa, assembly GCA_026545225.1. NCBI lineage: Eukaryota > Viridiplantae > Streptophyta > Magnoliopsida > Cornales > Cornaceae > Cornus > Cornus controversa. The sequence goes on from CM048845.1 coordinate 104,801,770, forward strand.
TTAAGTGTAATTAAAAAAGAAATGACATTCTAGTCATTTAATGAAAAAGAACCCATCACATGCCAGGCATGAGGGGTATTTTGTAACAAAATGCGATAGTTCGGGGGGTATTGTGTACAAAATATAGTTAATGGGTTTATTTACAAATCTAGACATAATTCAAGAGTTTTTTTTGCACTTGACCCAAATTTTTTTCTCATTTCAAATTTTCTTCTTTTAGTCAGAGACCAATTGCATAAAGCCTCCATCTACTTTCAAATTTTGGGACAAAAAATTGACAACGAACCCCTGAACTATCTAATTGTCGCAAAGTGATGTTATAATAACAAAAATGCCGCTTAATATCCATTTTTGTAAAATTATTTTCTTCAATATGATTTTCATTTTATGTTTTATTTTACTTTTAAAATTTTAAAAAATAGGACTTGAAGAAAAATTTGAAAGTTACACACAATTAAAGTGATGTTATAATGATAAAAATGCCCCTTAATATAATTTTTAAAAAATTAGGTTTTTTATAAAATGAATTTCATTTTATGTTTTTGTTTCCTTTTTAAATTTTTTAAAATGAAAATTGAAAAAAATGTTCCAAGATATTTTCATTTTCTTATAGATGCACCATTATTTTTTTTTTAGAAAATTTTTTTAACAACATTATGCCGAATTAAATTTTAATATTATACTGTATGAAGGGAAACCATTTTCTTAAATTTAGATTAAGGGATATTTTTGTTGTTATTACATCATTGTTGCAAGTAAGGTATTTCCCCAATTTATTCTCCCCTATCCACAAAGGAGCCGCCTCTTTCCATTTGCATAGCCTTCGGATATTTACCTATAAATATAGCAGTTGTTGTATGTATTAGGAATATATATAAAGATATCATTTGAGAATAAAAAACAACTTCTCTCTCTCTTACTATTATAACTTTCTATCTTCTCTTCCTCTCTCTTACTATTATAAATCCATTTATATATATCAACTTTCTTACCCTATCTTCCTTCTAAAATTACAACCACATACCCCTGTTATATCTTGTAAGTGTATACTTTAGTAGTCATTTACTATTACAACACGTTATCAGCACAAGACTCTGACCATCTAAGTAGACAATTTAATTTTTCATTCACAAATCAAATGTACAAAAATTATTTATTTATATATTGGATAATGATAGAGCATTCTTATATTAATTTTAACTTAACATAACAAAATCCTTCCCGGTTAGAAAATTGGCATGCTTGTGTCATTTCAATATATATATATATATATAGAGTACTGATTTCTTGCTCACCGGTGAGCAAGAGATTTTATTCACACTTTGATTAGTGACCATTAGATTAAATCTAACAGCTACTAAAAGGGTTAAAAATAATAAATTAAATATCATCTCTATTTCCATTCTCATTTTATTCCCTAAAGCTTGAGGATTATTAATTGTTTTTAATTCTAAATAATTTCTTTTATTATGTTTTATATTGTAAAAAGTTAATTACAATTTATATATATTTAAATTTCCTAATGTAAAATTACAATTTTTATTTTACATTAGGAAAGGAATTGGTGTAATATTAATATTCAAAAATTAAAATATACAGACAGTGATTTTGTGGTTTTAGTAAAACAGGTAAGTGGGTTTGTTTAGTGGCCGTTATATTTAATCTAATGGTCACTAATCAAAGTGTGGATAAAATCTCTTACTCACCGGTGATCAAGAGATCAGTACTCTTTCTTTGTATATAGTCTTTTTCGATTGGAGAAACGACATACTTATACTAATTTAACTTAACATAACAAAATCATTCATAATTGGAAAATCGACATGCTTGTGTCATTTCGATATACATACATATAAAGTCCTTCATAATTGAGAAGTGACATGCTTATACTATTTAAATTCATATTTTATTGAATATAGAATAAATAGAGTTTTTAATGTGTTTTTCAATATACTATACTTACGTATAAAATTCTAACTATGTTCCTCTTCCAATTTATAGTATCCTGAAAATGTCAAATCTTACAAAGCTCGATTTTACTGCCCTTGATATTCGGGCAGAAACTATCTATCGTGGATTCTCGATGCTGAGATCCATTTGGATGTTAAAATTTTGGGAGAGACAATTAAAGAAATAAATAAAGCATATGTACAAGAACGTGCAATGTCAATGATTTTCATTCTCTGTCACATAAATGAGGGTTTAAAATCCGAGTATCTTACAATAAAAGACCCGTCCACACTATGAAAAATTTTAAAGGATAGGTTCGAATATGAAAGAACTATAATCCTTCCAAGAGCCGGAGACAATTGGTCAAAATTGAAGTTCTCCAATTATAAATATGTAATAGAATATAATTCAGCATTATTTCAAATCAGCTCTCAAATGAATTTATGTCGAGAGGCAAAAACTGATGTGGGTACGTTAGAAAAAACACTTACCACATTTTATCCCTCGAACTTGCTCCTACAGTAGCAATATCAAAAGAGATACTTTACAAGATATTCTGAGTTGATATCTTGCTTGTTAGTGGCTGAACAAAATAATTAGATTTTATTAGAAAATCACTAATCTTGTTTGACCAGATTAACTTCATTAACTGAAGCACATGCAGCATCTTTTAATTGTCGCAGTTGTGGACGTGGACATGGTCTTGGTCATGGTCATGATAGAAATAATAATTATGATGGTTATCATTCATTTGAGTTTCCTAGTAGGAACTATACACCATACTATCATGAAGGAAATGCAAGTGGGGCAAAACAAGAAAAATTGAAAGGTGCGCAGAATGTACCCTCTAAATAATATGAAAATACTTGCTTTCGATGTAGAATGAAAGGGCGTTGGCGTTGGTTACAGACATGTCGAACGTCAAAACATTTAGTTGAGTTATATCAAGCCTCACTCAAAGGAAAATGGAAGAAAAAGGAGATCTAAACAAATACTATCGAGAATAATGAGCTAGTGGTCATCAATTACCTTGATATTTCAGATTTCTACGAATACCTTCCTGAGAATAATAATCAGTGGACTGATGATGGAAATGTCCACATCAATTAGATATTATTTTATTTTATTTCCACTAGTATGTTATTTATTGGGTATATTACTCTAACCTCCCTTTAGATTTTGCCTAATTCCTTCGAATTAAAGTTTTTAAATTATTGTAATCAACCTCTCATGAGATTTGGTTGATTTTACTTTGGACACCTTGCTGTTAATTGATAGTCAATTTCATTAAAATCAATTAACATAGCAAATCCAAATGCCAAAACTACCATCAGTGGTGATAGTGTTGGTGTGGCATTGATGGAGAAAATTAATATATAACAAGTTAGTATCAGTCAAAGGCTTAGTAATTGAAATTATTTTGCACAAAAGCATTATAACTTGTAGATACTTTTTTAATTGTATATTAAATGTAATTTTGTTTAATGAATTGTTAGTTTGACAGGGTATTAAAGTAATTTTGTAAAAACATTAATGTAAGGGTAATTAAGCCAAATCTCAGGGGAGGTTAGAGAAATTTACCCTATTTTCTTTTAGTGTGTTATTTTCAGTTTGTTTGTATTTACGTTTTATTAATATAATGAAATTTGTTTCTTTTTTTAACATGAATTTGATCAATATATTGCCCATACCCAAGATAAATGGTGAAGATATATGTTTGGTTGATAGTGCCACGACACATACTATATTTAGAGCTAGAAAATATTTTTCTCATTTAACATTAGCTTCAGCTAATGTTAACACCATATAAGGTTCCATATACTTGATTGATGGTTTATTGAGCGAAATTGGTGATAATCATGGTTTTGGTGCATTTATGTGATAATGTACACTTATGTGAGAATTTATGATTTTGGGCCATGTGTGAGAATTAAGAAGGGTCTAGAGCCCTAGGGTGCAAGGCCTAAAAATTGGGCAAGTGAATGTCATTTTCGTGGAGTTAGCAACCCATAGAGCATAAGCAGAGTTTGTAGTCTTGATAAGACCCTTACTATGGAATTGTGATAAGCAGAAGTCCCCGATTGAAGTGATTTCGGGTATACATGGTGTGAGTTTGTTTAAGATTTGTGATTCCTTATAAACTATTTTGTGTTGAAGTGTGAGACATCACGCATGATTTCAAAAATGTGTATGTTTTGAGCATGAAAAATATTGATTTATATCATGTAATAATATATATATTTCATTGTGAATTCATGCATAGCTGCCTAAGTTAAAAGTAGAGTTAGATGGATCATTCTTATCCGGTGTAGTTATATGCTTACCCCTTTTTCCAAACTTTTTTAAAATAAAGCTCCCATGGAGGACGAGGCTTAGAGTGCTCGAGTGAATTTTGATATTCATTTTAGATATGTATATAGATGTCTATGACAAATTGTGGCATGTTGATTAGTCTTTTTGAAATGTTGTTTTACATTTGGACAAGCTTTATGTTTTTATTTCAAATGTAACCGCCATGTGTGGCATATGTACACTTTTAAGGTTTGAGGAATAAATGTATGATGTATGATTTTGAAATCTCAAAAGGTATGAATTTATGGAAATGAACCATTTGGAAGTGAGGATTTTATGTTTGGAGCATGTTATACGTGCTACAGATCAATTAAGATGTTTTGCACTTCATGGATAATGTATGCATGTTAAGAGATATGAATTGGATACAAATTTGACCAAGTATAAAATAAGAAGATTTTCAGTCGAATAACTACGATTAATCGAAGATCCCTGTTCAATTAATCAAAAACACTGATGAATTGGACCTCAAAAACTTGCGTGTTACGATTGAATATTCGATAGACCAACGATTGATCGTCGCGACGATTAATTGAAGGTCCAAGGATGATTAATCGAACTTCTAAGTTTGATTAATCAAAGGGCAAGTTTCGATTAATCGAACTTATGGTCCACAGCTAGACTTATGCATGTATAGGCACATGTGGGCCCCATGGTGAGTGATTGGTGTTGAGTCATGTGTTTGCCAACGTATGTATATGATTACACTTCCGCATTGATTTCAAGATTGGGGTAGTTCATTAGGGTTTAATGGACGGAATCACCCTCGGAGAAGGTATCTCTAGTGGTTCAAAAATCGAGGTGTGATAATTTGGTATCAAAGCATAATATCAAGGTATGGTTATTGATGAGTAGTTTGGTGTTTGACTTTCACTGTTCACCCCTATTTCCCTTGTTTTTAATCGGGTGTCAGAAATCAGGGCGTGATATCCTGAGTCAACAATGATGCGCCGAATTATTAAAAATTCAAATGGGCATCTATTAAATAATTAGAAAATTCATCTGATAAGTGATTATACATGTATTGCATGTTCACAAGGAAAATTAATTTTGAGACCATCTCCTTCAAAAGTCATTGTTGAATCTTCTAAATTTTTACAAAGAATCCACAGGAATAAATGTGGGCCAATTCACCTATCATGTGGACCATATTGTTATTTTAGGGTCTTAATTGATGCCTCAACACAATGGTCCCATGTCTGCTTACTTTCCACTCATAATGTTGCATTTGCTAAACTCTTGGCCCAAACAATTCGGTTACAAACACAATTCCCAAATTATCCAATTAAGAGAATTCGTCTTGATAATGCTGAAGAATTTGCATCTCAAGCTTTTAATGACTATTGCATGGCTATTTACACTAATGTTGAGCATCTGTTGCAGACACTCATACTCAAAATGGCATAGCAGAGTCTTTTATTAAACATTTTCAATTAATTGTCAGACCATTATTTATGAGAACAAAACTACCTGTGTCGGATTTGGGAGATACCATATTGCATGCAACATCATTAGTTCGTATTAGACTAACTATTTACCATAATTTTTCACCTCTATAAGTTATAGTTGGTCAACGACCAAATATCTCTCACTTACGAGTTTTTTTGTTGCACTATTTTTGTGCCTATTACACCACCACAACGAAAAAAAAATGGACCCTCAGCGTAGACTTAGAATTTATCTAGGTTTTAATTATCCTTCTATCGTTAGATATCTTGAACCTATGATAGGAGATTTGTTCAAAGCAACACTATATTCCCACCATTAGGGGGAGAATTAACACAACCCAAACATCATGAGATCACTGGGAATGCCACAACATTATCACATTTTGATCATCCTACAAATCAAAGAGAACTTGAAGTTAAGAGGATCATTTATTTGCAAGGTATTGCAAATCAATTACCATATGCATTTACTGATACAAATAAATAGATACAATCACATATACATGCTGCATATATTGCAGCACAAATTGATGTCACTATTAAACAATTTATCAGTATTGCAACAAATGAATCTAAAACACGCCTAAAGTGTTTGTGATAAACCTATTGGTGCAAAATATATTGTTCCTAGAAAGAGAAAAATACAAGAGAAAGTGTATAAAGAAGTTGGTACTTCTAATGATACCATGGAATAAATAATAGCCCCTAAAAAGGCAGAAGTTCTTGATAAGAATAATGCAATAATAGCATTTGATGAGACACAAAAAGATGTATCAATACCTCAAAATGACGAGATTTCAATAAATATACAAAGAGATGGGATAGAAATCAAGTTATTGTAGACAATATTTTATCCTTTGCAGTCGCTCATGATATTACAAGAGATAATGAGGACTTGGAACCTCGACGAGTTGATGAGTGTCAACGTATAAATAATTGGCCAAAATGAAAAGATGTAAAATATGCAGAATTAAATTCATTGGTGAAACGTGAAGTATTTTAGACCAGTAATCCAGACACCTGAAAGTGTCAAGTCTGTAGGGTACAAAATGATATTTGTATGAAAATGAAATTGTGAGATACAAAGCCCGCTTGGTGGCACAAGGCTTATCACAGAGGCTTGGTATTGACTACGAGGAAACAAACTGTCTGATAATTGATGCAATTACATTATGATTTCTGATTAATTTGGCAGTCACAGAAAGATTGGATATGCATCTAATGGACGTGGTTACAACATATTTATATAGATCACTTGATAGTGATATTTATATAAAAATCCCTGAAATATTTCAAATGCCTAAAACAATTATTTCAAAATCACAGTTCATGTACTCAATCAAGTTACAACGATTGTTGTACGGATTAAACCAGTCTGGACGCATGTGGTACAATCGCCTTAGCGAGTATTTACTAAAAAAATGATATGTAAATAATCCAATTTGTCCATACATGTTCATTAAAAAAATATTAATCTGGATTTACAATTATAGCAATATATGTTAATGATTTGAATCTCGTGGGAACTTTTGATTATTTAAAGAAATAATTCGAAATGATATAGCTTGGAAAAATGAAAATTTGCCTCAGATTATAGATTGTGAATTTACCAAGCAGAATTCTCATTCATTAGTCAACATATACAAAAAAAAATCTAAAAAGATTTATATAGATAAAGTTCATCCATTAAGCTTTTCAATGGTTGTTCGATCGCTTGATGTGAAGAAAGATCCATTTATTCCTCGAGAAGATAAAGAAAAATTGCTTGGTCTATAAATTCCACATCTTAGTGCTATTTGTGCTTTAATGTAGCTTACAAATTGCACATGACCAGACATAACTTTTCCATTGGCATGGTACAGTTCTGCACCAACCCACATACATTAGAATAATGTCAGGCATATAATGAGATATTTTCGTGGAACCACTAATATGGGATTGTTATATTCAAATGAATCAAAATCCCAATTAGTTGGATGTATAGATGCAAGTTATCTTTCTGATCCACATAAAGCTCGATCACAAACAAAGTATGTATTTACTTGTGATGACATTACTATATCATGGAGATCTATGAAACAGACAATGACTACAACTTTTTCAAATCATTCTGAGATATTTGTAATTCATGAGACAAGCCGAGAGTGTATCTAGCTAAGATTTATGGTACAACATATTCGAGAAACATGTAGACTCTCCTCAATAAATAATATTCTAGCGATATTATATGAAGACAATGCTGCATGTCTTGCACAAATCAAATAAGGATATATTAAATGAGACAAAACCAAACATATCTCCCCATAGTTCTTTTATATTCACGAGCTTAAAAAAAGTGGTGATATTGATGTTTAGCAGATACGTTCATGTGATAATTTAGCAGACTTATTTACCAAGAGTCTACCAACTACAACATTCAAGGCTGGTACACAACATTGGAATGCGTCGACTAAAAGAGTGTACATAGTAAAATACTGTAACAACAATACTGACGAGGGGGAACAATTAATTAAAGAATGGTATCAACATACTGTACTCTTTTTCCTTTGTCCAGGTTTTATCCCAATGGGGTTTCCTGGCAAGGTTTTAACGAGACATGCAATACCATTCTTAGAGGCACAAAAATATTGTGTAAAGTTGTGGGCCCCAATGGGGAGTGTTGCAAGTTACAAGTTACGTGGGATCTTTCCCTAGTTTATTTCCCCTATCCACAAAGGAACCGCCTCTTTCCACTTGCGTAACCTCCGAATATTTGCCTATAAATACAGTAGTTGTTGTATGTATTAGGAGTATATATATAGATATCTTTTGAGAATAAAAACAACAATTTCTATCTCTCTCTTACTACTAAAACTCTACATCTTCTCTTCCTCTCTCTTACTATTATAAATCCATTTATATATATCAACTTTCTTAACCTATCTTCCTTTTAAAATTACAACCACATACCCCTATTATATCATGTAAGTGTATAATTTAGTAGTCATTTACTATTACAACAATTACTTTATAATAATTGAATAATTTAGAGAGGTTTTATGTTAATTTTTTTATAAGGTATTTTGTGTCAAATTTTGGAAGCGGATGAGTTTTATGCAATTTGTCCTTTACTCGGCTCACAAATTCGTGACAGTTACATCAATACATTAAAAATAAGGCAAATTATATTTTAACCCCTTGAGATTTGTTCATACGTTAACCTAACCCCCCACGTTTGAGAATATTTATTTTCACCCCCTTGTCAGTAGTTTTTGGTTGACTTTGGTCAACAATATGCTGAAATGACTAAACTACCATACTTATGCACTATACTTGTCCAAGTTATATTTACGCCGCCTCCCAAACACCCCTCCACCACATCACCCAAACACCACCACAACCTGCGACAGTAACAACCACCCAAACACCACCACCACCACCACAACCTGCAGAAACAACAACCACCACCGTTCATCGACCACCGTTCATCGCCAATGATTTGGGTTGGGTCAGAAACAATGACTTTAGTGATTGCGTATGGAGAGATGATGGTGGAGTTGATTTGAGAGGCGACAAGTTAGGGTTTTGAAATTGCAAACTCAAATTAGGGCTCCAATGGCGTTAGTGGTGGCTATGAGAATTTTACTATAAATGATGCTAGTTGGGTTAGTCTTTGGCAGAAAGTGGCGGTGGCGTTGGCATTGGAGTTGGCGGCAAACAGTGGTGGTTGGGTTGGTCTTCAACACCGTCGAGTCGGCCTTCAACTCACCGCTCCACATTTTAACTTAGTCAGATTTCTCAACCCCAAATACTCGACCATTTCCAACACCTTTCTGGAGCACTTCGACAGAACTTTCACTGTGTTGTCAACTTCTTCGAGAGTGACAAGCTTCGCTCTCATGGTGGTGTGTTGAGGGGTGATAAGCTTGCAGTGCTATGTTTGGCTACGACGGGGAATATGGTGTTTAGTGGATCGACTGATTCGAAAATATGCATGTAGAGGAGGGATGAGGAGGTGGAACACACCTGTGTGTCATTGTTGACGGGTCACACTGAGATGGTGAAGTGCTTGGCGGTGGAGGAAGATACTAGCGATGGTAAAAAGGCGGTGAACCAGCTGAGATGTGGAGCCGGACGAAGGATGATATGCTTATAAGGATTGGGGCTAAATTGTAGAAGGGCATTTTAGACATTTTTTTGGTAACTGTTTGCATGATGTAAGCAATTTGACTGTTGACAATGACATGAAGAACTAAACTAATCTATAATTTTAAACGTCATAGGTATAAAAGTCAATACTCAAACGTGAAGGTTAGATTGGCATATGATATACGCTCAAAATGTAATTTCCCCCAAAAAAAATAAAAAATAAAAATACAGTAACTCCACGGTGCAGCGCGGGTTACGTTCGTCTAGGCACACACCCTGACCTGACCAGACCGCCTTGTTCAGTCGCGTCTCTCATAACCAAGAAGTAAAAGCAGTATCGACATTGTAGAGTAGATAGTGGGTGGGTCGTAGAGAAAAGATCTTCGTTGTTCTTTGCTTCCACAATTAGATCTTCTTCAAGTTCGTGAGCTTTCTTTGTTCTGTTATAAGGCTCTTTTTTCCTCTACAGTTTCTCTTTTCGGCGGGGTTGTTGGTTTTTGGAGTTCAACGGTTAATAGATCTTCTATCATATCAGATCGGATCACAAAATTTCAGCCTCTAAGCTTAACAGGTTATTGAGGTGAGCCCATTTGAGGGTTTTCTGTTCTAAGACATGTTGGTGCATTTATGTTATACTACATATATATTAACGTTAGTATGTAAAATTTGATCACTGTGATTGCCTGCCCCATAATTCAGTTATGTCTTCATTCGAAAATTTAGGATTTTTTTGAGTTATTGTTGTCGTTCTCTGGTGGGTACGCAGGGATTTGTTGTTTTTCATACCGACGTAATCGAATATATACAACGGCTGATTGAAGATCGAGGTTTTTCATTTAATACTATTGATTTTGGTTATCAATGGCAGCTCCCGGGGGAGCTAGACCGAGCAATACACCGCCTTATTATAACCCCAATTCTCTTTCTGAAAATATGCAAAACCTACAAATCAACAGACCCACTCATCCGCCACATCCGGTGGCCAATTCTGCTGGCCCTAGACCTGCTCCTCCTTTTCGGCAGCAATCCCCACCTTACCCTTCATCAGCTCCTTCCGCGTCTCCATTTCCATCGGCATCGCCAATAACCCGTCCTGGACCACCCCCACCGGGTGTCCTTCCAAGGGCTTCAGTGCATCCTGGTGGACCTCCACAAGCTACATTTTCCCCAGATGTGGTTTCAAGTAAGCTCTCTGGACCTTCCGTTACTCAGCCTCCACCACCTTTTGGGTCGAGGCTTCCACCTCCCGGGTCTTTGCCCCCTTCCATGGGCAGTCCGGCCGTGCCCCCATCTGGGGCACATCCTGGTCCCTTCCCATCTTCTGGACAAGTAGCTGCCCCTCTGGGTCCTCATTCTGGCCCATTCGGTTCTTCCTCTTCGAAGACAGGTTTGGCTATGCCACCTTCAAGCACCCATAGCCTTATTAGTAACGGAATACCTGCATTTGCCTCGGGGCCTGTGCAAGGGGGACCTCGTTTCCCTTTGGCTGGCGGTACTCCGCGACTACCAGTTGGACCTCCACGATCAACAATGTTCTCGGTAGCTCCTGCACAGGCTCCAATTGTGCGTTCTCTTCATGGAAGTCCACCTGCCAGTGCATCGCCAGATCCTGTGCAACCGGCCACGCCAATTTTAGCATCACCACAAAGTGTGCCGCTCCCTTCAGGTTTCTCACCCTTTTCAGCACCACCTCAAGGTATAGCTCCAGCTTCAGGTTCTCCATATGGGACACAAAGAAGGCCAATGCAACCACCACACGTGAGCTTCAAAAACTCCATTTTTTTTTGAAGTTCTTATTTATTTTGTTAACTGTTGCACAGTGAATCATGCTGTTTGGTAAAAGGGAGGATACATGTTGTCAGCTGTACTTTAAAAACTAAGGTGGAAAGTACTGGAAGATCCTTTGCGGTTTTGACCATATTGTTCAACTATTCTAAAGCACCATTAAAATGCTCCCTTTGTTTCACTTTGGGGTAATAGTTCTTGTCATTTTACTCATGTTACCAACTTTTACAAAGGGAGGCAAGTGATGATTACACCATAATCTTAGGGGAGGTAGTGACATTCTGCACACATAGGAGGTATGAGTTTTTTTGAAAAGCCCCTGGCAGGGGCCTTTTACTATAATCTAATCATTAACGTTTTCCGAAGAATTCCCATAGTAGTTATACTTTATACTTGTGGGATTTGAAGGTATTAGTTTGTTATTTCTGTTATTGAGTGTCGAGGTTGCTTATATAGATGAGGAATAAAACCCAGTTGCATGGGTGTTTTAGATTATAACGACAATGCATTGTGAAAATTTGGCCAAATCTGGTTTAAACATGTTTTGAAGTATCCTAAATTAATGTAATCCCATTAGATGCTGGGTAGCTAAGAAACCACAAGCTCAAAAAACAGTATGATTAAATTGTGAATATTGAGATAAATGTGTTGGAAGACGAGAAATAACAGAATTAAATTTGAATGCAATAACAACATTCATTGGGAAGTGTGAGATGCTCCATGTTAGGGGTATGCCAGGGGAAGGGAAAGGAAAAATTTAGTGCAGATCAGGGCAGCAAGAAAATATATGTCACATGTGGCTTAGTTAAAATTGCATTTGTAGACGAAGTTAAAATCACGTAACATGATTCACGTGACTGACCAAAATTGTTGTGGTAGGATTTTTTTGAGTAATACAAGTTGGAGAAGCTGGATCGTAATACAAGTGAAGACCTATAATCATTATATAATTTGTTGTTATGGTGTATAATCATTATAGCCTGAATGTAACAAGATGGCTTGGTCTCTTGGGTCTTAAATTTTCAATCACAAAGGGTTGATTTATCGGTGGTATTAAAATTCACTGTAAACAGTGTGCATCCAATTATGGTTTGTTACCCTACCATTTATCATGGATTGTTGCAGAATTTATGTTAGGACCACTGAAAGATTTTTCTGGTCTGAACAGGGTGTTAGAGCCTATTTGTTTTTCTTTCTCTTTTTTTTTTTTTTCTGAGTTTGTTTATATTTTTAATGCTTCTAAATTTTATTCCTAAGGTAGTTTAACGCCATTGAGATAATATTAATTTAGAAGCTCAAAGTTTAAGTTGATTCTCTAGGAACATATAAATCAGTTTTAATCTTAAATAATTTGTATGTATATGTTATGATAAGTTACAAGTAATGATATATTATTGGGCAAATTGCAAAAAATCCCCTTGAACTATTAGTTTGTCTTGATGAAAAACCTGTAAACTATCAAAAAGTTAAAAATAAGGCCACACTGTAAGTTGACCGTTAATAACAATGTAAAAATTACTAAAATACCCATCAATCAAACGATGTTATCTTGTTACAGTTTCTTTACTATCTATTTGTTCAATAAAACAATGCTTCGTGTCTTTAAGAAAAATATCTCTGATCCGCTATGAATAATTACCGCCCAGTCATTTATTACTCTTGTTCATCTCTCTTCATCACAAGAACCCTAGTGTGTGCGTGCGTGCGTGTATTATAAAGAAACCACAATTGGGGAAAGTGGATTGAAAACTCCAAGTTATTATAATTCTAGGAAAGGACCAAATAATAGCCATTTTCAATTCCAAATTCCATTGAGAACTCAATGAATCCAGAAGCTTTGAATTCAAAGAGTTCAAACCGATTGACGGCATTGGATTTGACTGTCAGATAAAAAATGTGTAATGGGCTGGGTTCCATTTGTTGGGCCATCACAAATCATTTAAGGATGTAATGGATAAAAATAATATCAGTCATGTGCATTGCAGATGATTGAATTCCGTCCATTTTTTAACTGTGAAATGAGGGCAGGAAGGTCATTGCAACAGTTTAAGTAGGTTAAGTATTTTTTTTGGGGGCAATTTACCGTAAATTATTTTGTAGATTTGTTTTATATTAATTGTTCAACAATAATTCTATGAATTTGATTAAGCATTTTTTTCATCTGCAAAAAAGAAAATTGATGAAAATATAACGCAGCCTTGGAAATGTGGATATATCGATTTATTTATCGATAGTGCAATTTTCTTTTTCGACAAATCTTGAATATTAGTCATAAATCATGGAAATTTTAGGTAAAACTTTGAGAAGTGTTGATAGACACTCTGGTGTTTGATGTGGAATGAAATTTACATTTGACAAAAATATGGCGGAGAATTTGAAATATGTTGATATTGATTGATATATCGCGATTGAAATCTGAATTACAATTTTTTACAAGTTTATTTGTGACAAAGGAAGTTCTAATTAAAACTTCAAGAAGTGCCAGTAGAGAGACTAACTTGATTTATGGTAGTAGAATATTGAGACAGTTGGGGTATGCTTTTGGGCTTGTTTGGGGTCCAGTAGGTTATGTTTCAGTCCTCGAGAGGCATGATAGAGGCTTGGAGAGGTTGTACAGTGGGTTCCCAAGCCCAGGACTTTTGGAGGGTGGCACCTTTTTGTGTTTGGTGGTGCTTGTGGAGGGAACATAATAGGATATCTTTTGATAGTGAGGAGACTCCTATTGGGGCACTGAAGTTCTCCATTATTTGTTTCCTTTTGTGTTGGGTTCTGGAAAGAAATAGTAAATGTCACGCCCCAAATTCCAACACCCAGTAGGGCATGGAAAATGGAGGTGATTAAATAAAACCTCAACACCTTACAACTACAAACAAACTTTGATACTAAGTTGTCACCTCGACTTCGGACACCGAAACAAATATAGGACATTAGGTATGAATATGGGATGAAATTACCAGAATACCCCTCTTAAGACCACCCTCATCCAAACAGAGTCTCAATACCACAGAAGCGACTTTTAAAACACATTTACATCATTAAAGCCAAAATATAATTGAGTTACATACACACATCAAAATGTAACTTGTCCAACCATATCCCGATATACACAATTGTCCAACATAGAGAAGACTAATGGGACCACTACTTAACAATATGAAAGTACCCATGTCTAGAATGTTAATACATCCGTTCCACATACAAAATATATAGTTCTTCTCAAAATACTCACACATGGCATATATGTATACCATAAAACATCCAAAGCCCAAAAGAAGGCCCGAGGCAACATCCTTTCCGTCACTTTTTCCTGAAAAATGTGATACATTTGTAGGGTGAGCAATGACGGCTCAGTAGAGACATCCAAACCCCCTAAGCACCAACTCGATGCAACCTACATGAAATGCAGTCATAGCATTCCTATACACTACATGACGTATTTTCAATTCTCATAACATCGACAATATAGTGCACAAATCATGCTCCAATATATATATATATTATATCCAACATGCTTAATTTACCATAAGTAAACACAAAGCATTTCACAACTGTACAAGTTAAACAATAACCATGAATATCACAATTCATAACAAAGCTTGAAACATAAAGTCAAATAAGCTCAAAATCAATCCATGAGTAGGGAGTATTCGTAGTAACCAGATAAGTATCCTTGGGTTAAATATCTATCTTCCTATCTTTACAGGTTGCTAACCCGATGGTCTAGAAGAAACCACTTGGCCAAGGTTGAGGTCTTGCATTGCACCCCTGAGCATTAAGCTCATCTTACTTTATTCCGACCTTTCCCCAAAATCATCAAACAACACATAGTTTCAAATAAGTGCATCATAAGCCACTTAAATCACGTTCAATATAAGTACATCATAAACTACTTATATTAAAGCATGCATATACAATGCAACAACCTTTCTCTCACAAGAAATCCTACAATTGTAAAAATGACAATATTGTCCTTTACATGCTTTCAATCAATACATAACGTGCAACACGTACACCTGCTATCCCAATAACTCATACATGATTTTAAATGGATATCATGCATTTTCAAACTAGCACATAAGACATACATGCTCAAAATATAATTATAGTGCAAGAATCACATACGTTTAACACACTTTAATTACCAAGATCAACCATATACACATACAATGCATATATAATTCAAGGACTCCACTTAGAACATATAAAAACCACTTTAACACATGCTTGTTCCAAAAAAAGAAAGAAAGAAATCAAAACAGAATTATTTAAGTCTTTTCTAGCATGTTAACCCACTAAAACCCAACCGAAACTCTAAGGAATCGATGATATGAAAGAGAGAACACCCCTACCTCGAATTCAAGCTCAAAAACCAAGAGAGCTCCAAGCCCTAGAATCTGCCCTAGCCCAAAACACTTGAAAATTTGCCGAAAAGAATTTTCAATCGGTGTAGAACGTAGGCAATCCCGAGGGGTTAACTATCATGTAAAGTCCCGAGGCCCGAATCACACTTCTAAGCCTCCAAAACTAAGATCAACCAAAAAGATGAAAGAGGGGAGAAGGAAGAGCTCTAGAGCTGATCTCTAGAGAGAGAAATCTGATTTGAGTTATGACAAAGTCAACATTTTGGGATATTTATAGAAAAAGTTTTTCAAAATTGCACATTAGCCCCTCATCTCTTTAATTTTGCTCCTCTACCCTTTTCTACTCCCATTTAATCGCAAAATGGCACTCCCTCATTTCAACAAACTTCACTAAAGCCCCTCAAAGTTCATTCATACCCCTACATCACTTAAGTGATCCGTAGTTATTTTTCCGAAAACCCAAACCATGAATAGTAACTTTTCGTAAAAATTCCGAAAAATTACCCTAACCTTGGTTCCATCCCACTATTGTCCTAAGGTACTTTAAAACCCTTTTTAGAACTTTTAAAGTAGTCCCGAAACCCACACACATAAGCATGCAATTACTATATAATCATGCTTAACAATTAATAAACCACGTAATTAAATAAATAAAAAAAATCCGGGGTTTTACAGTAAATCCACGATGGAGAATTAGTTGATTTTTTTGGACACGTTGAGAGTTTAGGGGCCCTATTTGGTCCTTGTGTAGCTTTTGCTTCGTTTGAACACTTTCTAATACAATCTTACTTATCAAAAAAAAAAAAAAAGTCTCTGTTTGAAAGTTTTCTAATGAAATAAGTTTCAAGCATGAAATGCATTCATAAACACTTTGTTGTTGTTTTTATTATTATTTTCTGGTAAAAAGCGTGAATTTGTTACTGAAAAAGCAAAATACGTCCAAAATAAAAGGGAGGTATCATCCCGATTCAAAAACAGATTGTTATTAAGCCAACAAATTATATATTATTGAACTTGCAATCTAGAGAAGCGGGCATATCCTTGAGAGGTAGTGAAGACAATCGCAACACACGGCCTTCAGAAAAACCAGAACTTGAAGCCCAAGCCATCTGTAAATGCATCAAATTACCGCACAGCAGCAGTCCATAACAAACCTCTCATCTAATCTTTGATATATATTACCAAAAAACCATGGGTACAAACTTTGGCTATCCATCAATACATTAATAGTGCTATCTAACCAAGCTTATGGTCGTACCCCATTGAATTCCAATGTGGTTTGATTTAAAAGTTTTAATTTATCTTCTCCTGGAGGAGTGAACTTTTAAAGAAAGAAGGTGAAACCATCATCCTCTCTTTGAATTGGAAAATGGTGTAAGATCAGCAAGGATGGGAACTAGATGAAAAAGGTTAACCATTATGAAAGAGTACTCTTGAAGGCGTTGGCATTTTTTTTTGATCCCCTATTGCAAATTAATCACTGGATGGATAAATAATGTTGGACTTAATGTGACCTTTCTCAATAGAGTTTTGCTAGAATACTGGCATATTTGAGAAGGAGGGCACACGACTTATGTTTTTCATCTTTTCCCTCTCTCTTATATAATAGACCAAGAAGTTTGCATTTACCATCTCATCCTCAGTGTGTGCTTGACCATAGATTAACCATTTAAATTCATCTGCATAAATTTGTTTTCTCAATCTGCTCTAGGCTTTTAATCAATCTTTTGTTGACTAGTGAGGTGCTTGTATCGTATCTTACTCACTAGTTGTTTACATTTAACTATTATCTTTCATCATTTCAATCTTAAATGTGTTGTATATTAAAAGTTTTCAATCTTAAACGTTTATTTGATTTTTCAAATGTAGTTGAAATTTGAGGGACTTGCATGTACTTATGTTGAAACTTTAATGAGAGCATGGACCATCTAGACTCTAGAGTGCCATAATTTCCCTTATTGATTAGTGATTTGGAATGCTTGTTTCACTAAGATTCATATTTCTCGGTGCATGGGTACTCGTTTTTGTGGATACTAAATAAAGCTTTATATGAATTTGTTTTCTCTTTCATCTTGAATTTGAATTCTGAATATAGTGATTTTGTTTAGGTAGCTCCACATCCACCAATTCCTGGTTCTGCACAACCTACCAGAATGTTCGGAATGCCACCTTCACTTCCAAATCAATCTATGGCTTCTTTATCACCTTCTATGGGTCATATTGGAGCCTCTATGACAGGGCAATCAAAGATAGATCCAGATCAGATTCCGCGACCCATTCCAAGTTCTTCGGTGTTTGTGCATGAAACTCGTCAGGGCAATCAGGCCAACCCTCCTCCGGTATTTTATCTGATCCTTAACCTAAAAAACGAAGGAAAATACTTTGTTTGACGTGAGATCTGCTAGTTTTATTAATAACTCATAGATTTTAGTATTTGTTAGATTTTTTTTTTTTGGGTCTGCTATTCACATTTAAATATTCATGCCTTATTATGACATACTTATGCATGCCACAATAAGATATAAATGTTATCCAGTCATGTCATGATATGATATATACTGAAAAGTGTAGGACAATTTATTGATTGTTGTTTATTGTTCTTTGTTTCTGATTACTTGTTCTCTTTTCTCACCCCCTTTTCCCCTTGAAGCCTGCTACAAGTGATTATATTGTCAGGGACACTGGAAATTGCAGTCCCCGATACTTGAGGTGTACAATCAATCAGGTCATGATCAAGTACTTGAATGCATAAGAATGGACTTCCCCCCTCCCTCCCTCTCTCTCTTCTCTTTGCATTGGTGTTGCACTTTTATGGTTGCTTGTTCTAAGTTGGTTTCTTGTGTTGTTTCAACAGATACCATGCACTGTTGATCTTTTGACAACATCCGGGATGCAGTTGGCTTTATTGGTCCAACCCTTGGCCCTTCCTCATCCATCTGAAGAGCCCATCCAAGTAATGTTTTGATTTATTTTTACTTATAAAAAAATGTTTTGATTTATTTTCTGTCTGACGCTTCTATTATATTTTGTCTTGGTAAATAGCTTTTTTTGTAGTGTAGGTTTATTTTTTATTTCTTAAATTGCTGAGTCATCAGCCCGTGAATTATGAAGTTTGAATTGTCTGAAGTTTAGAGCAACATTAAACGCTGTTGTAATTGTTGGAGTTATTAGGAAATTGAGTCATGTCTTGGCTAATTCCTAGACATAACTTGATTGTAGTTATACAAAATCTCTGAGTAAGTCTGCTATTGAAGACGATAAAGATGAAGGAACAATGTAGATTACATGGTAAGTTCATCAAGCTTGATTGTATGATTTTGAAGGTAAGTGAGACACCTTAACGGACATAAGAATCTATGTTGTATAATTTAGATAGTTTGACTACCCATGACTCAGTCATTTTTAGCCAAAAAAAAAGTGGTTAAAATGTACTTTTATCTAAATAATAAAGAAATTTTAAAAAGGGATCTTCAATTGACTTAACCTGTCATGGACCAATTGAACTCTGGCCTGAAAGTTGATAAAACAACAGAATGCGTCGATTGCAACCTGGATCGGTCGTTCTATCAGTCGCATTCCTTTGGAGTTCTTCACTTTGATTAATCTATTGTCAGCAGTTCTGTTTTTTTTTTTAACGGTTGCCTTCTCCATGATAGTGACAACTTCATCACCAGCCGGTTCCAACTTTTGTCGTGTAGTATTTTCAATTGGCAATGTCTATTTGCAAACAACAACCCCCTCACCCCACCAAACAAACAAACAAAAAAATATCCCTTATAGGGGTTGTTTAATGTCTCTTAGCCCTTTGGGTTACTATCATTTTACAGGGGTATTTAAGTCTTCTCTTAAGCTTCTTGGCTTTCTCCTTCCTTTACTGCCATTGGAGGTTTAGTGGGTGCCATTTCTATCCATTATTTCTATGGCAGAATAGCTACTTGGAAAAATTAAGACTTTGTAAAGCAGTTTTAGAGGAAAATTTTAAGAAAAATGACTCTGATGAATTCTTAATTAACTTTCTTGATACTATATGGTTAGCATTGTGTATTTATTGTCAAAATTAGGGATGCCAATGGGGCTGGTTCGGGACGGACTTCCCTAAACCCTACCCTGCCCGTTGCCATGATACAAAAACCCATCCCTGTCCCAAACCCGGGACAGGTTTTGACTCCAAATCCCATCCCCGCCTCTCGCCAGAACCCTAAAACATGTTTTAATATATATATATATATCTACAGTCAAGGGTAAAGTAGAAAATTTAAAACATAGAGAGGGTATTAAATACTTTAATGCATAAAGGTATTTAAAATAATTTACAATAACGGGGCAGATTGTAACCAAACCCGACCTCGCCCCAAACGCAAGTTGGGTTCACTTTGATTTACCCAAACCAGCCCCTATTTCATTTGGAATCTCCCCATACTTGTTCCAGTAGGGGTGGGGCAAGTTGGAATCCTGGCAGGGCGGGCCAAATTGCCATCCCCATTCAATACCCGACCCACACTTTGCAGATACTGTTCGCTTTGCACTCTCTTGCTGCTCACAGTTTTCAAAATGTGTCTACACCTATAGGAGGCATCCCAAGTGCTAGCAACTTCTCCCTCTTCAAGTGATGTGTGACGTCACAATCACCCATCTTGGGACCCAGCGTCCTCCCTGGTGTGACCCTCATGGGCTTGTACTCATTCCCACATCGCTTGGGGATGGAGAAATTGCTAGCACTTATAAGAGGGATGCCTCTTACATGTGTAGATGCGTTTTGAAAATCGTGAGTGCTTGTGTAGCGCAAAGCGGACAATATCTGCATAGCGTGCACAAGAGCCAATCTCTAGCCAGAATATGGAAGAGCGTGCACAAGCCCATAAGGGTTAGGCCAGTGAGAACGCCGAGTCCTAAGAGGGGGTGATTGTGACGTCTCATATCCCCTAGAGGGAGAAGTTGCTAGCCTTATAAGGGAGGATGTCTCTCACATGTGTAGACGTGTTTTGAAAACCGTGAGCACCAAGAAAGTGCGAAGTGGACAATATATGCACAATGTCGAGTGGATCTTGACAGATGGGATCAGAGCCAATTCCCAGTTGGAAATAGGGGGAGTGTGCATAAGCCTACGAAAGTTAGACTAGCAAGGATGTTGGGTCCCGAGAGGGGTGATTGTAACGCCCCACATCGCCCGGGAGGGGGGGGCGAGGAGTTGCTGACACTTATAAGGGGGATGCCTCCTACATGTGTAGACGCTCTTTGAAAACCAAAAGCACTTGTGTAATTCGAAGAATATTTGCACAACGTGGGCCGGGTCTTGACATTTATAGTCATAACATGTGTAATTGAGAAATCTATGGATTATTGGATTATAATACTAAGCTCTGACATAGAGTAAGCGTATCGCTTTCAGTCCACAGATTTGCTTCTCAACACAATACACTTCTCCTTTCGCACTTTGATCTCCATGATTTAGGACATCCGATATTTGCGTTCTTCGTGGAGTTGGAATCTGGTGTTGATTACTCCATGTAGCACAAAGATTATGATGATCAACACTCACCATCTAGATGCAACAATGAAGTATGAGAAAGAAACAAACTCTAGCTACACAGAATTGCTAAGATGCACTCAAAGAGATTAGGGTTGAAAGAGATTCAGATTAATTTGGAAAGTAAATTTTCTCATCTCCATTGGTCTATACAAGTGTTTATCGATTTAGACATGACCAGTGGCCTTCGATTGATCCATCAAACAGTCAAACTGCCCTGTCCTTGTTCTTATTAAAAAAAACTGCCTTGTCATTATGGAAACAGAATTTCGGGAAGGAAAATTCCAAGACAATTGCAGTCACTCCAGAAAGGATTTTAATGCATGAAACATGTATTTTTGTAAAACCCTAATCTAATGAGTAATGAATGCACGGGAATATGAGCATTAATCGATGAGTGCATAATTGAGAGTTTCATTTACCTTTTTGCGCTTGGTTGTAGCTTTAACTTCCAATTCTGCCCTTGGTCTGAGATAACACAAACAAAATTGGCTGACTTTTGAAAATTCTAATCAAAAGCTAAAATAATGACTCGTTGAACAAATTTATCAGCATAAGTTCTATTGACCTAACAATCGTTATAAGTAGGTTACCAACTGTTGTGAAATCTGATTAATTATGCAAGTAAGCTACTGGGAGTTGTGCAAGTGGAATGTCCATTCACAGAAATGGATTAGAATTTAGAACACAGGAATCTAAATTGGAGGGATGAATATGTCTTTACATTTATATATGGCTGATTAACAGTTAATCAATTGGCAATTTTGAATTTAGTCCAATTTAGTTAGCAACCGACCTCTCAAATATAAGTAAGGAAGTCAAACCAGATTTTTATGTACACAACCAAATCGGAAAAATCACGGGGATGCTCTCCTGAGTGAATTAATCCACTATGACGGAGAAAAAATACAATGTTACCAGCTAACTACAGACTTCTATCTCCAAAATACCAGCCCATTGATTTTCCTCTGTCTCACAACACTATCCGTTGGTTCCACATATCGCCACGCATAGTTTAACTCTATCCTTAAGCTTTCACCTCCCATAAGGCCAGCTTCTGCTTACCACCAATTTGATCGCTCGCCTTTATCCACCATGATCATCAGTCAACCACTCCATGCGAAAGTCTGTATTAAAAAATATCTACACGATAATTTGAAGTGATTATGGAATTTTTGACGCTAGTTGGTTCTCGAAAATCTTAAATCAAGGTTTAAGAATAGCCTGGGCCTATAATGTATTAAGATTTCACTCAAACTCAAAGCCTGTGTGTGTGTGTGTGTTAAAAGCTTATAAAAATTTCAAATAAAAGTGTAATGGAAGAGCTCAAGCATGTGTTTTTCTCCCTTCTCTCACTTATTTGTATCTCTTCTATGACTTATAGGTCCTCCATATTGAGAACAATTCAGAACCTTTTCGAAATAGAAACAATTACATATGGCAGCTGATTCTCATGCATCCGTGCATATTTTCCTGTCAAACTATAGCAGTGCCTAACAGTTATGCATCAGTGCCTTGCTCTTTGTTTTGATGTAAAAAATTCCAGAAAAATCTCCCCGTGTCCTATTTTGAAAAAAACATGATTGTAGCGGTTCAACACTATTTAAGACACTTTTTTTTTTTTAAAAAAAAAAAATTTCCAGAAACTTGTAAGACAATGGTAATCCAAATCAAATGAGAATCATCTTAGGTCAACTTTGTTAAAAAAATTTTCTTATCTAGTTCTTGATTCCAAACATTGAAATCATCACCCGATCTTCATCAACCCTAGCCAATCTTTGATAATCACATTCGTTATTATCTCCAAAGGTAAATCAACATGTTTTTTGTTCCAAAGTAACTTAGAATAGATCAACCAATTACAACTTAATTTGACGAGAAATTTGCCAACCAAATGACACAAAGTCCTAACAACTACTGTCAGCGGTTTGGTGATCACGGTACAATGTTAAAAGCATCTTTGTTTGTCAATTGAGAATCTATCTTTTTTCCTAGCAAAAAAGAGTTTGAGATTGATTGCACGTTGAAAAGCTTTGTAATTTAATCAAAATATATATTTTTTTGTCTTTACATTTGTTATCATGCCAAACTTAATTTTTTTTCTTCATCTGCTTTCTTGGCTTGGTAGAAAATTTCAGTTTCATTGTTGTTTGCTTTGACCTTTATCTTGTATTATATCAATAAGTGACTGCATTCATTTAAAATTAAATGAAAGTAACATACATAATTTTTAATGTTCAATTTACCATTTATATGTCATTTATTACTTTTATAGGTTGTGGATTTTGGGGAAAGTGGCCCTGTTCGATGTTCTCGTTGCAAAGGCTACATAAATCCCTTCATGAAGTTTATTGATCAGGGAAGGCGTTTTGTCTGTAACTTTTGTGGTAAGAATAAATGATGCCCATCTGATACTTTCATAACCTAGCAAGTCAGTTCATTTTATGTTATTAGGCTTTGATGTTGTTGGGACTTTTTTACTGTCAGCATAATTTTTGTTTTAGTTAAGACTAATAATTCATTTTTAGTCCTTCCACATTGTTATATATGTTGTTATAGTTTGAAATTATAGTTGGTCGGCTTTTTGTATATCTTTTGGGTTCACTCCCCTTTTGAGTGTCTTTAATGAAATCTTACGAATCAAAAAAAAAAAAGGAGAAAACAAAGAAGAAAGATATTGTAATATCCTGAAATTTGAAAATAAAACTTTTTTTTGTTAGTAAAAGAATTTAAATGTAAAGATTTAGGATTTTGTGGGAAAGATTGTAAATTTTGGAAGTTGAAGGGGTTGAGTGTAATAAATAGACACATGTCACATATACATGGTTATGACTTATGTGTCTTCAAGCAGGTGCATGTGTTATGTGTCTTCAAGCACGGTGAATGTGTGTAGAATAAGGCCAGGTGTGAAGTTTTGACTTTGGTCAACTAAGACATATAGGTATATGTTGTTGTAATGAAAAAAACAAAAAAAAAACACCTGTCATTTATACTTCACACGTGTCCTTGCATGAAGGAAATCTGCCACTTGGATGATAGCTTAGACCAACTTAGTTTATGTGTAAAGAAAAAAGAAGAAGAGAGAAGAAACAGAAGGGTTCTCGGCCAGAAGAGAGAGAGAGAGAGAGGAAGGCGGAGGAGAAGAGGAGAGAGAAAATCAATAATTCAAGAAATTCATCTTAATGCAAGTTGATTTTTGCCTATATTTATATATATATATGTTTTAATTGGTTTTTAAATCTTAAGTGAAGTAAGTAGGATTAAGTGTGAAATCTTAATTAGAATCTTAACAAACTATATGTGTAGATTTGAAATCCTGGAATTTATATGGGCTGTTTTTAATATTGCAATGGATTTGGTTAGATTTTAGGTTATGGGTTTATATACATGGATTATACTCTTAGTTGATTAATGATGAATCTGGTTTGTATTGTTATGAATTGTTTATGGGTTTATATATGTGGAATATGCATCAGTGTACTGTTGCTCAGCCATATATGTGTATATAGGTACATATATATATAATCTTTGATTGTATGTACTTGTATAGTATATATGTAGGCACGTTTGTTTGTATAATATATATACCAGTACATACAAATTAGTGATGTTGTGTGCATTTTAGACAGCTTAGATCAGAATGCTATGTATTGATGATACATATAGAGCAGACAGCAGTAATTGGATGGTGCTGTAGCCATGGCCGAAATGTGGTTTAGATGCGTTTTGTAAAGGTGAAATTTTGGTATAATGGTTATTTGGTGGATGTGTGAATGAAGCCTATGAAAACTATAGTGGAACCTATGTGATTGAAGGTTGAAGAGGGGTTGAAACAGCAAGCTTTGTTGCTGGGTTTATGTTGCACGTAACAGAGGAAGAGTTGGAGAAGAAGACCCATTTTTGAGTCTTCCAACAAAGCCCACTTGCGGCCTAGATATGTGAGAGAGTGATGCGGAATAAGAAGGCTAATAATATTGCGATATTAAACTGTCAACGAACCAGAGAGAAAGAAGGGGATGAGAGGATAGAAGATGAGATGCGACTAGAAGAAGGGGGTGAGAAGACAGACGAAGGAGGTGAGAAGACAGAATGAAGGAGATAGGCTAGAGGGACTGAGGGATTGAGAAGAGCAAGAACACGAGAGAGAAGAAAAGATACAGAGGAGTTCACAAACTCACAAAATATATTCAATCATCAAAAACTAAATTGTTTAGTTACATAGAAGCCTTTATATAGACAAAACATTAATAAAGACTAAGAAACTCTAAAATAGTAAAATTCTAAAATACTCCGTAAAACTCAAACAATGACAAAATAAAATTAACCCTAAATTAAATTAAATCCCTAATTTCATTTGTCTCTGCCACTTCTCCAAAAGTAGAGGCGTAACACATTCAGCTTATTCATGAAAATCATAACTTGTCCTGCATCAATTCTCCCCGACGGAGAAGAACTCTTCTCTGAAGAGTGAAGCGGATAATGCTGCTAAAAAAAACTCGAATCAACATGGCAAAAATCATCTGTACTCCATGTGAAATCGGAAGAGGGGTAGTACTTCCAGAGTAGAGCAATTTGATGGTCAAGAACGTCATCTACCCAGTCCAAAAACCATGGCTGACAGAATGGAAGACCAAGAGCTGATGCTGAAGAAAATATAGCTCCACCAGTAGGATCACGAGATAACAATACAGGAGCCTCAAAAGTACCCCGGTTAGGCATCAAATACTCCACATGAAAAATTGAACTAATACTATTATCTGATGGCAAGTCAAATAAAAATGCATTAGGTCCAGATTTATGAATAATGTGGAGATGTCCAATGACTTGGGTTTGCAATACCTCGAAGGAGATGTATGGATAAGGTTGTGGTGGTTTGCGAATTATAACATAGTCTCCTTTCATACATTCATGATTCCTATGTTGAGCACATGCAGACTCAAAACAATTTGTCGTCTTATATCGGCATAAAGCTCATGGACAAGCTGGACAAAGGAATTAGAAATTTTAAATGAACAAGAATGTGGAGGTAATGGAATAAATTCAATGGGCTGGCAAGGGTAAAAACCAGATAGAATTTCAAAAGAGCAACTACCAGCATATCAATTGACCAACTATGATATGCAAACACCACAATAGAAAACAAGAAGTCCCAAATGTCAGCACACACTATTACAAAATAATTAATCAACTTTCTTAGACCTTGATTAACAATCCCACTTCCCTTTTAAGGTTGAGGCCAACATGCAAAAGAAAATCTCAAATTGGTGCCCCAAGATGTCCAAAGTGTTTTCCAAAAATGACTTTTGTACTTAACATCCCTACACATTCCCTAGGATGTATAGGATGACGTGGGACATGAGGTGGTGGATAATTAAACACATTTTCAGATGCAACATGAGAAACTTCTTTTGCCAAGATGACTTTGTCAACACAAGGCTGAGGAGAAGACCTATATTGTGCCCTAGAGTCCTTTTCTAACGGTTTTGCAGGGTTTAACTTGAAAGTTTTACCATTATACTTGAAACTATAAGTATTCTCTTTACTATGGTGAGTCGCGTTCAAATCACATATCCATGGGCGACCAAAAAGCACGTGGGCTACATTGATGGGTAATACATCACATCAAATCATACCAAAGTAGTCACTCATTTGGATTGGAACTAAGCACCTCTCAAAGACAGTCAAGGAAGTTTCTTTTACCCAAGCCACTCTATATGTGGCTTTGGGTGAGGTTCAGCTTGAAGTTTCATTCTTTGAACACCTGATTTTGACACTACATTTATTGGACTTCCTTTATCAATAATGATCCTGCAAACTTTCTCTCCGCATTGGAGACATTTGTGAAATAAGTTGGTGCTTTTCCAGTCATCCTTTTCCAAAAGAATTGATGGAACGAATGTTAAGACATTATTGCTGACATCTTCCCAATTTCTTGTCCTAAGTTTTGGAGACACTGACGTGTCAACCTTATGTTCATTAATGGGATGCTTACCTATAGAAGTGGTCAGCTTAGCTACCTCTTCACTGAGTCGGTCCATGGAGTCTGCAAAATTATTTATGTTCTGTCCCACATTGCAATTTGGGCGTCATAAAGGTCTCTAATTGTCATAGTGAATTAATGGAATGGGATAAATAGGGTTGTTGTTATGGAGGTATGCCGATATAGACTCAAATGAGATGCAAGTAAACCAAATTATAAATCACAACAATGCTTACACAAGAAGCAAAAATGCATGTAAGGTAAATTAAGTGAAGGCATTATTGTGTGAAAACCAACTAATTGAATGCAAAGAGATTGTGTGCGCGGACGGTGAAGGTAGAACTAGAGAACAATGTAACAGAAGGTCAATCAATACAAACAATGGTTCAAATTCATGTAAGGACCTTTTGCAAATTTTTAGACTTTTCAAACAGATAAAAGTACCGGTTTCAATTTTCAAATGAAGTACACGTACCTTTACCGAAGTCCAGAGTAATCACACAGATGTTGAATGCTCCCAAATGATGTAGACAGTGAAAAGTGGTACTAAAACTGTAGTATAGATTCTCTTTTTTTATTTATTTGTTGAACTGGTTCACTATTGGACTGGTTTGTGCTGAAGTTGGTTCCAAAACTAGGATAACTCAGAACATGTATCCAAACAAGCTGAATCTGATTCTGGATTGAACATGGGTTGGGTTGTGATTAAAACTGAAACTCTGGGCTGATTCGGTTGGGTCAAATTTCTCTGGACTTTGAGGCCAACTGGACTGGCTGCTTTAGTTCAGCAGGTGTTATGGTTGAAGTCTGGGCTTATAAAACAAGAATTAAATTGGGCCAACACAAACTAATCCAGTCCAGTGCAAATATGGGCTGTTGGATTTTCTCTGAATTGAACCGGGTAAAACAGATCATGGGTCGGGTTGGCTGGGTGCAGGGGCAAAATTAGCACTTGGTCCAATGGGTTGAACTCATACAGAAAACGGACTAGGCCCACGTCGGCTTGAGCCCATGTGTCAGCAAAAAGCAAAAAGGGCTGGGTCGTTAATTGTCCAGGGCCTAGTCGCCCCACCGAAGGCTGTAAAAGCCTAAATCAAAAGCAACTTACAACTCAAAAAGGAATCCAAATTCCTTAAGAGAAAAGTTAGCTATCAATAAGGGAATTCAAGTCCTAGAAGGATTTGAATTCCTACTTGTATAAATATTCATGAAACTATCAATAAAAGGGATCCTCGAATCCACCTCTGAAGAGATCTTTTCTCTTTCTCTATAAACATTATGTTCATGATTTTTGGGTGTGCACATTGAGTTGTTTGGCGATCATACGTTGAACAATTTTTTGTACCTACACTTTGGCGCCGTCTGTGGGAAACGTTTAGTCATTTTTTCAAATAAAAGAAGCTAATAACCATGGTGGATATGAGGAGAAATACCTATGATGTGGCGGAGTTGGGTCGACCCCCCCGGAATCAAAGGAGGGCGCCTCCCATACAACCGGAGGCTCGGGATCCGTTGGCACGCCCTAGCGTTCAGCAGTTAACCCAACAGAACGATACTCTACGTCAACAGATTCGCAGATCTGCAGCCTGCAGGACATGGTGGAACGCACTGAAAGCGCAAGAAACCCCGGGCGACAACGGAACAAAGGAGCCGGCTCGAGCAACCACTCGTTAAGCGCCTCACATCACAACTGATCCGGTAACAGGTAGCATCAACCCGATCGGCTCAGTGAGGGTCAAGTCGATCCCCCGCGGCCCATCCCGAAATGGAGAATTCAGATGCAACAAGAGATCGACAGATCAGGCTATCCAACTAATCGATTGCTTGCCACCACCGGTTGACCGAATCCCCCTTCACCGAAGATATAGTCAGAACCAAAAGGCCGAGTAGTTTCACTCTACCGACGTTCGCTACCTTTGATGGAAAAACGGACCCAGTAGAGCATATCTACCAGTACCAACAGAAGATGACACTGGACGTCGAAAACGATACACTTATGTGCAAGATCTTCCCGTTCAGTCTGTCTGGGCCAGCGCTGCTTTGGTTCAGACAGCAGCCACTCTGTTCGATACTAAATTTCGATAAACTGTGTGATTTGTTCGTAGCCTAGTATGTAGAAAACCAGGAACGCAAAAGGACGATCTCCTCGTTGTTCACTATGAGACAAGCCAGAGGGGAGACATTGAAATCTTTCCTCACCCGTTTTAACTTGGAGATGTCCATGATAGATCAATGCGATTAGACCACTGCAGTGGAAGCATTTAAGATAGTAGTCTCTTCGGAAGAAGGTTTCCATCGATCCCTGGTAAAGAACGTCTCGAAGGATATGGGCGAATTGAACTTCCGAGCCCAAAAGTACCTGAGGATAGATGAGGATGAGGCAGCCAAAACGCAACGATCATCCTTGATCACTTTGGTGCAACAAACCAAAAGCCAAGTGGCCAAGGCGAGGCCACCTTGCACGCCATCCTCATCTGCTCCTGAGGTTGTGAAAAGACAGAAGATTGAGGAGGAAGTCACCCCTCTAAAAGCAACTCTGGCCAGACTATACTATGAAAACAAGGGCAAAGGAATCTTTCGCCCCCCTCCGGCTATTAGGCAGCCTCTAGAGTAGAGGGACAAGAATAAACACTGTTCCCTCCACAACGACTTTGGCCATACCACCAACGAGTGCAGGAGTTTAAGACAGCAAGTCGAAGCCCTAGTCGCAAAAGGAGGTTTGGCGGAGTACGTCGCTCAGGAAGAACAGGCAAGAACTGGTGATCAGCCCCAACAAAAGTCAAACAGACAACTCAATACTGTTTCGTTCGGATTATCAATGCTATCCATGGCTGACTAGCCTCAGACCAAGAAAGCGAGTCTGAAAGGCGGTTAAATATCAAAAGTGCCCAGAAGATCCAGAGAATTGGAGAAGTCCGCTCAGTACATGATCGCTCAGCCAGTACGTCGATCGTCTTCACGGACAAGGACATGAGCAGTGTCCAAGCGCCCCACAAAGATCCTCTTGTGATTAGTCTCATTATCTCCAACTGTGAGGTAAAAAGGGTATTGGTTGACGCAGGGAGTAGCGCCAATGTTCTGACTTTGTCCGCTTTCCAGTAGCTGGGTCCAGAACCAGAACGCGTCAGGCCTACTGTTGTATCACTCATAGGCTTTGACGGTAAGCAAGTGACTCCAGTAGGGGTTGCGGAGCTCCCAGTTATCGCAGCCTCAAGAACATTGATTGAGGCCTTCATCATTGTCGACTTTAGCTTTTCATGTAACATGATAATGGGAAAAGGCTGGATACACAGGATGCAAGGAGTCCCTTCGACTCTTTACCAACTCATGAGGTGCATCGCGCCGAATGGGAAAGGCATAGTTGACATCATAGGAGATCAAGTTGCTGCCAAAAGGTGCTACGCCCCTACGCTGAAGGGAAAAGCAGGTCAGGGAGAGCCGACCAAATAGTAATTACAGAACTCTCTGCCGAAAGGCGTTCCTCAGGAACGGGAAAAGGAAAGTGCAATCGAGGAATCACTCAAGGAGGTAGAGATCATTCTTGGCAAAGATTCCACCAACTTAGGGACCTTTTTATGCCAAACAGACATAGCGCAGTTAATACAGCTGCTAAGAAAGAATGTTGACATTTTTACTTGGGACCACACGGACATGCCTGGCATAGACCCTTAGTGTCATGCCATGCACTCAACGTCAATCCCAGCTTCCCACCTGTCAAGTAAAAGCAAAGACGGTTCGCCCCAGAAAAGAATCAGATCATCGCTTCGGAAGTAGATTGGCTCTTATAAGCAGGGTTCATCAGTGGTTCCCAAAGTGACTCTCGAATGTAATGGTGGTTCAGAAAAAGAACGACAAATGGAGGGTCTGCATAGATTTTACCAATCTAAATAAAGCTGTCCCAAGGATAGTTTCCCTTTGAATGTAGTGGTGGTTTAGAAAAAGAACGGCAAATGGAGGGTCTGCATAGATTTTATCAATCTAAATAAAGCCTGCCCCAAGGATAGTTTCCCTTTGTCAAAAATTGATCAAATGGTCGATGCCACAATTGGGTACAAACGACTGACATTTCTTGACGCGTACTCAGGATACAACCAGATCCCAATGAATCCGGCAGATTGGGAAAAAACTTCCTTTATCACCGAAAAAAGGACTTACTGTTATAAGGTGATGCCGTTTGGACTCAAGAATGCAGGAGCAACTTACCAACGGCTGATCAACAAAGTCTTTAAAAATTTGATGGGCCGAATAGTTGAGGCATATATAGATGACATGGTGATGAAAAGCCCTAAGAGGGAAGACCACGTGCAACATCTACAGGAAGTATTTAACACCTTGAGAAGCCATAATATGAGACTGAACCCGTCAAAATGTACCTTCGGCGTTTCCTCAGGACAGTTCCTTGGGCACATCGTGAATCGAACAAGGATAGAGGCGAGCCCAGTTTAGGTGAAGGTCCTTCTCCAGAACGAGGAACCGAAGACTCACAGGGACGTTCAGATCTTGACAGGACGCATTGCCGCTCTGAGCAAATTTATCTCTCGGCTGTCGGACAAATGTAAACCCTTCTTCGAGGCCATCTGATCGAAAGAAAGAGAAGTATGGGTGGCTTAACAGAGTGAAGCCTTGGCAAGGCCAAAACAATATCTAATCCAGCTACCAATGCTCTTGGCACCTGATGCGGAAGAATCTTTATACTTGTATCTAGTATCCCGAATGGCCATCTGCGCCATCTTGATCAGAGAACTTGACAAAAAACAGTACTCGGTGTTCTACTCAAGCAAGACCATGGCTGAGGTAGAACAAAGGTACTCAAAGATGGAGAAGGTTATACTAGCCTGGCCCAGGCAAAGAGGAAGCTTCGACATTACTTCGAGGCTCACCTGATCGTTGTCCTAACTAAACTCCCGATTAGAGCGATCCTTCGTAAGCTTGATCAGTTGGGAAGAGTAGCGAAATGGGCGATAGAGCTGGGTGCCTACGAAATAACCTATGAACCTCGAACTGCTATAAAGGGTTAGGCAGTTGCAGACTTCTTGCTAGAATACGAACCTGAAAGTGACGAGGAGACAAAACTTCAGTCCCATCCTGAATGGAGACTATTCGTCGATGGGTCGTCAACATGAACAGGTTTAGGTGTCAGTGTGGAGATCCAGACCCCAGACGGAACAGCCCTGCAACAGGCAATCCACCTGGAATTCCCCGCATCAAATAATGAATGAAGCCCACTTAGCAGGATTGAGATTGGCTCAAACACTTCAGGTAAAAAACTTACAAGTTTTTAGTGACTCTTAGCTAATTGTGAAACAGGTCAGTGGAGACTACCTGCCAAAAGATGATCGGATGAAAGCCTACCGAGATCTGGTGCGAAAGCTGCTCAATGGGTTCGACCAAGTCAAAATCTCCCAAATCTTAAGAGATCTGAACCTGAACTCCGACAAGTTTGCATTTTCGGCCTCGGCGGCCTATCCAGATCGAGTCCTTGCAAGAACCCAGCACACATCCCCAACAAGAGGTGCTGGTCATACAGAACCAACCTAGTTGGATGGATCCCATTAAAGCCTATCTCGTAGACGGGGTGTTACCAGACTCAAAAGAGGAGGCACGAAGAATTAGAATGAACTCTGCCAGATACTCCATGATTGGCGAACACCTCTACAGAAGGTCGTTCTCGGGGCCGTACTTGAGATGTGTGGCCCCTACAGAAGCAAGGGAGATACTCTCCAAAATCCATGAAGGGGTATGTGAAAATTACTTAGGGGGACGTTCACTTGCCCATAAAGTCCTTACATAGGGATATTTCTAGCCATACATGGCAAGAGAAGCCGAAGAGTATGCCAGGAAGTGTGATAAGTGCCAACGGCACGCCAGTATACCACACCAGCCCCTGGAAGACCTGATAACTATGGCCAACGGGCAACCCCTGGCCATTCGCAAAATAAGGGATGGATCAAGTAGGGCCTCTCCCAACTGCTGCCAACAGCAAAAAATACGTACTCCTAGCCACCGACTACTTCACAAAGTGGGTTGAGGCGGAGGCGTATGCATCAGTTACTCATGTTTAGGTCAAGAGCTTCATCTGGAACAATATCATCTTCTGGTTTGGGCTACCAGAATCCATTATCATGGATAATGCCACAAACTTCGACAACCAGCCGCTAGATAAGTTCTTCAAAAAGTATGGGATTAACCAGAAGTTCTCTGCCAGAACCTACCCACAGGGCAACGGCTAGGTAGAGATAACCGAACCATCTTCGAATGCGTCCGGAAGAAGCTAGAAAAACGTAAGGGCAAGTGGCTGAAAGAGCTACCCAAAGTCCTCTTGGCATACCGAACGACTCTGAGGCGTTCAACCGGCAAGAGTTCGTTCTGCCTGGCATACGGTTTTGAAGCGATAATACCAACTTAACTGTCAACTCCAACCATCCGAACGGAGGTACTGGAAAGGGGACAAAATGATCGGTTGCTAAAACGAAATCTGGACTTCTTAGAAGAGAAGAGGGAGGCAGCCCAAATAAGACTCGTTTCCTACTAAAGGATGGTCAAGAACAACTATGACAAAAAGGTGAAACATCGAGCATTCAGCCTTGGGGACTGGGTGCTACAAAGAGTCACCGACAACACAAAGGAATGAAATGCTGAAAAATTCGCAGAAAAGTGGGAAGGCCTGAATGAAGTCACTGAGGTCATCAGGAAGGGCGCATACAGGCTTCACAGAGTTAGCGATGTAGAAGCAATTCAAAAACCCTGGAATGCAACCCATTTAAAAAGGTACTATGTGTAAATTCCAGCATGGTTAATTATGTTTTTCCTTTTCGACAGACTATCCTCTGATTCTCAAAGAGATTCGGAAGGAATCAATAATGTGTAAATTCTAGCATGGTTAATTATGTTTTTCCTTTTCGACAGACCATCCTCTGATTCTCAAAGAGATACGGAAGGAATCAATAAAGAATGCATCTTTTCAAAAAAAAAAAAATATATATATATACATCACTGTCAAAAGGAAATAGGACATGGTCTCACATCTAATAAAAGACTCCATACTTCATATTAAATAAAGTATAGAATGGAAGTCCTATAGTTGTGGCAAGGCATGGTCACTGTGTAAGCTTGAAATACACAGCGGCAATGCCTAGCCCTCTTTTGCCTTTATTTCAAGGGCTCTTTAGCCCCTAAGGCCACCATGACATATTTTGCAAAGTATGATTCCTAATTTTCTTCAAGGAATAAAGGAAAATTTATCATATAAAGGAAATCTTGAATTTAAATCTGGGCAATTCAGCCCCATTGTCTTTCCTGGGATGGAATCACCTTTCTGATAATTGGCCTCAAATCTAATGAGAGCCATTTTTAGTTGGTCATTATGAATATATGTACGGTCGGAATCCCACATCAGATAAAAGTCATTGTCTTTTACTGACAAAAAAGGAAACAAAGCCCTTAGGAGCACGGCTTGGGCATGAAACGGTGCAAAAGAGCTAAGATGCGCCGTTACATGTCCACGCCTGCTTTTATGCCAACAAACAATGACCAACCTTCCAAATAAAGCTAAGGTCTTAAACGACGGATCGCTTATCAAGCTAAGGTCTTAAACGACCGATTGTATAATAGAAAGAGGCCCTTGGCCCAAATACAGCTAAGGTCTTAAACGACCGATTGCTTATCAAAGCTAAGGTCATAAACGACCGAATGCTTATCAAAGCTAAGGTCTTAAATGATTGATTGCATAATAGAAAAAGGCCCTTGGCCCAAATACAGCTAAGGTCTTAAACGACCGATCGCTCACCAAAGCTAAGGTCTTAAACGACCGATCGCTTAATGGAAAGAGGCCCTTGGCCCAAATAAAGCTAAGGTCTTAAAGGACCGATCGCTTATCACAGCTAAGGTCT
Organism: Cornus controversa; assembly: GCA_026545225.1. Lineage (NCBI taxonomy): Eukaryota > Viridiplantae > Streptophyta > Magnoliopsida > Cornales > Cornaceae > Cornus > Cornus controversa. Next base: position 104,837,190 of record CM048845.1, read on the forward strand.
GAACGATCGATCGCTTATCAATGCTAAGGTCTATACGACCGATTGCCCAAGAAATCTCCCTAGTTCAGTGGAGGAAATCAAGCCTATCTGACTGAAGCAGTTGTCAACACAAGCATTTATCAGATGTGCCAATCCGTATCTCAAAGATTGGCAGCAAAAAAAAAGAAGATTGTATTACTCGAAAGAAAAAAGTGTTCATTACAAAGTAGGAAGCCACCAGTCCGCCCTTGAAGCAAAAAAAGCTCTATCTGAGCATTAAAAAAAAAAAAAAAAAACAACCCCCAAAGAAATCAACCTTGAAGAGCCACCCCTGCTTCTCTGCTGGCTTCCTGATCGAAGGAATCCACAATCAAAGTGCCTTGTATTTCTGGGGGTGGCACTTCCACAGAAGATTGATCTGCAGAAATGGGGGCAGCTGAGGCAGTGACCAGAGAGAGAGGAGTGACAGCAGAACGAGGAGCGAAGCTTGAGCTTTTCAGAAAATCCTCAAACTTGCGTTTAGCTTCACCAGTAGGAGGAATGCTGTAATCACTAAATGAGTCAATGGCCTATTCAGTATCAAACTCATCCAGGCCAGCATAATCCTGTTCAGCTACTGGCTTCTCTCCTTGCTCAAAGCCATAACGGAAGCCATCAACAAGTTTTAGGGCTGGGATCTGGAGAAACCTCTGATACATTTCAAGGCCCCCATCCCTGCAAACTTGAAGCAACGCCTCAAGCCCAGTAGCCTTCTCCTCAGCTTCCAGCCCCTTCCGTTCAAAATAACCAAGTACCTTTTGTTTTTCAGCAAGGGACTTGGTTAGGGATCTCACATTCCCCTCAAGGTTTTTGGCCTTTCGTTTGTTTAGACGTTCGACCTCTAAAGCCTTATAGAGGGAGAGGGTCATATATGCACTCTGTATCACAGAAAACAAATCAAATTAGAAACAAGGGCATCAGGAACGATGAGCAAATGAAAGAATGGGGAGGAACAAACCTCCATGGCATGAAGAGCTGCATTGGCAAGAAGCTCATCTCTGTTGGCCCCTTGCTATCGGAGCTCATCCCTGGGAGGCTAGATCCCATAAACAAGAGCCCCCATCACTTCATGGTTGAGGGTAGCACAGTCCCCCACCGTCAGAAAAGGTCCATCAGACTTTTTCAAGTCTGGAATCCACTGGTCAGAAGAGCTAACTAACGGCTCTTCAGTCATGTCGCTAACAACACCAGGCAAGGTTAGGGCGAAAGAACCCTGGCCCTTCATGGCGTTTGCTATCAGCATCTGGCGCTTGGGAGCTGGAGTAGCAATAGAAGAGACCCTCTTCTGAGGAGAAGAAGGAACAACGGCTTTGCCTTTGTGCTCCTCAGCGGATTTTGCCTTGGCAGAACCAAAAGAACCGCTTCTAGTCTTAGGCTCCGACAGGTCCATTTCTGCTGGATACGGATGGCAAGACTCAACGTAAGCAGCAGCAGTGTTAACTTCAAATTGCCCACGAGATACGTATTTACTCACTGAAGGGTGAAGGCTCCACACCTTTTCCTTCAGATAGGCAATTTGTTCGTCCGCATAACGAAGAAGAACACAACAAGATTACAAAATGTGTAAACTCTTAGCAAAAAGAAGAGGAAATCCTGAAAACTTGCCAAAACAAGAAAACTGAGGAATCACAGCGTGGCCGAAAGCTCTAGGAATAGGGAAATTTTGGGCCGCTCTAACACTCCAGGGCCCATTCACAAGAACCAGTTTTTCTTTCAACAACTTATCAGAAGTGGGAAGGCCATAACAAAGTCTCCTTTCCTTGTTGCTAGGGAACAGGTGGTGACGATTGTCTTTTGATCTAACCCTATGAAGAAAGTAACAGAACAGAAGATCGTTCAGGTTCAGGTCAAGTTTATGGAGGCGGTTCGAGGAGAGCATGCAAGAAATGATTCTGAAAAAATTAGGGTTTAACTTGAGCGGCGCTAGCTTCAGGTTGTGCGAAACAAAACTAAAAAAGGGTTGAAGGGGAAATTTGAAGGCTTTCAGATGGGAAACCAAGAAAAGGACTTCTCCATCCGTAACTCCTTTCTCAGTACTATAGTCGAAATCCATAGGATAACCTTCAATGGTGACCTCGCTGGAGACTTTACATTCTTTTCTGACCTTATCAAGGTCAACCAATAGCCTTATCATCGGAGCAGCGACCATACCTTGGTTAGATGTGACCACATATCCAACCACCCCGACAAGATGGGCAGTCTCCGCAACAGGGTGAGAGGAACTAGACATGGCAATCTCTTGATTGTCAGAAAAGGTACGGTCGCTATCACTAGAAGACATTTTCAGAAAAAAAAGAGGTGAAAGTGAACGAACATAAACTAACCTGAAATGACAAATCGACACCAAAAAAGTCAAAGAGGATGAATCTGAAAAACAAGTCAGATAGTCGCAGAAGATTTGTGGCTGAAAAATGACAAGTATGATCACAAAATGCAAAAGAGGAAACGTGAAGAAAGATGCTTACGTGCTCTGTGCTGTCGCTAGCAGTCAACATTAAATGACGAACCTCGATGCAAACAAAGAGATCATGATAGAACCCAAACGAATTCCCTCCATTATGACAAATTCCATAATTGAAGGGAATTGGGGGCAATGTGTAAGGGCAAAATTAACACTCGGTCCAATGGGCTGAACTGATACAGAAAACAGACCAGGTCCACGTCGGCTTGAGCCTATGTGTCAGCAGAAAGTCCAAAAGGGCTGGGTCGTTAATTGTTCAGGCCCTAGTTGCCCCACCCTAAGGCTGTAAAAGCTCAAATAAAAAATAACTTATAACTCAAAAAGGAATCCAAATTCCTTAAGAGAAAAGTTAGTTGTCTACAAGGGAATTCAACTCCTAAAAGGATTTGAATTCCTATATGTATAAATATTCATGAAACTATCAATAAAAGGGATCCTCAAATCCACCTCTGAAGAGATCTTTTCTCTTTTTCTATAAGCATTATGTTCATGATTTTTGAGTGTGTGCATTGAATTGTTTGGCGATTATATGTTGAACAATTTTCTGTACCTACACTGGGTTATAAACAAATCAACTGGCAGCCTTCCCGAATCAAACTACAGAGGCTTTTGTGGTGCTATTACACAGACGAGTGATGGCGACAGAGCTCTGGAGATGATGATGGCTTCAAATGGCTCAGACGATGACCAAGACAATGTCGGGCAAAGAGGATTCCGGCAATTACGCTGCTGTTTGTTTGGCGATGAGGGCTGTTCACTGTTGCTTGGCGACGAGAAACTGACAATAGCGAATCTCAGATGAGAAGAAGATGACGACGACAGATAATATCTGGGTCGATGTAGTTCTTTCACTGTCTATTCGTGATGAAGGCTGTTGCTTAAGGTTTCCAAGGTAAGGGAGAGATGGGTAGTTGGTTTAGGTTGCGATTGGTGTTCAGATTGTGGGTTAGGTTCTTCCGGCTTGGGTTTAGGGATAGTTTGGACTGCGGATGTTTGGCAGTCGAGAGTTTCGGGTGTTTGGATTTGGGTTGACGGTAGATGATGGAGAGTGGAGACTGTTTTTTATGTTTGGTATGGGTTTGGATTTTGGTTTCCAATGTGTGGACAGATTCTGATTTGTTGTTTTTTTTTTGTTTAGGCTTGGGTTCCACAAAGGGTTTAGGGCTGTTGTTGGAATTATGCTTCTGATTTGATGTGCTTTCTAATTGGGTTTGCAAAGATAGGTTTGCAGTGAGGAAGAGGCAGCGGTGGGTTAGGGTTTCGATGGTTGATCAGTTGGCTATCGTTTGGGGTTAGATGATGAGGGGTTAGGGCTTTGTCTTTGTGTTTGGTCACCAATATTGGGTTGCTTCGGTATGGGATTGGGTATGGTGGCTGGTGAGATTCTATTTGGTGGTGTTAGATGAGCCTTGTTTGGATGGCAGTGATTAGGGTTTCTGTTGGCTTAGGTGTTATTGCAAATGGTGGCAGTGGCGGCTAGGACGGGTTGGGTTTGGTTTTGTTTAGGTTGATGATGACCAAGGGTATGTGGGTTTGGGGTTTGTGGATGAACATGATGAAGAGTGAAGGTTGATTGTTGATGAAGAGTGAAGGTTGATTGTTGATGAACATATTGTCGTGAACAGTAAGCTTTGTAATATTGATGATGATTGCTATATGATTTTTTTTTCTTTTAAACTTGAATCTTTTGCTCTGATACCAATTGATACGGAACAAGAAGGCTAATAATATTGCGATATTAAACTATCAACGAACCAGAGAGAAAGAAGGGTATGAGAGGACAGAAGATGAGATGAGACTAGAAGAAGGGGGTGAGAAGACAGACAAAGGAGATGAGAAGACATATTGAAGGAGATAGGCTAGAGAAACTGAGGGATTGAGAAGAACAAGAACAAGAGGGAGAAGAAAAGATACAGAGGAGTTCACAAACTCACAAAATATATTCAATCATCAAAAACTGAATTGTTTAGTTACACAAAAGCCTCTATGTAGGCAAAACATAAATAAACCCTAAGAAACCTTAAAATAGTAAAATATTAAAATACCCTTTAAAACTAAAACAATGACAAAATAATAAAATTAACCCTAAATTAAATTAAATCCCTAATTTCATTTGTCTCTGCCACTGCTCCAAAAGAAGAGCCGTAACACATTTGGTTCATCCATGAAAATCATAACTCGTCCTGCATCAGCGAGAGTGTGGGCCACCTCAAGCCAAATTGGATTCGGATTTGGTCTATTTGGTTCAATTTTTTGAGCCCAAAATTTTGGACCCATTCTTGGGTCCATCCGAATTATTATCAAGTTTTAGTTGATTTAAATTAGGAAAAATTTGGGAAAAATAGTTTTAATGTTCCGAAAATTATGAAAAAAATTCAGAAACGTATATTTGATTATAATAAACTTAATTATGTAATTGACTTGATAAGAGGTCTAGGTGGTAAAATTAATTAAAACCCGATAAAGTATAGCTGAAAACTGATGGATATCATTTGATTAGTCGGAGAGGTAGTCCGGGAATAACTTTATAATGACGTTGTTAGGCTTGGTTTGGGCCAACCTATTTGGGAGTGCACTACCCTTTTGTTATGGCCATCGGGCGGAGCATGTCCTAATTATGTGGACATGGTTCGGGACCATCTGAGTGAGTAGACGTATAAGCCTAGCCACATGTGTGATCTTCGATAGTCCGGGATTATATGATATGCACCTTGCTTTGAGGGGAGCCCGGGGCTCATGTGAGATAAGTGAGAATTTATTTAAAGTTAATCAAGATGATTAGCTTAATTAAGAATTGTGTTAGGTAAATGGTTTCCTTTGTGGAAGAGGTTTTGGATATAATAATTATTTAGATTTTAATTATTATAAGAATTTGTTGATCTGAATATGTTTGTTATACGAGTTGCTTATATATATAGGAATAGAAGGCAAGGTCAATTGGTAGAGCAATGATAGTGTTTAGCGATTCTCTTGCTAAGCTTGTGAGCTCACCTCATTTTTATTTTTCAGGTACCCGTTGATGGAGACACATGACAGAGATGGACGCCATCTACTTTTGTTTTCTTTATGTATACATATTTTTGTTATACATAGATGATCCTCATGTAATGAGGACGTTGCTTTGATGGGCTTCTCTTGTTTAGACAGTCTTGATGTAATGAATCTGTTTTGTATTAATAGAAATGTTGGTTGGGGAGTGGTTGTATTTAGTGTTTTGACAAATGTTATATGTAAGTCACGCACCAGATTTATGCAGAGGACGAGGGTTCTGTATCTAAATTTGGGGGTGTGACAGATATTGGGTTGGATATGTACCATAGTTATCTCTTAGGGAAATAAGAATCTTTATTATGTGTGTCATAGTTAATATCAATAATTCATTCTGGATGTGTATTATAGTTAGGTCAATAGGACTTATGTTGGCAAATTTTGTACAAAATGGAGTCTATGTTTTATTTTAACTTTTGTTTATGATTTCAAGGGTTAGTCATGTTAGGCAGTTGAGTTACCTCTATCCAAGGGTGAATCAGTAAATCCATGCCTTTTTTTTTTTGATAAATAAAGATTCATTAGAAAGCGCCTAAACGGGGGATGCATCCCAAAACAAATCATCGAAGACTTAAGCTATTTACAAAAGATAGAAGGGACTCTGAAGAGTTACAAAAGTAACCCTCCGACCAAAAGAATAAAGAGCTAAGAATGGAGCATCTAAAGACTTCCCGGGGTTGCTCTTTATCTTCAAAAGATCTCTTGTTCCTCTCACTCCATAAGGCCCACCATAAGCAATGAGGGGCAACCCTCCAAGAATTTCTAGCATCGTGTCGCACTCGAGAACCATCCCAAGCTGAAATACAATTCACCACCAATTTAGGCATGATCCATTGCACTCCAAAAAATACCGCAAATCAAATCCCATCCCTCCCTAGCTCTGGGACAATGAAGGAGGAGATGATCAACAGTTTCCTCCGCCCGTTTACCCATGCAACACCAATTTGCCAAAATGTGCCCTCTCTTCCTTAGATTATCAATGGTCAAAATCTTTCCCATGGACGCTGCCCACACAAGAAGGGCCACCTTCAAAGGAGCCCTAGATCGCTAAATACCTTTCCACAGGAAAGAGGGCCTGTGAGAATAAACCAAACTCCGATAAAATGATTGTACCTCGAATCTCCCACGACTCGTGCCATTCCAGACCAACTCATTGCGCCCCGCCCCGGGACAGACCTGTCTGTGAAGGAATGCCAAAAATTCCATCATTTCCTCTATTTCCCAATCGTACAGGAGCCTCTCAAACTGAACATCCCAAACCAATCGTCTGCCATCAAGGTGATAGCACTGAGCGACCATTGCTTGTCTATCTACTGCTATTTTGATAAGTCTCGGAAAGGAACCCTCCAGCCGTCGCTCACCACACCAATGATCATTCCAGAAATTCACAAATCTTCCATCCCTAACCCTAAATCGAATGTGTTTGGAGAACTCGTTCCAGCCCTTCGCAATGTACCTCCATAACCCAACCCCAACTGGAGTTCTCAACATCAGCGAACACCATCCCTCTCTATCCTCTCCATATTTGACGCTTATTATCCGCCTCCAAACCCTGTCTCTCTCCATCCCAAACCTCCTAAGGCACTTTCCCAATAAAGTTTTGTTGAAAAGATTCAGCTTCCGCACCCCTAGCCCTCCCTTCTGAATAGGAGGACAAATCTGTTCCCATCTTACTAGATGATATTTGGGCTCCTCCCCCGGGCCACTCCATAGAAAATTCCCCTGAAGCCTTTCCAACCTCCTTAAAACAGAAGTCGGTAGTGGATATAAGGACATGAAGTAGGTAGGAAGGCTCGAAAGCGTGTTCTTCATCAAAATAAGTCTACCACCTTTCGAAAGATACCGTCTCTTCCACCCAGCTAACCGCCTCTCGAATCGTTGAACAACAGTAAATCCATGCCTTGAATGTCTGGCGTGAGTCTGGGTCAAAAGTAACTAGGGAATTCTTGGATTTAGAACCTAGTTTTATAACCTTTCTTCACATAGTGGATTTGATGGGCTTGGATTAGGTCCCGTGAGTTTTTCCCTATAGGGTTTTCATGTAGAAAAACCTGTATTCAGGCGTGTGGATGTTCTATGCCTTGTATTTCTGCACTCTGTCTATACATGCTCGGTAGTTGAAATTTGAAATTTAGTCAAAGTTAGTTTAATTTAAATTTTTTGTTAGGAGTAGTTAATTTGGTTTCAAGATCCATTCACCCTCCCTCTAGGTCTATTGTGAGCCTTTGCGTACTCTGACTATCAGAGCCTAGGATTATGGGTCTATCCTCATGTGTCATAGGGCTGCATTGATCCAATATCATCCATCCGTAATCCCTAAATCTGGAACTTTATGCAATTTAATGTTCTTTTAGTTGTTGGCATTAATTCAACTATATTTTAAGTAAATTGAACCACTCTGAGAAACATGTGGTTTTGGCTGTAATTTGCTCTTTGAGCATACATTCTGTAGTTATGAAGGTTGTGATGCAGCATTTGTCATTTGTTTTGCAGGATTTACGGATGATACTCCCCGTGACTACCATTGCAATCTTGGTCCAGATGGTAGGCGTAGAGATGCTGATGAAAGGCCTGAGCTATCTAGAGGAACAGTTGAATTTGTTGCTACAAAGGAATACATGGTTAGTATCCAATAAGGTTATCTGGTCATATGCTAAGGTCAATTTGCAGTTGTTTGATTCATTGTTGTTTTTACTGGTGATGCGTGTAACACTCATTGATCGGCTTGTTGGGGCTTTTCCTGGCATAATACTCATTCAAAGCCAAGTTGAAGACTCTCCCAACTTGTTATATCTAAAAAAATAGCAGAACACTATTGTCATAGGGGTAACTTGAATTAAGGATTAACTCGTAAACTTGAACTTCATCATCATCATCATCATCCTTGCCTTAATCCCATATGAATGGGGTTGGCCACATGAATTCTATCCAATTTTAATATAATTATTATCTAGGTTTCGTCAATGTAAAAAATCTCAGTACCATTCAATTAACTGCATTCCCATACCTTACCATGTCAACATCCGTAAATGCAACTTTATAACCATTGTTTGTGTTGCATATAGCTGATAAAGTATATTATAATCATTAGATGTTAGTTAATCATATCAATGCTACTTTTATGGCGCATCTAAAATTGTGAGCTTTCTAGCATTGCAATTGTTGCTCTATTAGAGTTTATATCTTCATGGATTTTAAAGGTTCTTTATGTAACTATTTTCCAATTTTAAGGGGCTTTTGTGAAAGAAAGATGAATAATGGATGCGATGTTGGTTGTGAATGATGCTGTCAAGGCTTGTAAGAAAACTCATAGGAAGGATACAATTTGTAGGATGGGTTATGAAAAGGTTATGAACATGTGTAGTGGAATTTTTTTGATCATGTGATGGAGAAGAAAAGGTTTCATAGAAGGGGTGGGAGATAGATTTATTGTAGTTGATATAAGTTGGCTCTGAGAAAAGATGATCTCTGACCTTCCTGTCTCCCACTCTTTCTTTTCTTTGGTCTTGGTGGATGTCTCTGTTATAATTTCGTCTAGGTCCTTGGACAGTATCTATTAAAATAATTATGTAGGGCAGAGCATCAGTATCTGACTGAATTTTTAATGGTTGAAGAGAGGATCTTGGTGTTGCATGTTTGTTTTACAGATGATGTTGTGTTGTTTAGTTGTCCACCCCTTAAGTTTGGGCATTAACAAGTGATTAATCAAGTGTATATGTTTTCCATTGTGTAATTATCCTGAAGTTCTGCAAACTGATGATTGATATGGCTGGTAAAAATTGTCTAGTTGGAACAAGTGGTATACTCTTATGGGGCTGGATCCCTTATCCCTTTGACCTTGGCTAATGCAATGGTATATATCCTATTTCTTTTTGGATCATCTTCTTGTATTTGGCATGTTGCCAGTGCATTTGTCTTGAATGTGATAGGCCGTACAATTCTCGTTAATCATTTAAAGTTGTCAAGAAATATAAAATTGAAGAGAGAAATTGAACATGAACAACAAAAGAATATAACGTGGTTCAGCCACTTTGGCCTACATTCACAACACACAAAGCCTAAAGGGTTACATCTCTTTCATTATTTTCTCTCTTAATTTTGTTTACAATGATCTCCTCTATTTATAGGTAAAAGAATACAAACATGTGATAAATATGAAAAACATATTGATGCCGGATGCCTAATATCAATCCCATGAACCACTTCAATCAATATTCTATCAAAGGCTTAAATCACTCCTATAATGATATTCTCCAATAAAAGTAATTTTGAATTGATTAACTTTTAGTCTTGTTGAATTCAAAATTTTAAGAGGACTGACGTCAACTTGAACACCGGAGCCTTTTCTCTTTGTTCAGTCCAATTTGTTTTTGTTTTTGTTGGTTTTTTATTTTGACATGAGTTAAAGAGGAGGAGGGTAAACAAAGTCTAATCATAGTCCTGGTAAGTTGGATGCATTGATTGGCTTAATCTAAAGTGTAGACTACCTAATATAGCGGGATATAATGACAATTTTTACAAGCTATCAACATTGATGTTATATCTATCTAAATCCGGATCTATAATGTTCCTAATTACAAAAACATGTAAAAAACCAGATCATTGCGAGTTACTAATCCTTGAAAGATTCAAATATTTTTTGTACTTCTAAATTTGCAATAATAGATTGGAAACAGTAATGAGACGGTTCAGATGGATCAAATAATTTAGCTCACATTACATATCAATTTAACAGCACACACTTCTGCATGAGATCCATGTCTCTGCTGGATACATATTCGGCTCAGACACAGTTTTGACACAGCTAGGCGTGCCTGATCATTCCATAATGTCAAATCATATCATCAATTTAGAACTGATTTGTTGCTACGAATAGCCTATACAGAGGCTGAGCTTTTATTGAAATTGAGGCCTTCTTTTGCTAGGTAAGTTTTTGTCTTGGTCTTGTTTCACGCAAGGAAAATATATTGGTTTCAATCTAGTTATTTGGCAGGATGTGTGGTAAAATTGATAGCATCTTCTGGCTTTACATTGACTTCTAGAGGATATAGAGTTAACATTTGTTCTTAGTACATAAATTGTCCAAGATTAGCTGCCTGTTTTCTTGTGAATTTCATCTTTTGACATTCTTGTGAAAAATGTGTTACTTTTCCCTTTTTCTGTCTTCCATGGGTGCCACGACGAGTAATTCTTTACATTGTTGTCTTATTACAAGGTGCGTGATCCAATGCCTGCCGTATTTTTCTTCCTCATTGATGTATCCATGAATGCCATACAGACTGGTGCAACTGCTGCTGCTTGCAGTGCAATTAACCAAGTCATTGCCGATCTTCCTGTAAGTTTTATTTCTAATGCAGTATGTTGGGACATTTGGTTATGCCCTATAAAAGAGTGTATTATCTGATGATCTCTAATTGATTTAACCTTAGTTTCCATGAATCATACACATTGAGAGTATTTTTGAGCTCGAGTCATTGTTAAAAGTTGTCAGAAATCAAGGGGCACAGGGAAACCTGTGCAAGTAAACTGCACAGAATTTTCCAAGCTTTAGTTGATGTCTATAGCCTCTAGCTTTTTGTATTTATATATTTTGAGCATTTATTGTTCAGACTTAAGAGTCACAAGGGATACATTGACACAAAAAATGACATGTATGATGGTTGTGTGACTATAGTTAGAACGCCTTTAGGCTTACATCAAGCGTCAGTATTAAGCCCATACCTTTTTGCCTTGGTGATGAGCTGACAAGACATATCCAAGATGAGATTTCATGGTGTATGTTATTTGTCGATAATATTGTTTTAGTTTTAGTTGATGAGACTAGAGGAGCTAATGCCAAATTGGAGGTTCGGAGAGAAAATTTAGAATTAAAAGGGTTTAAAATAGTAGAAATAAAACTGAATATATGGAGTGTAACATTAGTAAATCTAAAAATACAAATGAGGATATATTGAGGATTGAGAATCAAGGTACAAAAAAGTGAACATTTTCGTTATTTAGGTTCAATTATTCATAATGAAGGAGAAATTGGAGATGATTTTAATCATAGAATCAAGGCAGGATGGGTTAAATGGATGAGTGCATCTAGTATATTGTGTGATGGGCGTATCCCCTTAAGATTGAAAGGGAAGTTCTATCAACCCGCTATTAGACAAGCCATACTTTATGGCACAAAATCTTGGGCAGCTAGGAAATAACATATGCATAAAGTGAGTGTGGTAGAAATGCAAATGTTGAGATGGATGTGCAGTAAAACTAGAAAGAATAGAATTAGAAATGATCACATTGAGGAGATGGTTGGAGTAACACAAATTGGAGATGAATGAGAGAAAATTAGTTAAGATGGTTTGGACATGTGCAAAGAAGACCTTTAAATGGGTCAGTTAGGAAGACTGACATAGTCCATAGTGGTAGTTGTTTTAAGGACTTCTGACGATAACTGTCAGAAAGACATGGCAGCTTGTTGACCTTTGTGGGTAATCTCAAGGAATACTTGTGAAGTGGTTGGGTGGTGTAACTTGTGGAGAGTTTCATGGACCTTTGGGTTGATTTAATAATGTTCATTTTGCTTATGAGATGATATAGGTAGTTACAGTTGACACGGTATCAACAGTGTGACAATGATTTTTTAAAATAGAAAAATAGAGCAGTAATGAAGAAAATAATTTAAAAATACGAGTCTATGTACATAATACTTATTACATAAACAAATGAAGTGAGATTTGATGAAGGTTTCAACTATAGAAATAGTGAGGAGGATGGGGGCTGTATTGTGGCAGAGTTGTTGAACTAGAGCATTCCATGCTCCCGTGTGTTGTTGACATGTTTATATCTTTTCCTTGTTTCTTAAATATTTTTTCTCTTGGCAAGTTGTTGTATGTTTTTATAGCGTTTATATCTTTCATTTCTCATCAGATGTGGCAGGTCAGATTAGGAGAATGACATTATTTGGTGAGCATGAGGGAGGAAATAGCTTGATGATGGTCGTAAATTCTGTTTGGACAATTATAGTATGTTAGAAGCTTTGAAGGCTGAAACAAACATCGAAACATTTTTGTTTCTAGATGACAAGGGAGTGGAAGGATGATCTCTTGATTTTGTAGTTATTTGGATGTAAAAAACAGCTCCTAGAAATTAGTTTGTGAGAAATGATGTCTCTTCATTTTCTAGTTTTTTGCAACTAAAAGAACAACTCCTATGCATTAGTTTGTAAGAAAGGCATGTCTTGATGCTGCTAAAGCCTTCAAAATTCTACAGTTCGTTAGGTGTCTTCAATAAAGCACTTTTAGGAATGTTGGTTTAGGGTCCTTAGCAATCTTACATTTCATTAATAATTTCTTGGGTGAGGAAAAGAGCATGATCATTAGCTTATGGAATGCTATTTAGCCATTTGATGGAGATCCATGAGCTGCGTGGTCTACGCACTTACTATAGACGTAGACGTAGAGGATGATTTAAGATTTATTTATTTTTTTATATTTTACCTTCCTTATTTATTTAGGGTTTTATATTTGGTATTAGAGTTTTATTAGGATTCTATTCTTATGCTTATATATATGTGTGTTGATACATTGAGAAATCACCTTTTCATGATTATTGATTAATTACATAGATTATCATTCTGAGATTTCTTCTCCCTCTACTTCTTCTTCTCTCTCTCTCTCTCTTCTTCTTCCTCTCTCTCATTCCCTCACCCGTCCTGCATCAATTTTGGTATTAAAGCTTACTCATCCTACATCAAGTAGTTGACACATAGGCAGTGACAAAGGATTGCTAGGATCAATTTGCTGTGATACTACTAGTATGCAGATTGAGAACAAAAGAGTATGAGAAGATAGAAGAAGGGTATAAGAATACAGGAGAATATGTGATGAGAAGAGAGAGAAGAAAGGGATAAGTAGACAAATAGAAAGGGTTGACAAGGAAGTGGAGGAGATAGAGATATGAAAGTCACAATAATTCACAAGGGCAAGTCTGATAACGTGATAAAACCCTATTACAGAAAGCCTTATTTATATAGGCTAACCCTTTATATGGCTATTGACAACCTTGAAGATAGAAGGAAACCCTAATTACTAAATAACAAAAAAATATATTCTGCCAAAAGAAAATTCCAATTATAAAAATAAATAATAAATTCCTAAATTTAGAAGGAAAAAACCTTAGACTCCAATTTCGGCATCTCCACCTAGCATAGGCATGAATCACGCCTCGCACGTGGACTTGGCCCCCATCTTGATCTCCATCAGGTGGTGTTTGATAACCCGATTCAGCACTTAATGCATTAGAATCCAGTGTATTTTATTTCCGTCTACTTAAGTCTGTTTGATAACACAATTTAAATATCACTTAAAAAGGTAAGCGCCACTTAAAATCAGATAAAGTTTTAAGTGACAGTGACTTCACTTATCACTTAATGCCGAACACTTAAAATTCAAATCTCAATTTTAACTATCACTTAAAAAACCTCAACACTTAAAATTCAGTTCTTAAAATTTTCAATACTTTAATTTTTAGTTTTATCAAACACCTTAGTCTCTATGGTTCCATTTGGAGTTGTGCTTTTTATTAGGTTTTGGAGGCTTGCTATTTAGTTATGGGTTAATTTAATTTATGATCATTTTTGGTGGCCTAATTACAAATATGCCAAGTTTCAAATAGTATATGGTTAAAAAGCAACTTATACAAAAGTATTTACGTATTTGACACTTTTCACTGTTCCTCAATACAAGGGACCAAATTACCCCTATGCAGTTCATTAATCATACACTGCTTAATGTTTTGTGCAGTAAAAATATAACATGATGCAGTTAAAGTATTACATAAATACAGTAAAACCATTACATTGTGCAATAAAAGTCTTGCATTGTTACCAAATCTTCGATGAATAATCATCCCAAGCACCAAAGGAATCAGATTTCGGTCTTTTCAAATATTAGGTATGAGTATCAAAGCTGACTAGATGGTCTGCATTGTATGATCTCGCAATCAATAATGAATGAAAAACTCTTACAAAAAATGGTACACCACTTAATGCTTTGTGCAATAAAATTATAACACCATGCCATTAAAGTATTACATACATGCAGAAAAACCGTTACATTGTGTAGTAAAAGTTTTGGTAAACTGATCTGTGAAGGGCATTTGTGTAGTGGTTTAAAAAGCTCGTGTAATTTGGACCCAAATAGTATAAATTGTTGTATTTGTAATTACTTTTTGAAAAGTTTTTTGACCATATACTATTTGAAAGTAGGTGTATTTGTAATTAGGCCACCAAAAGTGGTCATATATTAAATTAACCCTTTAGTTATTCTATCATGCCTTTTTTGGGTATATTTGCAGTAGCACAAGTGTTGCATGACTGCATCTTTGAGGATAATTATAGGCTACAAAATCATAATTTTTTTTTATGCTAGTTCTATTTTGGTCTAGGCATTGACGTTTGAGGGGTTCTTTTGGCTTTCATCTTATGCTCAGTGGTAGATATCTTTCTTCTTCACCATCTCACTTAACCATCTATCATATGTGACTATACCCCTTCAGGTGATTATGCTCAATCTAATTTTATTAGCTGCATTTCTTTTTGGAATCTGGGGGTGACGGGAAGTGGTGGCATTCTTCTGCATTAATTGGTGACTATACCTTTGTAATCAATTTACCCAAGTATTTCAAGGTTAGCAAGGCAATTAAGGCTCAGTTGACAGTCTGTTGAAGTTAAATATATCTCTGCCTTTAAGGGAGCTTCAACAGTGAGATATGTATTTGTTTCTCCATTATTTATTAATTATCTGAATAAGGATCTATCCCTCACATATATTCCCTGAAAGAATCTGCACTGCATTTTGATAGAAGTTTGCTGACTGTGTAAGGAGGAGACATGGAAATTTCTCGCTAAATTGTAATAATTATGTTATATTTTTTTGTTTGATATTAGGGCCATTGCTTAGTGCGATGGTAAAAGTTCAATCTGCCATATGTGAGAATTCTTGTTCAAGTCCGAGGCTAAAATTTGTGCAAAAAAGCTCCAAGGATTAGGTTTGTACTGATTCTGCCACTCCCTGGCTTCCAGTACCCATGATTAACGGGACCACATTGAGTAATGGCCTCTTTATTTTGTTTTGTATTATGTATACTCGTATGTGCTAGAACTTGACCTTTTTATATCTTACGTCTCAAATTCGATACTTCTAATATGTTGGATCTGTTCAACTCACTATGATCTTGCCCAGTTAATTTAAGGTGGTAGCTCTTCCTTGAATCCTTCTTCTCCTGTCTTCTAAGAGTCTGGAGGCCATATATGCACTTGCACAAGAAAGTATTTCATTCACAGATGAAATGATGATTTTGTTGTTGCAGGAGGGCCCTCGGACAATGGTAGGTGTTGCTACATTTGACTCAACCATCCATTTTTACAATCTGAAGCGTGCATTACAGCAGGTCAATTTTCACTGGCAATAATTATCATTCCAAAATATTCAGAATTTTTGTTGGAAGGTGTTTGTGTGTTTGTACTTTCTATAGCTGCTTCTTTTCTGCTTTAAATTTATATATACTTGGGATTAAGAATATATAATTTATCAAAAAGGATTGATGATTCTTAATAATATTATTCTGCTGGATCTGCTGTTCTGTTTTGATTGCTCATTCACATACTCTTATGCTGTTGTGAATAATTTGCATCATTATTTGCATTTTGTTTTTTATTCTTTCCTGATTTTTTATATGAAAGTTCCTTTTTGGGTATTATATTTCATTGTGTTATCTTTAAAATATTGAGGATTATATGCTGATTTCTGACCCAAAAATCAGTTCCATATTAGCTAACAAGAGTGGGAAATAAATTGAAACTATGACTTATAATTTTACTTGAACACGAATACTCATGAATTCCATTTTTGATGTTCCACCTATGTTCACAGCCATTGATGCTCATAATTCCTGATGTGCTAGATGTTTACACTCCTCTCGAAACCGATGTTATCGTTCCACTTTTTGAGGTCAGCTTTGCAAAGTTTTGGCTTTTCAGTTTTTAATTCTTTTATTTTGGGTTGGTTTAGATCTGTTCCTGTTCCTGTTCCTGTTCCAGAGTATTATTTTAACAGTTTCTTTTATTAATATTTAGATCTGTTCCAGAGTATCATTTTAACAGTTTCTTTTAGATTAATATTTTTTTCCTCAAGGTTGATTTTTTTGTTCTTTTAAGTAATTTTCAAGTGATTGAGTGAGTTGGCTGTTTGTTTTGAGGAATCAGTGCCGACAACATTTAGAACTACTGCTGGAAAATATCCCAACAATGTTTCAGAATAACAAAACTGCTGATTCAGCCTTTGGTGCAGCAATCAAGGTATGCAATTTTCTGTATAGTGATTATATAGAGTCTACCTTTTAAAATTGACAATTTTTAGTCACATATAAAACACTAGCCCAATGTACATGGCTCCCACTAGTGCGGGGTCCTGGGAGGGTCTGAGAGATTATTTCCTGTTTTGAATCAAATTTTAACTACTTAACTTTCACCGACTTTTAGTAAACAACAACTTGTTAATAAAACTATAATCCTTTCCATGAAATAGAAGATCTTGCTTACATCTTTCAAAGAATATCTGGTGCGGTGATTGCTTGTTGGCATGTACCTTCCCTAGACTCTTTCGGATTGCTCTGGATAGACACGCTTTGGTTGCCAACTGTTATCAACTTGATAGAGGTAGGTCGACTTGGGATGTGCGCTTTTTGAGGCATTTTCAGGACTGGGAGTTGGAGATCGTCATGGGGTTCTTGGAGTTGTTGTATCTCCAGGAGGTGGATGGTGGTGGGCTTGATTCCTGAGTATGGGTGCCCTCTCTCAGGGGAGGTTTGATGTTATCTCTTTCTATAGGAGCTTATCGGATGTTCCACTTTCCGTGGAAGGCTATTTGGTGCACTAAGGCTCCTATTAAAGTGGGTTTTTTTTTTTTCTTGGACGACAGTTTTGGGGAGGATTTTGACTCTGGATAACCTGAGGAGGAGATGAGACAGGTTATTGTCAATTGGTGTTGCATGTGCAAGAGAGATGAAGAGTTCGTAGATCATCTTTTGTTGCATTGCGATTTGGGTCGGGATAGTTGGGGCTTGTTTAGGGTTCAGTGGGTTATGCTTCGGTCCTCGAGAGATATGATAGAGGCTTGGAGAGGTTGTACAATGGGTCCCAGGCCTGGGACTTTTAGAGGGTAGAGCCCTTGTGCGTTTGGTGGTGCTTGTGGAGGGAGCAGAATAGGAGATTCTTTGACGGTGAGGAGTCTCCTATTGGGGGCACTGAAATTCTCTGTTGTTAGTTTTATTTTTTGTCGGGTTCTTGGGAGAAATTATAAATCCATGTGGGGTGATAATTGATTTTTTGTGAACTCATAAGATAGGTGTGAACATTGTTTTAATCCAATTATCTTGGAAAGGAAGGCGTGCCTTACATGATATCACCAAAATTACTTGGTTTTTATTGAAACAGAACCAGAGGAAGAAACTGGAACTTTGTAGGTGTCAAGCCTCCCTTGTCACATAGGACGTGGAAAGGTCAAATAAACATTGGCTAGCGTGGCAGCCATGTCACCCGTTGAAAAGTCAAAACCAAGACTTGCTGACCGACAAAATCCTAAGGCTTTGACAGCCCTTCTCAAACACCACAAACGACTCCTGCATCACAAACTGCCTAAACCTCGAGATCACCTCTCGAGCACCATTACAAGCTTTGACACATATCAGGCCACTTAAGCCCCGAGATAACTTCTTGAGCCTCAATGCAAGCCTTGACACATGCCTAAACCACTCAAGCCCCGAGATCACTTCTTGAGCCTCAATGCAAGCCCCGACACATGTCAGGCCACTCAAGCCTCGAGATTATCTCTTGAGCACCACTACAAGCCTTGACACATGTTAGGCCACTCAAGCCTTGAGACTACCTCTCAAGCACCACTATAATCCTTGACACATGTCAGGTCAGGCAAGCCTCTCGAGCACCACTACTAGCCCTGACACATGTCAGGCCACTAAAGCCTCTCGATCACAACTACAAGCCTTGGCACATGCCAGGCCACTCAGGCCTCTCGAGCACCACTACTAGCCCTAACACATGTCAGGCCACTCAAGCCTCTAGAGCACCTCTCAAGCACCACTACAAGCCCTGACACATGTCAGGCCACTCAAGCCTTGAGATTACTTCTCGAGCACCACTGCAAACCCTGACACCATGTCAGGCCACTCAAGCCTCGAGATCATTTCTCGAGCACCACTGCAAACCCTGACATCATGTCAGGCCACCTGAGCCTCGAGATCACCCCTCGAGCGCTATTACAAAGTAGCAAGCTTCGTTAGGTTTGTCAAGTGTCGATCAGGACCTTGTAGGATCTCCTTACACTGATATAACTAACTTCATTGGGATACTTAGAAGGAATTTGGATTGGAGGATGAGAAGTAGGGAAAGCCTAACATGCTTAATAGGCCTAGTTAGTGGGAAAGCGAACACATGCCGCGACAGAGACCCTTATAATCACCATTAATGCTTCGTTATGAGCCATTAATGCTCTCAACCACCGCCGCTGTGGTATAGCCGAATGCATTTAATACCCACAAGATCTCACACGCCACACCACCTGAGGGTGCGACAATGTGAGAGACTTGACTCCTTAGGTATTTAGGAAATTATTACCTATTACCCTAGAATTTGGGTAATAACCCAAATGGGTCAAATCCATTGGGTAATACCCAATGAGGGTTGGATGCTATAAATACGATGACCCTAGTAAATGCTAAGGCAGGACAACCATGATAAGGATCTGTCACAAAGGCAAATATTCCTACCTTCACTATAACTCCCATTGATTAGCTTTACTTCTCCTCCTTCATCCAAATATACTCTCTGGATCCCTTACAGTTGTATTGAATACATTATTTATTACTTGTGCTACTGTTTTCTGATAAAGAACCCCTACAAACTTATGATAGCGAAGTGGGAGAAGACACTGTATTTAGGGCCCAGGGTTCGGCTGGGGGCATAATGGAGAGTGGAAGTGGAGAGATGGAGATTTGGCCTGGATATTGTAGCTTTGCTGTCTTGAAAGATTTTGCAGATTGGTAGGGGAAAGATATGGTCACTTGGTCAGTGATGAGTCAACACTTCCAAGGGAATTGACTGACATGGTCTTTCTAGGTCTAGATACAAATAGCTGAAAATATATCAATTTAACAATTAGTTCAGAGTTGATGGTTCCAAAATCTCAAAACAGGAGTAATTGAGGGAAAGATATGGTCACTTGGTGAGTGAGGAGTCAACACATCCAAAGGGAATTGACTGCCATGGTCTTTTTGGGTCTAGATACAAATAACTGAAAATATATCAATTTAACAATAAGTTCAGAGTTGATGGTTCCAAAATCTCAAAACACAAGTAGTTGAGTGTTTTTTGAGGTCAAAAAACGGGTCAACTTAATAATTTAATAGATTTCGTTACACTCTATAGAGAAGGAACTAGCACTGTTGTCTATGCCCTAACAAATAACTAAAAGTATATCAATTTAACAATTAGTTCAGAGTTGATGGTTCCAAAATCTCAAAACACAAGTAATTGAGTGTTTTTTGAGGTCAACAAACGTGTTAACTTAATAATTTAGTAGATTTCTTTACACTATATAGAGAAGGAACTAGCACTGTTGTCTATGCCCTAAATTAATTGTGGGGTTGAGGATCAACTAATTGGGGCATATACTGCCACAGCTAATAATGCTAAAATCACAATGTTCTTGTTATGCTTGCCACAATACATTATTATATTTAAATAACAATGGTCTTCATGAAATAAAACACATCTTTGCACCGATTTAATTATGTAATTATTTTCTTGCTTTACAGTTTGTTGATGTCAGCCTAGGAAGCACGGACACGCCTAAGAAGACAAAGAATTCGTGTCGGACACGGATACGCGTCGGATACGCCCCGACACGTGTCGGACACGCCAAAAAACGTGTCTGATTTTTTTTTATTTTTTTGAATTTTCGGACACGACGCAGACACATGTTGGACACGCCAATTTTTTTTTCTTCTCTTTTTCCTCTTGTTTTCATGAATCTTCTCTCATCCATGGATTCTTACTTTATTTTTCACTAATACCTAATTTTTTTCTAACAAAACCCTAATTGTTTTTGCTTTTTTCTCCTTTTTTAGCCTCTTTCTTTCTTTTTCTGAGCAAAACACAAGTCTAGAAATGTTGTTTTAACAATTCAACTATAGCCCATCTCATCTCTTCATCTTTGTTCTTTTTTACTCTTCTTTCTCTTACTGTACAGCTGCTATCTTTTACATGTAACTTTCTCATGATGCATTTGTATTTGGAGTAAGCTAGAATGATGATGTTTAAATGATAAGACTAGTTTTTATTCAAATGTTTCGTTTTGATTTGGTTTTATGACTTTGTAACATCGTTCTCTTATAATTATTGTTGTTGTGAAGTAGATTCAATTGTGTACTTGTGATTTATGATTTGTGAATTTTTTATTTGTTAGGTTGATGAAAAATAATATTACTCTTAATTATTTAAAGTACGACATCAAATATTATATAAAAATAAATATTTATTATTTGCCGTGTCCCCGCCGTGTCCGTGTCCTAATTTTTTAGTATTTGCCGTGTCGCCGTGTCCGTGTCCGTGTCGTGTCGTATCCGTGCCCCGTATCCGTTTCCGTGCTTCTTAGATGTCAGCTAATAAGGAGAAAGTGTAGATTCCATGATACATACACATGGGTATCAATGGATGGATGTTGATTCTATCATAGTGTATACGTTGATGTTTATATTATTTTGTTATTACTTCAGGCTGCGTTTTTGGCAATGAAGAGTACTGGAGGCAAACTTCTAGTGTTTCAGTCAGGCAAGTGCATTAAGTTTCATCTATTTTGATTGCTTTTGCTTGAAAAAGGCTATGAAATTGTTGAACCATACTCGTGTTACATTGGGAAGTTTTTGTCAGTTGTATTCTGGTTCTTTGTTGGTTTCTTTGTAATTACCAAGGCATATAACTGCAACAAAATTCTCTACTTTAACATATTCATAGATGCTATCATACGCAAATTCTAAAAGGGATACATCATATCGCTGTTTGATGTTAATGAATTTGTTTTACTTGGTAGCTGAAGATTGAATATTTCTTTGTTTTCAAGCTTAAAGAAGTAGGATCTCTTCCTTGCCAAGAAAAGAAAAAGTAGGATCTCTTGAGAAATGAAAGCGATGGATTAGGATACAAACATGAAATATAATACAGTGCTTTCTAGGGTTCATTTCACAAATCCTACGGTCATACCGCAAGATGTTTAGATCGGATAAATGGAAGGAATGGTACAAACTTGTGGGTTCTGTGCGAAACATTTCATGTAGAACTCAAAGATTCAGATTTTAGAGTGAATTTTGATATTGAATCCAGCTTAGGAGAAGCATTGTGTCAGAAATTATGCTACATGGAAGAATTCTCATTAATTAATATCGTATTCTGATAGTTTTGAATGATGTAAATTCTTCAAAACCTACCCAAGGATTGGATGATGTGAAGCATGTCATCAAGAAAGGTTCTGATTAGTTTTATTTCAGAGTGTGCTGCGCACACATTTATGTCCATATGTAAATTCTTTCAGTTTATGTTCTAGTTAGTTTTATTTGGGAGTGTGTGTTGCACACACATTTATGTGCGCACATTTATGTCTATGTGTAAGTTCTTTTAGTTTATGTTTATCATTCCCTTTTTCATCTATATATATATATATATATATATATAATATTACACAAAAAAGAAAAGAAAGGCTTATGCCGTGTCTTCTGAAATTAAATTCCCTTGTCCAAGGCTTGCACTTGTAAAAGTTTTCTGTGCAACTGTCTTTTTATGACAAATATTTGGGGCAAGGCTCTATTGTACAACTATTCTTATTGGACATAAATATGGCCAGTGGTGGTAATACAGATTCTCTGCAGGCTATTAGTGTGAGGTTGATCCGTGACAACTATGCTTATTGGACATATGTGATTAGAATTTCCTGTTAGGTAAAAATATGTGGGGTTAATGTTACTGGAGTTGTGACCATTCCATCAATTAATAAGGCTGAAAATTATGCTGAACTGTTGTCCTCAAGAGAAGTGAAAAATGCCAAAATTATTACTTGGATAAATAATTCTGCGGATCGGTCTATTGGTGTGCATTTGGCTAAGTTCTCTACAGCCAAAGAAATTTGAGATTATTTTTCCCGTCATATGTGCAATCCAATTTTGCCAAACGATATCAGTCAGAATATGAAATTCGAGTTGCTTGACAGGGTGACAAGAGTATAGGAATTCTAGTAAGTTATATCTGGGTAGTAGGATCAGTTATCTCTCACAGAGCTTGTAGGACTGAGTTCCAATGAGTTGTATTGTACATATAGTGAATAGTAGAGATTAGTTCAGTTTTTGATGGCTCTTAAAGATTATTTTGAGGGTCTTCAACTCTTTGTGGTTCTATTGTTCATAGGAGTCTGTTTTCTTCTGTTGATTGAGTGGTTAATGAACTGTTGGCTGAAAACTTCGTCTCAAAGCTACTCAAGAATAAGGACTTCTCCGCATACCTAGTCAGACTGTCTTGGCTGTGCCACCTAAGCTTCATTCTAGTACACAGAGTAGGCAACGTGCTACAGTTGGTATTGACGAATGCAATTTTTGTCAACAAAAAGGTCACTGGAAGGCATGGTGTCCTAAATTGGTGAATAAGGCGATTAATGGACAGCAGAAAGCTTTACAGAGTAAGGATCACTACACTGCAGCAGTTGCACCATCTGGGAATGAGCCATCTCCACCAGCTCCCACGTTGTCTTTGATTTCTGAGCAGTTTGAAGCTTCTTGCCATGTATTACCAAATTGTATATTAAATCACCTTTAAATACATTAAAATATACGAAAAATCATGACGAACACAACTGCAGTTTCAATACTTTTACATAACACCTGATATACCCTACTCCATTACTCCTTGATTGCATTTGCAGTTTAAACCGTGCTGACAGTATAGAAGATTATGCTGTAAGGTATAATTTAAATGTCATTACATGAGATGTTTGCAGATGCGTGTTTGTAATTGTTGAAGGATTTAAATATTAAAGTTACACCTTCTCTAACAGCTTAAGCTTTTAGAGTACATTGTGGTTAATGGTAATGTTTTGGGATCCCAACGAATAGAGGTCTCAATTGGGGTAGCATCTATCATCGGAAGCCTAAAAGTAATAGGAAGTCTCTCGATAACTGAAGTGAAAATTACCTATTGGTTGCTGCAGTATAAAACTATATGTTTATTTGTTTTGTATTATTATTATTATTCTTAATTTTGTATTGCCAGGGTGAATTTTGAGTATGTAGAACCTATATTTCCTGGACTTCGGTATGAGTTTCAAGTATGGGTGTGTATTTAGAGGTTGGATTTGTCCATCCTTCATTTTATAGGATACGTGGAATGGGCTAAGAAATGTCCAAAACCCAGATATGGATACTTGGACACTTTATGAATATAGCTGCATCATGCATGTAGAGTCTCATAGAATACTATTTGACCATAATTCCATAAAATTTTCTCTCAATTTTATAAAAGAAATTGCAGAAAAGATTATAAATTAATAGAATAATTTAATTGTTTTGAAATTCAATTTTGTAAGAAATTGACTCATTTGTGAGTAAAGTAAATCTGGTCAAATTGAAAAAAGCATAAAAAAAAAAACTGGTCAAATTGTCGACAAGACCTCGGATCCATAGCACAGAAAGCTGCAAGAAATGTTCTTGAAAGGTGCTGTAGAACATGCATGAGTCACATACAACATATCTACAAGTGAAACGTGGACCAGCTGTCAGAACAAACTTAAAAAAGAAAATTAAATTTTGATTTGAAAAGTCCACTGAACTTTGCTGGTTATCCATCACTTCTTACAAAGAATCTTGAAAAACAAAAAACTTTATGCACATGGCTGAAGGACTGCAAATGTCAGCCCAACTGTATGTAGCTTGCAACTTGTTCACCATGCAAAATACATCATTAATTCCCCTTCCATTTTAGTCATTTTTCAATTAAAACTTGAATAAAGAACAACTGCATTGGCAATTTCCTTGACGCACTAGAACATAAAGTGGCCTATTATGGAACAACAATCAATCTAGGTTGATGAGATCGTTAACTGAGAGCTGAGAACATAATTTCTCTCCTTTATACCTTGCATTGGTAATTTCCTTGACTTCTGCTCTTACTATTCACACTGCATGTAAAACAATTACATGAGCTAGGTTATTTTATTTAATGGGATCTTTTAGATCATTTACAACCTATTGGAATATGGACCAACAAAGTTATTGGATCCGAGTATTCTGACTATTGTACAATGCTGTGTACAGTTTTGCCGTCAGTTGGCATTGGAGCCCTTTCTGCTAGAGAGGCTGAAGGAAGAACAAATATCTCTGCAGGGGAGAAGGTATGCATATTCATATATATATATATATATGTATTGATTTATTCTCTGGTTCCTTTGGAGTTTTTTACGTTTGGCTTTGTTTGCCAAATTGTGATGGTTGGTGAATTAGATAATGACAGGTGATATTTTTCTTACTGGTCCAAAGTAGAGGTGCTAGACCTTTTCATTAGATTGTTCTTACTTTTCAAATCCTCCAAGCTACACCTGTCTTATGTTATTACATACAAGCATTAGTACCTTTTGTGTTTACATCTCCAAAAAGTGAAAAATGGGTGGTTAAGGTCTTTAGTTTGGGAGCATGAGGATGTCTAACCAGATCTAGTGAATACTTGATGTTTCCAGATGGATAAGTTGAGACTCGTGCTGCCTATCTTGGATGTTTGCTTCTGTTCAAGATTCAGCAACTATTTCTGAATTACATGCATTTAGCTTTTCTATTTTGCCTTCATGACTATGTTCTGGTTTACACATCTTCTTCCTGTAATTTGCAGCTTTAGCTATTGACCTTATTTTATGGGGTTTCTATTTTCCTTTTAGTTTGATTACAAGTTTAGGCTTTTAAGGACAATATCATCCTCATAATTTCTGTTTGATATGCATTATTCTGAAGAACAAATAAAGGTATATCTCGTTTTAAAATTTTTGAATGGCTAATAAATTGATTGACTTCCTCATACATTAAGATCTTATATCATACGTATCCATTAGTTGTCAATAAATATTATTGTTATTAATATTTGCTTGCCCGACTTTCTTTTCTCTCTTCTTTGACCTAGTCTACTTTTCCTTTTCTATTAGTTTTTGGATTTTTTTGTTCATTATTTTGATGCTTCTACATCTTATATGGTGAAGCGTAATATGTACTATAAGTGGTTTTGTTGTAAAGTGCTTGTTTACTATTGAATTTCAGGAGATCCATAAATTACTCCAACCTGCAGACAAAACTTTAATGACAATGACTCTTGAAATTGCTGAGTACCAGGTGAAGTTTGACTATTTTATTTTTACTGATTCCATATGGGGCTGAATTCTCCACATGATTGATGGTTCAGATCTATGGTTGAAATTTCAGGTCTGTGTTGATCTATTTATTACTACCCAAACTTACACAGACATCGCTTCTATCTCTGTCATCCCAAGAACTACTGGAGGCCAGGTACTCTTGACTAAATTTTTGTTGCTCTGGCTTTTGGTTGTCACATCTGCTGTAAATTGTTTGTCCACACACTTTGTCCTAACAACTTTTGTTGAAACACATTAACTTTTGCATCTTTTGTTCCTTGTGCGCGGTCCTTTGAGATACCATCTACAATGACAAATTTTGTTGCTTTAAGTTTGTTTCATGTTTATGCTATCCTTTCTTTAAGAGAACCAGCTTGCTGGGAGTGGAACTGCAAAACTGGTCCTAAGCAACCTACTGGAAGTCACTAAAATATAGTGCTAGTTGGGACCAGTTGCAAACTCTTTTATAATATGTATGAATCGTCCAAAGTTGCTTTTCCATGTGTTTCTTTCTTAAAAATATGATTCTTGGAGAATTATTGCTTTCGTAGTTTCTTAAGAAAATCTTAATTAAAGTTGCATATCAATTCGATCCCAACACGATCTCTGACCGCTCTTGTTGTTGCTCGGATTGGCTTGGGTTTATCTTTCGGATTCGGCAAATGTGTTGGCAACTTAAGCCAAATCGGAACCCTACCTATGTTACTTTCAATATTGAAATAGAAGGTAGCCGAGCACAACTTGACCTTAGCCCAACTCATACCCGATCATAACCCTCAATTGACCTGAGCTAGTATAATATATTTGGGTTGGAGATCAGGTTGGCGTGGGTTTGGGTCAAGGGCTTTATGTCTTGGGCTGGCTTGAGTTGCACCATGCAAAAAGACTACTGTATATTCAGAAAAGTCCGATTCCAATAGTAAGTGCATTCATGCCAAATTCTCAAGTTTTTCAGGATTTCCTTTTTGTTGGGCCGGAGGGATGGCACGGGTATTGTCATCTCTCTTTTACACTGTCTAATATTTTCCAATTAAGTTGTGTTAGTTGGAAAACTAAAATATATTTGGGTTGGAGATCAGGTTGGTGTGGGCTTGGGTTAAGGGCTTTATATCTTGGGCTGGCTCGAGTTGCACCATGCAAAAAGACTACTGTATATTCAGAAAAGTCCGATATTAAGCGCATTCATGCCAAATTCTCAAGTTTTTCAGGGTTTCCTTTCTTTTTTTGGGGCCGGAGGGCGCGAGATTGTCTATAATATTTTCCAATTAAGTTGTGGACCCCCCAAGCGCGAGCCCATTCGACTAGCCCAATACGAGGCCGCCCACAAGAGTAAACACACTCCCTCGAGTGGAACACGTAGAATGGAAGCCCAATCCAAGCCCTGAAGAAATACACCGCCAACAAACACGATAGACTTGGCCCGACACCCCCACGCTCTCCACTGGACAAAATCATCATCAACCTAGACCACCTTCTGCTTGGACGAATCTACATCATCAGCTCACACGCCCAACCCAAGAAAAACCGTGATGAAGAGGAACCAGCCCACATGAAGGAAAAAGACAAACTATCAGCCTATAAATAGGAGCAAAAAGGAAAAAGAAAGGGTTAGAAAAAATTAATACACCCTTCTGAACTTCAATTGGCACCCGTTGTGAAAAAAACCCAACTTCTGTATCATCATTATTTTTTACAGTGTCGAATTATTATCTGATATTGAGTGTGTATGCTTCATTGAACTGTATTTATACATTTTTGAGCATCTATAGATTCAAATTTGTAAGATTCAATACAAATTTATTATATATGTTCTGATTTAAATGATGTATAATTATTATTTATTATT
Source organism: Cornus controversa (assembly GCA_026545225.1). Taxonomy (NCBI): domain Eukaryota; kingdom Viridiplantae; phylum Streptophyta; class Magnoliopsida; order Cornales; family Cornaceae; genus Cornus; species Cornus controversa. Next base: position 104,865,055 of record CM048845.1, read on the forward strand.
CAGATTGACATTGTTGTTGTTTTGCACTTCAATCTGAATAATAAATAATACCATTCACTCGGAAGAATTATACATAATTCAAATCAGAACATATATAATAAATTTGTATTGAATCTTACAAATTTGAATCTGTAGATGCTCAAAAATGTATAAATTCAGTTCAATGAAGCATACACACTCAATATCAGATAATAATTCGACACTGTATAAAATAATGATGATACAGAAGTTGGGTTTTTTTCGCAACGGGTGCCAATTGAAGTACATAAGGTGTATTAATTTTTTCTAACCCTTTCTTTTTCCTTTTTGCTCCTATTTATAGACTGATAGTTTGTCTTTTTCCTCACGTGACCCTTCTGTACTTCAATTGGCACCTGTTGCGAGAAAAACCCAACTTCTGTATCATTATTATTTTATACAGTGTCGAATTATTATCTGATGTCGAGTGTGTATGCTTCGTTGAACAGTATTTATACGTTTTTGAGCATCTACATATTCAAATTTGTAAGATTCAATACAAATTTATTATATAAGTTCTGATTTTACATTGTTGTTGTTTTGCACTTCAATCTGAATAATAAATAATACCATTCACTCAAAAGTTTTTGCACTTTAATCTGAATAATAAGTAATACCATTCACTCGGAAGAATTATACATAATTCAAATCAGAACTTATATAATAAATTTGTATTGAGTCTTACAAATTTGAATCTGTAGCTGCTCAAAAACGTATAAATACTGTTCAACGAAGCATACACACTCGACATCAGATAATAATTTGACACTGTATAAAATAATGATGATACAAAAGTTGGGTTTTTTTCGCAACGGGTGCCAATTGAAGTACAGAAGGGTGTAAAATTAATACACCATTCTGTACTTCAATTGGCACCTGTTGTGAAAAAAACCCAACTTTTGTAAAATTAACATTGTTGTTGTTTTGCACTTCAATCTGAATAATGAATAATACCATTCACTCGAAGAATTATACATAATTCAAATCAGAACATATATAATAAATTTGTATTGAATCTTACAAATTTGAATCTGTAGATGCTCAAAAACGTATAAATATAGTTCAACGAAGCATACACACTCAATATCAGATAATAATTCGACACTGTATAAAATAATGATGATATATAAGTTGGGTTTTTTTCGCAACGGGTGCCAATTGAAGTACAGAAGGGTGGATTAATTTTTTCTAACCCTTTCTTTTTCCTTTTTGCTCCTATTTATAGGCTGATAATTTGTCTTTTTCCTTCACGTGGGTTGGTTCCTCTTCATCATGGTTTTTCTTGGGTTGGGCGTGTGAGCTGATGATGCATATTCATCCAAGCAGGAGGTGGTCTAGGTTGATGATGATTTTGTCCAGTGGAGAGCGTGGGGGTGTTGGGCTAAGTCTATCGCGTTTGTTGGTGGCGTATTTCTTCAGGGCTTGGATTGGGCTTCCGTTCTACGTGTTCCACTCGAGGGAGTGCAATCTTGTGGGCGGCCTCGTATTGGGCCAGTCAAATGGGCTCGCGTTTGGAGGATCCGCAGTTGTGTTAGTTGGAAAACTAAGCTCTTGACCTGGTTGAGAACGAGGCTGTGACTTCATTTGTGATGCAACCAACTCCACTCCAAATTTCATAATTTTGTCATATTATGCTCAATCTCTCTTGAGCAGCCCTCAAAAGATTGTTAACATTAAACATTTCAGCAATTAATAAAATCAACTCAAATGCAAACTTTGTAGTCTTTTTGCATGTCAAATTAATGCTGTAAATTATCAATTTGTTGAAGAGCGAATGCTCTACTTTGTGTGTATATTCTCATTGGTCTATTAGGATTGCTTTATTCTGATATTATTTAAGAACGTTATGGAAACTTTTTGTGAAATGCTTTTTGGAAAAAAAAGTCACGTATTAAAGTTGCTCTAGGCTCTGGTGAACTACCTGCAACTTGACTTAATTTAATTAATGACTTATAGTGTCTTATTTGTTCATTTAGTTTTTTTTAAGATCTCCACTATACATGAGGATACATTAAAATCACCACACAAAAATTAACTTCTATATACCCGTGGTTGACTAATTGTTGTACCGTGGTACTTTTTCCTCCTATTTGGTGCTTTTGAGATGGATGATTACCCATTCTAATTTTTAATTCCCTTTTTATATAGACCTGGGAGCCTAGTGCACTAGCCCTTTTATATAGATATCATAAAGTATGGACCTTAAATGTCTCATCCTCCCTTGCAGGTGTATTATTATTACCCTTTCTCTGCTCTTTCTGATCCTGCCAAGCTTTATAATGATCTACGTTGGAACGTCACTAGGCCTCAAGGTTTTGAGGCAGTGATGCGTGTAAGATGTAGCCAGGTTAGTTTCTCATAATACTGAATTTTTCTTGCCTATGGTCCGTTGAAAAGATAAAGTATCTTTCTTCTATATTCTTATAAAATTGCGTAATAATTGTTAAGAGAACTACACTCAAATTTAGTTAACTTTTCCTTCTTCATAGGGTCTTCAAATTCAAGAATATTCTGGAAACTTTTGTAAACGCATTCCGACAGATGTTGACCTACCCGCGGTTAGTATTACTTTTCCAAGATAATTGGTCATTCATGTGTTGCTAAATGATGTTTTTCAGCATTCATTCTCTCCCTTTAATATTGAAAATTGTTAGACCACAGGAAAATTTTTGTGAGCTGAGTGCTGAAATTTTTGTTGAAGTAAATCATATTCTCGAGGTTTTTTATGTGATGCTGACATTGTATGATATAAGTTGTTTTGTATTATTTTAAATTTAGCCTCATTGTATCCTATGTTCACACTTTTGTGCTCGACTTGGAAGAGGAACTTTTGATTAAACTTTTTTTTTAAAGCGCCCAAGCGGGGGACGCATCCCAAGGAACAACAAAAAATCAAAGCCTTAAACTATTCACAAAAGTCAACAAGTCTCCGAAGAATTACAAAAGGATCCCTCTGACCAAAAGTATAATTGTACAAGGAACTAAGAATAAAGTATCTATAAACTTCCCAGGGATGTTCTTTATCTTCAAAGGATCACTTGTTCCTCTCATTCCATAAAATCCCACCATAAGCAGTGAGGAGCATCCTTGCATGCATGTCTAGCATCATGCCACACCCGGAACCCATCCCAAGCTGTAATGCAGCCCGCCACCAACTTAGGCATGACCCATTGCACTCCGAAAATAACATAAAATAAATCCCATCCCTCTCTAGCTCTAGGGCAATGAAGAAGAAGATGATCAACGGATTCCTCTACCCGTTTACACATACAACACCATTTCGCCAAGATGTGTCATCTCTTTCTTAGGTTATCAATGGTCAAGATCTTCCCCATGGACGCTGCCCACACAAAGAAAGCCACCTTCAAAGGAGCTCTAGAGCGCCAAATGCCTTTCTAAGGGAAGGAGGGCCCGTGAGAGTCCAACAACCTCCGATAAAATGACCGGACCTCAAATCTCCCATGACTTGTGCTAGTCCAAATCAGCTTATCGCACCATGCCCCAGAAATGACCTGTTCGTAGAGCAAGGCCAAAAACTCCGTCATCTCCTCCATTTCCCAATTGTGCAGAAATCTCTCAAACCGGACATCCCAAACCAGTCGCCCGCCATCAAGGTGATAGCACTGAGTGACCATTACCTGTCTGTCTATCGCAATTCTGGTAAGTCTCGGGAAGGTACTCGCAAATGATCTTGCGCCACAACAATGGTCATTCCAACCGTCCATCCCTCGCCTTAAAACGAATATGCTTGGAGAACTCATTCCAGCCCTTGGCAATGTACCTCCATAACCCAACTCCAACTGGTGACCTCAACATCAACAAGCACCATCCCCCTCTATCCTCTTCGTATTTGAGACATATAACACGCCTCCAAAACCTGTCTCTCTCCGTCCCAAACTGCCAAAGCCACTTACCCAATAAAGCTTTATTGAATAAGTTCAATTTCCGTACCCTTAGCCCTCCCCTCTGAATGGGTCGACAAAATCTGCTCTCATCTCACTAGATGATATTTAGGCTCCTCCCCCATGCCACCCCATAGAAAGTTCCCCAGTAATCTCTCCAACCTCCTCAGCACATAAGCCGACAATGGAAATGATGCAGAACAAATAGTTGATGAGCGTGGGACCTGTTTGGGGAATTTTATTAGGTGTTAAGACGGATTTGGATTGCTCTGATTTTTAGTAATTAGTAATTTTTAGTAACTAGGTTTCTTACCTTATTTATAGAGAAACTTTATTATTTTTGGCAGTTTCTTTGTGCTGCTAGTTTTCCTTTGTTTTTAGGTTTCCTTGTGCTATTAGGATTAGGATTTCTGCAAGTTTTCTTTTATTTTTAGGTTTCTTGTACTGTTAGGATTAGGACTTCTCTATTATAAATACATGTACTGTAGAGAGCAGATCACACATTCAATTATCAATACAAAATCAGATTTCTCTGCAACTTTTGTTTGCGTTTATCTTAACTTTGTGGATTCAAAGTTACCCTTGTTCGTACGCGAACAATTTCATAGCTTCCGCTTTGTTAGGAAATAAGGACATGAAGTAGGTAGGAAGGCTCGAGAGTGTGCTCTTCATCAAAGTCAATCTACCTCCTTTCGACAAGTATTCTTTCTTCCACCCAACTAACCGCCTCTCAAATCGTTGCACTATAGGATCCCAAGAAGAGGCTCTTCGTGCCTGAACACCTAGCAGTAGTCCCAAATAAGTCAATGGAAAAGAGCCCACTCTATATCCCAAGATATTTGCCAAATGGTCAATCTCCTCCACCTCCCCCACAAGAGCAATCTCACTCTTCCCAAAATTCACCTTCAGACCCGATACTACCTGGAAACAAAGCAGCGTCCCTCTCAGGTACCTCGATTGCCTCATCTCTGCATCACAAAACACAATAGTGTCCTCTACAAAGAGTAAATGAGAAACCTCCATTTGACAAGTAGGATTCCTCCCCATCTTGAAACCTCTGTAGTAGCCCAGCACACTAGCTCTCCTCATTAGTCTACTGAAAGCCTCCATCACAATGATAAAGAGGGAAGGGGATAACGGATCCCCTTGCCTCAACCCTCTCGAGCTGCCAAAGAAACCAGTAGGAACGCCATTAACTAGCATCGAGAATCTCACCGTGGAGATACAAAATTTGATCCAACCCCTCCATCTCTCCCCAAACCCCATCCTCTTGAGAAGAAAAATAAAAAAATCCCAGCTCACGTGGTCATGTGCTTTCTCCACATCAAGATTACAAACCACCGCTGGATCACAGTTCATATATTACTACTTATATATAATTATATGTATAAATTCACGCATATATCGTGTATCACCCTTTCCACTCCAATGCGAAATCTGAAAACTCATATATAAATATATATATGCTTGTAAATAGAAATTTAGAGGGAGAAACTCCTTAAAATCATATGAAACCAAGAAGAAACGAAGTCGGGTCTCGTATTACCTTTCAAAGAGGAGAGATTCAGATGCGAAATGGCTTTCAAATGGTAGTAACATAATACCTGATGCAAGGGTTTAGAAGAAACAAGCTTAGATTTGTCTTCCTACGATACGAAAATGGCCCGTAAGGAGTGAAAGCATCAAATCGCCAGAGGGTCGTGGTAGAGGAGAGAGAGAAGAGGCGGATGAAAAAATGAGCTAGGTTTATTTTTTAGATTTTATACCTGTTTCAATAATGTTTTAAGTTTGTTTCAGTTGTTGGGCTGCACAGTGCAAAAACAACAAAAACACCGATTTGATGTTTCTAGTTTGGCCCAAAATATCGCAAATGTTTTGCCACTGTTCAAACACAAACAATTGGTGCCAAACATGTTTTTGTTGTATTTTAGCTACAATACCAGCCCAAGAACAAAAACACTAAAACAAAAGCATGAACCAAACAGGCCCTTAATCGACGGGCAAAGAACGACTATCTTTATTTCAATATAAAGATTACACACTCTCTTTCTTTCTCTGTCACACAAATTCAACTCAACTCTCTTACAATTCTCTTTCTCTCTCTCTCTCTCTCCTCTTCACACTTTTCTTCTCTACCTTCTCTTCTCAACCTTACCTCTATTTATAGTCTTCAAACCCAATTCCTTGTTGGACAAAGATTACAATTACTTGAAGCCCAAGACTTGCTTAACAAGAAATTGTCAAATAAATTACAACTCTAAAATAGAAACCTAATTAAAATAGGAATTTGAGACACAGTTCCTAACAATCTCCACTTTGACTCAAATTTGATTTTCACGTGCTCCTCCATAGCTCCACCTTGACCGAAGAAATCCCTTCACCTTGAAACTAACACCTTGCTTTTGGGATGAAAGTTGGTGCTGTTGCAATTGCCAAGACTTTTTCCTTCCCTTGCCGCTCTTGATCATCTATCACTCTAGTATATCTAGAAACATGATTCCATTCTGTCTTTGCAACTGCTCCACCTAGCAGAGTACTCCCCAATAAAACATAGAGATTATTAACCTTCCTTCCCAAAAGCATGATACGTGGCCCTCTTCTAATCTTCATCCATTCTTCACTTCACACCAACAACCCTTTGAATTCAAAGCTCCTACAAAGATCACATTCCTTTTAACACTTGAAATATGACGTGCATTCATTATAGTTCTTACTAAACCATTCGTTGTCTTGATTTTGATTGTTCCAATTCCCATAACATCACAAGAAACATTATTTCCCATAACTACCTTACCACTTGTAGGTTTGTAGTTAGCAAACCACTATTTACGAGGACACACATGAAAGGAACAAGAAGAATCATGTATCCACTCCTTAGCTTCCCCCTTGTTATCTATGATTGATAACACTTCATCAACATCACTTTCTTCATTCATAGCCTCAGACATTAATAACAACAGCGGACACATTCCCCTTTCCTTTTGGACACGACCACTAAAAATGCCCCTTTTCTCCACAATTGTAACACCTCTTTTCGACACTAGCTTCGACACAAAATTCGCTGGAGCTCTAAACCTCTTCCTCTCTTGTACAACAAGAGCTTGAGACTGATCATGTTGATCCTCACCAGTCAACTTTTCATTAGAGAATAAAGCACTCTTAACTTGTTCTATCGTGATTATCTCTCTCCCATAAAACAAATTATTAAATAAATGTTTATGAGTAAAGCGTACGAATGTCAACAATATAATAGCTTTATTCTCATCACTCAACTTAATATCAACATTAGATAAGTCACAAACAATCTTATTAAACTCACCGAGATGTTCCTGCAAGCTTACACCTTTCCTATGGAAGGAGTGCAACTTTTGTTTCAAGACCAGTCAATTGGTTAGATTCTTTTTCTGATAAAGATTCTCCAATTTCTTCCAAATAGCTACTGCTGAACCTTCTTCTATCATATTGTACACAACATCATCCGCTAACGCCAATTGAATCACACTCATCGCTCTTGAATTGATCTTCTCCAACTTTGCACCACTTCTATACCATGTTGAATTAGTATATCTCATATTCAAACTTGCCACAGACTGATTGTTGCCATAGCTCAGATACCACTTCTTGGGAATTAATCCCTCTTCATTCGGCACAACAGAAGTAAAAAAACACACACACACACACACAAACAAGACGAGATTTATGTGGTTCGCTTAAATCCACGAGCGAAGAATGATCTTTATTTCAATATAAAGATTACACACCCTCTTTCTTTCTCCGTCACACAAATTCAACTCAACTCTCTTACATCTCTCTCTCTACCTTCTCTTCTCAACCCTCACCTCTATTTATAGTCTTCAAATCTAATTCCTTTGTTGGACAAGGATTACAATTACTTGAAGCCCAAGACTTGCTTGATAAGAAATTACCAAATAAATTACAACTCTAAAATAGAAACCTAATTACAATAGGAATTTGAGACACAATTCCTAACATTTATATATTTACCTATTCGTGTGTTTATATATATATACGTATAGGAGAGAGGATTGATCTCTGGCAGTGGTGGCTACCGGCGGCAAGAGAGAGAAAAGTGAACCACTCAACACAAAAAGTGAACAACTCAACACTACAATATATATATATATATATATATCAATGAAATATATGTCTTGGAAAATTTGATCGAAGCTTTTAATAGAAAAATGAAATATATATCTTACACCGCAGTAACGCCATCTCCGACATCTCTTCTTCTGATTTTGGGTTTATTTGATTCTCTACAATTTTGTATTGGTTTTGGTTTTGATTTCTAGAGAGACAAAGTAGATGTATGCAATGGAGGAGGAAATATTTTGGGTTTTGATTCTCTTCATCAGTAGATCAAGGAGGAAATATAGATACTTAACCAAAAGAAGATGCTTGATCAGAGCCAATTTCAGATCCTCTGGTGACTTTCACAATGGGTTATTATCTGAGTTGGTTATTGATTTGGATGAATCAAAGTTTTGATCGGATTATGGTGATGTTGATGGATCTGATTATGGTGATATTGATGGACAATTGAGGTTGTGAAGATCTATGGGAGACCATTGATATGTAGGAACGAAGATTCGAAGCGATTGTCGTGTCTGTGTATATATATATTGAATTTTTATAGATGTCCTGTTTTTCATTCCATGAGTTGGGGCTACAATTGTCTTTTCGCACAAGCAATATTGGACAAAAGTGTCTTTATAGACATTTTTAGGGTATTTTTTATCTTCAAATTTGGTCACGTCATGTTAGTGTCATTGAGAGTAGGGGAGTATTTGTTACAAACATGTAAACTAGAGGGGGGTAAGTGGGTAGCTGTGATATGACAAAACATAGGGGAGGCGAGTGTAATAAACCCTAACTATAGGGGAGGTAAGTGTAATTTACCCTTTATTTAACCATTTTCTACTTTTTCTGTTATCGTACTGCCTAAGATAATGTGGTAGGATTGTGGTCTACTATTTTTTTATTTTTTTGTATTTACATTTTTTCACATTATATAGGTAATCCATTGAATGTATCATAATAGGATGGTAGTATGTGATTGGTCTTTTTTTAATGATATTTCCATGGATTAGATTTATTTTGATATTATATGATACATCTGAAGTGTGAATCCTTTGTTGTATAAGTCGTTTAATTGAGTTCATTTCCATTCTGGTATATAAAAATTCATTCCCATTTAATGGTGTTTTAAGCGCTTTCAATACCATGCTTTAAAGAGGGTTATGGTTACAAGTTCTGCTATCTCCTTTCTCAAACATGGTTTAGGCAGAAAATTTAGCATGTAAAAGAAGAAATTTTATGAACAATAATGAGCAGTGTAGATCAGATTTATCAGATTCAATATGTATTGGGGTAATAATGCACACTTTTTATTGTTGTGTAGTATTGAAAAGACGCCAAATGAGAGAATGTCATTCCAGTATTTGGTGTCTAACAGATCTCGCCCAATGTTAATTGATCTTTTTATTGCCTGTTTTAATCTTCTTCACCTCTGTTTTCTTTCTATTTTTGCTCCTCTGCTATTATTTAATTTCTATTTAGTTGATTTTGGTTCATTTGTTAGTATGAATGTGTTTTCTTCCTAATAAAGGCTCGTTATTGAACAGATCGACAGTGATAAAACTATAATGGTAACTTTAAAACATGATGAAAAACTGCAAGATGGCTCAGATTGTGCCTTCCAGGTATGACTACATCTTTTGGCAATCTACAAACACTTTGCAAATTCTCATATTGCCCTCTTTTTTTATTTTGAGCTTCTTGATTCGTTATTTGTTGTGAGAAACCACTGCTCTTAATCATCTAATTATTATAATTATTACTATTTTTCATTTTGTTGTGCAGTGTGCTCTTCTTTACACCACTGTGTATGGCCAAAGAAGAATTCGAGTTTCTACCTTATCATTGCCATGCACTAGTATGCTAAATAGTCTGTTCCGCTTGGCTGATTTAGACACCCAATTCGCTTGCTTTTTGAAGCAAGGTTGTTGATTTTTTATACTTATTTGTTGCTCTTGCTTCTTTATTTTGGCTTCATATTGTGTGCATCCACCTGGTGTCTGACAATCTCTCTGTGACTCATCAGACAGCATAAAGTTGTTAATGTTGTACCCCTATGACATGCTTTCTGCTGAAATCTTTTGTTTCTTTTTTTCCCCTCCTGAGTTGTTTACTGTCTCTTCTCATTCAATGATGATGTATCTTATAGTAGTTTTAAACTGCATAATACTACTTAATTTTTGGTATAATACTAATGATACTAAATTTTACCTTATCTGTAGCGGCAAGTGAAATTCCTTCCAGTCCCCTCTTGCAAATCAGGGAACAAGTAACAAACCTTTGCATCAGCATTCTGCATTCATATCGCAAATACTGTGCTACTGTATCATCATCTGGACAACTTATTCTTCCAGAGGCACTTAAACTTTTACCTTTATACACCCTTGGTAAGTTTCTTAATTTAGTAGTTTTCTTCTTTTTTGGTTTCCTCCTCCCACTGCCTTGAAATGATTTTAATTGAGGCTTCCACCTTTGTTGTACCTATTGTCCATGTAGCTTTTCTGGCAGTGTGCATATATACAGGGGCGCATGCCCCCCCCCCCCCCCCCCCAAAAAAAAAAATTTTCTTCATCAAAATTCTATTACTAGTGCTTATTTATGGTTTGTAATTGTGATCTTATATAGGAAAATTGAGGCTCCCCCACCCCCAAAAAAAAAAAAAAATTTTTAAAACCCTGTTAGTAGTGCTTATTTATGGTTAGTAATTGTGATTTTATATAGAAAAATTAAGGCTGGCCGTTCCAAAATTTTTAAAAATTTCTATGGTGGTTTGCCAAAGAAATTACTTGTGGCTCCTTCAAAGTCCAATCAAACTTTTTATTCTTACTTTTAAAAACTCAAATCAAATAAAAAAAAGTGCTACAACATATAAGTAATCTATTCATATATAAGAAAAAAAATGCTTGATTTTTGACAATTTCATTTATCTGCTGTGAACTTTTCTTTTCTCATTTTTTCTTCTTCGCATCATTTATAGACATGCTCCTAAAAATATACATTAAAAATGCATTGAAAGAAAAATTGTTACAATTATTTTATTTTATTTTTAAATTTTAATTTTATATTACTAATTTGGCCCCCCAAAAAAATATTTTTGGCTCCGCCCTTGCGCGCGCGCACACATATATTTTAAGCCTGACCATTTTAGTGTATGGTAAGAGAACTTCCATTTGTGGATCAAATGCTTTGATTTTTTCGTGGGAGGAGCAAATCCTTGAATACCTGGTTCATTAGATTTGTGGTAAATGTTCTATTGGCGGAACTTTTTCTTAGAGAATATATATAAATAGTTACCTGGTTTATTAGATTTGTGGTAAATGTTCTATTGGCGGAACTTTTTCTTAGATTATATATATGTATATATATTAATGGGATAAAGGCAAGGATGACGATATGGATATATATATATATATATATATATATATATTACATATTTACACTAAAATATGTGCTAACTGGGGGTTCTGAACTCACTGTATGTTGCTGGCCCCTTAAATTCTTTTACATACTTGTACATAATTTATAAAATTTCCAAATGTCCCTCCCTAAAACTATTCTTTTCTAAAAATCTCTTTAATTATTTCTTTCTTTTCCTTCTTACTCTTCTTCTTCATTTTTTTTATTCTCTTCGAAAAGAAATTTACATTCCCTTTTTTCATCTTCAAAGTTCTCTCTCTCAGACACACACACGCATTTATATTATTTTCTTCATCTTTGTTTTTCTTTTTTCTTCTTCTTGCACTCTTGTATGTGCAATAACCTTCTTTTCTCTCTTCTTATTCTTTTTTTATTCACTTATTTTTTTCTTGTGTTTTTGTTGGTAAATTGGTGAAAAAAATAAACAAGTCGAGAAAACACATTTGGTAACGTTTGTTACGTTTTTGCACAATTCTGTCGTACCAAAAAAAAAATATCATGTCTACTATGCTCCCCCCCCCCCCCCCCCCAAATCAAATTTCTGGCTCTGCTCCTCATAATATGTCCTTGAAATTTTTTTGTCTGTATCGGTGATTAGATGTGTTGTTTAGTTTCATATATACAGCTTTTGCCAAAAATGTCATGACTCTTTTGTTGGGCAAACACAAGTTACCTCCAAGGAAGTATATATTAGTGCCACATCTCAGGAATGATTTTGCACATGGTAATTCATTTGTGTTTATTCCTTTATTTATTTATTTTTGTTTCCTTTCAGCAATGGTTAAAAGTATTGGATTGCGAACTGATGGGCGAATAGATGATAGGTCCTTTTGGATCCATTATGTTTCCTCACTTTCTACTACTCTAGCAGTCCCACTGGTCTACCCCAGGATGATGGCTATTCATAACCTTAACTCAAAGGTTTGGATTATGTTGCAATGATATATTTAGTGTTGTTTTCTGTATCATCCCTTACACTGTTGGTATCTTAATGCTGAATTGACAGGAGATGGATGAATCTGTTATACCTCCTACAATTCCACTTTCCAGTGAACACGTGACTGATTTTGGAATATATCTTCTCGAGAATGGGGAGGATTGTTTAATTTATATTGGGAACTCAGCAGATCCTGATAGCATGCGACAATTGTTTGGCATTTCTTCAGTTCATGACATTCCTACTCAGGTAGTTTTATATTTATCTTTTTATTATTATTCTAAGTACATAATGTAAATTTAACAACATAGCATCATCAGTTCTTGCCTGGGAGCAACATGCATATGAATTTCAGACTGAAGCATTGAACAACCAAACCTAATGAAGGAAAAGCGTGAACTGCAGAAGCGCTTTTGAAAAATTTTATGATTTTTTCCCCATTTTAACATCGAACCTTACATTCAAAACAGCCTCTCTACATGTGGAGGTAAGGCTGCTTATATTTGATCCTCCACAGACTCCGCAATGACAGGAGCCTCATGCCCTGGGTTAGCCCTTTATCTTAATTCAAAAAAGTAGAGATTACTTTTAACCTACCTATAATATTGTTTGATTTCCAAACTTATCTGGAGCATTGTTCTTCAAACACGAACGTCTTGAACACTTTCAAACTTGAACTGCTATGACCCTTGCGATCAGGGCTGGTGGGAGTCCTCTATCAAGTATTTTTGTGTCACACCAACTCTCTAGCAACCAGCCAGTCCATGTATATACAGAGTTCATAACTTGGGTCTAGCGGTGGTGAACAAGTGGGTTTTTTCTAATCTTCACTCCAATTTGGGTTTGAAAATTTGAGGTATCTCGTAACTCTATTATAATCCAATCAATTGCAAAAAACAAGATTATCTTAATGCTATCATACTCTAATTTTTTTTTGAATTTTTAAGGCCTTTTCCTGCCAAAATTGCAGATAAGGCAAACCTCATGTTCACTGAATACAATTATTTTTACAAAATAAATTCCAAAATAATTAATCTTATACATATATAATGGAAATCGATCAAGTAAATAATAATAATTTACTAAAACCAGCATGATTGACCCTTCAGTGATCAAACTTGTTAAAATGTTTATATTTATATCTCCAATGGAGATTGTGGTTTTCATATTGTTCCAATGTTCGAGACCAGCCAACTTGTTTCATAGATGTTAATTGTGTTAAAATCTTGTAGGTAAAGTGTCCACCTTTTATCAGCCATGTGAACATTTTAAGTCGCAACATATTGGTGCATTAAAATTTTTTCGATAAATTATGAGAGAGTAAAGGTGCATTTAGCTTTCCTTGAATCTAAATTTCACTCTATGCCTAGGTCAACTATTGTGCAAATTTACGATGCATGCATCTCATGTAAAAACATATAAAATAATGTATGTTGGATTATTGAGTCATGTATTGGCAATTTCCTACTCAAAACCAGGGTTGTAGTTTGCGTTAAATATCTTGAGTCGTTTGTCTACAATCAAAAGAAGATGATGGAGATAAAAACAACGAAGAACATGTTGAAAATCTCTCAGCATATCTAGGTTAAGGCAAGATGAGTCGTAGTGACTATTCATGACCTATGTATGATATTTGAAAGGGTCAAAATATTGTTTTGAACATATTTTTAGCTTGCTTATAAAAGAAGAGAGGCCAGTCAAACAAAACCAATGGCAATGGCGCCCTGCTCCTTGTCATTAAGCAGGGCTATTTTGTCCTCCTGGAGACTGGACTCCACCAAGAGGTTCTTTCTCTATTGTAATTTCACCAGCCCGTTCCAATTCCGTATCAGAGGAAATGGGATTTGAACCGATGATACATGACAGAAAATGCGAGACTTGGGTTCCTGTCCAGGACCCTCTTTTCATTTTGATCATAGTATGTTTGTGAAATCTGGGGTGATTTTGTTTTGTACAATTGGTTGGATTTTGAAAGATGAGGATTTTTTTTTATAACTGATTTAGTTATCAACATAATTCTTTTGCTTGGATATGTTTACTACAATGTAATTTGTTAATATGTAATTCGCTTTTTTCCCCTCAGTTTGTATTGCAGCAATATGACAATCCTTTATCGAAGAAGCTAAATGGTGTTGTAAATGAAATAAGGCGCCAAAGATGTTCCTACCTTCGGTATGACTGACATTTTTGGGAGTTTTTCTTCTCTTGCTTTCAAAAAAAACTACTACTGCTTTTGTAAAGATATTCTCATATTGAGTTTTGATACTGCTCTATTTTTTTTAATTAATTAATTTCTTTTTCTTTTTCTTGCAGCTTAAAGTTGTGCAAGAAAGGAGATCCATCAGGTTAGTGCATCAGAACAACCATTTTAAACAACTTAGGACTTAAGCAGCTCAACCAAATAAAATCCTGGACATCCAATCTATATGATAAATGAACTACATCATGATGATATCTGTTAATCTGCTTTACATAACTTCACGTACTTTATCCAGCAATCTTGTTCATCGTAAACCATTTGAGTGTCCTTTTTCTCCTATTCCCCTTTCTTTTATATATAATTTAACTTTCAATTCTTTTAAACCACTATTTGTGACAAAGGCTAAAGGGTGTTTGGATGTTCAGGTGAGATTGAACCCTCAGTTGTTTTTGGGATGAAACGTTGTGTTTCTTTTCACTTAAACTAGTACTTTTTCTTTTCTTAGTATGATTAGATAATGTAGTAAGAGTATTGTGGTTGGAGAGGAGCTTCATCAGGTCAGTGTAGTTAAAAACGCTCATGCAAACATTGCTTGGCTACATTGATGCTAGACAACCACTTTTATCAGCTGAACTAAAACACCAAATTATCCATGTTCATGGCTTAAGAATCTGAATCGTACAAACAATACACACATTTGTGACTATATGCAAAGACACTATTGATGTGTATACTATATCTTGAAGAATGATTGATCATTACCCGGGCCTTTGACGCTCGATTCAATTTAGACCTAGAATGGGGGTGGTGGTGTGGAATAGCTCTTATGATACTTTCTGTGAATAACTTGCTTTTTAAGTTTCAGTTAGTACTTGTTCAATATTTAGTTAGTTTTGTCATCCTCATGTCTTAGTCATCATACGTTCATACACATAAAGCAATGAATATAAAATAACGCAGAAACACGATTTCTACACGGAAAACCCTAGAAAATAAAAAACTATGGGACCCCCAGTCCAGGCTTGAATAGCCACTATTATGAAAGGTTTACAACTAGTTTTGTTGGTCGCTAACCCCAAGAATTTCCTAGTTACCCTAGACTCACGCCAAATATCCTCCATGATCTCTGTTGTTGGCTATCTACAAATTTGATCACCCACAAGCTTGCTCTCCATGATTAGCTCAAATCCTTGATCTTCACAACATCATCCAATTGATTTCTTGTTTGATAGTCTCTAATATGCTCCTTACTTTGAATCTCTTAACCGCATAGAATATGGCAGTCTATGAAAATCCTAGATTTGATTCTCCAAGGTTTATCTCCCTAATAATATAAATTCTGGCAATAACTTATAGAGTTGTAAAAGCATTGCCCTAAATTGACTCTAACCACATATTTATAGCCAAAATAAGTGTCCTTTTAAAGTTTCTATTTGAATTAGTTTCTATAACCACATATTTATAACTGTTCTGTGTCGACCAATGGATCGAAGTATCAACTGAAGCTTATTGGATTTTGATATTCGATCGAAGCTCCCTTGTTCAAGATTTTTTGAAAAACACGTTAACATAGTTTTATGCCTTTTAAAGATCAAACCTAGGTTATAGAAGGTTCCTAAGGGTTTTATCTTACCTTAACCTAGTGATGCGGAACCAAAAGCTAGTAATACTTAGCTATCAAATTGACAACGAACCAGAGAGAAAGAAAGGGAATGAGAAGACAGAAGATGAGATGGGGCTAGAAGAAGGAGGTGAGAAGACAGATGAAGGGGATGAGAAAATAGATTGAAGGAGAGAGGCTAGAGAGATTAAGAAGAGCAAGAACAAGAGGGAGAAGGGAAGATATTGGAGGAGTTTACAAACTCACTAAATATATTTATGTTGATGAACCAAATGTGTTACGCCTCTACTTTTGGAAAAGGGGCAGAGATAAATGAAATTAGGGACTTAATTTAATTTAAGGTTAATTTTATTATTGTCATTGTTTTAGTTTTAAAGGGTATTTTAGTATTTTTAATATTTTAGAGTTTCTTAGGATTTATTTATGTTTTGTCTATATAAAGGTTTCTGTGTAACTAAACAATTCAGCTTTTGAGAAATATTAAAATTATTGTTCAGAATTCTCTCTCTGCCCCTTCTTCAAAAGTAGAGGCGTAACACATTTGGCTCATCCACATAAATCATAACTCGTCTTGTATCATTGATGCGGAACCAAAAGCTAGTAATACTTAGCTATCAAATTGACAACGAACAAGAGAGAGAGAAGGGGATGAGAAGACAGAAGATGAGGTGAGGCCAGAAGGAGGTGAGAAGAAAGGCGAAGGGGATGAGAAAATAGATTGAAGGAGAGAGGCTAGAGAGACTGAGGGATTAAGAAGAGCATGAACAAGAGGGAGAAGGGAAGATACCGGAGGAGTTTACAAACTCACTAAATATATTTAATCTTCGAAAGGTGAATTGTATGGTTACACAGAAGCCTTTATATAGGCAAAACATAAATAAATCCTAAGAAACCCTAAAATATTAAAATTTTTAAAATACCCCTTAAAACTAAAATGACAATAATAAAATTAATCCTAAATTAAATTAAGTCCCTAATTTCATTTGTCTCTGCCCTTTTTCCAAAAGTAAAGGCGTAACACATTTGACTCATCCACATAAATCATAACTCGTCCTGCATCAATTTTCCCCGGGTGAGAAGAACTCTTCTCCGAAGAGTAAATGCATATGTATTGCTCAAAAAAATCTGAGTCATCAGGGCAAAACTCATCATCGATACTTCATGTGATATCAAAATCTGGATAACCTTTCCATCGAACAAGATAGTACTGAATATTTGCAATAAGAGAAGCATCACTGTGATGGCCAAGGTGTGGGAGAACAAGGGTCCGTGCTAGAGAAAATGTAACTCCACCTGTAGGAACAAAAGCTAACAAAACAAGAGGCTTAGAGGTGCCTCGGTTAGGTGACAAATACTCCACATGAAAAGTTAGACTAATACTATTATCTGATGGCAGGTTAAATAAATATGCATTAGGTCCGCATATATGAATGGTGGGGAAATGTATAGTGACTTGGGCTTGTAATGTCACACAAGTTGGAATACAATCTCTTTTAAGGAATGCATGATTCCAAGTATGAGCATATGCAACAAGTTCCTAATTTTTCTTATTCAAAACAATTTCTTGTCGCATATTGGCATGAAAACCATGGACAAGCTGAACAAAGGAATCAAGAAATTCAAGCGAATACAAATATGGAGGCGAAGGAATATGATCAATGGACTGGCATGGCAAAGAATTAAGTATAATCTTGAAAGAACCACTACCGGTACATTGATTGGTCAAACTAGTATAAGCATGCTCTATGATAGGCAAAAACAAATCCCACACATTGAGGTGGTTTACCACAAGACACTTAATCAAACATCCTAGACTTCGATTGATAACCCCAATTTGTTTATTAATCTGAGGAAGAAATGTTAAGGGAAATTTCAATCCGTTCTTAAAAATGTCCACAATGTTTTCCAAAAACTACTAGTATACTTGACATCTTTGTTCGACACCATGGAAGTGTGGAATTTATGACTTTGATCATTTTCTACAAGATGATATGGAATGATTTCTTTTTGTAAAGATTCATTCACTTGTTGTTCAGGTTCAACGCACTCCCTAAGATGTATAAGATGATGTGGGACACTAGACTCAGGTGGTGGAGAAGTAAACACATTTTCAGAGCCAACATGCGAAACTTCTTTTGTCAAAATTTTGTCAACACAAGGCTGATTAGAAAGCCTCTGTCACGGGCCTAGAGTTTTTCCACCACTCTAGCCACACCCGTGCGGCACCAAGACGTTGTTACTCCTCACACAAGTCTTGGTCAGCCTAACTCCACACTCACTTAAGCCAACATACTCCACTCGTGCCACTCACTAGTGTTCTGTAGTGACTCTCGCCCTTACTCAGCCTGCACACTCACACACACTTGGGCACACTTGGTTGGCAAGAGGAAAACTACTAGTATTATTACTCAAAGGAAGTGTTTACAAGGCTCACTCTCCCACTTGGAGCTTCTCCCACTTCTGGAGCTTTATTCTTACAAATGACTACTTTGCCTGTTTATAGGCATCCTAATTTCTCTCTAGAAACTTCTTCATAAATGCTTACAAATTAATTACACTCTACAATTCTAGAACTTTCTACTATTCTAGACTCTTCTCTAAACTTCTACAAATATCTACAATACTCTCCAACATTATAGAATCTTCTAGTTTTCTCTATAACATTCTACACTTTTCTAGACAACTCTAGAAACTTCACTATACTTCTAGAATGTTCCAGAACACTCTAGAATACTCCACACTTGTCTAGATACTTCTAGAATACTCTAGAATCTTCCACATCTCTCTAGAATACTCCACACTTCTCTAGACGCTTCCGGAAGACTCTAGAACTTTGCTCTCTCTATGCCATGCAGATGCCAAATAGCGTCCCGCTCAGCTTGCGTTGCACCTGCGTGGCAAAACCTCTTCTTGTAAGTTGGCGGGGCGTTACACTATGCAGTGCTTTAGAACCACGTATTGATGGGTCCACGGGCTTTAGCATGATCGTTTGACTATAGTACTTGAAACTATAGTGATTATTTGTGCTGTGGTGAGTCACATTTAAAGCATAGATCCAAGGGTGACCAAGTAACATGTGGGCTTTTGACAAGTAGGAGTGGCAAAATTGGACACGACACAACATGACACTCAAACACGATACGAATTAAGCGGGTTTGGGTTTGAGATAAGCCGACACGTTTAATAAATAGGTTGACATGAACACAACACACAAAAATTGGGTTGGGTTTAAGCTGTCTAACCCGTGACATGATTATGACACAATTACAACACGATTACGACATGAGTTATTTATATATTTTGGTTTTATACAAACTTATATATACATAGTTATATATATTGCAATTGTTTGTAATCTATTTGTTTGTTTACATGACTGATGTAGCTATAAAACATCTGCTTGGCAATTGCAAGGATGAGATTGTTATGGTGTTTTTTCAGTTGTTGAATCACCTTAGTATATTTTTGAGTTTATATATAGATACAAAATTATAATATAATTTGATTTTAGAATTTATGTATTGATATGTACTTTATTTTTTATATGATCTTTAGATAGATTTTCAAGGGTGGAGAAACTCATACGATATAAGTTAAACCGATTAAAAAGGTTATTAAACAAGTCGTGCCATTACAGGACATGTTTATTAAACGGGTTACACGGATCGACACGGGTAACACGTTTAATAAACGGGTTGAGTTAGTGTTAAAGGTCTCTGACACGATTATTAAATGGGTCGGGTTAGGCCGTTAGGGTTGAGCTATTTAGTAGAATACTTATAGATTGACACGACACGGGAACATGAATTGTCACCCCTACTGACAAGGGTAAAACATCACACCAAATCATGTCAGAGTACTCACCCATTTGAATAGGAAAAAAACACCTCTCGGTGACAAGTAAGGAGGTCTCATCTACCCAGGCCATCCTGTATAGTTGTGTGTGAGGTTCAAGCTTAATTTCATTCTTACAACACCCAATTTTGACACTGCATTTATTAAACTTCTTCCGTCAATAATGATCTTGACAACTTTTTCCCCACGTTTGAGATACGTGTCTAATCATCTTTTCTCATGAAGGCAGATGGGATTACATCACTATAGCAAGTCTCATGTTCCATTTTATTTTTCATATGGTCAGGGAATGGTCCAGTCTTGTCTAGGTCACCTAAAGCCTTGGGTAGATGCCTATGTTCAGAAACTTGACATGGTTCGACAACTGGAGGTCTAAAAGGTGTCTGATGGTCCCGGCGATCATTCTTATGCAATTGTTCAAATTTATCTAAATACTCAAAGTCTTCATGTGGAAACCTACGACTCGAGACTCGATGGTGAACATGTGGTAGACGCTGTCTAGAATGTGGAACTCGACCCTTTCTAAAGTTGGTTTGTCTCATGTAACGGTCTCGGGATGATCTTGGACTAACAGAAGTGTCATGGTAGTGGTATGTAGACTCATCATAATAACAACTTTGAGCATTTCTAGTGTTCAACCTAACCCTTCGGGAGACAAATGTGTCACTCCTGTTGTAAGACAAGTCATGGGTGGTCTCAAGGGAATGGTATGGACATGAAAATGGATATGGACAAAATGCCAATATATGACTGAAATTAGATTAAGTAACACAAATTATAAATTACTGCAATGCTCACACAAGAAACAAAATGCATATAACGTAAATTATGTGAAGGCGCTACTGTGTGAGAATCAACTAATTGGATGTAAAGAGATTGGGTGCATGAATGGTGATGGAAAAATAAGAGAATGGTGTAGGTTCCAGCTCAAATAAAGATCTTTTGCAAATTTATTGACTAGACAAACATCTAAAAGTATTAATTTCAATTTCAAATGAAGCATGTGTACCTTTACCGAAGCTCAAAGTAGCTATCCGAACAAAGAAGGCTCCAAAGGCTGAGGTAGATCAATTCCAATTTGAAACAATTTTTCTGATTTTTTTGGAGAATTGGGTTACTTCTGAACTGGATTCTGTTCAGGACAGCTTCCACAACTAGACTAGTTCTGAATCTGTAACCAAACAAGGCTGAATGTGAATATGGGTCACTTCTGCATTGGGCTTGATGAAATCTGGATTGGCCTAAACAAATAATCACTATTGGATATTAAGCTGGGAAAAAACAACTAATCCGGTCTGATCCAAATCTGGGCAGTTGCTGGGTGTGGGGCTGGAGCTGTCCGAAATGGGCCAAGTTGATTTGGATTATAAAACAAACCAAATGTTTTGCCTTTACCAAATCACACCCAATCACGTAACAGATGGAGCCTAGAATTTCTTGCAATGGCAGACAGTGTTGACAGTCAAGGCAGCGACCGACGATGGCGGATGATCCAACGATGGCGACGACAAAGAGAAAAGTCCGACAACAGTCGAGGAAGA
Organism: Cornus controversa; assembly: GCA_026545225.1. NCBI lineage: Eukaryota > Viridiplantae > Streptophyta > Magnoliopsida > Cornales > Cornaceae > Cornus > Cornus controversa. Next base: position 104,886,644 of record CM048845.1, read on the forward strand.
CTCTGGCAAAGAAAATGATGGCAAGGACTGTGAGTATTCCTTATCTATGGCTGTAGAAATTCCAGTGAGGCTGTGGTTGATGTTCACTGGGTTTCAACTGATAGTTGTTGGCTTGGGAAGTTGATAGGGTGATGCGAAACCAAAATCTAGTAATACTTGGCTATCAAATAGACAACGAACCAGAGAGAAAGAAAGGGACAAGAATGAGAAGATGAGATGAGACTAGAAGAAAGGGGTGAGAAGACAGATGAAGGGAATGAGAAAATAGACTAAATGAGATAGGCTAGAGAGATGGAGGGATTACGAAGAGCAAGAATAAGAGGGAAAAGAAAAGATACAGGATCGAGTTCACAAACTCACGAAATATTATTCTATCATCAAAAACTGAATTGTTTAGTTACATCGAAGCCTTTATATAGGCAAAACATAAATAAACCCTAAGAAACCCTAAAATAGTAAAATACTAAAATATACCTTAAAACTAAAACAATGACAAAATAATAAAATTAATCCTAAATTAATTTAAATCCCTAATTCATTTGTCTGTGCCCCTTGTCCAAAAGTAGAGGCGTAACACACGTGCAGCTCATCCACAAAAATCATAACTCGTCCTGCATCAATTCTCTTCGGCTGAGAAGAACTCTTCTCCGAAGAGTAAAGTGGATAGTACTACTCTAAAAAGCTCAGATCAAGAACATCCTCAACCCAATCCAAATACCATGGCTGACATGATGGAAGAACAAGTGTTCTTGCCGAAGATAATGTAATTCCACCGGCTGACAAAACAGAAACAATGACAATAATAAAATTAATCTTAAATTAAATTAAGTCCCTAATTTCATTTGTCTCTGCCCCTTCTCCAAAAATAGAGGTGTAACATATTTGGGTCATCCACATAAATCATAACTCATCTAGCATCACCTAGATATTTGGATGAGCTTGGGAGATTTTCAATGTGTTCTTCACTGTTCTTCAACTTTATTATCTGCTTTCCATTGCGGACAAAATGGCTAAAGACATTTTGTTCAAACTTACAACATTAGTTTTAAACAAGGATTTGCAAACACATGACATGACTCAATACCCTAAAAGTCTTCCCTTTGATAATTCAATAACATAACTAAAATGAAACAATACATACATATAAGAATAACTAATTAAATTAAAAATCCCAATCACCCTTCATGTACAATGAAATAAATAAATGACTCAAAATCTGCTCAATGATCTTGGATGACTTCAGTTATCCCGTTGCTTGCAAATTACATGCATAGCACACATACTCTTGCGTAATACTATCAAATAAAAATATAAATGTGATATAAAGCTTTAAAGAATAAAACATGAATATGAAAGTCGAAAGATATCAAAGCTTTATAAATCAAAAGGCTCATGTCTCTCTTCTTAATATGATATCCAATATTTATACTTTTCTCTCTCTTCTAATTACGGTTTTGACAAAATGATTAGAAGAAAGCAAAGGAGAGGAAACTAAAGTAAAAATATTTTTTTGCATTTTTCATTTTTGAAAAGATTAGTGATCCACAAATAAACTTTGTTGTCATTGAACAACATAAATCAACTTTGACTACAACACATGACTCCACAAATATGAAGAATCAACTTTGACTACAACACATGACTCCACAAATATGAAGAATCAAAGTGTCTAATTTTGTCAATGAAGAAAGTCTCAATTCACTTTTCAACCGTTAGAAAATGAAATATCTTCAAATTTATTTCCTTGTGTGTAAACCAAATAATCGACTATAATGATTTGAATCTCAACATCATGTCACCTAGTAATTATTGTCATTTAAGAATTTTCATTCATGAATGCAGACCAAATCATTATCCAAAAGAAACTTATTATTTTTACCAAACTTCGATGGCTTTCACTATAATGGCATTTAGTTCTTTCCTAAGACAATGTTCTTGGTGTTTGGATTTCTGCAACTTACTCCCACATTTGCAGACTGGTTCAAGTCAATGGTTGAGTGGTATTTTTATAGCATTGCTTGGATTAGAGATGAGTGGGTTAAACTAAGTGAGAAGCTTCTAACCTGTGTGAGGATTATCTTGGTGGAATCTTAGACCCAGGGAAAACCAAGCCAGTACAATGGGCTCCAGTCATATTGAAGGAAGAGATGGTTGTGAGATTATTCTGCCTGATTGCCTAGGTGACACAGTATTAGCGTGCTCGACATGTTCGTTTAGGACAAGCTGATACAATGTTATGAAGCCCTTGAGAGAAACTGACTTTCTCAGTACTTCAGGAATCCCCAATCTGTTCAATCATAAAATAGCTTGATATCCCCAGTCTATTATGCCAATTCAGTGCATCGGTTTGTGCCTGAAAATGATATTATCTGATTTAGAGTGGCCCTGGACAAGTTTTTCACTTTTCATGGATGAAACTGTCTGTGAGCTCTCTAATTCTTTTAACCAGGACCTTTGTGATGATTTTCTGTAACACTCGCAGAATTTCTCTACCTACTTCATATTTATTTATTTTTGGTTTCTTTTGATTAGGTCAATGTCGAAGTCATTGATTTCTCTGAGCACAAAGCCAGAGTTCAGAACTGAAAGAACTGGTCCTGTAATTGAAGTTCCAGTAAAGTACCAATTCAGCAGTTAAAAATTGCTGAGATACCAACGATGCTAGGAGCCTTCAGGTGTTTAATATGAAAGATGGTTTTTTTTATCTCTGACAAGAGAGGCTTGTCAAGCCATCTAATAAATTCATCAAAAGACAATTTAGAATCTTTGTTTGAGATTGCATTACTGCAGTATGCTCTGAGCAATAGGGAGAGGATTGTCACTTGTCAATAGGAGGATCGACAAGTTATAGTCTAAATGACTAAAAAACTTCTTCAGATAATTATATTCCGATGGCCTTGTTGTTGGTCTAGATCCTGTTATGCAATTTCTTTTGTTGATGGCATCACTGTGACAAATATTCTGTACTGTGTCTACTCCATGTCAGGCAATCCTGTTTTGGCCCATTACGCCCAATAAAGTTCTTATGTTGTGCATTGTCCAGCTATTTCCTTAGTCTTTGGTATTCAAGTTCATCCTGCAAATAATTTTATTTTTGCCAGTATTTTCCTCTGTGCAAGTGATTTGGTTGAAGTGACCCATCAGCAGCCATGGTTTGTCAAATCAACAGACCATGATCTTTCATCCTCCACACATCTGATCTCTAGACTACTTCAGGATGCCCATAAAGGACCATGTTATGACCGTCCTTATGTCTCTGCCACTAAGCTGGTGGAGTAGTATTGCGTTGTTTACCCCCTAGTCTGGTGTTTTGGAATTCTATATGATGGTAATATGAGAATTGAAACAGCATGATATTCTTGAGATTAAAACATCTTTTCACAGCAACCTAACCATATCATGGACAAATTTGAGTGGTACATTGGTATTTCCCATTCAATCTTCCAGACAATTTTATGTAGACTTCAAGCATCAACCCCTAAAAGATAGTTCCCAAGGAGGAAAGTGTCTTAGAAATTCTGCATTGCATATTTTTGAATAATTGTTGCTTTTGTTTTTTGTTTCCATTTTGCAGGAATGGCGTTCTTCTCATATATGGTAGAAGACAAGACTCAAAATGGCCTCTCCTACGTGGAGTTCCTAGTACACATCCATCGGCAGATTCAAAATAAAATGCCTTGACTATAACCAATTTTTGGTTTGATTCACAAGTTTCAGCAACCATTTTGTGGGGCAAATAGAGACCAAGGCAAAGGAAGAAAAATCAGAGTGGCCTGAGTCAGTTTTTTATTTTATTTTATGGAAAGCAAGCTGAACATAATATCCCTATAAGAGATTTGTTAATTGTAGTGTACTCAAAATATATAATAGAGGTCAAGGATGATAATAAATACAAAGCATTTTTTTTTCTCCTTTGTCTGTTTTCCTTTTTTTTTGGTAAGCTATTTATTTGTTATTCTTGCTATTCTTTCTTCCTTGTATCCTTGTCATCCATTATCTTCTGTAAAACAGGAAAACAATGTATAAACAAATTGTTTATTTTTGTGATGGGATCTCTCTCTCTCTCTCTCTCTCTCTCTCTCTCTCTCTCTCTCTCTCTCTCTCTCTCTCTCTCTCTCTCTTATTTTACAGAGCTTGTATAATTTCTGGACATATTTTTGTATGCACTACTTTTTTTGGTCGTCATTGTAAAGCTCACTGAGAATCTAGCTAGCTAATAAAGGTGTATTTCTATTTGTCTTGTTACCACATTAATGACCAACTGTTGTGACTTATTATAAGCTTGATTTATGATCACCAAGAGCGAAGTGTCCATGGTATCAAGACAAGCAAACTATAAATACAAATAAGATAAATTGCGAATTTTAAACATTCAAGCCAATTGCTACAGAAACATTCATGCGTTTTTTGGCTTGTCATTTGGGCTGAAGATTAGTGTTAAGAAGAGACTTGCTTCAATAAGATAAGGGTGTAAATGCGATTACACCCATATATATATATATATACACTCCATTATGTATTGAAAAATGAATTTTAAGACGCATCAATATCCATCTTTATCAGTTTGACACCACATGATGAACCTGGACAATAGAAGACATCTCAATTCAGAAATGCTCTTTGTGGTCCAATTTGCTCTCTTTGCCCGTGCAAAATTATACTATGCAACAAGTGCTCTTTATGGTCCAATTTGTAGTTATTGAATTGCCAAATTCTCGTGAAAGTGAAATTTTAATGGAAAAGGAAAGAAATTTACTCCTAGTTCCTATTACTTGAGATTTTAAGATTTTTTTTCTTAGTTAATAATGTAGTCAGAAGGAACAAATTCATAATTGAAAGCTGAATTTCGTAGACCTAAAAATAATACAACAAAAATTCAAAACCAATTTAAATATTAATCTAGACTTTCTAAAATCTACGAAGTTCCTTCCTTTCATGATACAGTTTTTTGAGCATTGTGTTTGAATTTCTCTCAAAAAAAAAAATATACAATCTGACTGTAAAAAAATGTTTAAAAATTAATTTTACAATTCAAAATATTTATGTCCATTTACAGTCTAAAATAACTCTCTATGGTCGATCTAATGATTACGATTCACTCATTACATTCACACCTAAATTCACATACTTATCCATCTACCTACCCTTACACCCTTAAAATGATTCAATCCAACAAATTTTTTTATAGTGTAGTAGGCACGGACAATACGCCAGTGTGTGTGTGTGTATATATATATATATATATATATATAACTCATGCACCCAATTATGATATTAAGTGGATGTAAAACCTTAACATTTTACTTTAAAAAGTGACAAGTCACTAAACTAAATGTTTGGTAGCATTCTAAGTTTTTTTTAGAGCGTTTTTGTTTTTGTTTTTGTTTGGAAGGGATAAAAATGCACTTAATTTGAAATTTTCTCTTTTAGTTGCTTTTGGTTAAAAAATAAATTAATTTTTGTTGGAAAAGATTTTGGCCAAGAGAAATTTTAGCCAAATCTCAAATTTGGATTTTTTACAAGTAGAGATAAAATCTTATAAAAATAGTTATTATGGATAAAGAATATTTTCTTAAAATGATTTTTACATACTAGGCACTATTTTTTTGTTTGGTAAATTTGATAGGCACTATTTAGGAAAATGATACACGTCAAATGAGGTGGCTTTTTCACCTCTTCAATCTAAAAGAGTTTTATTATATTTTATTTTCCATTATTTCCTTTTAGAGAAGATCATGTCCTTCACCCAAGTTTCATGCTTGTAGATTCTGGCTCATAAAAAGGAAGTATCAATCAAAATATTAACTTGAATTATAAGATCTCAAATTAGGGTTATATTTTCATGTCTGTATTGGTGATTGATATATACGATTGAGTAACATCAGTTATAAAAAATAAAAAAATAAAATGAGAGTGATGAGTTGTGACCCACATTCTTATTTGGGCCGGATCACATTGTAACCCAAAAAAAAGACTTGATTTAGTTTTGTGGGTTTCACTTAGTTTTTTAATCTCTATTATAATCTGGTTTAAGTTTGCTAAGGTTTGTGTTATTCGGAGATTCAATTTAACTGAAAATGTTGGCTTATAAAACTTTGATGAATTTAGGAAAACTTGACCCTATAATCAACATTTGAGATGCTGAATCCGACCCTAATTGTATCAATTTGGGTCATTAATCTGGCTAAAAGACTAAACCCTAAAAAACCCTTTGTTCAGAACTTTCGTTTCTGTTAGAAACTGAAACATCAGTGTTGTGAATCTCAGAAGGCGGCAATGAATCGAGCAAAAAGAATACTGAGCTCTCTCCAGCTCGCCAACTCGCTTCACTCGAATCGGATGCTCCGAACCCACTACTTTCAGGTGACTCAGTTCTATCACCTCTCTCCATCTCTCTCCCCTTCACTCTCTAAACAACCTCACACTTTCACTTTTCTCTATACCCATCAAAAGCTATTCTTCTCATCAAATCCAAACTCTGTTGTTGAACTCGTATTGGCCAATGACTGGTCCAAAAAATTGGAGCTCAAGTTATCAAACACCAAAACAACATTGACCCATGAAACTGTGATATACATTTTGAAGAAACTCGATAAAGACCCAGAAAAGGCTTCGAAATTCCTCAACTGGGTCTCTGACAAAAATGGGTTTAAACCCAGTTCCTCTGTATATAGTTTAATGCTTAGAATTTTTGCTAACAAAGAGTCAATCAAGCAGTTTTGGGTCACAATTAAGAAAATGAAAGATGAAGGGTTTTATATTGATGAGGAAACGTATAGGACAATTCTTGGGTTTTTTCGGAGTTCAAAGATGGCGAGCGATGCCACAGCTTTGACTCATTTCTACAATAGGATGGTTCAAGAAAATACTATGGATAGTGTAGTGAAGAACGTGGTTCAAGTTGTTATCGGGAATGATTGGGGTCGTGAGGTTGATAGAGAATTGGGGGAGATGAAAATTTCGGTGTCAGATAATTTTGTTTTGAGGGTATTGAAGGAGCTTCGAGGATACCCATCAAAAGCTTTGAAGTTTTTCAATTGGGTCAGTTCCCGTTCAGGTTTTGAACACAATAGTGTTACTTATAATGCAGTTGTTAGAGTTCTAGGTCGGGATGATTCAATTGGGGAGTTTTGGAGTATGGTGAAGGAAATGAAGAGTGTAGGACATGAGATGGATCTTGATACTTACATAAAGATTTTGAGGCAGTTTCAGAAAAGTAAGATGTTTAAGGAAGCAGTAGAGCTATATGAGCTTATGATGGATGGGCCATATAAGCCCTCAGTTCAAGATTGCAGTGTGCTTTTGCGGGTCATATCAGGAAGTAATAGTCCAGACTTAGATTTGGTGTTCAGAGTTGTGAGGAAATTTGAGGCAGCAGGGAATTCCCTTTCTAAGGTTGTGTATGATGGGATTCACAGGTCTCTGACGAGTGTGGGTAGATTTGATGAAGCAGAGAAGATTGTGGAGACGATGAGAAATGCAGGGTATGAACCTGATAACATAACCTACAGCCAAGTGGTCTTTGGACTTTGTAAAGCAAAGAGGCTAGAAGAAGCATGTCAGGTGCTGGATGGGATGGAAGCAAGCGGATGTATTCCTGATCTCAAGACTTGGACCATTTTGATACAAGGGCATTGTTTAGCTGAAGAAGTTGACAAGGCAATAATTTGTTTTGCAAAGATGATTGAGAAAAATTGTGATGCCGATGCCGATGTCTTGGATGTATTAATAAATGGATTTATTAGCCGAAAAAGGATAGACGGTGCATACAAATTGCTGGTTGAGATGGTGAATAAAGCTCGTTTAAGACCTTGGCAAGCTACATATAAAAGTCTTATCCATAAGCTTTTAGGAGAAAGGAAACTTGAAGAAGCATTGAACCTTCTTCATCTAATGAAGAAACATGACTACCCACCTTTCCCAGAACCCTTTGTTCAATATATTTCAAAGTCTGGGACAGTGCAGGATGCAGGGGACTTCTTGAAGGCATTGAGTGTGAATGGATATCCATCCATTGCAGCTTACCTTCATGTTTTTCAATCTTTCTTTCAGGAAGGTAGACATTCTGAGGCCAAAGATCTACTTTATAAGTGCCCTCATCACATTCGTAAGCATAAGGCCATTTACGGTCTTTTTGGTTCTGCAGAGAGCAACAGTGCTGCTGGTGCTTGATTTGAAGGCAAGTAATTCATATTCAGATCTTTGTTGTACAAATGAACTTAGTTAAGCAAAGATTTCCTTTCACTGTAGAAAACCATCCATATATATATATATATATATATATATATATATATACATGTTTTGGCCTTTGCAGCATAATTAAATTATCGTGAAGTGAGAGTGGTAGCATGATATCTGGGAAGGTCATCATAAGATTTTTAGTGGTGGAAGACTTTTGCTCTTACTGTAATGAATGAGCTTTCATCATTTATCTCTGTAGAATATCATTAGGATTTCAGATTATGTTGGTTTGAATTGTGGATGGTAATATTATGTTTGGGGGATGAAAATTTTAGTGCTTACTCGCAGTAGTTGCATAATTGTTAAAGATATTATCACAAGATATCATTGCTAGTAATGCATATTTTAGTGATTGTGATTCGTGAGAAACAAATTTTTATAATAGTCTGCATGCTATCTTCATGAGTTGATGGGTTTCTGATGCGGATCAGTAAATTCCAGTTCCAGGACTTAGAAAGTTCCAGTTTTAAGAAGAAAACATTTGTTATTTGGCATTTTAGCTAATCCTGCTACTTTTCAAATAACTTTTCAGAATGGCACCTCCTACGTGGAGTTCCTAGTACACATCCATTGGCAGATTCAAACTAAAATGCCTCGACTATATCCAATTCAGCAATCGTTTTGTGGGACAAATAGAGATCAAGGCAAAGGAAGAAAAACAGAGTGGCCTGAGTCAGTTACTTTTGGTGGGAAGCAAGCTGAGCATAATATCACTATAAGAGGTTTGTTAATTGTAGTGTACTCAAGATTTCTAATGGATGACAATGAAAACAAAGCTCTTTTTTTTTCACTTTGATCTGTTTTCCTTTTTTTGTTTTGGGCAAAGTTATTTATCTGTTTTTCTTGCTATTCTTTCTTCCTTGTATATCCTTGTCATCCATTGTCATGTGTAGAACAGGGAAAAACAATGTATAAACAATTTTTTATTATTTAAATGGGTGATTCTCTCTCTCATTTTACATAGCTTGTATTGTATGCACTACTTTTTTCGTCTGTCATTGTAAAGCTCACTGAGAATATAGCTAATAAAGGTGTATTTGTATCTGCTTTGATACCACATTAATGACCAACAGTTATAATAGATAGTGAACATGATATCAAAACAAGAAAACTATAAATAAAAACAAGATAATTACTTATTTTATAAATATAAACATTAATAGTAGTAAACTGTAAACAGATAAACAGAAAGAAAAGTGAATTGTTACCATCATGCCATTGGCTACAGAAACATTCATGGATTTTTAGTTGTCATTTGGGCTGGAGATTAGTGTAAGAACAGACTTGCTCCAATAAGATGAGGGTTTGAATGCTGACTACATGGAAAAGACTTCATATTTGCATTTGGAGTAACTTAATACCCCACCAAAATGAAATCAAATTCACCATCGAAACATTGTCCATCCTTTCTATGGTGAATTTATCGGTCAGTCAATTGGCATGCCATAAACCCTCATGGTGCTATAGAATATCAGACTGATCTTCATTCATCATTTTTTTATGTAAACAGGTAGTGGAAGTTGGAAATTTCTTATGTAAGGCCAAACAGGTAGTGACACTGGCAGCAGGCCTAGCCCCATTCCATACCAATTTGGACCAATGTTTTTTGGGAGTTTCAGACCTATAATGTTTCCAAAAGGACTTGAATGAGGCACCTCCATGTTTCCATTTGAAACTATCAGGACGAGTCTTCACGGGGATAGAAGCAATTTGATCCCAAATATCAGTAATATTTTCCTCCATAAACTCTGGTTTAACCCAATTCCCATTCTGCAGGCAGCAGTTAAAGAGTGGTTTGAGCTTCTCTCATTGCTTTTATGCCGATGATCTGTTTCTCATTGCTAAAGCTAGTGTGCGTTCTGCCAATTGCATTGTCAATATCTTTAATAAATTTCAGGAGTTGTCTGGGCTATCAGTGAGCTATGAAAAGAGCAAAGTATTCTTCTCCAAATCTGCAAAAATGAAGAGAATGCTTTGCAGAATTTTAAAGATGAATTGTGGGACATTGTCAATAGATTCCTACGATTTTACGATTCAAAATCAACAAAACAATCCAAATTCCACCTGAATCTTTTTTGGAGTAAAATCCTAGTAGAATCAGTAAAATCCCATAAAGAATATTAGAATCATTCGATTTCTACGCGATTCTACCGATTCCACACAATAATCAATTTGGGCCAAAACCTTAAATAAGTTATTTGGGTTTTGTGTAGTTATTTGGACCACAACTTAAATAAGATAAGAAACCCAACCATTTTGGGCCCAATTTACTAACAAAAGACAAAAAAAAAAAAAAAAAATTTAAAACTAAAGTTATTAAAGTACTAAAAATAAAATATGATCTAGGATTCTAGAGCTCAAAGCTTCTTTTCTCTTTCCCTTTTACGGCTCTACCAAACTCCAGCAGTCAACTCGTCAAGTCTTTTCAGCTAGCTCTAGCCACCAACTTCTCCAGCAAGCTCCTCTTCTAAGTCAAAGATACACATCTTACACATCTTCTCCGGACTCTATCAGTTTGTTTTCTCTTCTTTCTTTTCTTAACCAAGAACCCAACACTCTGTTATGTTTTAAAAAGAAATTATAAGCAATGAAAAAAGTGTCACTCATAGTGTGTATGGGTCGTGAATGGTGTGCAATGTAAGAAGTAAGAACATAATCAATCAACGGCGTATTCCAAATTCTATAATATTTTTACCATATTTAATTTTCATTGATGCTTGTATATTCATTGCCTTAATTATTTATTTTTCATCCAAATAGTTGATTATTGTCTGGTAATTCCAGCGCCGATAATGAAGCATGTATTACTCTATACAAATAAATCGCACATTAATATTGATGATACATATTTATTGGATTCTGAAACTTGATCACAAATTGAGTGCTTCAAGAGATCTTTCAAATATTACACAAAATAATAATGAGATACAAAGATGGATCCTTACATGATTGAGATATGTAACTAAAAAAATAAAAATATAAATTGAATAGAAAAAAGAATGGCTATCCGAAAAGGTCAGTCTTAGATGTCTAAATATATATATTTTTTCTAGATTGAATCAGCATTTAAGTGTTGGTTGTAGAGGATGGTTATGGAGAAAATTTAAGCTACATTCTCTTAGATATATGTTTGAATTTATTCCTAACTATATTTGGAGTGATATTTTTATATATTTCTGTGTTTTGTGGTTATTGCCTCTATATTTTAGAGGTATCATTGTTCAAAAAATTAGTTTGAATTGTTTTTCTACTAGTTTTGTAGAATCTTACGATTTACGATCCGATTTTACAAAACCTCTACCAATCCTAGGTAAAATCCCAATCCTGACAACCTTCTTGACATCAACAATCCTCAATTTGTTTATAGTTGCCATGGAAAGAATACTTTAAAAAGAAAAGTGCATACCCTCAGAAATCTTCTATTGATGAAAATTTGTGCATTTTCATGAAATCTTTCTAGCTTAGAGCAAAGTGTCTTCACAAGACTGACCATGCATCATAACACCTGAGCAGATCTGCATTTGAAAATCAGTGGCATTATATACTAGGCATATAACAAATAAATAATAACTTAAGATATCTATCAATTCTACGAAATATCAGAAAGAGACTATAACAAATTAAATAACATAAAAAATACATATTGCTTGTGGACATGTATGAAAACTTTTCATTCCATTGTGTTAACCAGGATGCTACTATTATTTTAAGCTACACTTGCCGGGGGAATTTTATCTGGTAAATTCATTAAATTTTGTTCAATTTTGTTGTCACGGCCATGGCTTTAGCTTCTCACCAGTGACAAATTCCTCAGCTAACAGTTGATTGTAAACCATCTTCTTGCCTAACGTAATTACAGAGTTCCCTACCTAAAGAAAGAAACGTAATTGCCTCATCCACCACCCCAGCTATGCACAAAGGGTCCTACAAAATCCTTTGCCAGAACCACAGGCTCATCATCTTGGCCATTATATAAAAGATAGGCAGCAGTAATTTTAACATTGTTTTTCAAACATTTTGTAAAGAACAAAGGCCAATGACAATGCTATTCACATGCTCTTCAAATATAGACTCCCAGATACCTTTTAGCCGCTAGGAAGCTATTGCCTGGCAATACCAACATAATCGGATCATAGACGGCAATGAGAAATTATTATGTCCAACCTTTATTTTTATGTTGCCTTCATCGGACCTGTATAGAACCTAGGTATTGATCGTTGTGATCAAACTAAGGCCAGCCTTCAGGCTCTGGGATTCACAACATTTAGCACCAAAGTATACCAAATAGAGCATTAAATTAAACAGAAGCGAATTCACTACATGGAATGTTATATAATTTTTTTGTAACAGACATCTTAATAGGAGTCAACCACAGAGAGTACATCTAAAAGTTTTGTAGAAAACCAACTAGGCATTAAATTGAGCTGAAGCGAATTCGGCACAGCCAGTGTTACGAAAGCAACAGACATCTTGATAGGAGAATTTATCAACCATAGGGAGTACAGCTAAAAAAATGATCATCACAACATAGAAATACTCTTCATTTTGAATTCAAATATATTAGTACTCGGGCATAGAAGAAGAAAGCCCTCCCCCTTTGTAAACTTAATCACAGCTTGGTTTCTTATAAATAAAGTAGCAAATATGGGCAAAGGAGATTAACCATGACAGGTCAGTTCACAGGGGAACCAGCTGGAGATGCTAAGCCAACACCGCACCTTACATACCATCCGAACCCGTTGTATACGCCTATTGGACACTCCCTGGCCAGCATATCTATTTACAGTGAATTATCATGCTATACCATCTGAAACTCATTTTGTGCGCCTACTTCACGCTTCCCGGCCCATCATATTCTATTATAATGACCTATCCTGCCATACCATTCAAACCCAATTTATGCACTTACTCGACGCTCCCCAGCGCAGCATATTCTATTTATATTGCTATATACATGGAATTCTTTCTTGCACCATCCATTCTGACTATATCTTTGGCAATGCACTCACATTAGTAGCTTCATATCATGCACTACATTAGTTGCTTCTTTCTGCATGGTGAGATTCAGAGTTTCCTGCGACCATGTTTTCAGAGTCACAACATTTACCCCTTACTTATGTGCCTTCGCTGGCCCTAGCCCAAACCTCCATGCCTTGACACAAACTCCTCCATAGGACCATGTCAGGACAACCCCGTGATCATATCATGGCCTCAATGATCATCATGCTTTACACACCAATGCCATGATACCATCACCTAATAAACAATGAGCAAATTACCCTATGATATCTTTGCCATCCTGATGTTCTGTTGGTCATCTGGTCAACGTGTATCAAAGGTTAGCCAGTACTAATGTTTCTTTAGATCAGGCCACAATCATGTGGATACAGATTGGGCCCTAGGGCAGCACCAACCCACTTTGAGAATTAGAGCAGAGGCCATGCTGCCGTGTAGAGCGCTCCCAACCATGTCTAAGGAGTATCTCATGACCCTCTTGGAATACACTGTGGTGGATATGAGTATATTCTTTTCACCGCAATGCAATCAGTTGTTCAATCCTTGACGCTGTCTCATATTAGGGGATATAATTTCCTCCTTGATCACTTTCCTTATCCAAAGGAGATAATTTTGTCTCACACACTCCATCAGTCATGCATCCTTTTGTGTGGCACCAACACCCCTCTTTCAAATAGTAGACTGCATAAAAAATAACACACTTCAAAGAAAAATCCTTTAATAATTTACAAAGAAAATTGTTTTGTATAAGAAATAACACATCATGGATATCTGTGCATGTAACGTATTGTCTCCTAAGTGCATGTGTATGTATATGTGCTATCATTTGTGAAGTAAGGTGAAACTGTTACAGATAATAGTAGCACCGCGGATCCAACTCAACCAGATATAAAAATACACAACTCACAGTCATGATAAATAGAGCTAGAAGGCTATCTATATTAATCATGTGATGTAGTAATCAGAAAAATAGAGCATGTTAACTGTATTTTACTTATTTTTTACCATTTTTTTTAACCCTACAATGAACTCAATTTTCATCTCCCTTATTATGATTTTGTCAACAATCCTTGTCACAAGGCTTACAGCAGACGACATCATGTTACTGCTGATATCCTTTACATGATCTCCAAATGATGTACAAGAACCATTCTTCAAATATATATACATATATATATGTATATATATATATGCATAATACTCTTTATGACATTAATGAATGGAGATCTCTATATACCATGAGGAAATGGTGAGGCACAACACTACGATTGAAGTATCAGTATACTGCATACCATGAGTTTATTCTTTGTAATAACCAATAAAAGGTCTAATTCCATCTGTCATAGACCTTACCAATTGTGACCAGTAAAAAGTCTTCAGCAGAACTTTCTCTTTAATTTTTTGACTAATATGAGCCTTCATTTGCCTCATATAATTGAAACTGGACCTCTAATTGTTCAGTTTACTGCTGCATGGTGATCTCTATGCGTTACTTGCAGATAGGCCAATTACTTGGGTAGATTTGCATAATTCCATCTTTACCAATACCCTTTGCAAGAGCAAGATCCACTCTTGAAATGATGGAAGCGACTTGAATCTCTCAGTATAATTTCGTGTTCGATTATCTTAGAAATATATATCATAGCACTGTGGCAATCACCGCACACACGCAAATTTTTAGTGATCCTAATCGGCACCCTTGGAGCTGACATGAGGATGCCATAGGCAAGAGCCAACTTCTCACTATGTTCAAAAAGAAGATCGCCTTTCTCCTCATCATCTACATCATGGAGAGCAAAGCTTGTCTCAGGAACATAGCCAATGGCTTTGATGCGATGAATCAGGTCTGAAAGGAAATCATATATTTCTTGAGACAAAGGATGAGATCTGTCCCCCACGAAAAAAGTTGCTGTTTCCTTCTTTACTTGGACCCAACTGCAGCCAGGTCTCTTCCTGATCCCCGTATGTTTCATCAAGGATCTGATCCTGGCCACATCTTTCCAACGCCTGGAATTGGCATATATGTTTGAAAGCAGTGTATATGACCCATCATTATCTGACTCCAACTCTGACAATTGATTCGAAGCGTATTCCCCGAGTTCCACATTTGTATGGGTCCTGCAAGCACTTAGCAATGCCACCCAAGCTACTGGGCTTGGTTCCATAGGCATGCCTTCAATGAGTTCCATGGCTTCATTCAAACGACCAGCACGGCCCAAGAGGTCCACCATGCAAGCATAATGTTCCACCTCAGGAACAACTCCAAACTCCCTGGTCATGCTGTTAAAGTAACTAATTCCCTGATCAACCAGTCCTGAGTGACTACAAGCATAGAGCACAACAACAAAAGTTACACTGTCAGCCCCAAGACCTGACATCCTCATCTCATGGAAAACCTGGAGAGCCTCTTCACCATGACCGTGCATGCCGTATCCTGTCATTAGGGATGTCCAAGAGACAGCATTCCTATGATACATGTTATCAAACACAATTCGAGCAGCATCAACATCTCCAGATTTGGCATACATGTCTATGAGGCAGTTGGACAGGAACAGCATCGAAGACTCATGGCGGTTGCGTAATATAAAAGCATGAATTTGTCTACCAAGCCTTAGTGCGGCCAAACGAGCACAAGCCATCAGAACACAAGATAAGGTAAATGCATTTGGCATTACATTGTTACTTGGTTTTAGCATCTGGTAGAAAAGTTCTAATGCATCATTTGCTTCCCCGTGCTGCGCATACCCACCTATCATGACAGTCCAAGTCACCACATTCCTATCTTTTGGTGCTATCGAATTAAACAGAGTACGAGCTATTTTTGAACTTTTGCACTTAGAATACATGTCAATAAGACCATTGATCACCATTAGATCATCCCCGGGATCACTCTCATCTAAATTCAGTATCCATTTGATGGCGTAAGAATGAGTCTCCTTACCCTGAAGGAGTGCTCCAACAGAAGCACAACCTGAGAGAAGGGACACGAGGGTAACAACATTTGGCTCTGACCCACAAAGCTGCATCTCCCGAAACACATCGAGTGCTTCATAGCCATTGCCCCTCTGAGCATACCCTGCAATGACAGCACTCCATGTCACTACATCCAACTCAATCTTCTCCTCACGCATTTTCTGAAACAAGCTGAGCGCATCTTCACATCTACCAATTTGAGAATACCCAGTAACCATAGCATTCCAAGAAACAACATCCTTGTCTTTTATACGTTCAAAAATTTGTCTTGCTTCATCCATCAATCCACACTTTGCATACATGTCCACTATAGCATTATCCACGAACAAATCCTTGATCAGGCCACACCGAATTGCATAACCATGAACCTGCTTACCTTGCAACCACGCCCCAACCGAAGCACAAGCCGGAAGGATATTAACAAGGCTAACACCATCCGGACGTAGCCCATAATCACCGTTGGCCGTCATCCCATTGAACATCTCCAGCGCCATTCTCCGGTCACCACTCTGTATGTATGCAGACACAATCGAGTTCCACGAAACCACATCACCTATCCCTCGTTGAAGCAATTCATCAAACACCTGGCGCGCATCTTCCAAAGCACCACACCGACCATACATCGCAACAACAGCATTGCAAACAAAGACATTGGACTCAAACCCATCAGCGCAAACTGCGGCGTGAACGGAAGCCCCTCGCCGGAACGAGGGAAGCTCACCGCAAGCTTTGAGAACGAAAGGGAAAGTGTACCCATCAGGCCTCCAACCGAGTCTCTGCATCCGACGATAAAGATGGAGCACGTCATTGAGAAACCCGAGACGCACACTGCGACGTATGAGGGTGTTCCACCAGAAGACGGTGTAAGCAGAAGGAGGAAGGCGTTCGAGAACGGCGAGAGCTTGCGACGGGGCATCGCAGGCAATGTACATGGACACGACCTCGGTGGTCATGGCGAGGTCTGCGGCGAGGCCTCGCACTAGAAGTTGGCGGTGAATGCGCTTGGCGTAGAGGAGGGACTTGCATTGTTTCAATGTTGTTGCTGCTGTAGAGAAAAAGAAGTTGAGTACAAGTGGTGACCGTTTTAGTTTTGAACAAGACAGAGAGGAGAGGAGCATACTACCAAAACACAGGCACACACTACCAGACCATGGTCAGTTAAGGTTGTTGCTTCGACAATTACACTAGGGTTCTAGAGGACATAATAACAACAAAAATCTTACTCTTACTCTTACGTATGCAGTAGGTTCAACCGAAATGATACGTGTGATATGTGTCATTTCTTATTAAGTAGGCTATTTTCGATTCCATAAAATTGGAGTTCTAATTCAACGGATTCTAATTTCAAGTTTTTAATTCCATGAAACCAACGTAATCTTTTATTATGTACTTTTTTTTTTTTTAATATCAATGGTTGCAATTAACATCTTCCAATCCTAAGAAGAGCTCACGTTACATTCCTGGAGTTGAAATCCGTTGGATTTGACCATTAAGTGAGACACATATATGATATGTGACATAAAAAAAACTTGTTTAATTACTTAAATACCCTCCATAAAAGAAGAAAAATAAAAAAAATCTTCTTTTGAGAGTGTGGACAAACAAGTCATTCTTCTTCTTATGGGAAATATTTAGGTAAGTAATTAAACAAATTTTTTGATATCATGTGGAGTTTATTGGTCCCACTTAATGGTCAAACTTGACATTCGTTAACTTCATGGATGCAATGCGAACACTTTTAAAAGTTGGAAGGTATTAATTGTAACATGTGATAGTTGAGGGGGTGCATTTTGTAACAAATCAATATTTAAGAGATGTTTAGTGTAAGGTAGGTCAGCTATCTAGGTATTTTCTTTCTTAATATATATATATATACACTATTATTAAAAGTACAAGGTGTTTCAAATCATTTAGTGATATAAAAACTTTTTTATTAATTTAGTGATACAAAAACTCTTTTATTGATAAACTTCATTTATTAGATAAAAACTCTTTTATACAGTTATATAAAAAAAATTTAGGTGTTTCAAATCATTTAGTGACAAAAACTTGTGATAAACTTCCTTTATTCGATAAAAAAACTCTTTTATTATAATTATATAAAAACTCTTTAATTAATAAACTTCATTTATTATATAAAAACCGTGTTTCAAATCATTCACTCCAATCAAAATTATAAACTCTAGACTCCTAAACTTTATCAATTATCCTATTTCACCAATCAAATTTTTTTTACTAATAAACTCCTAAAAATTATATATGAGCTCTTCCTAAACTCTATATATTATTTTTTTCTATACTATTATTAAAAGTATAAGGTGTTTCAAATCATTTAGTGATATAAAAACCCTTTTATTCATTTAGTGATATAAAAACTCTTTTATTCATAAACTTCATTTATTAGATAAAACTATTTTTTATAGTTATATAAAAACTTTTTAGGTGTTTCAAGTGACAAAAAAACTCTTGATAGACTTCATTTATTAGATAAAAAACTATTTTATTATAGTTATATAAAAACTCTTTTATTAATAAACTTCATTTATTATATAAAAATTGTGTTTCAAATCATTCACTCCTATCAAAATTCTTTGGCTAATAAACTCGAGACTCCTAAACTTTATCAATTATTTTATTTCACCATATCAAAATTTCTTTACTAATAAACTCCTAAAAATTATATATCAGCTCTTCCTAAACTCTATATATTATTTTTTTCATTATAATTAGTGATAAATAAGTTTTGTTATGAATAACAGTCCAATTAAACATCACTTTTAATCCTATTTGACAAATATATATCAAAGAAATAAAAAATTTAAAAAGAAAACATATAGTTTAAAACCTTATTGCATGAGTGATATGATTATGAAACCACTTGCAGTAACAAGGATTGTCTCTCTCTATAACTCTCAGGTAATTAGGTTATAGTATATCTCCACTAGTTCGAGTTTTAACTCGCTCATAACTATATACACATGAATACTTATATATGTATGTGTATTGGCTCTTATTTTTTTAGTTTGATTTCTTTAGGTCACTATAATTTCATTATCTCGAGGCATATGTCACTCATGGACTGTACTTACTCAATATTACTAATTATTTTTCATTATAATTTGAAACTAATCGAACACTTTCTTTTGAAGAAATGATTATTAATTGCTACTCACACTCAATGCTCATCTCATGTTGGATGTTATTATATGTGTATTAAAAATTCCATTTGAGTTTATACCAAACTAATATTTGGATTAATTTAATTGGTAAATATTTAGTTGGGTATCATTGTAATTTTATTTTATTTTTCATGGTGATTGATTTGAACTAATGAGTTTTAGTCTCTATATTTATTTTTTATTACTTTTCTCTCTCTTTTTTTCTTTATTATTCTTTTTATTGACCATTTCCTCTTTCTATATATAATTTTTCAGTACAAAACTTCCATGAAATGATTTGTAGTTTTTCATATTAGTTATCTTTGGAGATATGTTCTCCTCTATCCTATGATTTAATTAAAGGATGAATTTTGCTAGATCAAGGCCTATTTGGTAACCATTTATAGTCTTTATTGTTTATAAAAACAAACTTTTAAGATAAACATTTTGATCATTTTTGTTTTGTTTATAAATTGTCAAAACACTTTTAAAACAATACTGTAGCTAAGCCTTCAAATCCTGAACATCCAAATGATATTTTAGTGCTTATGTTTAATTTTTTTAAAAAAAACGTTTTTTCTTTTTTTTTTAATCTAAAATGGTGATTATATTATTTTAATTAAAAATTGAAACTAAAAGTGAGAAAATGAAAAGAAAAAAAATTATAAAAGGCTATTGCTTGATGTAACGATAAAAATATTAGAATTATCAAGTGTAGACAGAATTAAAGAACATCAATTGTCTTGAGAAAAAAAAATATTGGATATAATATGAATAATTACTAATATACTTGATAATAAGAAATAGTTACTTAGTGGTACCCGTGCTAAAAAAAAAAAGGTCCCAACCGTCTCATTTTCAAAGAAATAAAAATGGTATTTTGTACTCATATCATTCTTTTATTTTCAGTGTTGAAAGGAAATAGAAATTAAAAAATGAAAAAGAAAGTAGTAGCAGAAAAAGTTCAAAAGTAAGAGTATGCCCTCCAAATCCTTCTTCTTACACCATACAAATTGAAAAAATTTTAACTTTCACATAATTATATATATATTGTTCTTGTTGGTAGGGGTGTACAAAGAACTGGCAGAACCGAAATCGTAAAGAACCGCAACTGAAACGAACCGAACTATTGGGAACAGTTCTCCTAAGAATCGTAAAGAACCGAACCGTGTGCACCCTTACTTGTTGGGGTCTTCTGAGTTGTGGGTCATTCTAGTTTTACAATATAATTTACAGTGTATATATATATATGTAACCCAATATTATTGATTTATTTTTTATGTATATTTCTTGCTCTGTATAGATTTGTTGTAGAATGAACTTGACGTTTTATGCAGTTTATTGTGTTAATTTTTATATTTTAAAAAAAATAATTTAAGGTTAACAAACATGTGTTTTTAAGTTTATGATTTTTAAAATAAGCTAAACATTTTTTCATTATCAAACAATACTCATGTTTATGAATAAACAAAATCGTTACATAAATACTGTTTATATAAACACTTAAACAATAAACATAAATGGTTATCAAACGGGCCATAAATCAACTTGATTTATATAATATTTAATTTTGATGAAGTTTCTGGTATGCAATATGTTTTTGGTAAAAAATTTGCATACCAGAAACTCTTACTTTTGTTAGTTCTTATGTAATTTCATTAAGTTTCTGAATGTTTAAATTGTTATAGTGGTTCAGATCTAATCAGAATTTTTGGAACTGTTTTATTCACAAAATTACCAGATTATCAAGTTTGCTATTCTTACCATTTTCTATCCCTAAAATTCAGAAGAAAAAAAAAGCTTTAGAAAAGGTTTGGGAAGCAAATATAAGATATGCCAACTTTGTATCATAATATTTGACAATATGTTCGATTCATTTATTCTTCATTTTGCTTTTTGACATGGTTGCTTGACATGGATTTTCATCTCTACTATTTTGTAACAAGATTTGATATGCATATATTTTGTTGATACCAATCCAACTGATTTTCTGATTTGATTGATTTATTGAGTGATATTTTTAATTTATTTTTCCCTTCTTTTTTTAGTGAAAAGGGCTGGTTAATTGAGCAGTGAAATAGGATAATTTATAAAGTTTAAGAGTCTATTAGCATATATAGAATTTTTAGGAATTTATTAGTCAAAGAATTTTGATAGGAGTGAATGATTTAAAACAATTTTTATATAAACAATTTTTATATAATAAATGAAGTTTATTAATAACAGAGTTTTTATATAATTAAGAAATCAATATCAATCATATATTAGTACTTCTTTCTCTCGATGATAATGGTGTTAAAAAGCAACCAATGAATGACCATGAGAAAAATAAATTTATCAATAGAAGTTTTGATTAAAAAAAAATACAAAAACAATGCGACATATGTCATAATCTTAGTAATCTATACAAGTCACTAATAAAAAACAATTTAGAGAAAGAAATTGAAAATTTTGAACTAATGAAATATAATTTAGAGAAAAGAATTGAAAATTTTGAACTACTGAAATTGAACAATCAATTAAATCAAAAACGTTATTAACCAATTATATATATGTATTTATATTTGTATATATATATATATCCCCCGTGCTCTTCAACTAGTGTGTGTGTGTGTATATATATATATATATATGCAGTTTTCCGATGCTTACTCTCTTCTAAGGTCTAAGGCGCAAATCAGTGTTACTTGTGAGAGATTGTGAATTGTCTATGTCTATGTGCATCCAAGCTCACAGAGGCACAATTATCGTTAGTGTTTAATCCAACTAATTTAAGCTTCAAGGCAATTATTTTAACTCTAGCATGGCATGTATTGCACATTACAATTGAATTGATCAACCAGAACTACTTGATCTGTTGTAAAATTGCAATGCAAATTAATCTCAAACATTTATTAAGAATTGCATTGCCCACACAAATCTTATCGATCCCATGCTTGTCTTATTCCTTTACATAATAAGATCAATCTTGAGATGTCAATCAATACATTTCTTTCATGTGGTAAAACAATAAAAAAAAAAATATGAACATTCATTTAATTTAAGAGGTCAGGCCAACTAATTAATTTGATTATTAACCAAAATTCATAGTTTAAAAGAAAAGTAGTAGTTGGCAAGAGTGAACCACTAAGTAGATAAGTTTGCTAGCGTAGCTGCAGTTATTGTATGATCATATATATATATATATATATACACACACACACACACACACACGCTATGCTAGCTTCATATATACGCTAAATTAAATACCTTAGGAAACGTAAACCCCACACCATATAATGATGGGAGCTGATATTGGCACTCCACCAATATCCTCTAACACTCCACTCTTATATTTTTATAAAGTAAAATTACAAAAGTAATCATATGTTATACCATTTTAGATTCTTATATTTTTAGTACCCTAACTGTCCTTCTAATTCAAGACTCAATTTTAATTTTATTTTATTTTTCTTAAAAAAAAGTTTTTTTAACTTTTTTACCTTAGGTTTACAATATAACAATCCATTTATTACCACCCAAATACTATAGTTTAGACATTTTTCAATTGGAACTTGTTGTTCGTGTCAGTATCCTATATAACTCAAAGAATCCAAAATTTGAAATATTCTATTTTTACTCACCAAACGTGTAATTTATTTTCCATGTGTCTGATTTATAAAATAACATAAATTAAAATTTTAAAACATACCATCAATTTGTGAACAAACAAAATAGAAAGGAAGGAGGAGAAAATAAACGGCAAACGAAGAAAAATATCATATTAATTTTTTTATTTTTATCTTTTGAAATTTTGGTGCAAAGACTCCTTAGTTAAATTAAGACAACTACAATTGAAAAAATATTTCATAGAGTCATGTTTTTCTCTTTTCATCTTTTCATTTCCAAAAGTTCTCTATTAAAATAAAAAAGATTTCCTTAGTTTTTTTAAAGAACTATATATCATAATTTTTATTCAAGTGAAATTAAACTTTCTTTTGATTTTAAATATAATTAATTTTTTTCAAGTAGGTTTTATTCATTGATATAATGTTTGTTTCCAACTCAAATACATTTTTAATATTTATCTAGGTAATCTATTATTAACAACTTCTTCCCAACTTATCTAATGATGTAACTTTTATTATTCGAATCACATACATTTGATTGATACTCTCTAAATCATTATATTGAATCCTAAACTTTTTTACTTATAAAATAAATATTGATAAATTGATTCAACATGAAAAAATAATATTTTTAAAATCAACGAAGAAGTACATTCACACAAAAAAAGAATGTGAGAGAGAAGTTACAATTTGTAGTTAAGAATTCTAACGTTATCAAATAAGGGCAATTAGGGTATTAAAAATAAAAGAATCAAATATTGTATAGTAGAGGGACACCTTTGTAATTGTACTTTACAAAAAGGTGAAAGTGGAGTGCCAGAAGATATTGGTGGAGTGTCAATATCAGCTCCCTATAATGATATAGTATATATTTACAACCCCTATACGATGATGATTGAAATATTTGAAGAAGCCTCCGCTATCAATGGCAACATTTCTCACCACTAGGGGTGGCAAATTGGGCGGGTTTGGGCCAGGTCAAATATGGGTCGGGTCAACTCGTCAACCCATATTTGACCCGAGTAGACATGACAATAGGTAGGCGTCAAACACAAAAATGAAATGTACAAGGTCTATAATCAAACAAAAAAACTATAATTTGCTAATCATACTGATATTATTTATATAGTTTGTTTATTTTTGGGTGTTAGCAAATTTTTTTTATCCAAGAGCTGATTGCGTAAAAGAATATAAGAATTTAATTGCAATCTAGTGTTTAATTATATTTATGAATCTATAGCAAAAGAGAAAAAAGAGTATAGAGTCTCGAGTAACTTAGTCAGCATAAATTTTTTAAAAAAAACACCAAAACATAAGCAAACAATTATAATAAGTATTTCAATTGAAAAAAGTCTTCAACACTAATTCAATTATATCTTTATAATTGGGCAATTTTAAAAATGACCTACCAAATCACAGAAACACATGGAATATAATTAAAATTAAAACATTGAGAAAGGTACTCAAACACAAAAATGGACCCTGTAGATAGAGAAATGTGACTTTTGAAAATTCAATTATTCTTGTTTTTTAATACAAAATGAACTTTGTGCATAAGGGGAGAGAATGTGACTTTTGGATGAGTCTGAGTCTTTTAGAACTAATCAATAAAAATAAAAATACCGTTGAGAAAATAAAATATGTGACCTTTCGATGAGTCATTTTTTTTTTGGAATTAATAAAAAAAATCTAAAGAATGATGAATATATATATATAGACAATGCTCCAATGAAAATTGTTGTTGCACTATAAAGTTTGTGTCTAAATTATATATTCTTCTTATTTTTAATTAAGAAATTACAATGGTAAAATCCAACAATAATTACTAAAAAGGAAAAATATTATTTTTTAAAAAATTGAATTCTTACTAAAATATATATTTTTTTTTAAAAAAAATATTGACCAAGTATAGAGAGAGAAAGGGGAAGAGAGAGAGAGGTGGGATCGAAGAGAGAGAAAGGAAAGAGAGAGAGAAGTGAGATCAAAGAGAGAGAGAGATTGGATAGAAGAGAGAAACTTTAATTCACATTTTGTTTTATGGGTGGAAGATGGGTTGAATATGGATACCCATACCCATATTCAACCCATCTAACCCGCTAATTAATTGATTTATATTTATCCAACCCATTTATGACCCGTATAAGAAAATAAATCACCTATATCCATTTTTAACTGGGCGAATATAAGCGGGTTGGCACCCAATTTGCCACCCCTACTCACCACGATCAGAATTAATATAATATATTTGCATGCATGCATGCACGCACTCACGCAGGGGCGTAACTACATGGCACTAGTGGGTACTAATGTACTTACTTAATTCTATAAAAAAAAAATTTCCATATATTAAATACAATTTTTGGGAGATTTAGAATTGGAATGACGTATTAAATCCCGAGTGATGTACTCACTTAGTTTTATAAAAAATAAATTATGGCCAGAACTTTTGCGTTCGTACCCACTTGTACAAATTTCTAGCTACGCCCCTGCTCGCACACACGCATGTCAAGTTATATATGTATGTATGTGTGTGTATATATATAGACACTTTTTTCTAATTAATTCATCTAACCAAGTCCTTAATTGATTCCCCCTTCGATCAAAAAATAAGTCCTTAATTGATTGAGACTTTTCTTTATTATTTATTAGCTTATTGTTTTTTTTTTTTTTTTTGATGCTGATTCTTCAATCGAACAATAGTCCTACGATGAATTAAAGAAGCGATGAACTATATATATATGCCTCGCCAACGGATCGAAAGAAGCGATGATGAAGATTGAAATTGAAGAAGCCTCCGCTATATATAAGAGGCGTACTTTCTCACCACAATCAAATTAGTGGTGAGGAACTATATCTCTGATTATGGATGTCTTCTTCATTAAGGTTAGATTATATTAATCCCTCCAAAAATTAATATATTGAATTGCATGCATGTCAAGGTATGTATATACATATATAGACACTTTTTCTAACCATCCTTAATTGATTCAGACTTTTGTTTATTATTTATTAGCTTTCCAAGTAATTTAATTTGGAAGACGGGTTCATTGTTTTTGTGTTTTGATTATGCTTTTTCAATTGAACGTATTCAGTAATTTGATCGAGATGGTTTTGTTTTTCTTGTTCATTTTGGTTTTTTTATTTGATTTTTACGACAAGTTTGGATGATGATTTTTCATTGATTTTTTTTGTTTCTTTCTTGTAAATATGTTGAAAAGAAAATGGGGAATTAAGCCATTGAAGAGAAACGGCTCCTGGATGTAAAAATTAAAAGTAATGATAGGTACAGCAAAAATTATCACCGAATTAGAAAAGTAAATCACTCTCATTCATTGGATTGTAAGTGGGACCCACAATTTTACAATCTAATGGATGAGAGTAATTCACTTTTTTAATTCGGTGATAAATTTTACTATGTCTATCATTACTCAGACAAAATGAATCATATTTGTCTACTCACCCGTGACTATGAACCGAACCGTCTGTATATAGTTCATCGAATAATGTGACCAAACTTTTTCTTAATTTTCTAGGTCAAAATCTAGTTGACATACGATTGGTCATTTTAATTCTGAACAAGGTAGAGAGAATAGGAAGAAATTAGAAAAAATTATGGATTAGTCCTACTTTTATACTCTAAAAAGAAATAAGTTCTAAAAAAGTTTCATAAGACAGTGAATTCCTACTTTTCATACAATTTTGCAACAAAAATCTATAACTAATACAATTCTTCTTTTACCATTTTCATATATCATGTATGTTGCTTAATTAAACCCTAAAACCCTAAACCCTCAACTAATTTTCTCTAAACAATTTTGTTAAAATTTTTAATAAATATAATAATTTAAGAAAAAAATTATTTCAAATTCACATTATATTTGATTTATTAATACAATTTGATAACTTTTTTAGATAACAATCTCAAATTTATAGATATTTATCTTTTAATATTGAGATTTTTTAAAAAGAAATATGAAGTAGAAAATTCAAAAAAATAAAAACAATTCATTTGTTATTCATAAATGTAATTCATTGTATTTGAACATGTTATAAGTATTCACAAAAAGTGAATTTGAAATAATTTGTTAAATGTTTTAGAATTATTAATTTTGGTAACAATTAATATATTTTTTAAATAAATATTAGTTACAAAATATTGGAAGTAGAGAGAGAATTTGTATTTTAGTTTTATAAAAAAAAGGCACTAATGGAAATCTAAAACTAAAGTACAATTTTGGAAAAAAGTTCATTATTTATAGAATCTCAACTTCTTTTTAGAATTATTTATTAAAAGTGGAATTTCTTTATCTTTGTAAAAAATTTATAATACTAATTACTTATGCTTTCAAGAAATTATTATAAGGTCTTGTGCCAATAATCCCAACTAATCACAAGTGAACACGCAAGTAGAAAGTTAAAAAAGAAACTCATATTTAATCGCAGAAGAGTGATGCACAGGCCGAAATTAGACTAGTCCTACTAAGTTTTTGTGAGTAGTGTATGACATCAGCATGATGTCAATATAACACTAACATAACGTTGATGTTACACTGCACTTACAAAATTCAGTCCGACTTTGAACCACCGAATCATTATTCTTACTAATTTATAATTGGCCGAAATCAATGCTCTCGAGAAGAGGAGCATAGCAACAATACCCGGCACACGCAATACCATAGCATTGGTCAGTTAAGGTTGTTGCTTGGACACTGTTAGTACGTAAATATTGGGAACAATTACACTTTGGTAGTGACTACTGAGTGAGGACACAATACGTTATAAAAAGAATAGTAGTTTTTATTTTTTTATTTTCCAAGAAAAGTAGTACTAGTTGGAAGAGTGAATTAAGTTGATAAGTATGGCAGCTGTAGTTAATTATTGTATTCGTATAATATACGCTATACTAACTTAATATATACGCTAATTACGTACCTTGGGAAACGTAAACCCCACGGCAGCAGATATATAGTTACAACGTACCCCTATATATAATTACAAGTTCATGGGCAACAAACAATTAACTCATAGTTAGTTGTGAACAGAACAAATGGCTGGTGATCGAAGGACTCTGCTTATGATGATTGGCAATTCACCATCATCAATTAATTAAGTTATTCGATCTCATTCTTTGCGCTTGGGTTATTATATATATATATATATATATATATATATACACACACACTTCCTTCTCTGTATCCATGAAGAAATCGATCGTGTATCCGAGAAGGAAGAGATGAAGATTGAAGAAAGTGTCACTTTGACATCGACAACGAAGATTGAAGACCTTGAAGAGTGTTAAATTTGTTTACAGCAGTGGATTAGATTTTAGATGTATATATACATCTAATCCACTGCTGAAAACAAATTTAACATGCTCCAGGTTTTCACCATCATCAATTAAGTCCTCTGTTTCTTTGGTTTGGCCATGGGCTGCAATCTCATCATCTAAGTTATGGTATAGTATGGTATGTTTTCTTTTTCTGTGTCATTTTATTCTATATATATATATATACATACATACTTCCTTCCTTCTCTGTATCCGGTGTGTTTTGGGAGTCTTAGATCGATCTTCTTTCCTGTGATTGTGATTGAATATTTAAGGTTTGAGTTTAGAGGTTCACGTATCCTTTTGTTTTGGGTGTTACGTGTTATATATAGTACAAATATTTGTTCTGCTTTGTTTTATGATCTTCGATGTTCTGTTCTGTAATGGTGGAATATTCCATATGATGACGTTTCTTTCGGTTGAATTTTTGTTTAATCATTGTTATATTCTTTTTTGGATGAAATTAGTGATTATGTTCTGTTAGTATAATAGTATTTATATATAATTTAAAATAATGGTGGATTTTTGTTTGCTTCCAAATTTGGCACGCAATTTACCATAACCTCTGACGGTACGTGGATAAATTGTTGCTGTCCAAAAATGCCCAGAAAAAGGTTCTACGATCAGCACTGCATGTAAGAACATTTGGGCTGGAGGCTATTCTAAGAACACACTTGACTCAACTGCAGAGAAGAACTACAATGTTCCCGATGCACCAGGTGAATTTCAGCAGCCGTGCACAACACGTGCAATGAAACCTACACTACGTGTCGTGCACGCACTACACCCGACACATTGTAATTCCATTAACTAGACTGCTCATATTTGCTTTTGGAATGAATTCATACCATTACACCCACCATGAAATCACATTCACCATAAAAAAATAAAAAATAAAATAGATAATCCCTTGTTTATGCTATGAAATATTGGATTGTTCTTCATTCATTACAAGCCTGACAAAAGTGAATCCATCAACAATTCAATCTACAAGGACAACCCTGTACCCAAATTTGAAGGAAAGAAGACAATTTCCTAGACTCAGAATACAGAGTTCGAAAGCCTGTTTATTTTTAATCATAAAAGAAAAAGAAAAAAAGGCTATTGCAATAGAAGTCAGTTTGAAACCATGCTCTCAGTTTCTTTCACAAAGCCATCTCCTGTCCAGTCTTTGTCAGACTGCAATCCTTTCCTGGCAGCTTTCCTCTGCCGAATCGCTTCTTGCTGCCTTCGTACCAAATCTGTGTGAGTTGTGAAATACTGAAGAGAAATCCTGCGGATGAAAATCAAATCAAATAATTAGATCCTGCAATCCTCAATTCGTTTATAATTTCCATGGTAAGAAGCTACTTCTAGAATAAATGTGAATACCCTCTGAAATCTTCTATTGATGAAAAATTGTGCATTTTCATGAAATCCTTCAGCTCAGAGCTAAGTGCCTTCACAAGACCGTAACCATGCATCATAACTCCTGTGCAGACCTACAATAAAAAAATTAGTGACATTATATACTCGTCATAGAACAAATAAATTTCAAGACCTTTTCTATAAAATATCAAAAACAGATCATAACAAATTAAATAACATACAAAATAAATAGTGTTTTTGAACATGCATGAAAACTTTATCATTGCATTGTGCTTATGAGGATGCTAGTGTTATATCAAGGTACACTGCAGTGGAAATTTTATCTGGTGAATTCATTGAATTTCGTTCAATTTTGTTGTAACGGTCATGGCTATGTCTTCTCACTAGTGACAATTTGCTCAGCTAACACTTTATAGGAAACTATCTCCTCGCCAAAGGTAACCACAGAGTTTCCTACCCAAAGAAAGGTAATCGCCTAGTCCGCCACCCCAGCTATGCAGTGTGTGTCATATGCCTACATATTCCTCTGACACAACCACAGGCTCATTATCTTGGCCATTATTTAAAAAAAAGTCAGACAGAAGAAACTTTTACGTTGTTTTACATTAAGTTTGCGTGGCAGTAACTATGCCACTCAAAATTCCTTGACATGTGTCCCACACCATAAAATGGCCTGGCAGTACAAACATAATGGGATCATACACATCAATAACAAATTATCATGTCCAACCTCTATTATTATTTTGCCTTGTTCAGACCTGTCTAGAACCTAGGTACTAATCAAACTAAGGCCAGTTTCATTACCCAAAAAAATAAAGAAGCCAAGGCCAGTTTACAGGCTCAGACTGTGGGGAACAGCTGCACAGCAAAGGAATTGAAGAGCAATGAAAAATAAATAAATAAAATTTTAATTGGGGTCACTTAAGATGCTAGCATTAAGCCAGTCTGCTAGGTCTGAAGACCCTGAACTGTGACCAAACCCAGACAAGGAAGGGAAAAAAAAGGTAGAAAAGAGACAGACACACCATCCAATCCCAGTCTTTTTAAGTCGGACTAACTTATACTTTATAAGTTATTTATTCTTTTAAATGAAAAAATTACTTGCAGAAACAGTTCTCTGCTATGGCACAAGGTAGGCAATGGCACTAGTTAAATTAAAAACTACAGGTCTAGAGAACAAGCTCAAAACATAAATCAAAGTACAAAGCTTTTTTTACACACCAATTACTGAAAACTAATCCAGCAATTTTTATTAATCCTATCCATCATCAGTCTTAATCTTTTGAAAGCCTATGTAGAAGCAAAATAATTAATTGATCTCCTTGCTAACACTAACTAATTGCAGAAACAAGGAAAGGCAAGGCAGCAGAAACAAAAAGATAAAAGAAAAAAACTGTTAAGATTCCAATGAATTCATTTCAAAAACTTTGGAGAGAAGGGGGGGGGGGGGGGGGGGGGGGGGGGGGGTGCCTGGTGCTCTGTTTCCCTTCTCCGTGTCAGACACACAATTCTCAAACATGGGTATGGGATATGTGTCCGACACTTTTGGATGGACATGCAACTAAAAAGCACAGCCAATATATTGTAGCAACTGAGTAATTTTTGTATAGAGACCAAAAGAAGAGCCATGGAAACTTTGAAGAACACAATTTTGATATTTTAACAAAAGCTTCAAGAGTGATATTATTTAATTCATCCATGTCATGTTTGATACATTTAAGTGCAACAAATAAATGACTATATGTTGGTATATTTATTTATTGAAATCCAAAGCATGTATATAAGTGGGATTTGTGGAAAAACAAAAATCTAAACCATGCAAATATACAATGCAAGTCCTAGATGAAGATGAGATCCATAAGTTAAAACATGAATATGATGAGAAGGTATCATATAAATTCATGGTAATAGAACATTCATGATCTGTCTCAACCTGAACTGTATTTGCTCCAAGAAGGATAAATTCAGCGGCATCACCTCCTGTCTCAACACCTCCAATACCAGAAAGAGAGTAGTCCTTATCCTTAAATTCAGATTTCATCATTTGTGCAATATTCATCACTTTACCAAGTGCAATAGGATGGACTGCCTTGCATGAATATCCCCCAGGAGTTGAGTATCTGATATTAAATTTTAGTAAATAAAATTTTCTGAGATTAATATATCGCACAAAAAAAAAAAAAATTAACTCAATGAGAAACGCTAACCCCTCAACGCAAGGCTCTGGACGTAAGGAATTGAGATTGATCCCCATGACACTCATGATTGTGTTAATAGCAGATATCCCCTCACATCCTGATCTCAGCGCCACTCTAGCTGGCTATAACAAAAGAAGAATTGATATTATTTATGAGTAAGAAAAGAAATTTAAACATACTTGTACAGACAGTGAGCAATACACATATTTTAATGCATTTATTTTGGGAGAAATTAGAATTAAAAAAGACACACACACACACACAAAAGAAGATAAGGGAGAATTGTGCTTAATATGTCCTTAGTTGTTTCTTGTTTGGTGCTTTCTAGGAAAGAATTTCATCAACCAATGCACGTTGAACTCCAGAGAATGAGGAACTAACCTTGAGGGTTAATGCTGAACCTTCACACCCCCAGTTCATAAAACAAAAGATCTTAATCAAAGTGAATTGAGACAAAATTGCATAATGCTCGGTTAGGTAACTGAGAAAAAGTAGTGAAAGAAGTCAAAATTTTTGTATCTTTCTTTTTTGATTGCTTGAACCTTTGAAAGTAAACACATAGACACGATTGGGCATAGCACAACCATTTGGCTTGGTTATCAATATTTTGAAATCCAAAACAACGTAAAGCATACGATCAAATATATGTGGCACTCGTGCATGACAATATATATGTATATGTATATATGGTATGTATGTACATTTATAGTAAAATAAAAATATATGTATCTATGTTTAAATTTAAAATAATTATTATTTATCATGTTATACACATGTTTGGCCAGAAACAATCTCTTATTAAAAAAAAATATGATGACCATATATTTTATGAATCTATCAAATGTTTTGTACTTGTATCTTATAATATATAAAAAATCACAGGAAAAAAAGTGAGAGTTATGTTGCATGCACAAGACTCTGTACTAAATTAGCATGAACAGATTCTCATTATACCTCACCCCTTCAAGAAAGTTGAAATATTTGAAACATTTATTATGTTTTTCAAATAAGTATACTATATATTTTACTAGAAAAGTATCATTTTAATATTTGAGATGCGTCAAACATGTCCCAAAGTATCAACTACATATTTGATTATTTAAATTATGGATATATTCAAGAAGTATAAGACATACAAACATGTATCCACGAGAATCAGAGAAGTATCAATACCCGGTATTAAAAACAACTTCCTTATAAAATTATTTGAGAGTTGCGACATGCGGAAGCAGATAATATAACTTGATTTAGTAATTCTTTATTGACCTAGAGGGAGTGAATAGGTCTACTTGTTCTCTACTTGTTCCCTTTATTGATTGATTTAAACTTTATGATCAATTAATACTTATGTCGCCACTCAATCACTCAACATACGAATAATCACAAGAAAATAAAGTAAAACCAATTAAAATGAAAGAATACACTAGATCTCTTTACGTGAAAAACCTCAATGAGAAAAAACTACAGGACGAGAGCAATGCAATCCACTATGTCAAAGGAAATAAACAAACTCTGATTCAGACTTGCGCTCAGATCCTTTGCCAAGATTTGGTTGCTGACAGACTGACACCTAGTTTCCCACTCAAATTCGTATGAGCCTAGTTGTTGCCAACTTTAAACTTATTCCCACAATCTCATAAACTAACCGTTGACAGTTAACAAGATTGCTCTGCGAACAATCTATCTTCTTCTCCGTGATCCAGTGCTCCACGTCCTTGATGCCAAAGGAATTCGTTTAAATGTTTAATATTCAGTCTATCTTTATCAAACACGATGAAGCTCCTTGCTCTCAATCCAATCACAAGTTTAATGATATGTGAATCTCCCACTTGTGAATGAAGAAAGCTCTCAATCTTAATGGAAACTAGGGTTTTAGAAAATCTAATTGTATTCTCTCTTCTTTGCAATTTTTCCATCATCTAAAATATGTCTAAAGTCTTGTTTATATATTTGTTGAAGTTCTCCTCCAAGTAGAGTCCGATATGTAATCAAAACCTTGAAGAATCTAGATTATTGATAAGTTGAACCAAGTGGACCATTCAATCGGTGCATATGGTCTCTAGAAGTTGGACTGGTGCAAGTGGAAAGTTCCATCGGTGCAAGTCCACTCCACTCTGGTTTTTCAATACAATTTTGACAAAACTCATATAGACTGGTGCAAGTGCTTATTGATTTGACTCCTGGATAATCTAGTAGCAAGTTGAACTGGTCCAAAAGTCACTATGGAGTATGGACCAGTGCAACTATTCAAAGTTTTCAAATTCACTTCCAACTGAAAATATATCAAATTAAACTACGAATTGAGTCTGGAAACATTCAACAATTATTAATTATCATACCTAGGTCAGGGTTAGTCCAAACTACCTAAGTCACTGCCAACCTAACTCCGAGGTACTCTTTAGTCTCTGAGGTCTATCTTACCTTTGCCTAACGAGATTAAGTATCATGGAGTGTTTCATCGAGATTTTCTTATATAACTTCCATCTTCATATTTTAATCCATAGTGTCTTATGGCAAAGTGACCAGCATGACAATCATACCATATTTTGTTCACATACTAGTTAACACATTTGGTAGTATGAGCTTTTACTTTTGCACCATGCAATGCCTTCTTGCTAAAGAAGTGATGATATATATCTAAATAAATGCTCGCTACTTAATTGAATAAATAGCACAAGTATTTTAAGAAAAGTTATCATTAATTTACAATTAAGTTGTTGGAACATAATCTCTTAAGCGAAATGGGTGATTTTGGGCACAAAATATATTTACTTACAACTAGTTATGTTTCTATCATATTCCAAGTTCTGCTGCAGTTCACTGTTTGTGAATTATTAATCTCCTTCTCCCATATAAATGGCAACAAAAATCATGTGAAAGACATCCTCTTTTTTTTCTGTAAAAAACAGTAAAATCCATCTAGCAAGACATCCTTGTGTCGTTTAAATAATAATCATAATCCCGGGACCCAATAAAAATACAAGTCATCGATATTTTCTTTTCTTCTTCACTGGTTCTCCAATATATGTTTGTTCATCAAACAGAATATATAATTTACAACTTCTCTTTTTTACTCTGAAACAATCCCATAATTATCACCAAACAAAATTTTGCACATATTTCGTTCCACAATAAAAATTCTATTTATAAAGAGAGAAATTTTACTCATACACCATCACTCTATGCCTATACAAGTATCAAGAGAATTATTAAAACGTGGATCGTTTAGAAAAGTGTTTTACCTTTTCCCTTTAAAACCCTTGAACTCGTACATTTCAAATAAAAATAAAGAAAAGTGATAAAATGGTTAGCAGGTTGATAAAGATAAGGTTGAAGTTAAATTGATTATCTACAACCAACGATACTGAAGAGGTATCATACACTTGATGCAAACAGGTGCCATAGATATAGTAACATTATTGCAGCCTCTTTTAAAAGTAATGTTATTTCTCTTTGACCATTCCATATCCCTACTCATATCACTAACTTATATGACGAACA